>OX463780.1:6156642-6834582 GCA_949825025.1 Siphlonurus alternatus
ACGGAAAAAAACGTCGTGTACCATATAGTCAAGTAAATATATACGCGTATATTTAACACAAAAACATCATATAGGGAAAGTCGTTAGATGTATAATTTTGCAGTTCGATTTTAAGGGCATTAAAAAAAAAACTAGAAATTGACGATTCTGTATACATATTTTAATATGCAATAACAAATTTAATATCTAATATGCAGGTTGTTCATTAATATATAATATATTATACTGAACCCTGTTGTAGAGCAATGATCACAAGTATACGCGTAAAAGACTGAATTGAACTTTTACCGGCTCTTTTTGTAGACACCCAATATTCCCAGCATTTGTTGGTTGTGACTGAGGAAACCATGGAAACTTTAGTCAGGATGGTTGACAATTGATGGAGGATGCCATCAATCACCTCCCGGATGCACGAGTGCATGGGTGTTCTCTAAACAACTGCTATGATGCATTGTTGAAAAGTCTTGGCGGTGCCTGGGATAGAACTCACGACCATCCTATTAGAATTTAGATGCACATACCACTGCGTCTTCATTCAAAACAATAAGGAGCTTTTTCTTTGTTCATGCAGGTGACTTATTTTAAAAAATTGAATTCAGGGTTGCTTATTAAGATCCTGTTGAAAACAAAGGTTGGTTTTCCTGGTCTCCTAATTAATTTAAGGCCCGGATTTCCAGTTTTTCAAAGTGCGATTTCCAGCTTTCAGCTAAGTTTCAATGTTACCAAAATTAGTCCTCAAATTTCTCAAAAAAAAGTCGAAAAAATTCACTTTCAGTTTCCAGTTAAATCCAGTTTTTGCTTACCTCTTTATACCGGTCTCTTAAAGGGGTATACCAAAGTGAATACTTTTTTTACATATTCGGGCAGCTAAGAATTATTCTGATATCCCTGTGGCTCAATATTTTCGTACGATGCCTAGTTACTTTAAAATTAATTATTTAGTTTGAAAATTGAGTTCAAAAACCGTTGGTTGATTCAAGTCGGTGCGCGCCCGCAGCAGCCGCTGATACGACGAGAATTTCCCGCGAATCATGGGGAACCTCCTTCCGCCCCTTTCTTGTCGTATCACCGGCCGCTGCGGACGCGCATCGGCTTGAATCAATCAACGGCCATAGAACTCACTTTTCAAACTAAGTAATTAATTGTAAAATAACAAGGCATTGTACGAAAATATTGAGCCACAGGGATGTTAGAATAATTCTTAGCTGCCCGAATATGTAAAAAAAAGTATTCACTTTGGTACGCCTTTATGTAAATAACCACTATAAATCACAAATATAATATTATGCTTCTTCGAAAAAAAAAAAAAAATTAGCAAAATATTTTGATAAAGTATATCATTGTTTGCAGTGAAGAAACTTTGCATGAAACACCATCAATGCTGCGTTATATAAGATGGAGGAGAGGGGAAAATATAATGCAAAATATTTAAAAATTAAATTTTTAACACGAAAAAAAAAAAAAGCTTTTACTAGAAAAAAAAAATGCGCTTCCAGTTTTATAAAAAGTTTAGAAAAACTAGAAAAAAATTAAAAACTGAAACAAAACTTTATGAAATAATTTTTTTTTTTTTTCTAATACATATAAACTTTTTTTGCATTTTTGGCTATGAAACTTCATGATTCGTGAATATTTGAATCAATTAATTATTTGCAAAACTGGAGATCCGGTCCCTACGTAATTATGTTGTTTACATGACATTGCATTTGTAGCAAGGTTCAGGTGGCCTAAATTATTGCACGCGAGCTGCACCTTTGAACCTGGATGACGTCACGCCAGGGTATTGCGTGCGTCAGTGAATTTGAAACAACACGATCATCATCAACAAAAATTATAATTCATTTTGTCTTTTTTGTAAAATATTATTTTTATTATATTATTGTTTTTCATATAATGGTATAATGGTTTATAAGTATCTTGTAATAAAATGGATGTAATAAATTTTATTACACTGAGAAAATTTTATGTTAATATGTTAAATACATCATGGCTTAACCTTTGATTTTTCGCAGAAATATGAATTTTGTGTTATTAGTTGTTACACAAATATTCTACTTATTGATGTAGCAATTAAGATCTCTTTTATAATAATAACCATATAGAAAATATTGATGTCATTTCTAATAATTGATGTATTAATTATATGTCTGTATTAGCTCTTTGCTAAATAAAAATACTATTTATTTATTTATTTATTTATTTATTTATTTATTTATTTATTTATTTATTTATTTATTTATTTATTTATTTATTTATTTATTTATTTATTTATTTATTTATTTATTTATTTATTTATTTATTTATTTATGTTTGTAATGTTTATACGGTCTTTTTGCAGGGGGGATAAGCAATGAAACTGCACTGCTTATTAAATAATTGCATTCTTCAATGCAAGGAAATTGTTTTAAATTGTTGTAACATTAAATCACTATAAAACCTAATAAGTTAATTTTTCTTCATTGTTCAATTAAGCAATTATCAATTATACGTATATAATTCATAAGTTTGTAGCTTTGTACACCTATAACTTAAAATTGCAGCGATTATTTTCTGTCTTTTTGTTTTGTTTATGTAGCCAAACTCACTTTAAGGATTAATCTCAGTAGATTAAATTGATATCTCGTAATCGGCATGCCTGAATGCAACAAGACTTGCAGGGGACTTAGGACTCAACATCAATATGTGGCATACAAATTTTGAAGTAAATCTGTCTTATCAGTTTTGTGAAAACATAGGTAGAATTTTAACATTGGCCTTATGGAAGGAAACCAGAAATGGAGCTGTTATATAAGAAAACTGCAAGACTGAATTTGATCAAACAATAGGTGATTAAGTTATGAAACATTCTCGATTTTTTTAAATTTATTTCATTCGATTCCTTTGAAGAAAAATATTCTTTGAAATTTGAAGTAACTGAGATTCATCGTTAAAAGTTTTATTAAAAAATCTAGCAATAAATTTTTCTCCGTGTAACTGTGAATCTTCCATATCAGGAACAAGCTATAATAGTACTTATGTTAGGTCATATTTATGGAGGCGCGAAGATATTCCGAGGTCACCGGAGCGTCCTCTTTTCTTGGCGACAACCACCGCGTGTGAGAGATCCACCGGTCGACCTTCACAAAAAAAAAAACAACACCAGACATGTTTGGAGGACCGTGCTTTCCGGCTCTCACACGGGAATGTGACATTTGCATAAATAACATACGTACACTTCAAGATAGGTCGAAAGTTTGAACTGGTGAGATCTATTAATATACGGATCTTTCACCATACGTAATAGAGTAATATGACGTCTTGATTTTGTTATAGGCAAAATATTGGGTGCGATTCACGAAGCAGTTAGCCAGGTTTCTAACCACGTTTAGCTTAACCACGTTTAACTATACATGTTTTTACGTTTAGCTTAACCACGTTTAACTATACCTGTTTTACGTGTTTAACCACCTTATATAGTTAAACGTGCCATGGTTAGAGAAACCTGGCTAACTGCTTCGTGAATCGCGCCCTTTACCAGCGGCATGTATGTACTAAAGTTGGACTCTCAATTAATTTCTCCTGGCTATTTATATAGCATCATTTTTCTTAGAATTTTCTTTCAAATAGTGACAAGAAGAACCAATGCTAGTGAAAAAAAATATTTGGTGACCAAAATTGTTATTATTATAAGAAAGATATTATATAATATTTTAAGCTACGTTAACTCGCACAGCATAGGATTTTAGGGTTTTCTGCCTACATCCCGAATATCTTCGGGTGACTTCGGGCATCTCCGTGCTATCCAAAACGTAAACATGATATTCCCCTGGTTCTTCTCTCTCTTTCTGATACCACTTGTTTCAAAATCAAATATATATTTGATCTTAATGGGGAATTCTCTTGTATAAAACTCAAATTTTAATTTAACTATACTATATTATGATAGGTGACATGTTAACAATAAGTTTGACTTAAGTTTCAACTTTTTTAACTATAAAATTTGGGGACTCTAAAGAGATGATTAGAATAGGGGCAAAGTATGCAACTTGCGCGCGAATCTGTGACGTAGAAACTCCCTAGTTAACACACAACAACTGCCTGATATCATAATTTGAGCGTCAAGGAGTGATTGGCTATAAGTTTTAGTAACACAATTGAAATCAGCGGGTTTTTCTACCCTAGTATCAGTAGTTTTATCCCTACTATCAGTTTACTTTAAGAGTGATAATCGAAAATACAAATTTATTGCATGAAAATTTTGCCTGCTAGGCAGTTTCTACGTCACGTTTTGGCGCTAAATTCAAAAGAAGGAAGATATTTAAAAAATTCCCATGTCTCTAATTTTGAAAATTGAAACTTTTTTGTTTAGGGACATTTATTTTCAAGGCATATAATAGAGCATCTGAAAAAAAAAATAATAAATGTAGGAGAATTCCCCATTAAGGACATACATCAACAAAATGTGTCAATTGCCCTAAATTACTAATCAACCAATACATATATTTGAACTATTTGAAATATATCTGATGGCAAATATCCATTATTACAATTACCACAGTCTCTGCACAATTACCCTTGTCTTATACATAGAGTTGAAAGTATTCTTTATCATAAATGTCATTTATCTGGTTTTGAAACTGATGATTTACTAATTTATAGGCATTTTCCGGGATTGTGTTGCATATATAATAAGAATTTGATAAATTGTACTCCATTTTGGTCTTTCTCGCTGTCTAAAACTACATTATACATGATGGTATAAAAATAATATATAATATTATATTAATTATAAACTTGATGTCAAGAAGGTAACATTCTGGATTTCCCTAGATGTACTTGTACATGCTAAATATAGCAAACCACATTTTAATACTTTGTTTTTATGTTATAACAGTTACTTGAACCTAATCTGTGAAATTAAATTAGGCCAACAAAAAATTGTATACCAAATTAAAACTGGAATGAACAAAAAATTTGCAATGAATGAAAAAAAAAATCTTTGAATTAAAAAGGTTCAGTGTTCAGTGTACCTTTAATTCAAAAAGAATTAACTATTTTTTTTGTAATTATTATATAATGTGTATAATAATACAATAATGTACAGTAATATCAATATAAATCTTGGTAATAAAATGGAGAATTAAAAAAAATATATAATTTTGTAGCTTATTACAATTATTACAAAAAATTTACTCTCTCTCTCTCTCTCTCTCTCTCTCTCTCTCTCTCTCGTACTTGTATACTATATTAAACTGATATAGTATACGAATATACCCAATTTATCTAATCTCTAAAGTTTTTTTTTCAAATTTAAAATATATTATATCAAAATTAAAAAATAAATTTTGAAGAGAATGTTCATACATAATTACTATAATATTTATAATACAAAAAATGCTCAATTAATGGGTGACTTAAGCCGGTATTACACGATACAAATTTTCTATTTATTGCATACAATTTTTCCCTACAAGAAAACTTCAGCTCCATTTGTTTGTATGGGGATGGGAGTTTCTTGTAAGGAAAAATTGTAAGCAAAATTGTATCGTGTAATACTGGCTTTACAAAAAAGAGATCCCATTCACTATACAGACTATACATATCTTCCAAAAAAATTAAAGATGTCAAACTGAAATTAATTTTTTTCCCGCTGACTTACAATCAATTTATATACCTTTATTTAATTATAAAATTTAATTCTTAATTTATTTTCGTTGCATCCACATTATAGAAATAAGTTTAGTATCAACAATTTAGTCGTTTCATGGTTCTTCCTGTTTTCAAAATAACAAATGAAACGCAGATCTCAAAATGCGCATCATCTGGACCTTGGCCGGTAAACAAACCTCTTGTTGATGCACGTTGTTGACTCGAAAATGCACCAAGGTCCAAAACTGCATCGTCGTGACGTCATGATGGCGCATCAGAAAATCGTTTGTTGTCTTTAATTGATGAACCATGAGGGTTTTCGTAAACAGGAAGCAATAAATTTGTTATCAAAACGTTTTTTACCTTTTTTTTTACTTCTTCGTTAAATTTAATATTAAATATTAAGTTTCTATAAAACGAGTCTTTTGGAACAGTCTGTTGTCTTTTAAGAGTGTTAAGTACAAACGTATAACCTTGTCACCCGAGTTGAAATAAATTTCATCTTTTATTCGCTATTAAGCTCTCTCCTCGTCTAATTTCCTCTTATTTGGCACCATTTGAGAGGAAAAAATAGAGGAAAAGACTAAATTGCGCCTTTTTTCCTCTTCTTGAGTATAAAATGTTAGAAATATCGTCTTCATTTCATCCTCACTTTGAGCGAAGAGGAAATAATGTGTGTTTTAGAGGTAAAAATATTTGGTTTAGACGTGTAAAGGATGAGTTGAAGATGTATTTTTTCAACTACTAGTAGGGCAATTTTCCCAGGAGGTGTAGTTCTCAACCCTCAAATGTAGCTCTCGCTCTATCTCGTTCCCTCAGAGTCAGTAGGACGTATTTCTGTAATAAACTTTGCATAATATGTACAGCTTGTATGAATCTTTTCAATGCATTATAAGAACTAAACTGAATAATGGATCCCGAATTTAAAATATCATTCAATTTTCAATGAATCTGAAGTGATCTAATTGTTCCCTTTTTTGCCTAATAAATAGATAGATGATAATTTATTTTAATAATATAACTTTATTCATTAAAAAATAAAATTTATTTATTTTAAAAGTTTAAACTCATTTTTGTATAATTTCAATTGATCAAATATGAACTCTGCATATTTATTACAAATTATATAACTGCGCGATGCAAAATAAAAAATATTACTAAATTTTTACGTATAAAACAATATTAATTCAGCGTAATAGGTAATAGAGTATCAACCTCAAATTTTTAATACAAAAATGAATAGAGGGTGCAAAGTTTTGCCTCTCTGATTTTTCTGTTTTTTTAGAGCCCAGGATATAATAGATAAAAAATTTTTTGCCGAGGTAGAGTTTGAATTTGAACCCACGCTTTTTTAGGTCCTATCCTTTTAATTAAGAGAGACGTCACTTTTTCTGTACTTTCAATAATTTTTTAAAAATAATTCCTGGGCTCTAAAAAATCTGAAAAAAATCAGAGCAGCATAACTTTGCACCCTGTATCAATTTTTGTAATTACAAAATTTTGAGGTTGATACTACATTACACTGAATGTTAAATTTTATGAACACAAAATACTTGTATCTTCAGAATGCAGTAATCATTGTTTATCATTATATTCCTCAATAATTTATAATAATAATAATAATAATAATAATAATAATTGTTTATTGGGTTTAAAAATACAAAGTATAGAGAAAATATTAACAAATAAACATATACAAAACCCAATTGGTGAATGCAAAAGACGAAAGTCCATACACAAAATGCGTACATTCACCCAAAGAAAATAATATAAATCAGACAATGATATTGTAACTACTTCGTCAAAATAATAAAATGAAATGTTAAACAATTAATAAAACAACAAACACATAATTGATATATATGCAAAAGCATATCACACATCAGGCAAATGATACCTTGCAGAGTGAGGCAAGGAATTGTACGCCCTGACTACACGGGGAAAGAAGGAAGCGAGGTAAGCAGACTTTCCCATAGGTGTAGAGAGCACAATCTGGCTAACACGCAGTCCAGGTCTACGCTCCTTGACTGACACCCTCGCTTATATTTATATATTTAAATATATATAAATATATATTATATTATATTATATAATATATTTATATAAATATATTATATTATTATTATAATATAATATATTCTTAAGCTTATTATTATATTTATTAGCTTATATTTATTAGCTTATATTTAAGCGTTTAATTTTCACATTGTCTGCAGAGATCGCTTATCAAAAATCAAACAGCAATAAAATACACCTTATTTTCAACGCCCCATCAACATTACTTCTTGACCATATAAGGTAATGAGTGAAGAAACATTGTAATAAAAATAAATTTATATCAAGTTGAATGATTATAAATAGGAAGGAGGGAACGTAACACAATATTGATGTTTTTTACGAAGGTTAAAGATTTGTCATAACAAAAGTAGCGCTATTAAGTATTTTATTATGATAACTTAAATTTTGATAAACATTTACGAGTGGATGGAAAAAAAAAATACTAAATATCAGGAAATTACAAAAAAAAAATGAGGTTTATCGGTTGATAGGACTTTAATAGTTGTTATTTATGTTATTGACAATTCTGTCTTTTCTTTTTGCAAGGACAAATCTCAAACTATCTGCCTTTTTGTTGTTGTTTTCAATATTGTAAATTTTTAGAAATTTAGATTATATATAGAGACTTCAAGTGTTCCCTGGCGCGAAGATTTTCTCCATAAGCTTCCATGTTAGAAAATTTGAAACCATCTCCTACCCCCCATTTAAGAGTCTTCTGAATCAAGAACTTATTACCCTGCAGTAAAAAATTGCTTTTTTGGCTTAAAAAAAATTACCCGCATCCCTCATCATTGTTTTTTTGTCACTAGACAATAATAAATGAAAAAATTAATAAATTAATGTATATATAAATTATTATAATAATTATTATTAATACAAGTTATGTAAATTATATATTATTTATTAATAAATTATGCATTTTATGCATCGAGGAAATTCAAAATCAATATAATTTTTTCCTTTAAATATTTCCAAGAAACATTACTATAACGATACCCTAATAGTTGAAAAATTACGTCTCCAACTCATCCTTTACATGTCTAAACCTAATCTTTTTACCTCAAAAACACATTTTATTTCCTCTTTGCTCAAAGTAAGGATGAAACAAATACAATATTTCTAACATTTTATGCTCAAGAAGAGGAAAAAAATACGTAATCTCGTCATTTTCCCTCTACAATGGTGCAAAATAAGAGGGAGTTAGACGAGTCGAAGCTTTACTAGCGAATAAATGATGATTCAACTCGGGTACATTATAAAGTCACACCGCGGGAGGACACGGTTGACTGAGAAGGAGGAATGTCGTTGAAGATGCGGAGGCGCCAATGTGACAAGCTGTGTAGGAGGCTGACAAGTGGATGACCGTGTGCCCAATTTGCAGACATGTCACGCGGAGGCTGCAGGTGGTGGTGCCTCATCGGCGGCCGTGACGTCTCGTGACATTGCAGCAGACAACCGGTGTGTTGTTGGAGCTTGTCATCAGGGGGGGGGGGGCATCTATTATGGTAAGAAAAAACGAAGAGTTCAAGCAAAAGTATTATTTTTTGCTTCAACTGAACTCTGTTGAGGAAACTATGGAAACCTCAGTCAGGATGGTCGGCAATTGTTGGGGGATGCCATCAATCACCTCCCAGATGTATACTAAGTGGATGTTCTTTAGCAACTGCGGCCAATTGTGAAAAGTTTGATGGTGCCTGAGATCGAACTCACGAATATCCGATTTCAAATCCGATGCGCGCGCATAATTATTATTTATCTAATCATAATTTCATTGTGTACTTTTGTTAAATTAATTATTCGTGATAGAACTATCATGCCTAATGGAGTATCAACCTCATTTTTTTTTATTGCAGAAATGGATAGAGGGTGCAAAGTTATGCTACCCTGACGTCACGCGGTGTCTCTCCTTAAGAAAAGGATAGGACTTGCCACCGCGTGACGTCACAAAAAGGACTTTCAATAATTTTTTAAAAATACTTTCAGGACTGTAAAAAAATTCGAAAAAATCAGGGTAGCATAACTCTGCACCCTCTATCCATTTCTGCAATAAAAAAATTAAGATCGATGCTCCTTTACTTATATTAACCGTCGTTGTAAGATTGAAATCCTGAATCTTCGAAACCTAACTTCAGTGTTTCGACTGGGGCTGCCACGATTATATGTATATGCATGGATTATCCAGTCATTTGATTGGTGTGACTGAGGAAAACGTGGAAACTTCAAAGCAGGAGCTGCAACTGTTTATGCAACGATTTAACCCCTGGGTGGGAAATGTGACTTATCGAAAATGCATCCAAATATTAACCACACGGTGTTGCTTGACTTCAGTGATCTAATGAGACCTGGTAAAACGTATATACTGTGCCACACCTTCCGCTATTATTATACACTCGTCGCCTTGGAAAATTTCCATCTTGCAGTCTTGTTAATCACCATGCCCTGTGTTATTCTTACGGGACATGGTGATTAACAAGGCTGCAAAGGGAAATTTTCCAAGGCAACGAGTGTACATAAAACAAAAGAAGAAATAAGATTACAACATTCAACTTACCTATTTGCTATCCCTTCTTATTCAGAGTTTGCATTTTACAAACAAGAAAAATTACAATTTTGAGGTGTGTGTGGGGGTTGGGAGGGGGAAGCAAAACACACATCAGTCATTAACAACATTCTTTCTAAAAAATAAAAAAAATTCAAGTTCGATGAGTTTCGGTGTTATGGCACGATTGAAACTTTTATGGACACATGCCCCGGCCAAAGTTCAAGTTCACGCAGAGCATGCAGGGATAGATGTCGTGACGTCTTAGGGTGTTCATGAAGATGATATTGCATGAATATATTATGTATCCAATGATCTTAAAAGTCTTAAAAGTTCATATTAGAACTTTTGCCATGCAGGTCAAATTTACACTAAACACACTAAATTTGATTTAAGAATTGACCTCAGTTGATTGAGATTTCGCAATCGTAGCGCCTGAATGCAACAAGACTTGAAGAAAACTTAGAAATCGCCATCAATAGGTGGTATGCAAAATTTGAAGTGAATCTGTCTTATCAGTTTTAAGAAAACTGTGGAAGAAATTTAACATTGGCCTTATGAACGGAAACCGGATATGTAGCTATTTTGAAGAAACTGCCCCCTTGAATCTGCTCAAACCATAAGCGATTAAGTTTTAGAACATTCTTGAAATTTTAAATTTTATTTCATTCGATTCCGACAGAAATTTCCTTTGACTCGCGTAGTAACTGAGGTCAATCGTTAAGATAAATTTCAGCACCGACATTTTTATTATTAGATTTAGATTTTGAGTTACTGCATGAAATTGAAATAAAATATTATAAAAAGAATAGAGATAAAAAAAAAAAAACTTTTTGAAAATTCCATTAAAAATTACGTTTTAAAAGTGAGAAAAAAAGTAAATTTAAAAACACAAAACTAAATTTCAAGATGATGTAATCTTTTTTGTTTGAATAGTTCAATGATCCACGCTCGTTAAAAATAAACGTTGCGCATTTTTTTGTTCTTATTTGTTGCAAATCTTTGTTATGGTGGGCTATAAATAAAACATGATTTCGTTTCTCACAGGAAATTTAAAGGCCTTATGAACCTTTTCACAGCATTAAGTACACGGTTAGCTTTGCTTCAGTGTGATTCGGCTGCATATTTTTTTTTTTTTTTCAGTAGCACAAATATCAGAGATAATAGCCGATGAAAAGGAACCTGTGACGTCACTCACGCTCATTCAGCGGCGACAATAAAGGGAAATCCCTGCAAAAGATAGGTTCACTCCCGCTGCAACCATGGTGCGGCCACATTTTTACTTCTGGAATTTTGAAACTTTACCAGGGCAGTCTTGATAGTATTTGTCAAATAGACTGAAAGAATTTTTTTGGTGGCGTGTGTACAGATTGAGTTATTGCGGTTGCAAGATATGCTAAAAATTTAACATTGTTTTCATATACAACATTTTTGCTCCTCTTTCTACCGCAATAACTCGGTTTGTATGAATGTCATAAAAAAAAATCTTTCAGGCTATTTGAAAAATACTATCAAGACTGCCCTGGTAGTTTCATAATTACAGAAGTAAAATTGTGACCGTGGTTGCAGCGGGAGTGAACCTATCTTTTACAGGGATTTCCCTATATTGTCGCCGCTGAATGAGCGTGAGTGACGTCACAGGTGCTTCTTCATCGGCTATTATCTCTGATATTTGTGCTACTGAAACAAAAAATTTATGTAGCCGAATCATCCTGAACCAAAGCTAACCGTGTACTTAATATTGTGCAAAGGTTCAGAAGGCCTTTAAGTCAACTTGCTTGACAACTCGCGGTAATTCCTCAGAATAATTTTTTAGTGCCACAAAAAAATCTTAGAAGTTGTGCATGAGAAGGCAGTCACTAAAAAAAATGAAGCAAATTTTTTTAATAAAAACAATTTACAAATAAATTTAAAACTAAAATTAAAAACCAGCAGATTTGAAACGCTTGATTTCTCACATTTTTGTCTTTTTTTATTGCTCCTAAAACTCCCAGAAAGACACATTTATTTTTAAGTGTTAATTATTCAACAGTGCGTTAATCCGGTTCTCATCAGATCACCGAAGTCAAGAAACACCGAGCGTGGTTATAGTAATTTGATGGTTGACCATTTTCAACAAAAATCACGTTTCCCACCCAGGGGTAAATTTAATATCGTTAAAGCTTTTTCACTATGTGGTTCCCCTGGCTTTGGATCATTTCACTTCCGGTCATTGACAAAAGCTGTAGCGTCCATCCTGGCTGAGATTTCCACGTTTCCCTCAGTCACAGGCAAATGTGCTAGTTCGCGATTATCCCAATTAAAAAAACTTGTAAGTTAGGGTTTATAGGAAGGTTAGAATGAGTATTCAGTGAGTATTAAGTGCATGGGTGAATAATTATGATAACTGCAGTAATATATATTTAATTATTTATACATTCCATATGAACGAAAATTCCGATCCGGCTATGTTTTAACACGGCCTGATCGGACATTTTTATTGTTTTGGAGGGTACACCTCTGGACGCCACGAACTTAACAGATCTCTCTGATTTTCTATATATTAATGCTCCACAGTAACGTAAAAAAAAAGAGAAATATATATTTTTTTTGCGCAAGACAAGAGCACCTATCATCGCCTCAGAATGCAAGTCAGAAAACTATACAAAATTAAATACAGCTAGTATAAAAAATGTTAGTAGATTTAACTACGCGCAGCGGCCATCTTGAAAGTCATAACATGACTAAGATAGGGAGCGCCAGTCTGTATAGACTGTATATAGACGTATAGTCTATATAGCCATGTCAGGTGTAAACTTAGATTTGCATTTTGAGGTGATGCTATGTAAAAAAAAAAAAAAGAAAGAAAACAAACTAAGTTCATCCCGTCTTATAGTGCATGCATGATGAAAGTATACATCTTGGTGCATGGCAACGTTTTCAGGGGAATAATAAATTCTCGCGCAATGTACAAAATTGTGATAAAAAAAGTTATTTGATTTTATTACATGCTCGTGATGATCGTTTATTAGTAATAAAGTTAAAAGACGCAATGACGTCATTCCGATATTTATCAGGCGTGACGATCACGTGACGGTCACGGTCGCGTGGGAGAGACGTGACGTCATTGGTCCCATCACGATTGATGATAATAGCTCAGATCCTGCTGCAATTTACTGCCGAGGATGATATCATTCAAATATATAATACAATTATTCATTGATATGTTGGAGATTTAAGATTCTGCATCACCTTTGTGTATTTCCTATGCTTCCCTATGTTATTTTTGATGTAACCTTTTTTCAGAAACTACTAGTAGTATAACTTTGATTGATACCTTAAAATAAACACTAGCTATATAGACCAAGTACGCTCCTAATTTTTTTATTTCTAATTAAATTTAATTTTAATTCTACTTTAAAAAAAATAAATTTTTATATTCTCAAAATTAGAACTGAATTTAAAATTCAATTTGAATAGAAAAAAAAATAAGAGAGTTGGTGCATAGCTAATGAAATAATGTTTATTTTTAGGTATCAGTCAAAGTTGTACGATCATTAGTTTCTGAAAACAAGTGACATCAAAAATGACATGAGGAAGCATAGGATGATGTACGCAAAGATGATGCAGAAAATGTTAATGAATCAACCACCTTTTGTTTGTAAATTACATATTTTGTTATGTGACCTCAGAAAATATATATGTGAGTCAAAAGAAATTTCTGTGAGACAAAATCGTATGAAATAAATTTTAAAATTTCAACAATGATCTAAAACTTAATCGCTTATAGTTTGACCAAATTCAAGGGGACGGTTTCTCCATACTTTGTACCCCAGTTTTCTCAAAACAGATGAGATCGATCCACTTCAAAATTTGCATGCAACCTGATGATGACAAGTCTTGTTTAATTCAATGGCAGATTCCGAGATCTGAATCGACTGAGAATAATCTTTAATAAGTATTCTGCATTGTTTTTTTTTGTTCTTGAATGGGGCATTCCCACAGCTCCGGTATATAACAACAAAATATTTTTGTTAGTTCTGGTTATGATCACAAAATACAGGCTCTTCATGAACTCAACCTATAATATACTGTATATAGCATGCAATGCTTAGGATTTTGCAATACCCCTTCAGGCCATGTCCTAGCAATCTATTTCCAAATTTGCCTGGCTTTGACTGAGAAAACTGTGGAAATCTCTTGGTTGGCAATTATTTTATTTCTTATTTCACCCATAAATACATAATAAAATAATGTACGAAAGAACAGGAATTAGATAGGGTGAGGATAGCACGCAAAACACCAATAAGGTGCTATATAAAACACAAAAAGTGACAACTATCTTTTTATAAATTAGTCATATTTATATTATGTACAAAAAAAGTAAACTAGCAGTTTGTTAACACTGCCAGATGAGTCAAAATACCTTGCATCAATTACCTCTCAAATTCACTAACTGGATTGAACTTATGACTTTGTGATTACGAGTTACATTCGCATGACAAAACAACTTCGTCAAACCATTTTCAAATTGTGAGGATGCTACGAAAAGAACCCATTGCACTCTAACATTCTGAACAAAATTCCTGTCCAGCCACTCATTATAATGGACTGACAATGCTCACGGGTAGCTCGGGGTTAACATTGACTTCAGATGTAACGATTCATACACAAAATATCAACCTAATTCTTTCACTGATCATTTTCAAAACATTACATATCCGATCTCACAGATTAAATATATCTCACTTGAAATAATTTTTCTGCATCCAAATGATTTTTTTATCTGACAGTAACTGCAGTACTCTATAATATATAATACAATGTGAGAAAACAGCAATTAAGAAAAGTAGGTTCAGTGAAAAAAAAAAAAAAAATACCATTTGACTACATCAGTACAATTACAACACTATATAGTAAGAAACTTGAGTAGCTACAGTAAAATTAGTTTAAATTTCCCTCCAAAATTAGCCGGAAGTGAGTTCTGGACTTACTATTGCATTACAATTTCACGTTTCTTCTGCAAAAGGTACTGCATGCAAAGTTTGCAATTGAATTGTAAACAGAAGAGCTGCAAACTTCACACTTCCGGCTACTTCCGGATGGAATTTCTAATTAATTTGACTGTATTTCATTTACTACTTTAGAAATTTCAGTACACTTACTCTCACAAGTCAGTAATAGTAAATGTTTTACATTCCTTCTTGTACTCGTTAAATTACATCTGTATTTACATCAGTTTTATTAAGTAATTGTAAGTTTTTTGTATACATTTAATGAAGTAAATAATTATGTAACGTGGGTATATCTTTATTAAAAAATCAAATGTTGTAATTTATTAAACGTTTGTAATAGTTATTTAAAAATAAAATTCACATAATAGTCTAATCAAGCATAAAGATTTAAAAGTTGATTTGAGAACATACAAAAAGCAATGTTTAATACGATATTATTGCTTTTAGTTACATTATGTAATATTTACAGCTTGAGGGTATATTAAAAGAGCGGTCAGTATAAGAATTAAGCTACAGTGCTACAGTACACTGAAATTAAAATTGCAAACGGATATGGACGTAATAGCCCCGTAATGAGAATTAAAAGTACAAAATAAAAGTGACAAGAGATTTCAGTTTTGAACCCTAGCTATTAGCTATTATATTATAATTTAAAAAATAATGGTCTTCAATGGACAATTTGCATGACATTTTTTTATTGCAGAAATGGATAGAGGGTGCAAAGTTATGCTACTCTGAATTTTTTCAGATTTTTTAGAGACCGGGAACTATATTTTTAAAAAATTATTGAAAGTCGATTTTATGACGTCACGAGGAGTCTGTCCTTAAGAAAAGGATAGGCGCTAAACGCCCGTGACGTCATAAAACTGACTATCAATAATTTTTTAAAAATAGTTCCCGCTCTCAAAAAAATCTGAAAAAATTCAGAGTAGCATAATTTGGTACCCTCTATCCATTTCTGCAATAAAAAATGTCATGCAAATTGTCCATTCATCCTTTACACGCGCGCCTAAATCTAATCTTTTTACCTCTAAATCACATATTATTTCCTCTTGGCTCAAAGTGAGGATGAAATGGAGACATTGTTTCTAACATTTTATGATCAAGAAGAGAAAAAAAAGACGTAATCTAGTCTTTTTTCCTCTAAAATGGTGCAAATTAGGAGGAAATTAAGACGAGGATCGAACTTATATATCGAATAAAAGATTAAATTTATTTCAACTCAGGGAATGCCTGAAATATTTCAAATCTGGGACAAAGACAGAGTAAAAAATCTCCCATTTCCGGCTACTTTCTGGTGGGAATTTTGTAGTTTTTAAACTGTACATTAATGAAAGGAACAGTATAAGATACATAAAGATAAACACATTCACTGTATAAACGTTAAAAAACATTTAGTAATATTACTGTAATTTTTTCTACGTAATTTTTATATCTCTTTATACGATGAATATAAACGAAAACTTTCTACTCTTTGATATTTTTTTATATAGTCCAATTTTATGGTTTAATAATTTCTGCTTATAGAACAGGAAAAAAATGACATGCATATTATAAAACTTTTTTGTATTCTTTGAAATTAATTTAACATAAAATTTTATAAAATTATCTAACTGTCTATTTTTAAAACGTCTGTTAGTTGTAAAAAAAAGTATGATGTAATATTTATAAATATTTTTAAAGGTATAAAGAATGTATTGCAAAAAAATGAAATGACTTTGCTATAGCGTAAACAGTAGGGACGAGCGAAAATTTGGCAAACAATAAAATTATGAAAATATGTTGATTAACCATGAATTTTATGTTTCGTAGAATCAAGATAAACATGCAGTCTTTACCTTGGAAAATTTATCTTATCACAAAACTCTGCAGAGTGATGCGTCCATTGACAAGGAAAATTCCAAAGAAGGTGCCAAAATTTAAAATTCTTTATTGGTAATTTTCAAAACATGCAGAACAATCATGATAAAGGCACGTACTCTGCATGAAATGGTATTAAGACAAGTCCAAAAATACACATGCTTAAAAATTAAATGTATTATAACATAGCTAGATTGTAAAAACAATTCTTTAACAATAGTACTTTTAAGGCCTTTTTTTTAATTTGCGTATTGTGTTCTTATTTTTTGTTTATTAGAAATATTTGCACTGCAAACAAAATATTCAGATTTATCCCTAGTTGAAAAATTTAATCTTCAATTCATGTACACAACACGTCTAAACCTAATCTTTTTACCTCTTAACACATCTTATTTCCTCTTCGCTCAAAGTGGGGATGAAATGAAGATAATATTTTTAACATTTTACGTTCAAGAAAAGGAAAATACGTAATCTCGTCTTTTCCCCTCTTTTTTTTTTCTCTCTAAAATGGTGCAAAATAAGAATACAAAAGACGAGAGGAGAGCTTATAATAGCGAATAAAAGATGAAATTTATTTCAAATCGCGGGGCGTTTTTTACTTTTTTCCCTTCCTGCATCTTACTTCCATCTCAGTATATGCAGCTATAAAGCAGGATAAAAAAATGTTGATTTTTCAGAAACAAGTGAGGTTGAATAAGGAGATATTGCTTATTATATAGACAAAAATATTTTTATCGTGTAATACTAGTTTACTATGTATATATACGAGATATTTTCAAGGAAACATTTTATTAATATAATAAAATTATGGACGTAGATTAATAATATTTTATATCCTGCCAGTTAGACTTTTCTGTTAAGGTTCACTACAGTTCAAAAGAAATCTTTTTCTTAATTTATTTCCCATAAGTTTGTCTTCACAAGGATAATAATTAACCATTGTTATTAAGTAGAAAAATATCTCACTCACTCTCACTTTAAAGATGCACAATGTACACTTGTCGCATTTGAAAATTTCTCACTTGCAGACTTCTTAATCACCATACCAACGTGTTATTCTTACGGGGATTAACAAGGCCGCAAAGAGAAATTTTCTGAGGTGACAAGTGTACAATATATATCAGTTATAAATTTAAAGCTATCTCCAAATTTACATTGAAAATAGTTCATAATTATGTATCAAATATCGGTACACCTCAAGATCTCCGAAACTTTTTATATTCGCTCTTTTTGTGGAGGCTTTTATTATTTTATTATTATTTTATTATTATTTTATTTTGTAAATTATTAAACTTATTTGTGCCGGTTGTTGGAGATTAAATATATATATATATATATTATATATAATATATATATATTATAGAATCGAGCTAGAACCCGATCAGCATACTTATTTTCTAAAAATAAAAAAAAATAATACACATATAAAGAAATGCTTACGATTGAGCTGCGTACAAAGGTGTACTATATATAGATGTGTTATAAAAGCTTTTTTTTTAAATATTGAAATGCATGAGCTGATAGAGTATATTATTTATAGCTAATTATATTAACAAAAAATGTATCCTGTTCTATTAGAGATTATATTTGTTGTGGACTTGATATTTTTTTTTATAGAAATATCAGTCAGATATGACGACCTGATATGAAAATTACAGATGATGTACGTTTTAAATGGACTGCAGTCCTTTGTTTTTTTAAAAGAATACGTCCCTATGAGCTTGGAGCTCGAGGTGGGGTAATGGGAGGTGGGTAGGGAGCGGATGGTGGCCACGGTCTGTTCCGCGTCCCAGCATTCGCTGAGGAGAGACTGAGGGAACCGTGGAAAACCTCAGTCAGGACGGACACCTCTACTTTTTATCAATGTACCAAAGCGATGTCCAAAGCCTGGGGAACCACACACAAGTGCATCACTGCACTGGGTGGAAAGCGAGATGAATTTACCCCAGGGAGGGATCAAGGTAATTTTTACTTGAAACGGTCACCCATCCAAGTAATAACCACACTGAATGTATCTTGATTCCGGTGATTTCACGAGAACCAGCCAATGCATTGCGCCATGCTCAACCTCTTTAGCTACCAATTATGTGTTATGGTGTTCATTTAATGTTTTATATATCATTACCTTGTTTTTATTACTTTCTTGTATATATATATATATATATATATATATATATATATATATATATATATATATATATATATATATATATATATATATATATATATATTTATATACGTATTGTATACACTTGTTTAAAATAAATAAATAAATTATGACGCTATTTTATATATACCTTGCCAATGGGAAATTCCGCAAAGGTGAAAACAATCAAATTTTATTGACCTATCGATACAATATGAGTCACAAATTTTATCAATTCAAATTCCATTCCACCTACGATCATCGCGTTATTGGCTAATATAAAATGTGTGATGTGGTTTGGATAAGCCAAAAAAAAAAAAATTATAAATAAATAACATTAGGAAAGTCCAAATCTAAGAAACCATCTCACGTACAATGACGTTATTGGAATTGTCATGAAGATTTGCCCTACAGTTAAATTAATTTAAAATTCCCGCCGGAAGTGATGTGTTTCTGTCCTTCCTAGTTGAAAAATTACGTCTTCAATTCATCCTTTACAAGTCTAAACTTAATCCTTTTACCTTTAAAACACTTCTTATTTCTTCCTCGCTCAAAATGAGGATGAAATGAAGACAATATTTTCAATATGATATATATATATATATAATTATATATATATTATATATATATATAATTATATGCTCAATAAGAGGAAAGAAGACATAATCTTGTATTTTTTTCCCCATTTTCTTCCTCTAAAATGGTTCAAAAAAGAAGGGAATTAGATGAGGAGAGAGCTGAAAAGCGAATAAAAGATGAAAACTTATTTCAGCTGAAGTATATTATTTACATTCTGAAACTTGGTGTTTGTAAAAAAAAAAAATAGATTTGTTTACGAGAATTTAAAACTCAAATTTCAACAGAAAGTTCAGAAAGCTCTCACTTCCGGCTACTTCCGGTCAGAATATTAAATAAATTTGACTGTAACAAATAATTAAGTTCTTTGGTGCATTAAATTGCCTAATTTCAGCCTATTCTCCCGAGCATATGGTCAGAAGGTCGTGCGTTCGAATCCTACTGGGAGAGGTAAAAAGATCGAGAAGTCTGAACCTTCGCTGTCTGGTTAGAGACGAGCCACTGCCTCATTCAGGAGGTGTTAAGACCGTGCTCTGATACCGACCGACCTGACTTGAGGTTTCCATGGTTCCCCCTCGTCTATGCATGGCTAAATACCGGGATGGATAAATTAGTCAACGATCAGTCCAAACTATCTCGGGTTAAAATAAATTTCATATTATTTTCGCTATTAAGCTCTCCTCTCGTCTTTTGTCCTCCTATTTTGCACTTTTTTAGAGGAAAAAAGAGGAAAAGAGACAAGATTACGTATTTTTTCCTCTTCTTGAGCATAAAATGTTTAACATATTTTCTTCATTTCATGTTCACTTTGAACGAAGAGGAAATAAGATGTGTTTTATATGTAAAAATATTAGGTTTAGTCGTGTAAAGGATGAGTTGAAGACGTAATTTTTCAACTATATGGTCATTTTAATTTTTAAGTTCCGATATCCTGGTACGATTAAATTAAATCTAGGTTTCCGATAACGATACTAGGTGCCCGATAAAAGGAGCATCTAATTTGATTTTGCCCGAGAGAATTTCTTGTTGTGGTCCATCGTTATTCGGTTACGTCACACCATGGGCGCCAGACCAGCGGGAGGTAGAGGCTCTCAGGTCATCAAGGTCGTCCAAGATCGCAGGTCATGGCGCCAAAGGTAACGTTGACTACTTTAGTGTCCTGTACGTCATGTGGCGTCGTTGGCGTAACTAATCGAATTTTCAACCAGGGAAGTCGGAGAATTATTAGTGACGGCATTTCTGCTGGTATAATCAACGACTTGATTTAATACATGCATTAACAAATAATAACCTCTCTCTTTCTTTCCTTATATGTCTCGCACTGTCTCTTTCATTGTTTTCTTCTTAAAATAACTTTAAGAAAATTAACAATAATTTTCATGTTTATAAAAAAATTAAAAGAGCCTTTTTTTTTTCCTTGTTTTCCATCAATTTTGCTATAATTACTAAATATAATTAGCTTATTTTAAGAAAATAACCAATTATTAGAGTGACCTTGAGAAATACAATATATATGACGTATATATATAACTATCATTAATTATAATTAATTACCATTATATAATGCCTCTCTGATCACCTTGTTTTGCTAATAGTAAATGTAAATTAAATAACATCAAAATTAAATATATTTTTTTTTTACGAAAAATTTAGTATATCTACATTCCCAACTTATATATCACACAAAATGTAAAAATCCAAATATTTTCTCGTTTATTTGCGTATAAAATCTTCACCATTTTTTGTGTTCATTTATACTTTTGCATGTATAAGCCACAATGAAACAATGATATTCTTATTGTATTATAAAGGGTTAGCTTATTCTTGAAAATATTTTATTAATTTTATTTGTAAATATATATATAAATAAATAAAGTCATTAAAATTGATTTTCTTGGAAATTCCCTTTTATTTTAATTTCAAAGACACTAGACAGTAGACACTGTAACAGGCCCCATTATAACACAAACTTATTCTGAAACCGCAAAATATTTTTTCTCATCCTCAAGATCTATGGTGTTGTTGTTTTGTTTCGTTTAGGCAGGGGGGGGGGGGGCTTTATGATGCCTTCTTTTCTTCACTGAAATTTACATTTGTAAATTCATAAATGAATCAGCAAAACACAAAACAGGTAGTACGTTCATGCCTTATATTATGTGTAGGAGCAGGAATAATAATATAATATGGGGCAATTTTCTTGTAATATACTATACACCTAGCAACAGCCCGGAAATTATCCCTCTCTCTTTGGAAGTATGGTCGCAGTCTATATATATATATATGGAGACGTAGTAAACTTTAAATAAATTATGCGAGCTATGCATTAAGGTAGAGATAATACGAATCAGCTGTTATACGTAGTCCCCTTTGATTAACATGTAAACCTTAGCAAATTCACAAAAATTCTTAATTTTTTTGAGAGGCAGAATTTAGTACCGAAAAAACATAGAAAAAATTTCAAAACAATTTAACGAGCTGATTTTGTTATTAACCCATTAGTGCCCAGTTTCTTTTTTACTACAGTTTGAGCTCTAAATTGACTAACTTTGAAAAATTTAAAAGTTTTTAGTTTGTCTCTCCATATGGAAAAGCCCATCAGATGCTGATTATTAAATAAATTAATTTAAAAAAATCGGCTCCTTAAATTGTTTTGAATTTTTTTTTGTGGCTTTTAGGTACTAAAATCTGCCTCTCAAAACAAATTCATATTTTTTGTGAATTTGCTAAGGTTTACATGTTAATCAAAGGGGACTACGTCTTACGTCGAACAGCTGATTCGTATTATCTCTATACCTTAAGTTCTCTACCGAAATTGCAAATCAATATCTTTTTAATTAATGTGACATGGCATGTACATATTTTTTATTGCAAACTTAAAAAATTGTTAGATAAATGTAAATTTTTTCTTATAATTATTTATGTGTCCCTCTAGCACTCTTAAAATGTTAGTAGAAAATGATGTGACATCATATTGCAAATATGAGGTTGCAAATAAGGTTGAGCGTGGCGCAGTGCATTGACCGGTTCTCGTTAGATCACCGAAGTCAAGCTACGTCGAACGTGGTAAGTACTTGGATGGGTGACCGTTTCAAGTAAAAATTACGATGCTCCCTCCCTGGGGTAAATTCATCTCGCTTTCCACCCAGTACAGTGATGCACTTGTGTGTGGTTCCCCCCAGGCTTTGGACATCACTTTGGTCCATTGATAAAAAGTAGAGGTGTCCGTCCTGACTGAGGTTTTCCACGGTTCCCTCAGTCTCACTTCAGTGAGTGCTGGCCGTGGCCATCATCCCCTCCCATCCTTATCCCTACCCAATACCCCGCCGCAAGCTTTAAGAGGGTTGTATCTTTGTTAAAAAAAAATGTACACTCGTCGCCTTGGAAAATTTCCGTTTGCAGCCTTGTTAATCACCATTCCCTGTGTTATTCTAACGGAGCACGTTAATTAACAGGGCTGCAAAAGGAAATTTTCCGAGATGACGACTGTACCCATGTACATGGTCTGTAAGGATGTAAAAAGCTCTAGTTGATTTACTTGCATGATGCATACGATGGCTTGACAGAGGCGGATCTTTCTGAACAATGTTTTCACTGACTCTGAGTGATGGGGCAGAAATACCTGATGGTAAAGTATGCAGATGTTGCACAAAAAATCAACTCTGCGCAGTTGCACCTGAGAAACCTTCGTTCAAAATTATGTCATGCTCGTACAGGTCTATACAGTTCAATAAATCTAAGATTCCCGAGTTGAAATAAATTTCATCTTTTATTCGCTATTAAGCTCTTCTCTCGTCTTTTGTCCTCTTATTTTGCACCATTAGGAAAAAAGAAAGAAAAATGCAAGATCAAGTCTTTTTTACTCTTAATTCTCTTATGTTTTTTAGAGGTAACAAGATTAGGTTCAGACTTAATTGTAAAGGATGAGTTGAAGACGTAATTTTTCAATACTATATATATAACCACCGAAAGTATAAAGTTTCTGAAATTTCTATAGTTCATTTTTTAACATGAAACTTTTTGCAGAGAGATTATTTATAGTACATGCTCAGAAATAGGTGTTTCACATAGTTTTTCAGAAACGCCTATAAAGTGTTTCAAAATTGCCCTCTTAGTTAGTGACATTTGAAACACTTGATGTGTTTCTGAAACACGTTAAGTGTTATTAAACTTATTCTGAAACACTTTCTGAAACACGAGATGTGTTTCAAATAAGGGGGCATATTTGTAACACTTTAGGCGTTCTTTCTTATTTTTTTTTTTATTTTTTTTATTATACAAGTTATTGTCCAGCCAAAGCTTTTACAAAGCTTGCCGGCCGGTGCAAAAGATACATTCCTTATTTAAATTCAATCAAGCTCATAATTACAGTGGACATTTTTAATTTTTACTTTCAGTCCAAAATAATACAAAAGAAAACAAAACAAAAAGCATAAATATATAGTCATCCCTAAAATTCTAATACAATATCTCACACAGAAAAAAAAGCAAAAACTTTTAAAAAGAAATCAGCATCATATTACTACATTTCAAAATTATTTTCCAATTTTATACAATAATACAAGACAAAAAATTAATAAATAATATTAACGAAGCTACATCTCATACAATCATCACAATAATATAACCATTTTATGAGAGATTATTTAGTACTATTTATGAATTTTAAACAAAGACATAAAAAAAATGCGTTTTAAATATAATTTTTCAAAAACCACAAAAATAAAAAGTGAAACGCAATGTAAATTATGTTCTAAAAGAAAAGAAAAGATTTTTATGAAATGTCCTGAAAAGTAAGAAAAACCTGAAACATAAGATATCTGAAACAAAAGAAAAACTGAAACAAAAAAGAGACATTTTATTTATTTATTTAACACAAACATATATTACCAAGATATTTTTTTTTAATTATTTTTATTTTTTTTAATTAATTTATTTATTACCTTTTATACGTTTTTTTAATGCTTTAATATAGTAACAATTATGAGAAAAAATAGGAAATTATTGAATATCTGAAATAAAAGTGAATATTTTCTTTTTATTAATTTGTTGGTAGTAACCATTTTTTTATTTCCTTTTTCATTACACTTTTTGAACTAATATTTCTTAATTCTACAGGTAAATCATTCCACAAACGAGGAATTAAATATTTCTGAAACACTTTGTGAAACACCTATTTCTGAGAATGTATTAGGGATTTCTATTAACTATCTGCTAAGTCTTAAAGTTTTCATGTTCATAGTCCAGACAAAATCTTTTCGCTCCCAGCTACTTCCGGTGGTAATCTTTCATTTGTTGAACTGTATACACATTAAGTAAATGAGTAACTCAATAAAAAAAATGTTAAATCTTGACAACATAATAAAACAAAGAGTAGAAAAACAGTACATATTTTTTTACATCGCGTATGTTAGTAACTATAGCCTTGAATCTTTATGAAATAGCCACGTGTTCAAAAGGTTAATTTTAAACATTTTTTATGTTCAACTTTTTTATGCCATGTCTGTTAATAGTTGTTGGGTTTGTTTATGTTTTTAGCATTGAAATTACTAACATGTATTTTGGTAAAGACGTACACGCGTTATTACACAATAAATTTTTTTTAATCATTGTAAACAATTTTTCATTAAAAGAAAAAATCAACCGCATTTGTTTGCGTCTATGTCTATAATAAATATGAAATTTTCATTTATGTAATAAAAATTGTATCTTGTAATGCATACTCGGAGAAATGCACGCCAAATAAATACTTGCTAAAATGACTAACTGCATTATTGGTGTACATACAGTCTAAATATTATTACCACTTCTTTTTTATTATTTTAATATCGGTTTGACTTATTTTCTTTGAACAAAATATCTGGAAGGTATGTAGGTAAATATATACTAAATATTCATAGTTAAACTAACACCATAAGATGCAAAATCAGATAATTTTACTTTCAGATAAGAGCTATTTTGTTATCTCCTAACCCTGAATGTGACCTCTGTTGCAAATAAAGTCAAATCAATTTAACATTCCTTCCCGGAAATGTGAAGTTTTTTTTTTTTTTTGCTATACTTTTATTGTAATTCAGTTTTGAAACTTTCAGAGTGGTTTGAAGTAGAAGTTCTGACCTATGTGTGAAATTGTAACATTGAAATATGAATAGAAAGAACAGAAACCTTACACTTCCAGCTACTTCCGAAGGGAATGTCATGTAAATTTGACTGTATCTTGTGTTAATCGTGTATATTTTTGTAAAATTCTCCTTTCATTTTGCGATGCACTTAAACATACTCGTGCAATACCAAGTACACAATACGTGTACTAGTTTTATTATTTTTATCACGCTAACAGATACAACAAAGTTTACCTGTGTGACGTAATGCAAGAAACATTTACCTGATAAATTCGTGTTGGAATTTTAGACTAAAATATTATTATGTATGTTATATACAAGGAGATATTACGTCACTGATGAACGATATATGATAAATATAATTACATTGTAGTTGGAACCGAAAAGTTAAACAGAATTAATTGTGGATTGTATTTGCATTTATTTTGACGAAAGGCAAACATTTTTTGTACCAGTCTGTATCATGCAGTTATTAATTTTAAGAATCAAAATCGTGACAATTGAAAGGTAAAAAATATTTTTGTGACCTCTAACGTTCTCCACATTCAGTTAATTCAGGCTTAAATTTATAAAATATTTACGTATGACAATAAAAAAACGAAATTTTTGTCAATTTAAAGCAAAAAAATGAGTAAATTAAAATGACTGCTGGTAAATTAAAATCTAAGTGACGTCATCAAAGTATATATGTACACCTGTGGACACCACGAACGTTACTGCTGCTTTGTTTGTGGACATTACCACGCAGTCTATGGAGGCGTGGTGAACCAAAACTATTTTGATATTGATAGACTGGGTGTTCTTCTTACATCTCCCAAAATTACAAATCTGCATCTCTCTGTCTATACGGGTCTTTTATGACTGATCTACCATACGTCATAAAATAATATGACGTCATGATTTTGTAGGCAAAATATTGTCAATGGCATAGCAGATACGTGCTAAATTTGGTGTAGAAATTAGTTTCTCCTGGCTATTCATATTATTTTTTCTTAAAATTTTCTTTCGTAAATGGTGACAAGAAGAACCAATGCCAACGAAGAAAAATATTTGGCGACCAAAAGTATTATCAAAAAAGAAATGTTGTTAGTTACGTTAACAAGCAAAGTAAAGGATTTTAGGGTTTTCTGCCTTATTATACATTCCGAAAATCTTCAGGTATCTTCGTGCTATCCAAAACGTAAATTTGAAACTTCCGTATAATAGACGACTTGCAAAACCCTATTTTATCAAAAAGGAAACAAACAAATTCGCCCCAGTTGTTGTTGATTAAGTTTAGTGTATAAATTTTGCTTATACGTTGGACCTTATGGGAAATTTACAATTTTCACATACAGATTTCAATATGTTAAAAACGTATGATTGTAAAAATAAAGAAATCACCAGAATCTACAGTTTTTGGCCAATTATAATCCTGAAATGCGTATCAGAAGAAGTTTTCTTTATTTTAATATAGTAATTTTCATTTGATACCATATCAGCCAATTGCATGGGGGAAGATACGTACCTCTAGGCAACTCCAGTATGTTTATTTTAACTGTTGCAATAATAAACATACTGGAGCATGCTTAATGTTACGTATCTTCCTCCATGCAATTGACTAATTTGGTATCATATGAAATTTACCATATTGAAATCAAGAAAACTTCTTTCTGATACGCATTTCAGCATTATAAATGGCCAAAAACTGCAGATTCTGGTGATATTTTTATATTTACAATCGTATATATAGGTTTGTAACATATTGAAATCTGTGTGTGAAAATCGTAAATTTCCCATCAGGTCCAATGTATAAGCAAAATTTATACACAAAATCAACAACAACAATGAACTGGGGTCAGTTTTGTTTGTTTACTTTTTGCTAAAAATTAGGGTTTTGCAAGTCGTCTATTGCAGCTGCAGCTCTATAGCAAGCGTATGAGGTAGGAGTAAAGTTCGTGTTGTCCAGAGGTGTACATTAAACGTTTATTACAAAAAGGTCTTCGAACTCATTTAATAAAACTTTAACTTTTTATTTGCTGTAACTCTTTAAAAAACACTCTTGTATATATAAAATAACCTTGGATAATAATTATAATAAAACTTTAATAATAAATCATTATATTTACAATATTTTATTAATGTTATTAGGAAGATGATATTATGATAATGACGACCCACTTAGTGATTTGCTCCATGACCCCTGTGACCTCCAAACAACCTTGCTTGTAACCCCAACCTTTTTGTGGGTCAAGTTCACTCAGGTTCTACCTGGCGATAATCCAACTTAATATAATAATAATAATAACATACAATGATATTTTTATAACGAAGAAATATTTATTATACTGAGGAAAATTTTCAATTACTATAATTTATGTTATATTGTGTATACAAGGACTAAGTTGATTAAAAAATAAAGTAAAACAATTCAATTTTAATGTATCGTTACATTATTAATTTATTATAGAATGCATGTTAAGAATGGTAAGGATCCATCTTGACGTCACCAACCCTTTGTCCTCCCATTTACTTACAAAAAAAGATTGCATGGGCGCACGTAAGATCCTATACGGAGCAATTTTTCAATCGCAAATTGTTAACCCTCTAAATAAGTTATGTTTATGCAAATTTAAAATTACGTATTGGCACTAACCTTTTACGTTTGCTACTATAAAAATTTTAATATTTGTCTCGGTTCAGTTTAATTAAAGAGCATCTAAAGAATTTCGCGGTAGTTATAGTGTTTTGACTTTGAGCCGAAAAAACGTGCGCAGAAGGGTTGCGTGCCGATGCGCGGCGGTTGTAGCAAGAGTCAAAATTAGCAAACGAACATGGCGACTATATAATTTTTCTGATGGATACTTACCATTAAAACTACATAACATTTTTTAGGCTGTGAAAATTTATGTTATATATTATAGACCGGATTACTTTATAATTTATAGATAACATACAGCTAGTATAGTGTATAAAATTGTGGCCTAAAATCAAGCCTAAGAAAAATTTGTACATATTGATGCATGCCCTTGTTGAAAAATTACGTTTTCAATTCATCTTTTTACCTCTAAAACACATCTTATTTTCTCTTCGCTCAAAGTGAGGATGAAATGATAAAAGTATTTCTAAAATTTTATGTTCAAGAAGAGGAAAAAATATGTAATCTCGTCTTTTTCCCCTCTTTTTTCCCCGCTAAAAATCAAAATGGTGCAAAATAAGAGGAGAAAAGACAAGAGGAGAGTTTAGTAGCGAAGAAAATATGGAGTTTATTTCAACTCGGGTGCACAGCCCAAATGTATTATAATAAAATATACGTAAAATTAGACAATTCACGAAGAACGTAGCAAAGAAACATTTAGTATAATATTCAGTGCTCGAATAATTTGGGGATTTATTCGGTTTGAACTTATTGGTGACATTTAAAAAGTATATAATTTTAGGAGAATTGATTTTGTTTTCTCGTTTCACTATAAAAGTCTCAGTATTGAACGTAAATTATATTCTTCAGAAAAAAAAAGCATTTTTAAGATGCTTATAGACATTTGACCTTGAAATCTTTATCAAAAAATTATAACTAATTGATATGCGTACATAATAATTGTCTGCAACAATCGGAAGTGTATTGCAAATCTATCAGTAAACCGGTTACGATAATTTTGGAATAATCTTTATTTATTTCAACCTTGGGGTCATGCATGTACTGCATGCCGACACGTTTATGTGTTTTATGTGCTCGCTGTGTAGGTTAATCGTCCCTCGTTCGCAATAATGAGTTATATCTGCCTACCACAATTTGGTTGCAATAATGAGCTATCTGCTATTTCAAGTGAGCACAAATATGAACTGTAAATAGTTATAACATAAAGTTTATTGTTGCGCTCACCTATATATATATCAGAAATAGCAGATAGCTCATTAATGGTAACATGTGGAGAAAATTTTCACGATGGGGAACCAGAGGGGCGGATCCAGCGCGTCTCTAGGCGGGACGGTGCCATATCCCGCAGTGTTAACTTTACGAGTGGGAGGAGGAGGAGGGGCAATGGACAATTTGCATCAACTTTTTTTAGTAGCTCAATCGAAAGAGGAGGTCGAAAAATACACCTGTGAATTTTATGAGATTTTTATTCTTACTGCATCATGGCTAAAAGAGAGATGTAAAGAGGTCACGTGACCTGGAGGCGTCACCCGCGTCGCCTATGACGTCATTGAACTGTTCGGTCAAACAAACGATCGACTTTATAACGCTTGTAAATAACCACGTTGCTATAGAAACAAGCAACAATTAATTTATTATTTACAAGCGTTATATAGACGATCGTTTGCTTGATCAGACAGTTAAATGACGTCATTGGCGACACGGGCGACGCCTCCAGGTCACGTGACCTCTTTACATCCCTACTTTAGCCATGATGCAGTAAGAATAAAAATCTCATAAAATTTATAGGTGTATTTTTCGACCTCCTTTTTCGATTGAGTTACTAAAAAAAGTTGATGCAAATTGTCCATTGGTGGGGGGTGGTAACATGTTCAATGTATTTTGAAACCTTTGGGGGGAGGCGATCGCCCCCCCCCCCCCTCCCTTGGATCCGCGGTGCGCCCATGCGGAGAACACTTGAAGCCTCTATTATAATATGCTTATAAACGACCTTGAGATAGGTGCACTTGACTTCAATAACAATGACAATAAGGCACACAATGGAACGTAAGATGAAGGCAAGACAATTGACAGTTAATTAATTAAATTGACAGTATCGTGTTTAATAACTATCATTAGATTATAGTGTTATAATATTAATTTATTAAAAAACCTGACTGTATTATAATTACTGTCATTTCTTTATATAATTAATAATTATTAAATTGAATATTATTAGCTTTTATAATATTTATTGACAGCTCATAATTCAATTACAATGTAACATCAGCCATTTATAATATAATTTATGTATATATTATACTTTATATAATTATATAGTTATTATTTATTGATGTATTGATATTTTTTTCTTCTGTTCATCCTTCAGTATGTGCTAATCGATGATGAGTTATATTTTTTTGCAATGTCAATATGACATAATTATAAAATATTGCAATAAAAAAATTACAAGGTGTATTTTGAATATTAATATTATAGGACAATATATATTTTTAACCTTAATGTATTTTCAATAAGGTTAATATAATATAAGGCCTGATCCCCAAAGACTCAAATACACCAGAGCACTTTACCTCCCTCCCTTGTTAATGCAACATGAAGTCTTTAGATCACACCTTCCTGTCTGAAAGGTAACCCTTGTCTCTCCCCTACCTCAGTCCTAACCACGCTGGGGTCAGGGAACACTGCAAGGGGCGGATACAGTAGCTGGGACCCATTCCCTGAAGGACGCATGGACCATTAGTCGCGCGGTTGACGCGTTAAATCAGCCAACGGTGACTAGCGCGGGTATATAGGATGTACCGACACGGAGGGTGGTGTGCAGACACTCGAGTCCAGCTGGGGGGCCTTCAAATAACACAAATTACAACAATCCTAAAATTATATAAGACAGTCTTAGCGTATTCTTTATTGTTGCGCTAAGACAGTCTTAGGCTAAGTTTACGTTAAGGTAGAGATAACGCCGAACAGCTGATCGACGTAATGCCCTTTGATTAACATGTAAACCTTAGCAAATTGACAAAAATTCTGAAATTCTTTTGAGAGGCAGATATTAGTGCCTAAAAGACATGGAAAAAATTTCAAAACGATTTAACGAGCCGATTTTTTTTAATTAATTTTTTTAATTTTCAGCATAGGGATTTCCCATGGAGAGCCAAACTATAAAATTAATTTAAAAAAATCGGCTCGTTATATGTTTTTGAAGCTTTTGCTATGGCTTTTAAGCACTAATATCTGCCTCTCAAAAAAATTTCAGAATTTTTGTCAATTTGCTAAGGTTTACATGTTAATCAAAGGGGATTACGTCGAACAGCTGTTCGACGTTATCTCTACCTTGAGTGGTGTTATTTGAAGACCCCCCAGGACTGAGCACAGCGCTCTCGGAACGAGGGAGGCGTGAGGAACTGGGATACTTGCGCTTATTAAGTCATTTAAGTCCGGGGTTGACGCTTGGACTCGGGGAGGATACGTCAGCTTTCTGTAAGTCGCCCTAATATTACTAATATAACTACAATATAATTATCAATAAGATAAATTTTGGAGTGAAAAAAAAAAAAGAGAAAAAGTATGAAAATGATTTATTTTGGAAGAATTTACATTGATCAAAGGCAAATGTAAAATTATGTACTATATATTCTATAACCATTGAATTAAAAAACTTTCTAGCATACAGAGTTTTTAATTTGTCGCTGCGAATTGGCTAATAAAATACGCCCAATCATAATTATGAATTTTGATTTTTTTTTTATTTATTTATTTATTTATTTATTTATTTATTTATTTATTTATTTATTTATTTATTTATTTATTTATTTATTTATTTATTTATTTATTTATTTATTTATTTATTTATTTATTTATTTATTTTTTTTTTTTTTTACATTAGCCTAACAAAATTCAATTCACTTTGGCGAAACTCTTTATAAGAGCTCTTTTCTGGCGATCACCAACATGCAGTTATTGTACTTCACGAATTTTTTTATTACGTATTTGAATAGAGGAGTTTTGTATTGTCAAATTTTTAAAGAATTTTCTGAACCCTCCAACATCATTAAAATCGTGCTGCAAAGAACTGTGACGTCATAGTTATGCAAATATTTAACACTCAAGCATAAGGAATGACGTTGCATGACTATGACGTCACAGTGTCATTCCCTCAATTCTAAAGGATATTCAAAACTCTGAAAAAAAAGTGGACAGTACATATCACATGCTCTATCCAAGCATGTAATAAAAAAAAAAAAATGCAGATTGTCTTTACAATAAAAAAATTGCAGTATAATCTACATTGAGTATAACCACGATCAAATGAAAATTTATACACTAATTTCAATGTTTGTATCACAAATTTCGACCAGTTCCTATACAATGATCACATCACACGTTTCACTGGTTGGAAAAACGCCTCTTCAGCGCCAGCCTCGTCTCTCGAGGTCTCGCAAGGCGCCGAGTGTGGCGCTGGAAGAGAAGGCGCCACCCGTACCTCCGTACTCTGCAGGCAGCGCCGCGCAATGAAGGTGGCGACGGAGAGAAGCTAAGTCTTTGCCGTGAAAGTGCATCTGGGAAAATTGAAAAGTTAGGATTCAGTCAGGGAATATGGGATTGGTCGTATGTACACCTCCGGACACCACGAACGTTACTCCTGCTTTGTTTGTAGACGTTACCACGCAGTCTATGGAGGCTTGGTGAACCAAAACTATTTTGATATTGATAGACTGGGTTTCCTAATTACGATATTTAAAATTTACAAATCTACACCAATTCTCTAATGTCTATTGTAACTGCAGCTAACATTAAGCAAAACAAATTATAATATTTATATATTCAGCAAATTTTACAGAAAAAGAATATTAATTATTTTACCCATACATGATTATATCTTCTACTAAGATAATTTAATAGAGGCAATATAACAGGTTGGAAATAATTATAGAAAAAAAAGCATTAAAACACCCTGAAGCACAGTAATAAAATAAGTGCAATACGGAGGGCACATATAGTATAATGTTAAGACCTTTTTGAACAAGACGAATTTGTTTTCAGATCATAGTGGCAACTTATTCCATTTACAAACAGTCCTATGGTTTATTTCATGAAATTTGGTTTGACTCACTCGTTTTCCCAACTTCTCAGTCAGGAATGGTTTCAAGACGGAGTACACGAGGTAGAAAATGTATGGCTCGTTCACGAAATGAATCTCCTTGAAGCGAAGTGGGAAGCAGTCCTGGAAATAATTTAATATTAATGACATTTGCGTAAAATTCTGTATATTAAAATACATTTTTTTACAGTGATAAACCCCTATGAGTTTGAAGCTAGAGGCGGGAAAATGGGAAAGGGATAACAGAGGGAAAGGATGATGGCCACGGCCTGTTACGCGTCCCAGCATTCGCTGAGGTGAGACTGAGGGAACCGTGGAAAACCTCAGTCAGGACGGACACCTCTACTTTTTATCAATGGACCAAAGTTATGCCCAAAGTCTGGGGAACCACACACAAGTGCATCATTGCACTGGGTGGAAAACATACATTCCAATTTGCAATAAAATATAGCAATTAACGATATTACATGGTTCCAGTACAGTCGACACCTTAGAAAACTTCCCATTTACGACCTTGTTAATCACCATGCCCTGACCTGTGTCATTCTTACGGGGCATGGTGATTAACAAGGTCGTAAATGGAAAGTTTTCTAAGGCATCGACTGTACATTTAGAGTAACTGAAAAGGTTATTGACTATTATATTGGTCATATTGAAAATTGACTTCATATTCGTAATTTGTATTGTTGCAATTTGCAATAAATAGCTGAATGAGATTTTATTATATATGATAATCTGTGTTCAATTTCTTTTGGCATATTCTTTTATGCTTTTACAGGGATCAATAATGTAACATTGGGAATTGTATATTGGAACTATTACTCTAGAATAATAATAATAATTAAAATTGAAAGCAAGAATCATTTTCAAATTTTTTACAACATATCAGCTCATAAAACTCCATTTTATAAAAATATTGCATTCTAGAATTAATTTTAATTTACTTTTCCCATCAAATGAGTAGCGCCTGTATAGTAGGCAACTTCCTTAACGTCATTTCAAAATTCTCTATTGGTCACAATAGACAATAATGGTTGCATTTTTTATTTCATAATTGGAAAATATACCTGGTCTAAAATCATGCTTTTCTGAATTTTTTCAGATTTCTTGGACCGCGGAAACTAAAAAAAAAAAAAAAAAAAAAAAAAAAAAGAAAAAAAAAAAAAAAAAAAAAAAACATTGAATATATCTGAATTAGGGTGGTACATCCTGATGACATCATTTTGTCGTGCTGTGATTGGCTACTGATGACGTCATGGTTGTCTCATCAGGTTGTACCATGATCCTAATTCAGATATTTAAAATATTTTTTTAAAATCAGTTCTCACACTCCAAGAAATCTGAAAAAAATTAGAAAAACACAATTTTTAATTTTAGGTATATTGTATATTTCAATGGTGAACCTGTTTTGTTTTTTTTTTAATATAGCAGACTTTGAATAATATACTAACAATTTTTTTTTCAGATTTTTTGAACCTGCACCTTAATATTGTACTGCAAATCGCTGTGATGTTAATATATTCATAGAAAAAATTTAACAGGCAAGCATAGGGCAACATGATTCTTACTTCACTACATTTTTCAGCATAATTTTAATAATGCCTTTAAAAAATCTATAAAAATAGTCCTCTCAACATAAATTTGCAATGAAAAAATGTCATTCAGGAGTTTTAAAAATGTTAGTTTTATATATTTAATTTTTTTATGAGCTGGCTTAAATGTGGATACTATTAGAGCCCCAACATTTAATATTAGAACCATAAAAAATCTATTTTTACATCTAAAATATCGATAGGTATAGAACGAAGTAATATATTTTTATTACTAAAATCAACATAAAACTCGTCCCTCTCCGATAAAGCTTTTAATTTTAAAACCACATAGGTAATCTACATCGTTCCAAAACTAGCTAAGGTCACCATTTTACGACAGTCAGGTCAAGGTTGAAGGTATCACCTGGACGAGAGATATGACCTCGCGGGCGTACGCGGGGGTGAGATGTCGCGCCTGTTTCAGTCCCAGACCATCCATGTCAACTAGCGCCACCAGACCGCACACCTGGGTGTCGGGATCGCGAACTAACAGCTCCAGGCAGGCCAAATTTGCGTGGAATAAATCCCATAGAGAGCAGGATGAGGGGTCCCATCGTCCTATTGAGAAAAAATGGAGTTAGTCAGCAGAAATTAACCCTAGTTGAAAAATTACGACTTCCACTCGTCCTTTACACGTCTAAACCTAATCTTTTTATCTCTAAAACACATCTTATTTCCTCTTCGCTCAAAGTGAGGATGAAATGGAGACAATAATTCTAACATATTAGAAGAGGAAAGAAGACATAATCTCGTATTTTACCATATTTTCTTTTCAAAAATGGTGCAAAATAGGAGGGAATTAGACAAGGAGAGAGCTTTATAGTGAATTAAAGTTGAAATTTATTAACAGTACATTTCTCCATAGGGCAGCGCCACAAGATTGTTGGGTTGCCTACTTACAGGATAACGCTCAACTGTTTACTTCCCCTCCCTTCATTCCCCTACTGTTGTCATACCGTACGCTTAAAACCATTGGACAAAATAATAAAATAGTTAGAAAAATTGACTTTTTTGACAAGTATAATTATTTAAGGACATGAAACTGCAGTTTGTGTATTCTTTATAAACTTGCAGATGATATGCAAATGATATAAATGTAATAATTGCCGTATATAATTTATAATTAATTTTTTTCTACATTTTCTCCCTTTACACGCTGCTGAAGCAACACATTAATATGTCGCGGCAGGCTCCTGTAAAGTATGCATTATGCGTTGCAGTGACGTCACGTGGGCCTGGCCTATTGTAAAAGATTCTATGACGATTGTCCAGGTCTGCACTCACCGGTTCTACAGACGAACACCTGACGTCCGAGTTTGTCTCTCTCGAACAAGACGCAACTCAACTCCTGTGAGAACACGGAGTGAAGCTCAGACGGTCTTCGTGCTTGTGGGAACCGCCTCGTGACGTCACAGTAACGGTGCAGCTGTAAACAACATGACTGTTCAGTTGTGATGACGTCACCGTACTTTGACAAAATATAACCGTGCAATTAACAGAAACATTTTAATAGACAAAATTAACATTCATAAATTTGTTTAATTTCCAATTTTTTTATACTCTTAAAATTTTGATAGTGAGGGGTAAATCGTTGCGTTTTTCCACCATGTGTGCGATTCCCTTGGCTTTTGGACCATTGCAATTCCGATTCATTGACAAAATCTGTAGTGTCCATCCTGGCTGAGGTTTCCACGTTTCCCTCAGTCATAGGCACATGCCGGGATAGATTGTAAGGCCGTGGCCGCCCCCATTCCGGAAGAGACCGCGAAATGCTAAATTAGGGTTTCGGAAGGTTCGGGGGCCGGGTTTAAAACTTGGTGAGTAATTTGTAAGTAGAAGTACCCAGTTAGGGTTTGATTAAAAAAAAAATATGCAAAATGCTGTGACGTCATAGTCATTCAAATATCTAACACACAAGCTTTGTGAAAAACGTTGCATGAATATGACTTCACAGCTTTTTTCCTCTCGATTTTAAGGGTGTTCCAAAAATTCTGAAGAAAAAATTAACATGATATACTCTATATCCAAATATACAATATAAAATTTCATGAAGGCTGTTCTTTGAGACTTTAACATGAAAACCTTAGGGCAGCATTAATTTTACCCCTTCTCTATTTGGGGGCGTTGTCACGTAGTCTATATGAATACAACTCAAATGATTTTGGAATGGTTAGACTGCATAAATATGCTTCTTATCTTCATAAATATCTTTGTCGAAGCTGCAACACCAGCAAATCAAGCAGGAGTAAAGTTCATGCTGTCCAGAGCGATGTACACTCGTCACCTTGGAAAATTCCCACTTGCAGCCTTGTTAATTCTGTGTTATTCTTACGGGGCATGGTGATTAAATTTCCTTTTGCAGCCTGTTATTAATCACCAATGGTGATTGACAAGGCTGCAAAGAGAATTTTCCTATAGTATGATTGGTATGTAATTTCGGTATTTTCATGTAAAAATATCTCATGGTTTATAATATCACTCTAATTTTATATTCTGAGGTGACATTAATATGTATAAAAAAAGGCTACATGGAAAATGCAATGAGTTTTTCTCAGCATGATGTGAATATATCGATAATAAAATTAATACACATTCAGTTTTTGATATTATATACTAAAATTATATTACATGATGCATATTTAACTTGGTTTTCATCAAAAACTCTCGAGTGTCGTTCGGCTCGGCCAGTAAAATTCTTCGTTACAAGCAACACACCAATGACTGAAGACGTTACAAGCATGACGAAAACCAAGTTAAATGTGAACCAGAGAGTATAATTAATACCTACCATTGCATAAGCAGCATCTGGTTTGAATTTTCTTGCACGTAAAAATCGTAAAAGAAAGTCATCAGATAAAATTTCATTTGTGTTTTCTTCATCATTCTCTGAAAGATCAGAATATTTGCATTAATCAGATTTGTACACTCAAACAATTAATGTCCACCTGATCTCGCCTTGTGGTTAGGTAAATTGTTCAGCATCAAGGCTTGAAGTTACAATGCATTTGATACAATCTCATTATTTCGATGATGAACTATTAAGCTATTAGATATAAAAACTACAGGCGAGACTTTTTTTAATGCACTGCAGACATTAAATATATTCAAATAAACTATTTGTTATCGTTACACATATAAGATTTAATCTCCATCATGTAACGTTTATTTATTTATTTATTTATTTATTTATTTATTTATTTATTTATTTATTTATTTATTTATTTATTTATTTATTTATTTATTTATTTATTTATTTATTTATTTATTTATTTATTTATTTATTTATTTATTTATTTACTTACTTACTTACTTACTTATTTATTTATTTATTTATTTATTTATTTATTTATTTATTTATTTATTTATTTATTTATTTATTTATTTATTTATTTATTTATTTATTTATTTATTTATTTATTTATTTATTTATTTATTTATTTATTTATTATATTTCTTACATGTTACATACATAACAGTTGGCAGGTGATACTATAACAGTCCTTTAAGGAACAAAACACAACAGGGTTGCGAATAACGATTGACGATTGGGTTAACAATTGAAATAATATATATAATACTGAGGAAAACATAACAATAAGATAACAGGCATGTAAACTTCATTTAATATCAAAATGCAAAATGACAAAAGTTCCATCAGCTCATCCGGTGATACAACCAACATTACTTTAATTCAGAGTGAATCAAAGATGTCCAAATGGCCAGAAAAGTTATCAAAATGTAAAAAAAAAAAAAAAAGTTCCAGGGGGGTCTTCAAATAACACAAATTACAACAATCTTAAAATTAGGACAGCCTTAGCCTATTCTTTATTGTTGCGCTAAGACAGTCTTAGGTTACGTTTAGGTTAAGTGGTGTTATTTGAAGACCCCCCAGGACTGTAACATTGGTGTCATGCTTGGTTGAAAGGTTAGTGGCATCAAATTACAAATTAGACAGACACCAAAAGTGTTGCTCGAGTTCAGTATTATTTTTAATTTTTTATCCTCGCGCGATGCGATGGTGCGAAGTTGCGCTGCAAAGAATTTAAGGTCCTTGCTGACGTCACAACTCACAGACAGCCTCGATTAGCATTGAGTTGTGACGTAGGCAAGGACTAAATTTCTTACTTTGCACCTGAACTTCGCACGACACTACCGTGCGTGGAGAAAAATGATACAAAATATCGATTATTTTATATAACAACAACAATATTATTGGTGAATATCAAATTTATAATTTGAGGCCCGACTTTTTGACCAAAAGACAAGTACATCTCGGCGAGGACCTCACCATCAATCAGCTGTCTCATCCTCTCGAGTCCCCTGGCCACACGCTCAGGTGTTTCCCCCAGCTCGTGACGTGCCACGTTTGCAGCTCGTTCGCTCAGCGCTGGAGTGCGGGGAGGAGCCGATGCTTTCTCCGTGCCACATGGCGTGTGTGATTGACAACCTGCGGGAAAGTGACAATATTCAGATTAGTCTCGGTGACTCTAACAATATATATAGAGTTGAGAATAATCGGATGGTCGTGAGTTCGATCCCAGCCATGCACCGCAAAACTTTTCACAAGTGGCGGTTGCTTAAGAACACCCACTCGTGCATCCGGGGGTGATTGATGGCATCCTTCATCAATTACCGACCATTCTAACTGAGATTTCCATGGTTTCCTCAGTCACAACCAGGCGAATGCTCCATGGGATGGATTGATATGTAAGGTCTTAATCCCCCACTACCCCCCCCCCCTGGTTTAGAAGAGACTGACAAAAAAAATAGAGTTGAAACATTGAGCAATGAAAAGTCATATAAGATACCCGAGTTGTAATAAATTTCATCTTTTATTCGCTATTAAGCTCGCTCCTCGTCTAATGCCCTCCTATTCTGCACCATTTTAGAGGAAAAAAAAACGAGATTACGTATTCTTTCTTCTTCTTGAGCAAAAAATGTTAGAAACATTGTCTCCATTTCATCCTCACTTGGAGCGAAGAGGAAAACAACAGGTATTTTAAAGTAGAGAACGTTATAAGATAAGGTTTAGAACTTAGACGTGTAAAGGATGAGTTAAAGACATATATAGTGTTCAGCTATATAGGGTTATGTTTGTAGACTCTGAAATGTGTATTCACTTTTATTTCACCCTTATGTAAAATATCATATTAGGTCAATATTGAGCGGAGAAAGTGTATTATACTGAGCATGGGGAATGGGGGTTTTCGAACAGACCTTTGTTTACGTATTTACATTTTTGTGCATGACGTCACAGCTAGCTAGTAGAGCTGAAGGGAGCTCGACTCCAAAGTTTCAAATTTACATATAATTATTTCTTGAAGCCGGCACTAGAGACATAAATATTTTCAGATTGATCGGGGGAAACACAGGACAATAAATAATCAGAACTCTTGTGCCCTCTCTAATTTTTAGAATTCTATAGATTAGTCAGATTCTTAAAAGTGATTAAAAAATTATCAACAGAATGAAAGATCTTTTAATTATGAATTAATAATTAAATATGATACTAATAATGATCTACAGTAAAACATTTTAATTACAGGTAAAAAGTAGCATTGAACTGCAAGTAAAGGCCATGCAGTGCATGCAATAATAAAATTAATTACCCTATAGTTGCATGATGCAATGACTTTATTTTATATTATCTATAAAACTTAATAATGAACTTTGTATCTAAAAGTATTGACTCTATAAGGGGTCATTGAATTCCTTCTTTATGCTGTGCTCTTTGTTTATCAAAAATAACAAAGAAAATATAAATTTAATACTGAATACATACATGATTGTGAATACAGTATATCCGATATTTTAGTATCTGTGGATCAAATGGACTAATATTATTCAATTTGTACTAAATTTCAAATTATGATCTTGTTTTCATAAATATCACATATATGGTCGTCCTTATATTTTAATTATATTAACAATATAGGCAGTTTGAAATCATAAATAATTCCGACTGTATAGTTCTATTAAAAATCCAATTAACGATTAATCTCACTGTCAGTTACTTCAGAATCAAAGAAAATTTCCCTGCAAACGAAACGAATGAAATAAATTTTAAAAAATCGAGAATGTTCTAAAACTTAATCGCTTATGGTTTCAGCAAATTCAGTCTTGCAGTTTTCTTACAACAGCTCCATTTCCGGTTTTCGTCCATAAGGCCAATGTTAAACTTCTACCTCAGCTTTCATAAAACTGATAAGACAGATTCGCTTCAAAATTTGTATGCCACCTAATATTGATGGTGAGTTCTAAGTCCCCTGCAAGTCTTGTTGCATTCAGGCGGTACGATTGCGAGATATCAAAACCTACTGAGATTCATCCTTAATTTATATATCCTTCGACTAGTTCGACTCGTGAAAGTATCCATCAATATAATATTGTCCCTTGTCCGTAATAATTAGCTATCTGCTTACCAAGATTTCGTGGTAATAATGAGCTATCTGCTATTTCAGGTGAGCGCAATTATGAGCTGTAAATCGGTATAAAATAAAGCTCATTGTCAAGCGCCTCATCTGAAAGAGCAGATAGCTCATTATTACCACGAAATCTTGGTAAGCAGATAGGATCATTATTCCGGAGGAGAGACGATACATATTCCACGGTTTCATTACACCTTTCGTGCTTGAATGTTAATATGTTAATGCTTGAATACCGAGCAGCGTAGCGTAGTGGTTTGATCTCTGCCTATCGCTCGGGAGACCCAGGATCGCTTCCTGCCTTGGCTCAGGTGACTTTTCGTCACTTCGAGCTGAGGTATGGCAGCGTGTTCTGGTAAGCTCCCGAGAGATGGCATGTATGTTCTTCCACTATACTGCCTGTATTCGGGAGATGCCGAAGGTCGTTCCCTTTGGTATCGTCTGCCTCGATGATGGTTTTCTGTGGTTTCCCATCGTCACTCCCAGGCAAATGCCGGGGCAGTTCCTAACACAAGGCCACAGCCGCCTCCTTTCCTATCAATCCTTCCAACTGTTGTTAATACTGTTGTTAAGTTTGATGCTTACACCAATAGCAGAATATGCTGTAGTAAGCTAACATTGTAATAATAAATAAATAATAATAAATAAATATAGAGTACTTCACTTGCTTATTTTTTTTAAATATTTAAATCTCACACTTAAAAATCTGTAAATTCTTGAATTCGGTATTACACGATACAAAACAAATTTTCCTTTCAAGAAAACTTACACTCCATTTCTTTGTATGAAGATGAGATTTTCTTGCAAGAAAAAATTACAAAATTGTATGGTGTAATTAATATATAGGCTTTAATACAAATAACCAAAAACTTGTGTATGTGTACACGAACAGAAAAAGCCACGTTCACTTACTATCATATACACTTGTGTTTAAAAGGGTACTCTTCAATTCACTTGGACTGTATTATTCTTTAATGCCAGTTATTAATTACTGTACGAGACAGACAACTAACAATAAAATATAACAGAAGAGTTGAGGTCACTTGACCTCAAGTACACGGAGATACAAAGTTCATAACAATGTTGATAAGCGAGGAAAACTCATCAATAATAATTGTGTCTGGAAATATGCTTATTATCAATTTACCAATATTTGTTTAATAGATTTTTTACATCACTGCAATAGAATTAGTTAGAGGTAATATAGTTATTTCATATTTCAATTGGTCATTTGAGTTAGCTAGTTTATAAATTCTTTCTTCTTTTCATCGTCACTGCAATGTCAATGCATTCACTCTTAATAAAATTTGGCTAAATTATAATTATAACTAGTACATCCTTATAAATATACCACTGAAAATATTAAGTAACGAAACACATGTAAATCATAATGTAAGTTGTTAAAATCCCCTGATTACAATATATTATCAAACTCATCAAGGATCATGCTAGACTACACTGATATTAGCTAGGCCAAATTTTATTAAGAGTGTTGATGTTTCTCGAGTTACAATATATATATACCCTCTGTCTAGGTGGGGCATTGAGTGATCCGTTGAGGATGTAAACATTGAGGATGTAAACATTAAAAAATATTGCTTTCAGCCCTCTTTTAAAAACTAATAATTCCGTAATTAAATCCACTCAATGTACTAAGTTTTTAGGTCTTCATTTATCTGAAAATTTGAACTGGTCTGATCATTGTTCTGCACTTAATTCAAAGCTACGCAGAGGGGTTTATTTGCTTCACTCCCTACGTAATACCGTGTCTGAATCAGTGTTAACATCTATGTATTATTCATATTGTTATAGCCACTTACAATATGCTATTATTTTTTGGGGATACTCATCTAAAGCAACTTCCGTCTTTGTAATGCAGAAACGTCTCATTCGCACTATGTGTGGTGTGCCTTTGCCTACGTCATGTGTTAGCCTATTTAAAAAACTGGATAAATTGCCTCTTCCATGTGTTTTTATATATGAGTGTGCTAAATTTGCCAAGAAAAATCCAGAGTTATTTAGCAGTAACATTAATGTACATAATTATGGAACGCGGCAACGCGAAAATTTGCACATAAAACCTCATGCATTGTCATTATGTGATCATAATCCAAGCTATATTGTCCCCCTTATATTTAATGGTTTACCTGATTATATAAAAAATTCTGGATCATTTGCATCTTTTAAAAAAAGAATTATTTAAATATCTTATGATGAATTTGTTTTATAGCGTTAAAGATTTTTTACAAAAAAAGTAATGTGTTACTTGGCTATCTAGTTATTGTATTTACTTTATATATGTTTGTTGTTATTGTTGTTTTTTTGTGTATTTTTGTTGTGATGTATTATGACTGTATATGACTTGTTCTATGCTATTTATATGGACTAAAGAACTGAATAAATCTATTAACGATTAATCTCAGTTACTTCGGAATCAAAGAATATTTCCCTGCAAACGAATCGAATGAAATAAGTTTTAAACAATCGATAATGTTCTAAACTTAATCGCTTATGGTTTGAGCAAATTCAGTCTTGCAGTTTTCTTACAACAGCTCCATTTCCGGTTTTCGTCCATAAGGCCAATGTTAAACTTCTACCTCAGTTTTCACAAAACTGATAAGACGGATTCACTTCAAAATTTGTATGCCACCTATTGATGGTGAGTTCCAAGTCCCCTGCAAGTCTTGTTGCAGTCAGGCGCTACGATTGCGAGATATCAATCTACTGAGATTCATCCTTAACTTATTTATAAGAAAATATCACGTTTTTTTTTTTTTTTTTTATATCATTAAAAACCTGCATAATCTTATAGATATGCACTTGTACCCCTTAAAAATGTTGGCTCATTTTTTGATTGTAGAATGAATTGATTTTTTTTTTTTTTTTATTTCTGAAACCCTGGGTACTTCTAATTACTAATTACATAGTTTACTTTGAAAACCCGTTTTATTCAAAGAACAATATAAAAGATATTGAAGTTTATTTTATTTATTTATTGGAAAAACTGGTTGTACATGTACAACATATGGTTCAGATCAGAACTAAATCTAAAACAAAAACAACGAAACATAACATAACAAACAACACAAATTTATTTAAATAATATTTAAAAGTCACATGAAAAGAAGAAAACCACTACTATAATTTTATTACTAAAATATTATATATTGAATAACAAAATAATTTAATACGATTTTCAATGCTCTAATAAACATAATAATTCATGTGTGTGTATGTGGATATAATTATATATTTATCTATGTTTATTTATTTAAATTCATATATGTGAAAATAAAATATATAATATTAGGCTGGAGATGCACTATAACATGTATATGATATGTTTTAGATATGTATCCAAACTTGTAGAAATATTTTGCTGTTTTGTTTAATTCAATAAACACATAAAGAATTTTGAATTTGAATAGATGGCAAGAATACACTAAAATTTAGCTAAATAATGTTAAAAGTAATGATTTCTTTGTTATCCAAAACTTCACAAATTAAAATTTATTCTGGTCATAATAAAAAATAAATAATTTAATTTTAATTAATGCCGTAATAAATTGGTATACTTATGATTTATGATTTTCATGCGTTATATAATTGAAGCTATTTCCATCTCGATTGGATTATATAAATAAGATTCATAATTTATATAGATAATTTATTTATATATAATACTCATTACACATCATATTTTTTCGACAAAGCTATATACTAGCAAGCAACAACACAAATATTGCATATCAACTATATCAAGTATATAATTCATAATTAGAGAGTGGAAAAAGGTCATTTCGACTCTTTGTGCACATGAGGACTATTTTGTTGTCATTTAGAAAATGTGACTTTTTTGTGACTTTTTGACACTTCTTACAGTTAGTGCATTTCAGCTATTTTCTTCAAATTATCAATATAAACTAGTAAATAGAAACTAGATACAGTAAAAAAATAAAATTCACAGACACAGAATTCAAAAACACAGAAAAAATTTATTTTGACAATGCATTCCATCTATGGATGTACATCTTTTAAAACTAATAAAAATATTTTTTTATCGATAGTACTTTTAAAATGCCTATTTGCTGCCTTTTCTAAAAACTAAAAATAAAGGGACTTATTGTAGACTATTCCAAAAAAAGGCGACTTTTTTAAAGACTATTTTACAAAAAAAAGTTGACTTTTTAAGCACCTATTTTTGAAAAAAAATGTGACTTTTTTCCGCTCTCTATTCATAATATAAGGCCTGTTCGTAAACCCTGCTCGGTGTACACTTTCTGCACCCAATCGACCTTATGTACATGAGATATAAGGTCGATTGGGTGTAGAAATTAAGTGTACACCGAGCAGATTTTACGAACAGACCTAAGATATTTACTGCAGTAAAAAATTTGAAGGAAATAAACAACATTTATATTATAATGTCTGCATATGTTTGCATTTTTTCAATTCTATAATTAGTCTAATAACAGTTTACAATACGTTTGATAATTGCTTGATAATATATCAATCTCAAGTCAAATCAAAAATAAAATAGAACGGGTTTACGAAGATTCGGAACGCTGAAGTCAAATATCATGCACTGTTCAACAGAAAAAAGATATAGATGAAGCCCTGAATATTACCATGGAAATATTTTATTTATTGCAAAATCTGAATAACTCCCACCCCCTCTAAAATTTTGAAGGCATCGATCCTTTTCTCACTTATTTTTTGTGTGTCAATATTGTCATATATTATATATATTAAGACAGCACCTTATCCCTATAAATATTGTCTCTATATTACTCGCACCTTCTTCTTCTTCTTTTTTTTTTTTTTGTCATTCTGGAAGAAGCTATTTTATTTATACCAAATTTATATCATTAACAATAATTGAGTTAGTAATAATCAGATAATAAAAATATATGATAATTATATATCAGTAATCGGCGGAATTGGTCAAGCTAAAAGAGCAAAGCAATAAACATTATATATATAAAAAAAAAATTTGAGTATCAATACATTTGCATATTGTCGCCTGATCAGAATGCAAGCTAGATAACTACAAATAAAAATTGAACTATATTGACTCTCATGCTCATATTATTTAAGGTCAATAATCTTATACTTATACATTTTATGTGTTATATATATATTATAGTGTTATCTGACTTGCCTTCTGAGGCGACGAATTATATAATCTTTACGATTGAAACAGAAAATATTTTGAGTAACTGATTTATAAATATGAATCCAAATTCAATCAATTTACCATCATCATCACCACCACTATGCAGGCAATGTCTTGAGCACCGTGCAGTGATGGTCACCACTTCGTCTTCACCACAACACTTGGTGTCCTTAATATGAGTCATCTATTCACCGTTCTGCTCACTCGATCCAAACATTACACTACACATGTTGCTACTGAGACGAGAAGCGAGCTCCAGTTGATTATCAAGAAAGGTCAACAAAGAGTGAAGGTCGTGACACAGAACATAAGAGATAGCAGCACCTCTCATGGAATTATAACTAAATTGAACACTGACTTGAATCTTCATAACACAGAGAACATATACAAGACAGCAGCTAGCACCTCGTTGAATTATAACTAAATAGAACAACGACGTCGAAACACAGAAATAATACAAGATACAGTCAAATTTACATAATAATGGCTCCGGAAGTAGCATTTCTGGTCTTTCTATTCGTATTTCAGCGTTACAATTTCATACATAGGTCAATACTTCTACTTCAAAACAGTCTGTAAAGTTTCAAAACTGAATTACAAACAGAAGAGCTGCAAACTTCACACTTCCGGCTACTTCCGGAAGGAATATCAAATTAATTTTACTGATGTACAATGGAATAAATAGTAGTATTATTTTTTTTCCATGAAACATTCAAATTAATTTAATATTCCTGCCAGAAGTGTGAAGTTTGCAGCTCTTCTGTTTGTAATTCAGTTTTGAAATTTTACAGAGTGGTTTGAAGTAGAAGTACTGACCTATGTGTAAAATTGTAACGCTGAAATACGAATAGAAAGATCAGAAAGGCTACTTCCGGAGCGAATATAATGTAAATTTGACTGTATCACCTCATGAAATTATTACTATATAGAACAGCGAATGTCCTTTTGTCATATGACGGGAAGCCACATAATGATATAATAACAGTACAGTGATGTACTTAATGTATGAGAATTTTTGAAAGATATACCATATTATGTATGTGACGTCATCGTATTGTATTTTGTATTTTATACTAGATTGCTCCAGATTTTTATCATCATATAAATACACATACAAAATAAAATATTAATGTACTATTGTGTATTTTAATTTTATTCAAGTTTAATTCAGTTTTAACTGTATTTTTTTAACAGCAAAGTGAATAATTGAAGTGTGTTATGTTTTAGAATTTACTTTATAATACTTAAACTTACTTTTACTACTTTTAAATGACAATTGATATATACCCGGATGTAATGCAATTATGCTTTATTTTGTGTTTCTTGTAATTGAATTTAATAAAAATATTAAAATCATAAAGATATTCGAATATCATTTTTATTAAAAGTGATTACAATGTGGCAATTAATTCAATCACTTAAATTGCATTGCAGATCAATTTTGGAAACGCTTTCTAAATATGTTTTAATTAATATTTCCGATCTACTTTACGAAGAAAAAAGCTTGTTTACTTCATATAATATGCGTATAAATAAGATTATATATGCTCAAAAGTACTTTCGATAAGTCTGCTCGTATAAATGCACGCTCGATTTATCAATCAATAATCATATGAACCTTCTGTACAGGGAACATAAGGATCATCAAATAATAACTGATCATTTTCTGATTGTATATTTACGAACAGATTGATATACTTTTCTATTTTATTAATAATATCACTTCAGATATTCTTCAATTTTTATATAAAAATTATAAAACACAAGATTTTGATAATAAATATTTGTTTATTAGTTTACAGATACAGTCTTTGTTATGTAGATCGCAAGTACGATGATGATATTAATTTAAGTTAATGATAAATTTTAATTTTTAAATTTGCACGAACACGCCTTCATCGTAGTATGTTGACCTCAGGCGGCGGGACACTCTGAAACATTAGATTAGATATAATGTGACACCTTAAATTAGTGTTATTGCTTCGGAGACAGAGGTGTTCATTTAATTAGAAGGAAGTGTTAAAGAATTTAATGTTTTCATTTTTAAAAAAACAATATAATTATATTATTTTATTTGCATATTGTGTAATATATTTAATTATTGTAATCATTGAGCACGCTGAGACAAATTTTTTTGCTTAATTAATGTGTAATTTGGTTTATAATTACATAATTCGTAATAAAAATGTAAAACAAACTACTTATTACATTAAATTTAAATATAATTATACGTAATGCATGGAACGTAACAAAAAGGTTTTTATTAATGTATTTTATTCGAATAAATCATGACAGAATCAAGAAAAAAACAAAGATAGTGGGGTAGAACCTATAATATCTTTTCTTGTCGTTAATAATGAGATATCTGCTATTTCAGGTGAGTATAATAACAGCTTTAAATAATTATAAATAAAACTCATATTTTTACGCTTAACCTGATATAGCAGATAGCTCATTATTCCGGACGAGAGACTATATTTGATACATCTTACGTACGCTACCATGTTGTACCATGCATGGGGTGCACACAAAACAATAGGGTAGTGCCACGAGATTGTTGGATTGCCTGCTTACAGGATAACTTCCTGATGTTTATCTCCCCTTCTTTCCCCTCCTGAAGAGTAACCTTACGCTCTAAAGCATTGCAAAAAAATAGAGAATGCAGAAAATAAATTATAGACAGCAATTATTACATTTATATATTTTTCATATCATCTTCTAGTTTATAATTAAACAATACACCAGTTGCATATTTGTGTTCTTAAATAATTATAACTGGCAACAGAGTCAACTTTTTAATTATTTTTTTTTAAATGCTTTAGAGCGTACGGTTGCTCTTCAGGAGGGGAAAGGAGGGGACATAAACATCAAGATGTTATCCTGTAAGTAGGCAATCCAACAATCTCATGACGATACCTTATAAAAGTAACAAAACGTATTAATTTGCCTAATTACGACTGAGGGAACGTGATAACTCACTGCAGATGGAGCAATGTTCCTCGTCCGAGTTGTCTCCACATCCGTCGCGGCCCGAGCACACCACTGCCGAGGAGCGACACCGACCGTTGCCGCACCGGAAGGGGCACGAGGGCGTGTTGGTGACCCCGGGGAGGGCACGAGGTCGCTTGGAGGTCATCGGAGAAGCCTTACCGCGACACACCGACCGCAGCTGGGGACATCGAACGTTGAAATACCTTGGATGTTTTGAGTTGACATAATACCAAATATCATTGAGTTGACATAATTCGTAGGAGCCTTTGTTAACTTTAGGGGAATTATTAATATTAATATAATAGACAACCCAAGTTAAAATGAATTTCATATTTTATTCACTAAGCTCCTCCTCTCGTCTAATTTTTTCTTATTTTGCACCATTTTAGAGAAGAAAGAGAGGTAAAGAGACGAGATTACGTATTTTTCCCTCTTCTTGAGCATAAAATGTTAAAAACATTGTCTTCATTTCATCCTCACTTTGAGCAAAGAGGAAATAAGATGTGTTTTAAAGGTAAAAAGATTAGGTTTAGACGTGTTAGGATGAGTTGAAGACGTAATTTTTCAACTAGGGGTTACCTCGTCACTGCCGTCAGCGCAGCTCTTGACAGCGTTACAGAGCTCGTACTCTGGCAGACAGCGTGGAGTGGAGCCCGCGGCACCGCGACACCGGAGCGTGTAGGCCGGACACGCTGGGGACAGACATGACACATGTATCTTGACACGTGTGCAGGTGGCAATGTTGGAAAAAATGATGAATTTAGAGCTGTTAAGTGATGCAGAGCTGCATTGGTGGTAGAGAATAGACAACTTTCATGAAATTTTTTATTGCATATTTGGATAGAGGCGGATTTTAATGTCAAATTTTTTCAGATTTTTTTGAACCCTCTAACACCCTCAAAATCGAAGGGAAAGACGCCAGGCACGGATCCAGGAAAAAATTTCGGAGGGGGTTGCCTCTATAAGGCCAATGTTTTTAAAAAAAAAAAAAAAAAAATTGGAGTGGGGGAAGTGCCTATATATGCCCATGTTAATTAAATTCAAAATTTTGGGTGAGGGGGGGCTGCAGTCCCCCTAGCCCCCCCTCCCTGGATCCGCGCCTGTAAGACGCTGTGACGTCATAGTCATGCAACGCATTTTCCTATGTTTGCATGTTAAATATTTGCATGACTATGACGTCACAATGTTTTGCAGCACGATTTTAAGGGTGTTACAGCAGAGTTAAAAAACATAACAAAAACTGATAACACAGAGCTCGAGGTCCTCTATATCCAAAGATGAAATAAAAAAATTGTCATGAAGGTGATCCGTTCTGCCATAGAACCTTTATTGGTCGAATAAAGGCTCTATATATGGTTCTGCATACACACCTCAGAATTTTGATTTATTTCATTACATCTATTTTTTGTGTTAGTATTTAGTCCTATATATGCTTATATACATAGCTCCACCAGCACGGATACCGACGACCGTTAAAACTCCCGATGTGACGTCACATGAAAGACTCACATCTCTCTCCCTGACAGCCCTGCTCGTCCTCCCCTCCCGGACAGTCGAGGGCTCCGTCGCAGATGGACGCGCGACTCACGCAGCCCCCCGAGGCGCACGTGAAGCTGAGGGCCGGACACTCTGGTCCCGCACACTCTGTCTCGTCGGAACGGTCCGCACAATGGTCCCGACCGTCGCACACGAAGAACCAGCTGATACATTCGCCGCTAGACTTGCACTGGAACATTCAATTACCCGAGTTGAAATAAATTTCATCTTTTATTTGCTATTAGACTCTCCTCTCGTCTTTTCTCCTCTTATTTTGCACCATTTTAGAGGAAAAAAGAGGGGAAAAAGACGAGATTACGTCTTTTTTCCTCTTCTTGAACATAAAATGTTAGAAATATTGTCTTCATTTCATCCTCACTTTGAGCGAAGAGGAAATAAGATGTGTTTTAGAGGTGAAAAGATTAGGTTTAGACGTGTAAAAGATGAGTTAAAGACGTAATTTTTCAACTAGGGTAATGTCAGTGGACCAAAATCAAGCCTCCAATTCCATTATTCCATGCACACAGTTTTCAGGCTTAGTTATAGATATTAGTGAACCACTCTCAAATTTTCAGAAAACATCCCATGACGCACCATGAAATAATTTTCCATGAAAAAATTAGACCAAATTCGTTGAATTTTTTTAGATACTCAGCATAGAGATTAGCATTGTTTTAAATGGGGACTGCTGTAACATCTTTTTCACACGAAAATATTAATTACTCAAAATCTACATGATTTTTTTTTATTTATTTTTTTTTTACATCAGTAAACTAATCCTTTATTTTATAGACTAAAAATATTTTTACCGGTAAATATCGAGCAACGGCCGCTGTGGTGACATTAATTCTTAACATGGTGCAAAGATCAAGCGAGGGGACTCCATGTGTTAATCTGATATCGTTCAAAAATTTGTGGATTGATAACCGGCTAGGCGTAAGAATGACCTCGCCGTAAAACAGCAACTTTCTAACCTATATATATTCTATTAACCCGCCCCCAGACCCACCTGGAAGGTACCAGGGTAGCAGCCAGGGTTGAGGGCGCTGCACCTGGGGATCTTGGACGTCACGTTGCGAGGTGGCGCGCAGTCACACACTCCGTTCAAACAGCGAGAGTTCTTGTCAGCCGAGGAGCACTGCACGTCGCTGGAGCACCGCAAGCCAAGAGTCAGGGCGCGCACCGACCCTGCAGCTGGACATGTTCAAGGTGGCTAAATTAGAAGGTACTTCACAGGTAGAAAAACGTACTTGTGACGTCACTGGGTGCATCTGCCAGGGGGAGGGGCTAAAATAGTCATGCGAGCTAAAGTATTTACCCGAGTTTAAATAAATTTCATCTTTTATTCGCTATATATAATAGGGCTGTAAATTTTAACCGGTTGATTAACCGTCCGGTTAAAAACCCACGGTTAATCGTTTTCATAAAATAATGTTACTCGAGGTTACGGTTAATTTAATTATTTAACCGAACTTCGATTAAAATTAAAAATTAACCGACTGTAAATTTTAACCGTTTCTAGCCGTGTTATAATTTTAAACACTTTAAACCGCGATTATTTCTTTTAATTAATTTTTAAAAATGAAAAAAAATAATAATAATTGACACTTGAACTGTCATGAGTAAATTACTAAATTTTCGCAGTTAGGTTAAAAAATAATTGCACTGATGGCACTGATCGCTAATAAAACACGTACAATTTGTTTTTTAATAAGTTAATTCAGTCTGTTTGCAGAAAATAATTTATAATAACTATTTCGGCATGAATGTATTTTTCTTTTTGTACTTTTTAAAATAATAAGTACATTAGGTGAACGTTTTTGCATACCGTATCAGATTAGATTGTTAGAAATTAACTTTTAAAAACTCTTTTATATCTTTATTTTCTTTTATTATTTTATTGAACCTTAATGCATTTACTTTCTTCATCATATAATAGTTACAGAGATGGGAATAAGGGAGTGAGCGTCTTGTCAGGCACTGCGTGGCGAAAAGAGGAGAAAAATACTAGAGATTGAAATCATACAAAATTTATAAGTAGCACAAAAAGACCATCAGCTCGCACTTACTACCTGCAGGTAGTTTGGCATAAATATATATTTATATCTTTATTCATAGAATATTTCGCTAGACTTTAAAATACAAATGAATTCCATTGAGGATTTATAAGGTATTTGACCATCCTCTCAAACATAAAAATTTATTATCCATATACTTCGTCATCATTTACTTATATTTTTGACAATGTAAGTTGAACTATTGTTCAACTTCCGTTTTAGGAAATCAACTAACAAACATATTTTATGAACTATAAGAAAGGAAAAAAGGAATTCGAGTGTAATTCACAAAAAATATATAATATGATAAATAGAGAACAGTTCGAAAATTAATTAACATTTTCAATTCATCTCCCCCCCCCCCACGCTCAAAAATAGAATGCAATTGTGACACTGAAAAGTAACCATATTCAATAATGCATGTTAAATAAACAATATTCTATCAGAACCAAAAAGGTGTGCCCCTGAATAGCATACAAGTTCCATAAGGAGAGGGGCACACCTTTTTGGTTCTCAGTTTTGTATGCAATAGTAATGGTTAATGGTATTTGTATTAAATTTATATTAATTTAATTAATTTAACGTGATAATTGCCAAAAAAATAACCGATGGCGCAGAGTTAAACGTTTCGGTTAAATTAACCGATCAAATAAATTCAAATAACTAACTAAACTAACCGATCGAATAAAATTAACCGATAACGATTAGACGGGGTTTTTAATCGATCAAATATTTTCAGAATTCTGGGCGGTTTTTAATCGAACTTCGGTTTGATTAAAAACCGGTTAAAAGTTGACGGTCACCGGTTAAACATTTTTCTCGGTTATTTACAGCCCTAATATATAACCATAATTGAAAAACCCGTCTTCAACTCATCCTTTACACGCCTAAACCTAAACTTTTTACCTCTAAAACACATCTTATTTCCTCTTCGCTCAAAGTGAGGATGAAATGGAGATAATATTTTTAACATTTTATGTTCAAGAAGAGGAAAAAAGACGCAATCTCGTCTTTTTCACCTCTTTTTTCCTCTAAAATGGTGCAAAAAAAGAGGAGAAAAGACGAGAGGAGAGTTAAATAGAAAAAAAAAATTATGAAATTTATTTCAACTCGAGTAAGCTCTCCTCTCGTCTTTTCTCCTCTTATTTTGCACCATTTTAGAGGAAAAAAGAGGTGAAAAAGACGAGATTGCGTCTTTTTTCCTCTTCTTGAACATAAAATGTTATAAATATTATCTTCATTTCAACCTCACTTTGAGCGAAGAGGAAATAAGATGTGCTTTAGAGGTAAAAATATTAGGTTTAGATGTGTAAATGATGAGTTCAAGATGTAATTTTTCAACTAGGGCAACTCACCATCGTCCTTGACGGCGGTCCTGGCGAGACACGTGGCTCCCACCTGACGCGTCTGTCCGGCACATCGGCACCTCCCGATCACGTTACGTATGATGTAGTCGCAGGCAGCGTCCGAGTCCCACAGTCGACAATGTTCATCCGCGTAGCAAATCTCACCCAGTTTCGCCGCTGAAATCCGATATATTGTACTATAACGTTGTTTCTAACTTGATGGCTATATATATCAAGACATTCAATATAGTAAGAAAATTAATTATATTATATATACTCACGTGGTAGACACACGTGTCGCTTGTAGGGTACGAAGCCGGTGCCGCAGCGACACGTGCCACCCACGCACGAGCTGTTGGCCACGCGTTCTTGACACTGCGAGTCCAGAAGACAACTGTACCCCAGCAGGCTGCCTGCAAACATCGTCATATTATTATAAACGTCAATCATGCAAATATTTCTCTGATTTCGAAGTGTTTCAAAGTTAACACCGTCGTAAATCGGATGATAAAATTAACATTTTATTTCTTCCTTCAACTATTCCCTATAGAGTATATTATATACGTGTACAGTATACAGTATTGTATATGGTCATAATAAAAAAGTGACTGAATTTTAACTTCTTGGCTCTTCGTGACCCTACCTATAGCAATCAATGTCTAAAATTGTAGGTCCATTCTAAACTGGGACGGACATGACATATATATGACAATTCATCCCAGCATTTACCATGTTGTGACTGAGGGAACCATGGAAACCTCAATCAGTATGGTCGGCAATTGATTGAGGATGCCATATATCATGCCATCACCTATAAGCTGCAGGATGCACGAGTGAGTGTTTTTTAGCAACCATGATGCGCACCCAAATTTGCTTACACGATCAAGTTGCAAGAATTATATATAAATTAAAAAAAAGAAGATATGTACATGAAAAAGATCATATTGTCACAACCGGACTGACGGTCCAGTTGTGAGGTTAATTGAGTTTACTATGAATTGGGGGATCGGCTAGGGCCTAATAGTGTATTGAATAAAAGCGAAGCATAAACAAGGTTAATATACACTTTTATTCTCGAATACTCACAACACATACATGCAGACAAAACTCAAGCGCGGGAGAGACCCGGCCTGGCCGGCTGTACTGGACCAGCCGGCCAGCCCGCGTACCCTCCATACGGTGGCCGGGATCACCCCGAGACCCAGAAGCCAGGAAGAGCGAGAGAGAGACAGTTGCAGCCCTACCAACTATATAGGTGCTAAAGTGCTGACCACAGGGAAGTATTCGTGAGGTGTCAGGCGGTCGGTGGCCTCTCAGCCATCCGCCCGCTCAACACACTCTGCACATTCCCCTAGCAAGCACCTTACCATCCTATTTTGTAATAGCTACAACTGCTCTACTTCCTGCTTGTGACAGTATAATATTCCCTGATATGTAACTTAATTTCTATGTTATAATATATATATATATATATATATATATATATATATATATATAATTTTTTTTCTCTTATTTTTTTATTTTTCCTTAAAACTAGAGTTGGAATTTTAAGATTGGGGAGGTGATAAAAATCAAGAATTAAAAGGTTTACAGCCATGACGGTCTTTCTATATATATATAAACCTGGAACAGCATTCACTGAGGTTAGACTGAGGGAGCCGTGAAAACCATGTCACCTAGGATGGACACCTCTACTTTGATCCAAAGAAGTCCTGAGGAACCACATACAAGTACATTACACCGAGTGATGGAAAGAGTGAGATATTATAGCTAGGCATCAAGGATCGAGGAGCGTGATTTTTAGGGTAACATTATATCCAAATTTAATTACTTTTAATTACAACCCACACAGCACACAATGGATATTTTTTAGATGATATCTAGATATAATCTGTATAGAACTTTTTACTTATCTAAAAATTATATAGATATTATCTATGAACTTTCATGGATATTTTCTAGCTAAATGTCCTCTATTTTTTGGATAAAGTTATCTTGTTAATATCTTATCCTATAATTATACATTTTTTATCTAGCTATATTATCCTCCTATATACTATGCTTCTATTTTTAAATAAAAACACACATAAATAATTATATAACCATACATTTTTATTATTTATAACATTTCTCAATCAACATTACACATTATTGGATATTTTAAAGATATTTTGATAAATCATGCATCATACTTGTACAATGATAAAAAAAATAATGACTAAAGTGGTTTTCAATTTTTAACAAAACTTAACTGCTGCTGACATAATTATTACAACATATATATAACACATATATTATATAATACTGTATGCATGTTCATTAGTATTTCAATATATATAAATAATTATAATATTAAATCCATATATAGTCATTGCATGCATACAGTATAACAAATTCTCTATAAAACAACAGTATGCATACAGTATGCATTGTATATGTGTTTTGTTATTAAAAAAGTAAAAGAACCTTAATTGAGCAATACAGATGTACTAAATTTTTATATATATATATGCAAGACTACATAAAAATACAATTAAAACAACTTGAATTTAGTATGCATACATTAAAAATTATCTGACTTATTCATTTTAAAAACATATACACACTGTTCTCCCTACTTGCTTGGCTTCTTTTGCTGGTCAGCATTGCTGATCTGTAGTGATGATCTGATGATATATTGCCCATTACAGCTGGCTGCAGTTTTCAGAACCAAATGTTGCACTATATAAATTATGCCATGCTGGGTAGATGAGCTGGGTCTGGGTATTGGATGTTCTCACATGTCTGCACCTGTAAAGTAAAAAAACAAAACATATTAACAACACTATATATTTATGTTTAAGCAGAAGAATGGCTGCATTGGTCATTATGAATATTATAGCCACTGTATGACCAATGTGAAATTTGCTCCTGGAAAACAATAAGGCCGGTGCTGAAAATTTATATAAATATGTATGCATTCTGCGCGCACCTCTGCATATGAAATACTGTACTGAAAATTTAAAATAAATATGCTGCTCAATTGTGACATATTGTTATAGAATTATACTGTGAATAGTCATTACAGTAAACAAATTTCCAGTAATAAATATTATAGTAAAAATACAGCATCCATAAATACACAGCTGTAAAACGTATGCATACGTATACTCCAAACGTATACAGTATGCATATGATATCATAAGCACCGCGGTCGAGGAATACAACCTAAAAATGTTAATAATATATGCATATCATAATATATAAGTACAAGTGCTGGCCTGAAATAATGATAATTTTAACACTGGCAAAAACATTGTAATAATTAAACCCTGATTGCATACCTTATAAATTACTAGACGACTTGAAATCTGCATGGCTTCTCCAATACTCCAAGGTGCATCATGCAGTCAACCGCCACAGCCCATATAATCCCACTTTTCTGGACAAAAAGAACACACATTGTTAAAGCTGACCAAAGATTTATGAGCAGAAAATACTCATAATTGATTTCTTACCTTCCACTTGAAGATATTTTCGGTTTTAGATGAGAAATTTACATATTTTTCACGAAAAAACCGTTGTGTTTACAACAAACATGCAGAATTTTTGAAGTGCGCATGACGTCACATAAAAATTGTACCCGCGATGCAAAAAAATCGCTCCAGATAGAGAAGAGATAAAATTATCTATAAAATATCTAGATAAAAATATCCTCAGATAAATAATAGATAAAATTATCTATAAAATATGCAGTCAGTTTTAAAAAGTTAACATACGTACGCTTTAATTAATTAATTCATTAATTAAAGAAAATTTTAATTAATTTAGATTTCAACATTTAAATAATTCAAAATTTCAATGGAATATAAACAAATATTTACATAAAATTTATATATTAAAATTATTATTTAAAAGTATATAGTACAACATTAAATAATAATAATTTGTGTTCATTTTTTTTTATACTTTATATACAATAAATCTATTAAATCTGTATTATTGTATTAATTATTATAAATTTTAACTGTCATGTGCTTGTTTAAAATTTGGATAACTTTATCTATTTAATATCTCTTCCAAAATAAGCAAAGACAAAGATAGCAGTATCCAATTTATATCCACATGTTATCTCGGCACTTTAGATAAATATTGTATAAATATTAGATATCGTTATCTTGAATTGTGGCATATCCACTTAATATCTGCATATACAAAAAATATCCAAAAAATATCTAGATATTGAGTTTTGTGTGCTGTGTGGGAATAATATCTAACGAAAATTTGCCAAATAATTTATTGAGGCACTGCGATACATTGCACTACTTTAATGGAAATTACTTATTTATTATACTTGTTTGATTGCATTTTCTTATCTTTCCAAGCTATATTATAATATTTTTTTAAACGGCAATATATATTTATTTTTAAGGAACTATATAATTATATTGAATATTTCTAATCAAATACATTTATTGATGCATGATGCATGTGCATATTATGATTTCCCATGCAGGCTTTCCACATCACTTTGTTCCATTAATAAATATAGTAGAAGTGTCCTTCCTGACCGAGGATTTCCACGGTTCCCTCAGTCTCACCTTAGTGAATACTGGGATCCTTTCCCTCTCTTATCATTACACATTAGTCCGCCTCGAGCGTCATAGTATAGAGTGTATCATTTAAAAAAAAATAAGTTGTTAAAATATCAGTTATAATACTTATAATTACTTATTTGATCCGCTATACACCATACCTGACTATATAATATATATGAATACTGAATTACGTGATCCATAATTTTAATTAAATTATAAATAATTAAAATTCGCTTAATTATGTTTTCATTTAACTATCTCCCCTCTCTCTCTCTCAGTCAATTATTCCTGACATGACCACCTCCATCCATCAATATTCAACACAGACACCATACGGTACATTGTAATTGAAGTCCCTCACCCTGAATGCACATGGATGAGTTGAACGACACGTAATGTGGCAGACACTCGCACACTCCGTTGTCACACGTCGATGACGTCACCTCCATGGTACAGTCCTCGTCCATGTGGCACCTCGAGCCCAGGATGTGGCCCCTCGTGAGCCCCACCAACACCGTCAACACCTGCGGAGGACACCGCGGTCATCAGGGAATATCCCGCAATAGACACAGGGGCGGATCCAGCTCGTGGCTTTGGGGGGGGGGGGGGGGCGGTGCCCTATCCCGCAATGTTAAAATTTGGAGTTGGAGGGGGGGGGGGGGTCGACGGGTTGTGGGTGGTAAGACCTTCAATGTATTTTGGGAACTTTTATTTGGGGGGGGGGGGGCGATCGCGCCTGAATGGACTTAATCTTAATAAAATTTGGCTGAATTTTTGACATCTTTTACATTCTTGAGATTTTTATTATTTTTAACGCACTTAATAAATCGTGATTTTTCACGTGTTTCGTTACGCGTATTTTCATGCAGTTAGTATAAACTGTCAGTATAAAGGTTTTATTGATTAGTATGATTACTACGTGAAAAACGAAACACCTAGAAAATCAAGATTTAAGGTGTTAAAAAATCCTCAGGTTCAAAAATTCAGTCAAATTTCATTAAGAATGCGCGCGCAACCTTCATGAATTTTTTATTATATAACGTGTGTTGTTTTTTAAGATTTTTTACATTGATCCATCGGACACCACGGTCATTACCCAGGTCTTATTAAATTCTCTATATTGAATTGGGTTTATTCACCTCTCCCTTCCGATATCCGTTAATGCAATTTGTTAGCAATAATTAAGCAGAAACTCACTTTTTAGCCAATATAGGAGGATTTTTTCTCAGCTATTATTATAATCATACTTCGGCCGCCATAAGCCGGAATTATGGGGGTAACCATACCCCTAAGAATAGATGATTAGCCCCACAATTCGTCATCATCAGGAAGAAGGGAGAGGCCGGGATATCCCGCAATGTTAATGGAAAACCATGAATTTTGTATTGCATATTTTTTGGATATAGAGGACCTTGAGTTATGTATGCTGTCAATTTTTATCCCTAATAACACTCAAAATCGAGAGGATAGACACTGTGACGTCATACAACATATTTCCCTAATATGCTTGCGTGTTAAATATTTATTGCATGAATATGACGTCACAGCGTTTGTCCCCTCGATTAATTGTTTGAGGGTTAAAAAAATATATAAAAATTGACTCAGGGTCCTCTATCTAAATATACAATAAAAAAATCCTGAAGGTTGTTCATTAACATTGCGGGATATCCCGGTCTCTCCCTTCTTCCTGATGATGAAGACGAATGGCAGGGCTATTTTGCACCATTTTAAAAGAGAAAAGACGAGATTACGTCTTCTTTCCACTTCTTGATCATAAAATGCTAGAAAAATTGTTCCATTTCATCCTCACTTTGAGCGAGGAAAAAATTATATGTCATGTTTTAGAGGTAAAAAGATTAGGTTTAGACGTGTAAAGGATGAGTTGAAAATGTAATTTTTCAATTAGGGTGTGTACCATTTTTTTTGCATAAAAATATAATTATTTGGCATGCTAAAAAAGTGAAATTCCCTATAGTTGAAAAATTACGTCTTCAACTCATCCTTTACACGTCTAAACATAATCTTTTTACCTCTAAAAACACATTTAATTCCTTCCTCGCTCAAAGTGAGGATGAAATGAAGACAATATTTCTAACAATTTATTCTCAAATAAGAAGAAAAAATACATAATCTCATCTTTTCCCTCTAAAATGGTGCAAATAAGAAATTAGACTAGAGAGCAATAGCGAATAAAATATGAAATTTATTTCAGGGTGTGTACATTTTTTTTTTATCAAAATACAATTAATTGACTTGCTAAAACAAGTGAACTACATCACAACAAAACATGCAGTCTCATAGTAGTACTTACAACAATCAGTTTTCCGAACATCACTTAAAACTTAACTGCACAACAATGACAGACCAACTGACTACCAAGAGTGTCCCTCCCGAACATTCCCTTCAGAAGACGTGTCCCCCGTCCCTCCATCTGATTTGTATTCCTGAGGGCTTCCTTCTATCTTCCTGCTGGGAATTAACAATGCATGGTGATCACACTCTCTATATGTGGACATGGGTTTGTGTGAAAGAACTTTGATTTAAATGTACAAAGATTTCTGGTTGTAACTTTGTAAGCATCTGGAATATTGGTATAAATATAATATACTAGATGCAGCATGTTATTATATTTTGATTTAATTTTTCAATATAAGATGATTATTTTTAAAAAATTAGAAAAAGTTGTGGCATTCCCGGCTGTGGAATTTTTGAAAAGAATGACATCATCTTAGCTTCTGAAGTCAGAAAATTCCAGAGAGAGAGACAGAGAGAGAGAAAAAGCAAAATTTTAAGTATCATATTTTTTTTTTTTTACTTTTTAGTATTTTTATAAAATGCATGGTATTATTTTTTTACAATTATGAGTTCATGCATGAATTAATACGTATATGCAGTAAAAGTTTTTGATGTTCATTTTCATTGTTGTAGTTTTAGTGTTTTTTAATTCACATGATAGTTACAGATTATAATTTTATTATATCAAAATAAATTTAATAAATAGAAAGATATAGATAATTTATTCCATATATGACAAAATAACTGTTGGTTTACTGTGATATCAAAAAGCAACAAATTCGGTGTAGATTTTGAGTAATGGACAACATACATGAAAAAATTTTATTGCAGAAATGAATAGAGGGTACCAAATTATGCTACTTTGAATTTTTTCTGATTTTTTTGAGACCCGGAACTATTTTAAAATAATTATTGAAAGTCCTGTGATTTCAGTTGGCACCTCTGAATTCTTGATAAAAAGGATATAGACTGGACGCCTATTGACGCCTCCAGGGGGCGTGGCCGCACTTTCAATAATTATTTAAAAATAGTTCTGGGTCTCAAAAAAATCTGAAAGAATTCAGAGTAGTATAATTTTGTACCCTCTATTCATTTCTGCAATAAAAAATTTCATGTATGTTGTCCATTATATAATATTTTCGTGTGAAAAAGACACACTAGTAAAAGTCACAGCAGCCCCCATTTAAAAAAATGCTGAATAGAGCGAAAAAGTTACTGAATTTTCACGGTCTAAATTTTTTTCATGGAAAATTATTTTACGTGGTTTCAGAAAGGTTTTTGCTGAAATTTTCAAAATATTTCACCATTTACTAAGCCTAACTGGCATGACATTAATCCTTAAGGAAAAACTTTTAATTCTTATCCTGAATAATTAAAATATTATTAATATCTATAATATTTGATCACATTTTTACATACCATTTTGTTGACATGCTGTGATAATGTGATTATATTGTTATGTATAATCGAAAAGCAATAAAATATTATGAATTTTTATGAAATATAGACTCTCTTACATATTTTATACAGACGCGTACGTACGTCGCATACATTACATAATCATTATTTAATCATGCATTGTTTAATACTTGTGAACAATTATTTATTTTAATCAAAACCACTAATTAATTTTTATATCATAACTATATATAATATATATTTTTTATATTTTTTATGCAAGTCCTGAATATAACTCTTTTGTGCATAAAAATCATGGTGCATATTATACATCTACAGCGCGTGCAGCTGAAAATGCAATAAAACATAATGCAATGAAATTATGATAATATTATAAAATATAAATTAAGGTGTTATCTGCACTCCTATTGTGTCATTTTCATTAAGCTTTTATCATGTTTTCTTAGAAGACGATAGTATATATAATATTTTTATACTGCTGCTATATATATATGTTATTCATATGTTACTGGCGTTAGATAACGGTGCAGGGTGGGGTATGTTTAGAATCAAATTAATGTTAGTATTGTTTCTTAGTTTGTTTGGACGAGCCTTGATCGAACTTGAGGTCTGAGGGCATTGACCTCACGTCAGTATAGCACTCTCTCTCTCTCTCTCTCTCTCTCTCTCTCTCTCTCTCTCTCTCTCTCTCTCTCTCTCTCTCTCTCTCTCTCTCTCTCTCTCTCTCTCTCTCTCTCTCTCTCTCTCTCTCTCTTTCTCTCTCTACCGTGCAAGCCCCTCAACAATTCAGCCATTCATATATAATTTTTTTTAAATGGGCAAAAATAAATAATAAAATAAAAAATTAAAATAATAGTGTAGCTGATACAGTTGCAAAAACCTCTACTTCTAATAAGGTTCATATTCTACTCTGATATTAAGAAAGTGAACAAACAACGTTCTTGAAATGGTTATTAATAGCGATTTTTGCAACTGTGAGAAAATATAAATATAATTATGGACATTTCGATCCCTATTCTAATTTTTATTAACATGTTCTTGTCGGTACCCCTTCCCCCCCCCTCCTCATATTGTACTCTGCGTCCAAACTCCAACAGAGGGGGGGGGGGGGGACCCATCCCCATCTTAATAAGGATTCGATGTTATACATTTTTAACTTTGGCTGATGTGCGATTGTGCGCACATATTTATAAGCATTCACCAACCACATTTTTTATTATTATTATTATTTTAAAAGGAGACTGAGGAAACTGTGGAAAACCTCAATCAGGACGGACACGTCTATTTTTTAAAAGTGTCATGCATGTCCAAATTAAGCCTATAATAGGGTGAACTATATATACAAGTACATTAGTACATCATTGCACTGCAGGGTGGAAAGCGTAATTAATTTACCCCATGCAGGGAAAAAGCCCTTAAATATTCCAGCTACACCTCATATATTCAGCTCATATGGTATCTTGCCCCATAACATATTTTATATACAGTCTCCACTTTATGTATTAATAAATATATTGAATGTTAAAACAAAAATTCAATATAATTATAATTTACTAGCATAATAATGGCTGGGTCCCATATATAGTATGCAATGCTTTTAGAAAAAAAAAAAAATCTTACATATATTTTTATTGTACTTTTTTTTTAACAAAATTATTAATATAGTTATTTAAGGGTAAGGTAATACGCTCAATGCAAAAACAATCTCTCACTTGAAAATAAATGAAAATTATGAAGACATTTTTAAATGTTCTCCTATACATAAATATATATTATTGCCTATCAGCTAGTATACCCTGCTCAAAAAATTTGCGCAAGTTCTTGTAAGATCTTAAAAGATCTTGTAAGGTAAACAAAAAGTGACCAAGAAAGGGGCAAAACATGGTATAAAAGTGGTCTGGCATATATGTTATCCTTCTACAAATAATTTTTGATTAAAAAATGTGATTTTTTTTTGTAAATAAGATAATTTTGATTTTGTAAGATCTTGAGCAAGTTGGAAATCTTGTTCAAGGAGTCATTTCTTACGTAAGGTTTAAAATCTTGGCAAGAAACTGACTTGCGCAAGAACAAATTCCACGCAAGATGTTACATCTTGCGCGTGTGATCGAATTTCTCGCAAGATTATTTCTTGAGCTAAATACCTCCTTGCGTATGTTGAAAATCTTGTTCAAGAAGTAATTTCTTACGTAAGATTTTACATCTTGGCAAGAAACTGACTTGCGCAAGAAAAATTCCACGCAAGATAAAAAATCTTGCGCGTCTGATCGAAATTTCTAACAAGATTATTTCTTGAGCTGGTTTATATTCTTGCGTGTGTTGAACATCTTGTTCAAGAAGCCATTTCTTACGTAAGATTTCACATCTTGGCAAGAAAATGGCTTGCGCAGGAAAAATTCCACGCAAGTGGAAAAATATTGCGCGTGTGATCAAAATTTCAGGCAAGATAATTTCTTGAGCTGTTTTACAATCTTGCGTGTGTTGAAAATCTTGTTCAACAAGCCATTTCTTACGTAAGATTTCACATCTTGGCAAGAAATTGACTTGCGCAAGATAAATTCCACGCAAGATAAAAAATCTTGCGCGTGTGATTGAAATTTCTAGCAAGATTATTTCTTGAGTTGGTTTATATTCTTGCGTGTTTTGAAAATCTTGTTCAAGAAGCCATTTCTTACGTAAGATTTTACATCTTGGCAAGAAATTGACTTGCGCAGGAAAAATTCTACGCAAGTTGAAAAATATTGCGCGTGTGATCAAAATTTCAGGCAAGATAATTTCTTGAGCTATTTTACAATCTTGCGTGTATTGTAAATCTTGTTGAAGAACTCATCTCTTACTTAAGATTTGATATCTTGGCAAGAAATTGACTTACTTGCGCAAGAAAAAATTACACGTAAGTTGGTAATTAAATCTTGCACGTCAGTTCGAATCTTCTAATTTATCGTAAAATTATTTCATTAGCTAGTTACCATCTTACGTGTGTTTGAAATCTTGTTCAGGAAGTCATTTCGTACGTAAGATGTCATATTTTGGCAACAAACTGAATTGCACAAGAAAAAATTTCACGCACAATAGAAAATCTTGCAAAATTGATAAAAATTTCTCGTTAGATTGTTTCATGAGCTAGTGTAAAATTGTTCAAGAAATTATTTCTTGCATAACAAGATCTTACAAGAAAAAATTATTGCGTGTGATTTTCTATGTACCACAAGATTATTTTAAAAACCACCCCCGGAGGAAAGGGGTGTTTCAGTAATTTTTTGACATCACCAGTATGCTTTGTGATTTTTTTCCTTCGGAAATCAACGTTTAAAATCTTTAAATTATAGTGATTTTGGAAACTTGTACACGCAAGGGTGAAAACCTCCCCTTGGGTGAACACGGGTTTAATTGGTCAATTTTTTTTTCGACTGTTCTCATTTTTTTTACACAAATTAATAATCAAATAAATCAAATTGCATATTTTTTTATAATTTAACACTAATAGGGTAGCAGCACCCCTAATAGTTAGTCGGGGGTTAATTTAATCACTATTATTAAATTCAGTGTGTCAATTTACCCCTGGAGACAAATTTTCAGCTTGATCGGTAAATTGTGATTTGTTTTCAAAATTGCGCGCTAAAAACAAATGCTACACGATATGCGTTATAAAATGCTGTGAAAAAATGACGTTCCGGTGAAGTTGCATGGAGCCGGAAATTTTCTTCATTTTGTGTTTACTTGTGTTAATTATTAGCTATTACACAGTTCCAGGTAAGCATAAACTTATGTATAGTAGTTTTTGTTTAATATATTGTTAAGCTCATACAAAATTATGTGTTTTTTTAATGAAATTTCGATGGCTGGATCTGCTTCCTGTTTGCCGAATGGCTTGCAAACATGGCCGAAACCGCCAAGGAACGGCGGAATATGGTGAGATTACTGATCAAGGTACCAGACCGACAAAACATAGCTGTTATATGCATAAAACAACGGCATAGCATTGATTTTGGTTTGCATGATGTTGATAAAGGTATGCATACCACTACTGAAATGTATGCATACTGGCCATAACATTCATTATTTCTTTGTATGTCTTTGTATAACTTTAACGTTTAAATGCATATATTGTGGTTGTAAGTTTTTCTTTTAACATTGCTGTGCAGAGTTTTCCTTGTTCATTATTTGTTAATCATGCATAATAATATAGCCCTGTGATCAAAATTCTTGAGCAAGATCTTACGCAAGTTTTTTTTTTTTTTTTTTTCCAGGTTCCGGGTTACAATGCGTACGTGGCCAAAAGGAGTATTATTGAACGACGAGATGGAATAAAGGAAGCAGGAAGATCAATTAATAATATTAATATGTTCATTTCATATAAAAATTTATATCAATATTTTTCTAGTAATGAAACCAGCATAAAAACGAGAACTATAACTGACTAATTTTATTTTTTCCAGTATACTTCTCACTTAAAAAAAAAAATAATAATAATAAAAATAAAAACTAACACTTTATTTTTTAACAGAATTTTAGAAGAATTACTAACTCTTTATTTTTTCCAGTACGTTTTATGATAAATATGGGACCTCTGAGTTTTCTGCCTACAAGTTTCTTATGGAATATCTTAAGATCTTTCCATATCGTGGACAAGTTAGTGGGTAAGATCTTACCCAAGTATGTCCTCAAGATCATGCAAGATCTCCCATAATATATTGCAAGATCGTGCACAAGATCTTGCTCTTTTGGCGCAAGATCTTTCAAGATCTTGCAAAAGATCTTGCAAGATCTTGTGCAAGATCTTGCAATATATTATGGGAGATCTTGCATGATCTTGAGGACATACTTGGGTAAGATCTTACCCACTAACTTGTCCACGATATGGAAAGATCTTAAGCGTAAACTTGCAAAATCTTGAACAAGATCTTGTGCCATCAGCGCAAGATCTTGCATAAGATCTTACAAGATAAAAAAATCTTGCAAGATCTTGGGTATGAACTTGCACAAGTTCTTGAGCTTTTCGAAAAGTAGATGGGCAAGATCTTGCGGTTTGGCGCAAGATCTTTCAAGATCTTGCGTAAGGTCTTGCAAGATCTTGCACAAGATCTTGTGCAAGATCTTGCAAGATCTTGCGCAAGATCTTGCAAGATCTTGAGGACGTACTTGTGCAAGATCTTGTGCTTTTCGGCGCAAGATCTTGCTCAATTTCTTGTCAAGTTCTTGCGCAATTTTTTTGAGCAGGGTAGCTATAAAATATCAGGTATATATACGAGCTATAGTTTTTTAGTTATTAATTTTGAATGTTGACTACTTTTAAAAACATAGAGAAATAATAACTTCCTAAATTATAAGTCAACTTTACAAATTCATAAATCAAAAACTAGCTCGAATTTGCATGTAGACCTGATATTTTAGCTACTGCCATGCATATAATATATGCTAGGGGATGTAGAGGAGATCATTTTAAGATATGATTTATAATTTTCAAGTGATCGATTCGATTTTTTTTTTTAATATTGTAGGCGTGTTAATTACCCTTAAATAGTTTAATTGCTAACATAAATAAAAAATTTGTATGTTTTTGTATATTGAAAGTGTCAAGTGATATAATATATACTATAATAATATTTATGTATATTATTATAATTATTATATATAATAGGCGGGGGGCAGATTCAGCGCACACCGGCTTTAATTAATTGGTACGTTGCGCGCCCTCTCTATATTCTATAATGTGGCTATAATCTGGCAATTAATATAATAATATAATAATTTAAATATTTAAATGTTAAATTTATTGAATGTTAAAAATTTATGGGAGGGAGCATATTATATAGATAGAGGCTAGGGGTGTGGGATCGCCTCCATCGCGCCCCCCCCTCCTTTTTACACTCAACCGGTTGATCGAATCGATCCCCAATGATTTTGCTATCATATTTATTAAATTTATAAATGATTTAATTGATGAAAAAAAACTAAACGATACGCGCGTTGTTCCATATTATATATGATTTTTTTCCCCGTCCGTCGTGGTGTGTACGTATTAACAATGTAGTCAAGTACCGCGAGCAATTTAGAAGCGATCGAATGACGTACGTATACAGTACAATGAAGAATGGAGAGTGGGCGATTAACTTCTCGGGACACAAATATTTGTAGAAGAAGGCGTGGTTGTTTGTGACGTCAAAAAATAAGTGACGTTTTTTGTATGCAAAAAGTTTGTCGAGCGAGCGCTGGCAGGAAGTACGGTTAAATTTCTCGCGCTACAAAAAATTGAAATGACAAAAAAAGGAAAAAAAGCGTAATCAAAACAACTCAAGATGAGAAATCATAGAATTAGTTTTAAATAATGTGTTTTTTGTGTAATTATATTGTGCCTAAGCTCGTATGAATTTGCTAATTTAAAGTTTAGAATATGTTTTTATCAGTGCAATAAGTAGGAAACCCAAAGGTATTAAAAAAATATGTTTTGCATCTCTTTAAGTAACAGCACCTTATATGGTCTGTAGATTTCTCAACAAGAAGCAAAGGATTTGTGTAGGTTTGTGCTCTGATTTCTCTGTTTATTTTTATTTTTCTATGATCTGTGGTCAAAAATATTGATTATTTTCATTTTCATGTACCTAAAAGTGTAATCTGTATTTTTGATTATGTGAAATTGCTTTTGTTTTTAGAAGAGGTGTGGCACAGCTGTAGGCTTGATTTTTTATGACTGCATCTTTATAATGGATCCTGAAATTAAAGAAGAGTTGATACCATGCTCCAACTGTGGTCGTACTTTTGTAAAATCATCCCTAGAGAGACATTTTAATATTTGCAGCAAGAATGTTATGCAAAATCGTAAAAAATTTGATTCGTCGAAACAAAGAATTCAGGGTACCGAACTCGAACAATATTTACCACCCCCGGTAAGCACTTTAATTAATTTTATAATTAAATCAATAAAATAATAATTTATTCTTATCATTTGTAGATTATCAAAGCACCAGTCCGCCCAAGAAGTCGATCTGTACCAGGTAATTTAAAAAAAAAAAAAACTTTCTCTTTTTTTTTTTTATTGTGAATTTTTGTGTAATTTAACTGCATTTATCAATAATTAATTAATTTCACTGTACTCTGTACTTTAATTACATGAACTGTACATGAAATACTTTAGTTTTTGTAAAATACATTCTTTATTTTTACTAGGTCAATGCAAATTAAGTTGCATAATAAAAATGATTGCATCATTAAAACATACAATTTTAGCATGATTAATAAATTTGCATCATTTCAATTTTTATTCAACAGAGTTTTATTGATGTTTACAATATACAGTAGTTACACATTACGTAATGTAATTATTTCTTAAGATGCAAATAGCTGAAGTGATATTAGAAAAACAAGTTCAATTATTGTACCGAAGGGATGTAAATAGAGTCTACACAGGCTTAATTATGGATGACATCATAAAATTCGTTTGGCATCAAGGTATCAGTGATAAAAGGATGCATATCAACTGAAATTTACTCCACAAATACAGTATACATCATTGCCAATATGATGCAAACAACAAGACACTTTTTAAAACCCCTTTGGGTGGGATATTTTTTAACTTGGCCAGCAAATGGGTTCATTTTTACTACTTTTATTGCACCCCCATCAACAACTAAAGGAGCAGTGATAGTGCTACGATATTTTTATGTTCACCCATGTTTTGCAGTAATGTCTTCTACTCGCAATGGTTGTAACAAACCATTGTTTATAATGTCTGTCGCATGAAGCCTTTTTCATTGTTAAAAATGGGACGACGTAGTGCCTGATTTTGCCACCAGAGCAGAGGACGTAATGACATTGTTGGCGCTAGTAGACACAACAACTTTCATAATTAACTTTCAATTTCCATAAGTTAACATGTATATCAACAACTGTCCCATGTTTTTCACTCATAGGACAGACATTATCAACAATACTTTGTCATAAATAAAGTATTGTTGTATCGAGCAGAACATTTTGGTGCTCATTTCTAAAATTGTGTAATTTTCAGGACAGAGACGAGGTCCCGCCCCCCTCCAACACGAGCAATGTCAGTTCTGTGGTCGCAGCTTCAGCGACAAGGCCATCGACAGACATCGAGAATGGTGTCAGTCCCACGCAGTTCTTCGTCAACAGCCTGTCAACACGAACTCTCCAGCGTACGAACGTATGCAAGCCAGGACAAAGGTGAGATATGTTAGATCAAGTGAGGGGCCTGGCAAGGATCTTGTATACTATGGATAGGTGGGGGCACTGTTGTCAGTGAGGCAAGGTCGTCAGGAGGAAGTGGGTGGTTGCTACAGTAGAATGTCCGCCATCTTACCATGGCCTGCGAAGCCAAAACAATACAAAATATTGCGCTCGGCTGCCATGATACCATGGCCTTTTGCCTCAGCACTTATAATGCTATTGGTATAGGCCTAGCCTATCCATAGTACAAGATCCTTGGATGAGATATGTTGGAACAAGTGAGGGCCTGGCTATTAAAGTCGTACTCATTGTCAGTACAGGTGACATGAGATATGAAACTAACTTTTACCACAGACAAACAGAGAAATGGATTTTTGTGCCCATTGACCTCATAAAGCACCAAGAGATGGCATTGAAAACCTCCTCGATAGAATCAGTATGACTGAACTACACGTGTACTTTAGCCAGTAGTAAAGCTCTGATATAAAAATAATGACACTTTTAGAATCACTCAGGTAAAATCCAACACATGTCCATACCTGTCTTTATGATGTCAATCTTCTCCTCACAGTACACCAAATATTCTCTTGTATTATATGGTGATGATACGCTACCATAGATGGCAGTACTGGTTTCCCCTATCTCCCAACATTCCTTTATACAGGTTACGCCACCGATTGAACCAACGTTGAAAGGCTTAACCAATCACCTTCAAGTATTTTAGGCCCCATCATGCCATTAAATTTAATTTGAATGTGCCCATCATGCAATACTATTTTTGAAATTTCGCGGTGCAATGGGTCCTAAAAATTTACCAAAATTGACACACAAAATGCGTGCACGTTTTAACCTGTATGAACGAACGTTGCTATCTCTTAACATTTTAACCTACACCCCTCTCACGGCAGTCCAGCTAAACATAAACACGGCTTATCTAAACGGGCCTAAAAATCATGTATGGTCAGACTTTGTTTGTCTGCAATGTTTTATTCATTTTCATCTCGCTGTATTTCATTGTATTTGTATACATATGATTGTATTTCCTTTGTCAAAAACGAAGGTAAAATGTCATTTTCTTCCCTAATGGACAACCTGCATGACAATTGTTTTATTTCAAAAATGAATAAAAGCTACCAAATTATATTACGTACTTTGAATTTTTTTCCGATTTATTTTGCAGTACCGAGCTCCGATGGCCAAAACAATGCGAGCGAAGACCCGTGAGAAATATTCTCCTGCGAGCAGCAGCACCATCAAGGAAGTTCAAGTGAGCAGTCCGAGACAGCTGATCATGAAGCGAGCGTCGATGCCAGAGACCGTCGCCAGGAGGGTGGCTTCCCCCGACATTCACAAGAGAGTGTCATCACCGGACATTTACAAGAGAACTGCGTCACCAGACATCCATAAGAAATTATCTTCTCCTGTCGTACATAGAAAAATGTTGAACCTTGATTCCCATAAGAAAAGTTCGACTCTTGATGCCCATAAGCAAATTTTCAATCCTGAATCCCATAAGCAAATTGCCAACCTTGATTCCCATAAGCAAATTTCCAATCCTGAATCCCATAAGAAAATGTCCTCTCCTGATTCATATAAGCAAACTTCTACTCCTGAATCCCATAAGCAAATTTCCAACCTTGATTCCCATAAGAAAATGTCGTCTCCTGATGTCCATGGAAAATTTTTAAATCTTGATTCCCACCAGAAAATTCCCTCTCCTAATTTACAAAGAAAAATGTTCTCTCCTGAAATTCAAAAGCGTGTGGCGTCTCCTGATTTCCACAAACGTGTCTCCTCTCCTGACATCCACCAACGCGTGGCGTCTCCTGAAATTCATAAAAGAGCATCTCTTCCTGATACTCGTCGAGCTAGAGAAAGAGAAGTGCCTGTTCCTGTTACAAGGTACTATCATTTTAACACATTGTTGCTGCTTACAATTTTACACTGCATACCAATTTCTATTTATCACAATAAATTGAGATTATAATACTATACAGTATATCTGATTTTATCAGGTTTTTTTACAGTGAAGAATTGAGATTATTATTATTATTTTTTTTTATTATCTCTTTCATGCATGGGCAATACAGAATACATATACTGTATTACTTAATATATTTAGCCAACATTAAAAACTGCCCATGGGGCAAATGAAAAAGATTGCTGAGCAGTCCATTCACAGGATTGTGTCCATTCACCCAATGAATTAAAACTAAAAACTAGCACTGTAATGTATACGCATATTAAGGTAAAAGAAAAGAAGAAAAAAAACAAAAACAACAAACACAACAATACAAGAGCATAAATAAAATTATGCAAGTAAACAATAAAAATAACACAGTGGCAGAGAGAGGTAGACTGTTAAATATCCTAGCAGCTCGCGGATAAAAAGAATTAGCATAAGCATCACTATTTGGCTTAGGGAACACAAAAGAATAAGGATTACCTCTCCCCCTTATCCTGTGCTGTACTTTCAACCTTCCCTCTTCTACAGGGCACAAATCAGTTTTACCACTAATACAATTCTTTAGGAAATGAAATGAAATGAAATGAAATAATCTTTATTTAGCTTTTGCTATTCAGTACAAATATAGTTTATATATTGTTTTAATTAAACAATATAAAACAAGTGGTTCCTTAAACAAGGAATTTAATATCAATAGATCTGAACAAATCCCGCATAGATGGAAGGTTGAGGAGCAACAAACGTTCCATCTGACTTAATTTTTTATCCTTGATAATCTTTCTAGTAACCAAACTTTGAAGTCTATCCAATTAACTTTGTAAAGTTTAAATTTGACTGAGGGTGCCAAGCAGGAGCACCATAAGTTATCAGCTTATCAGCTCTTAACTGGCTCTTTGACTTTTTGATAAGAGCTAGCTACATATATTCTTCATCACAACACCCTAAAGGTAGACTTTTGATCAGAAAGTCAAAGAGCCGGTTTTGAAGCTGACAGTCTCAATTTTTTAAAAGTTTTACCATATATCATGAAGCGGTTTTACTTTTTGAGGAGTGATGCCTCCACGAAGGGGGGTGGGGGTTATTTACAATGTTATGTCTCCCCCCCCCCCTAAAAAAAATACTGTGATGTGAAAAAGTGTGCATATTTATACCAGTACATTTTTTTAATGTACAGTACTATATCATCATCTTGAAAAATTTAAAATTATTTTGTGACAGTGGCGGTGCTATTCTTAATTCTGGCAAAATTATGACAAGATCATTCAAATTCCTGGCCATATTTCACGGAGGTCTTTGCAATTTGAGAAGTGGTGAATAGTACCTTGATATTATAAGACGCATTAGAATTCTGCTTTCTATTCTTTGCCTTGTCTTACATTTCATCACTACTGTTTCAGCCATCGTGACGACAAGTATGATGTCTTCCTCTCTGCTGAGCGACAATTGAAGGAGTTGGGATTACTTGACTGTCCAAACTCTCCCGTTTTGAACCGACGAGAACTTCCTTTTGCCTCCAACGCCGGAGAAGAAGTGTCGTCAACACCCAGTCCTGAGGTTTCGTTGACGCAACTTCCGTCCAAATCTCCGTCAACAACTTCTGCCAGCAACTCAACGGAACTTCTCATCATTGAAGATGAAGAAGAGTATCTTATCAACCAACTAGCTGTTGAAAATCAACCGTCGTCACTAGAGGAAAAAACGGACGAGGTTACACCAGGTACAAGTGGAGAGTTTTATACTGATGACGATGTTAGTTTTGAAAGTAAATCTGCTAAAGATGATGAAATATCAAATAATAATTTATCATTACATAAAGAACAAAAAGAATTTAATTATGTACCAACTCTTTTTATAAATGAAACTGAAAAAGAAGAAGAAAAAATAAATTATGATTCATATTATTATGATAAAGCAACATCTGAAGCAGAATTATTATTTAATTCATTAAAACATAGTTTAGAAAGACCTGATGTAACTTTAGAAGGAGAATGTCCTCTCACGGAATCTCTAAAATATCTCGACGCAGCTCTCTCGTTATTCCAACTTGAGGATATGCCGCAACGTCCTTCAGATGCCCCAAGGTCAAAAGCATCCACAAAAAGGAGACTCTATTCCACGGCTTCTCCTTTGTCTCTCTTAACCCCCGAACCTTCCAGCCAATCATCTGCAGCGTCTGTAGTACCAGATGATAGGTGTGAGGAGTGTGGCTCGGTATTTCCTCTTCCCTCAGCTAGATTCTGTTGTCTTTGCGGCACTAGAAGACCTCTCTAACTATATCCTCATCACTAATCAACATAAATTAAAGGTATACAGGTCTCAAGTTACAAACCAAGAGTTGCTTGAGTTTATAATCAACATTTGCATTAATTTAATCCACATGCAGTGCAGGCGTGCGAAGTTGCTATGAAAAGAAGTTCCTTGTTGACGTCACAATTCACAGTTAGCTCAGATTAGCATTGAGTTGTGATGTCAGCAAGGACTAAATTTCTTACTTTTTGCCAAAACTTTGCATGGAGAAAAATTATGTGAATGTTGATTATAAATTCTAGCAACACTTGGTGGCTGTCTAATTTGTAATTTCAGGCCTGTATCTCTTTAACTTTTTAAATCATGATAAATGGTGAAAGTCTGTTATATGTTCTTAGCTCTGACAAGTCAAGATTTAGTTTTAATAACCATGGATATAAAATTATAATGAGTGTAACTGGCTACTAGATGAAGGAGTTGGTAGGAGGAATGCATCTTACTGATGTCTATACTCCGCTGGGGTGATTAAGACCGAGGAATGTTGTGCAAATGTGCAGAATTACGGTACTTAACTGTCTGGCGTGCAGACTGGGTATTAGGAGCTCCAGAGAGCACTGTGAACAATGTTGAAAAACAAGTTCCACCATTGGTAATCAACCATATAAAAAAATGGATGAAATACTGTTAAAATTTTTATAAAACTATCCTTTGAATCTTTGAATTTCAGGTAAATCCAGAGTCATAAGTTACAGTATATTGTATCAATTATTTCTGATACAGAGAATCAAATTATATAAATTTAATTAAAAAAAAAAAAAGAATGTTCTAAAACCTAATTGCTTAATTATGGTTTGAACAAATTAAGGAGTAATTTTCTCGCAACAGCTCCCTCTTCAATTTTTGTCCATAATGCTACATGTTGACTTTCTACCTCAATTTTCATAAATTTGATTTGGCTAGTGTGAAGTCCCCTGCAAGTCCTATTAATATAATTTTTTTTTAAATCTATATTTTATAAAACAATCTTAGATACCAATCAGCTGAGATTCATCCTCAAATATATTTACATGGTAGTGAAAAAATATGCTGACTCCATTGGTACGCTGGGAAAAAATATTCTACTCGTAACTCCATTTTGCTTAAAGGGACAGAGTACAATAATTTTCATGTTGCATAAAAAGTTTCCTATTGAAATAAAAAAATTAAAAATATATGATATTTCGGGTTTGAACAGTACCAATAATTTAGATAAATTAAATAAATTTGTATAGCCTCAGGCGTCGGCAACATTGCGCGGAGAATAGCAGGCAGTAGAGTGAGAGAAAGAGTGGGGATAGCAATAAAGAGTGATATGCTGTGCGGTGTTGCCAGTGCAAGCGACGGAACGTGACATTACTTACGTTCCTCCGCTCACGCCAATTATTGCACTCTTACACTGATGCGTTTGGGACAGTGTAGCATGTATTTGTACTCTGTTAGTAAGAAACTTTTGATTAAAAAATACTTATTATTAGTATCCCCTGTCCCTTTAAGGATGGAGTTAGGATTTTTTTTTTCCAGCTTACATATGAAGTTAGGATATTATCTTTTCCGCAGTCACGTCAATATTGGCTTTAAAAATATATATTTTTATTGTTTTCATTAAATGCCTTTAAAACCGACTTGATTTGTCAAATCTGAGAGTGTAGTACAGACTTTGCCATCAATATACATATACACAATATAAATAATCCATATTAAGCATCTAACACATCAAACATATATGTTAAGTGAATACATGAAAGACAGCAATATTAACCTGATATTATCTAGTATGCTATAATGCAAGTTGCTTCTTTAAAAAATGTTAATTTGTGGTACTGGTTGATATAGGATGATGTTAACATAGCAATGAACATACATTAATTACCACAGAAATATTGTGAGTTAACCTGAAAGAAATAACACATATTATGTAGAAAACAAATTAATTAGATTACAGCGATTTCAAATTAAAAGTAGTTAAGTGCTAATGAATTCTCAAATCAGATTGAGTTACATAAACTCAATTTATTGTAATTCTTGACAACAAAAAAATCAAAATGCATTTCAATTAATTGTATAAAATTTTAGCACATTGACGCTTTTGTCCATAATATTTAAGAGTCATATTCCTATAAAAAGTATAAAACTTTTTTGTAGTTATTTACAATACATTCTTTGAGGCAACAAAATTTTGATAAACTGATTTAGTAAATTTTTTTATTATTTTTAAGATTCTGTGACGTGAGTTAAAAAGTAAATTCTGAATTATAACTTCTCTTTTAAAATCATTTCTGTGAAATCTCTTGGTAGCAAGTAAAACAAATTATTAACTTTATAATGGAACATAAAAGAAAACAAAAAGTGACTACTGTAACAGTTTACTGTAAAAACTGTGTGCCTTAGAGTTGTTGATATTGCATTATATTAATCTTAATCTTGAAGGTAGACTCTATATCAGAAAATAATCAAGATATTTATTAGAAAAGTTATATTTTTACATTTTTTTTAAGCCTTCATACACAACATGTCAATAATATAATACAGACCATAATTATAATTCACTTATTGTATATAAGCACCTACTTTATGTAAGCATGGCCAATAAATACAGTCTTAAATTTTCAAACAAATCAAAGAAAATAAGAAAAGATTCTTAGCTTCATAGTTTTTCAGAAATGATGGATGCTGCTTTAGTTAATTCATGGTGTGCTTTAATTTTTTAATTTTTTTTTCTTTTTTTTTTTTACTAAATCTATTCTATTAAATGTTTGGCTTATTGATAACTGAGCTCAATTCACTGTAATCTAAAGGAAAACAAGGGCTAATTTGTAGTGATACTTCATTACTAAAAATTATGTACTGTATTTAAAATAATAATACAGTAATAAATATACAAGAGATTGGCCATGAGGATGACAGTATCCTAATTTTTTGCACATGTATATCTTGGGACAGTAGTATTACTCTGCTATTGCTGTGTTGTTGTAAAGCAGTGGATTCAAAGATGTGAGCTTGAAATTTTTGGATTGGCTAGATTGCATGTGTGCTCTTCTTCTTAGCTCACAGAATGGCAAATTTGCACCTTTTTATCTCTTGTAGCTCTGTCAAATCATATAGAGAATAAGTCCGTACTGTCTTCTGAAGTAAATTGTTCTCATGTGTCTTTATTTTAGCTATTGTGATCTTGCATTTTTACTGCAATGAACAACTTGCATGAAAATTTTTTATTGCAGAAATGAATGGAAGAAGCAAATTTTTGCTACTCTGGTATTTTTTCAGATTTTTTAGAGCCTGTGAACTATTTTCAAATATTATTGAAAGTACAGATAGAGGCACTCTAAGAGGTGTGTCACTTCTTAATAAAAGGATAGCGCCTGAATGGGATGTGGGTTCAAACCTGACCTAAGCAAAAAAAAAAAAAAAAAAAAAAAGCAATACTGTACTTCCTTGCCTCTAAAAAAATCCAAAAAAATTCAAGGTTATACATTTAATTTCTATTAATTTCAGAAATAAAATATTTCATGCAAGTTGTCCATTGTAGGTATATTTAATGAATTTTTTATGCATTTTATATTAAATTATTTTCTTCTAATAATTGCATGCTTTGATAATGTGTTACTAACTAAAGAATTAACATAATTAGTCATTTTCTAGTGGTTATATTTTAATATTAATGGTAGGGTATTATTTTATAGTTTAAAATAGTAATAATTTACCAATATTTTATTTTAAGTTACCTGTGGAATTTTGTACCAAAATAATCAGATTAAGTTTTTTTGTAAAATATTTTAACAATTAAATCATAATAATGTAGTAAAAATATTAATGAAAATGACACAAATTTATGTGTACTGGGACTCTTGTCTGATAAAGTACCCTTTATACATGAAATATTAATCAAAGTGTCTCCAAATTTTTAATAAAAATTTTTGCAGCTCTTTTTATACATAGTGATTAACCTGTCTTAAAATTAGAACACTGAAAAAAAAATTGTATAAACCTATTTTGTAAGTGATTTTACATTGCACCACAACAGAATGCAAATCTTTTAACTACAAGAAAAAAAAAGGGAATGAAACTTTGACCCTTATGATGTAGTGGGGGGAGAGAGTTGCTTAATTATTTTTGTAGTTACTAGATTGCATTCTAAGGTGATGTTTGATGATTATGTAATGTTTCTGTTACCATATGTGCGTGTGTGTTACTATTTTATAGTGCCATTTTAATGTGCCTTTTTTACAAGTATAAAATTTATTAATTGTTCCCTGATAGGAAAATTTCTCCAGATGAGCTGATACCATGATTTTTTAAAAAAAAATATTTTAATAATCCTTAATATAACTATGCTCTTTCATTTTAAAAATTCAACAGATATACATTTTGCTTTAAATGATAACAAAAAAAAAAAAAAAAATACTTGAAATCTTTATCCATTCCAAGAAAAGAGAAAAGGATTGAGGGATATATCCTTAATTTTGTAATGCCAGCCATGGTTGCTACTAAGAAAAATGCAGGGGTGTGTTAATTAAGGGATACTGAATATATTATTTTGTTTCTCTCCCTTTTCCCTGTAGGATTCAATCTGTCTATCCTAACTTGAGAATGGATTTATCTGAATTTTAACTTTTTTGGGGAAATACCAATTAAAAGACAAAATATGTTTAAATTTTAAGAAAATCGGTATGAATGATGTAAAAGAATTATTGTTGTTGCTCTGGCAGGTCTTTTAAATATGTGATAAGAAAAGTATGAAACATGCCTACACAGTCAAATTAATATCATACTCCCTCCGGAAGTGAAAAAATTGTTGCTCTTCTCTTTGAATTTCAGTTTTGAAACTTTGCAGAGGAGTTTGCAGTAGAAAGTACTGACCTATGTGTGAAATTACAATGCTGAAATATGAATAAAAAGATAATGAACTCTAAAATTCTGGAGGGAATATTATATGAATTTGACTAACGGACAACCTGCATGAAATTTTTTTATTACAGAAGAATAGAGGGCACCAAATTATGCTACTCTGAATTTTTCAGATTGTTTTGAGACTCGAAACTATTTTTAAATAATTATTGCAAGTTATGTAAGTTAAGTTGGCACCCCTGAATCCTTAAAGGGGTACCAAAGTGAATACTTTTTTATATATTCGGGCAGCTAAGAATTATTCTAACATCCCTGTGGCTCAGTATTTTTGTACAATGCCTTGTTATTTTACAATTAATTATTTAGTTTGAAAAGTGAGTTCTATGGCCGTTGATTGATTCAAGCCGATGCGCTCCCGCAGCGGCCGGTGATATGACAAGAAAGGGGCGGGAGGAGGTTTTCGTGATTCGCGGGAAATTCTCGTCGTATCAGCGGTTGCTGCGGGCGCATATTGACTTGAATCAACCAACGACTTTTGAACTCACTTTTCAAACTAAATAATTAATTGTAAAATAACTAGGCATCATATGAAAATATTGAGCCCCAGGGATATCAGAATAATTCTTAGCTGCCCGAATATGTAAAAAAAAGTATTCACTTTGGTTCCCCTTTAATAAAAAGGATAGGACCTATATAGACGCCTATTGACGTCTCCAGGGGGCGGGGCCGAACTTTCAATAATTATTTAAATATAGTTATGGGTTTCAAAAAAATCTGAAAAAATTCAGAGTAGCATAATTTAATACCCTCTATTCATTTCTGCAATAAAATTTTGTCATGTAGATTGTCCATTGTGGATATATCTCACCTTGTGACTCTTAGTGAGCAATATATAAGTAGGCAAACTGCAATATTTCACAAAAGAAGGAACTCTAGAATAACATTTCTGACTGAACAGCTTTTCCGTATCTAACAATGTCAATGACAATGACTGCTTGGTCCACAGAGACCCGAAGTCAATACATCAATAAATTCAATTGCAGGTTAATAGTGTATTGACCTAAAAATAAATTATTGCAAAATAGATAGAATGATAAAATGAATGTAATGCCACTCTGATCTTCTTTCAGAATTTTTAGAGACTGGGAAGTATTGCTAATTTTTTTTGCCAAGGTCAGGTTTGAACCCACGCCCCTTTTATGTCCTATCCTTTTATTAAGAAAGGTGTCACTTTCTCTCTACTGGAAATTCAATATTTTTTAAAAAAAAAAAACAGTACCCGTACCTCTTAAAATGTCTGAAGAAAAATCCGAGTAGCATAATTTTGCACCCTCTATCCATTTCTGCAGTAAAAAAAAAATTGCATGTTGACTATTACAGCTGATCAGGTCAGTGAATCAAGCTGCTAGGCATGCTCATGATTATCCACATATTTAAAATACCATGTGGTCTAAAGTAATTTCTATATTTCTATTGAGAGAATATGTTAAAAGAAAAGCAAGTAGTTTTTTTTTTTTTGTGAATTACATTTTCATTTTATTGGTTTTCTCCTGTAAATAAGAAAAAATAATATTTTCAGATTTTTCAATAATAATGCCATGTATATGGCAGTTGAAAGATGTTTTGTTCTAATTGATCTTAATTAGAACTTGTGGTGCTGACTAAAATAGTCATGATATATTATATTTAATTTTATTATAATTATTTATATTTTAACAATTTAATATTAATAAGGTTTTTGATAGAAATATTTCTTTTAATCCCTTTTTTTACCATTTTTAATTGTGATTAACATTTTTTATATATTAAGTATTTTTTTTTTTTTTTTTTTTTCTGACAAGAAAAAAAAGTTTTTGTATTAATTTAGATAGTGTGTACGTGTGTTTTTATAATAAATTTTCACCATAATTTTCACACTTTTATGCATTTATACTTTAGTTTTTTTACACAATAAACACTACTTTATAATTACATAGAAATTGTGTTTTGTTTTAGTTATTACGTTTTGATCTTTTGATTGAGAGATAAAAATCAAATAACCGTTATAATTAAGTTGTGGCAAAATATGGTCGAGTATGTTCAGTCCCCCCACCTATTTCTGGTATATTTTGCAATTCCCCCCCCCCCTTAAGGTTTAATAGCCCAATCTTTATATATACTGTATAGTATAGCTGGTACAACGTTCCCATATTTTCGATATTCTCAATATAATTTAATTAATTTAATTTAATTTCTTATTATTTTTATTTTTTTCCGTAAAAACTGAATTAATTAACACACCACGGAATTAGTGTTAGTTTTTACCTGAGCTGTTGTAGTCCGTACGTGCATGACAACCATTGTACAAAATATTACACATTGGACATTTAAGGTAGAGATAATATGGATCAGCTGACCCAATGTTAAAAAAATCCCATTCATATTTTGAAAAAAAAAAAAAAAAAAAAATGTTCTTCTCTACATCCCCTAGGTAAAATATCAGGTACACAAAAATGAGCTAGTTTTCGAGTAATTAATTTTTAAAGTTCTCTAATTTAACATGGAGAAATGGAACTTCCATGTTAAATTAGTCAACTTTAAAAATTATTAACTCAAAACTAGCTCGTTTTTGTATACTTGATTATATTTTACCTACTGATAGGGAATGTAGAGGAGAACATTTTAAATCTTTTTCATCATTTTTAAGAATGGGATTTTTTAGCATTGGGCCAGCTGATCCATGTTATCTCTACCTTAACTACCAAAGTCCCCATTCTGCCTCTTGCTGGTACACATGCAGCGCATTGGTGCGTGGTTTTCGTCGCTATAATAGTCTAGACATGCAGCCAGCAGGGGTCGCACGATACTTTCTTAGCTGTGCATTAGATGCAGTTAATTCCTAACGGGACCATCGGAATAAATGTTACTGGGACGTAACCATGCAGGAGCACCATGTCGAGTGACCACGATAGTTTTTATTTTAAATAAAATTCAATGATTACAATGCTTTTCTCGTAATATAGTTAATTGTTTCATTCTTAATCGTACATAATACTTTGTTGTTTGGTACTGTTTCTATATAATTAATATCGTCCAGCCCTCGTCCGCAATAACGATTGAGCTATCTGCTTTTTCAAGTGAGCGCAATCATGAGCTGTAAATCAGAATGAATTTAAACTCGTAATTGCGCTTTTACCCAGGCTCGGACTGACCATAGGAGTTGGTGAGCGATCGCTCAGTAGGCCCTCTCGGCTGAAAAACCCCTACAACGTTAAAAGTAGGTCTCCACAGGGTCAAATGGGCCCTTTTGATATGGGTCCGTACTCCTGTTTGCTCAGTAGGTCCTTTGAGCCGAGTTCCACCCTGTGCTCATGACCTAAAATAACAGATAGCTCATTAAAAATCAATTTAGCTTCTTTATCTGACATTGTAATTCAATCAGGCTTTATTTTTGACCTCAGGAAGAGCTTTTAAATTTTTTAAATTGGTTCACATTAAGAATTTTAAAATTAAGGGTAGAAAATTCCACCCCTTAAATTCAAATCCTTGATGTGAACCGATTTTAATAATTCAAAGGCTGTTCCTGGGGTAAAAAAATAAGCCTGATTGAATGAAAATGTCAGGAAGAAGCTAAATAAATTATTTGATGATTTAAAGCTAATTTTTTATTAAAGGGTTGTTTTTAATAATTTTAAAATGGCACCAGCATTGGATTCAAAAGGTCATTTTACCCCTTGAAAAATTGGTGCACATCGAATAATATTTTTGTATCACTTTTATTTAACTTGGAAATTCCATAAAAGAAATGCAATTTTTAGGTTTGAGACACGTACCCAGAAGGGTTGAAAAAAAATTTTCATCGAAAATTCACTACCAATTAAGGTCATAAAAAAATGTGTCTCAGCGATCAGGGTACAAAATTACAAAGCTCCACAAATAACCCTTCACTGCAAAATCCATGACCGAAAATTAAACACCAATTAATGGACAACATACATAAAAAAATTTTATTGCAGAAATGAATAGAGGGTACCAAATTATGCTACTGTATTCTGAAATTCCCATATGGGGAATCAAACTTTTTTGCTTTGGACCCCCTTTAAGGGTTGAAATATAAAATATAACTAAATTTGTAATAAAAAATTTCCCGTGACACTTAAATAATGGAACACTGACAATCTCAATAAAATTATTATTTCAATATTTTTGCTCAATACAATTGCATTTTAAAAAATATTAAATTAAAAGACTACTGTATATAATTTAAATGTTCTAAAATAAATTGAACTAACTTAAAATATTAAATTAACTAAAAAAAACATTATTTAGTAAATTATTATTATTTATATTTTATTAAATCATCAATTTTAATTATATTTCCTACTTTATTTATAATGTTATTTTAAAAAAAATCTGAAAAGAAAACATTTTAAACACAAAAATATAATCCCGGATCAAAAGTTAATCCACCGACGTCGGTGGTTTAAGTTTAACCCCAAAATCAACAACTTTGAACCTGGTTCAGCAAATTTTTGCGGTGAAGCTTACGGAAAACTGCGCTGAACCGAGTTTGAACCAGGTTCAAACCAACAATGCGTTGAACCCATGGTTTAACTTCGGTGGAGCTTAGGAAAATTTTATTTGATCTCGGTTCAACTTTGAACCTGGTTCAAGTAACTTTAAACCAGGTTCAAGTAGGGTGCAGCTTACGGCCCTTAGGGGTGTATCCTTGTAAAAAAAAAAAAAAAAAAAAAAGATTATGGGCAAAAAGTTATACCCGTCATTGTATTCAATAATATAATTTGGCTGCATTTTGAAATCACTTTAGACATTTTTATTTATATGTTGATCAATTCATTATATTGTAATATAATTATAGTTCATATAGAACAAATATTGTATTATACAGACTGGGCCAGAAATGGTGTTCCGATCGTACGCTAAATTTTCGGAGGGAGAACTTTCAGCTAGAAAGTTGAAATTTGGCATACATAAAGCCAAGGGTTGTAAGTTTTTTTTGACATGTGTTGGATTTTTTTTTAAATCACCATTTCATGACTTTTTAGGGGTGGATTCATGATTTGCATTACTTCCTTATGGGATTTCCATGTTAAATTAAGTTGATAGAAAAATTTTGTGTGATCAGCAACAATTTTTTTTTCTGGGGGGTTCAAAACACGCTGAATCTAATGGTGTAATTTAAAATGTGATAAAAACAACCCCTAGCAAGATATTGACCCTTACTACGTTAAAAAATGATTGTATCCTAATTTTGACACTATAATTGAAACGAGCTCACTTTTTTACTCCAGAAAACATTTTTGAATTTTTTAAATCGAAGACATTTAAGGATTTCATCATTAGGGGTGAAAATACCATCCCCTAAAAATTAAATCCTTAACTTACTCCGATTTAAAAAAATTTAAAGGTGTTTTCTGGGGTAAAAAAATAAGCTTGTTTCAATGGTAATGTCAAAATTTGGATACAATAATTTTTAACGTAATAAGGGTCAATATGTCGTTAGGGGTTGTTTTTATCACATTTTAAATTACACCATTAGATTCAGCGTGTTTTGAACCTCCCAGAATAAAATTTTGGTGCTGATCAGACAAAATTTTTCTATCAACTTAATTTATCATATATGGAAATCCCATAAGGAAGTAATGCAAATCATGAATCCACCCCTAAAAAGTCATGAAAGAGTGATTTTAAAAAAATTCTAACACATTTCAAAAAAACTTACAACCCTTTTGGCTTTATGTATGCCAAATTTTAACTTTCTAGCTGAAAGTCCTAGCTTATATACGATCGGAACACCATTTCTTGCCCAGTCTGTATATTACATGTACTGTGTATGAAATACATAAATACGCAGGTATATTTGTATTTACATTTATTTTATACTCATCACACAAATTCTTTGCAGTTCAACTAAAATCTTTATTGCTAAATAGAAAGGTCCTCATCATTGGTACCAATTTATAATCCTATTTTTAATATGGCTGAAAAAAATCGTAGAGAAAAAAAAAAAAAAAGTGCGAGGTATAATTTTTTCTCCCATAACTGATTATTATAATACAATTTCAATCAAACGAAAAAAAGAAAAAAAATGTATAAATTCGGCCGCCTAATTATGTTTGCGGTTTACCCGCACATGCCATGTGTGCATGCAGACTGTGCAGCTTCGCTCCGAGCTTTTGCGACAAACGTCAAGTTGGCAGGAGCAAGCTGCCTCATATCAGCTTGCTTCGACCCGCTGTGATCCACCCCTCAGTCAAAAGTCTCTCCCCCCCAGTTTTGGTGTAGGATCGAGCGAAAGCGCCCTCGCCCGCGTTACTTGACTTCGGTGATCTGACGAGACCCGGTTAAGCGCACTTCGCCACACACCTTATACGATTTATGACCACGGTCGAGGAGAGGATGTATAAGAGTGCGCCTCATCCTGTCAGACGGGAGAAATGGTTACCAATTAATTACCACGAGTATCCGAATGGCGATGTTCAACTATATACTTTATATATAACTATATAACTTATACTGTTAACATTGAGCGTGTTACCTCACACTTAAGGTAGAGATAATACGGATCAGCTGACCCAATTAATGCTAAAAAAAATCTCATTCATGACAATTATGAAAAAATTTAAAATGTTCTCCTCTACATCCCCTATCAGTAGCTAAAATATCAAGTATACAAAAACGAGCTAGTTTTCGAGTAATTAATCTTTAAAGATTACTAATTTAGCATATATGTATTAATAGAACTTCCCATGCTAAATTAGTCAACTTTAAAAATTATGAACTAAAAAACTATATCGTTTTTGTATACCTATTATTTTAGCTACTGATAGGGCGGAGTGAAGAGAAACATATTTACATATTTTTTTTTTATAATTTTCATAAATGGGATTTTTTTAGCATTGGGTGGGCTGATCCGTGTTACTCTACCCTAATATAAATTGTTGATTATTAATAAAATATTTATATACCTACATACCTATCTACATGACGCCAAAGCAAATGAGACAGAGTCTTAGTTCCTATTGTCTTATGAGCATGTGTCTTGATTGCTTGTATATGAAGTCGGGCGTGGCGCAGTACATTGACCGATTCTCGTTATGATCATCGAAGTGAAGCAACGTCGAGCGCACAAGCATGGTTATTGTACTTGGATTGGTGACGACCGTTTCAAGTAAAAATTAAGTTGCTCCCTCCTTGGGGTAAATTTATTCGTCTCGCTTTCAACCCAGTACAGTGATGCACTTGTGTGTTGTTCCCCAAGATTTGGACATCACTTTAGTCCATTGAGAAGATGTAGAGGTGTCCGTCCTGACTGAGGTTTACCACGGTTCCCTCAGTCTCACCTCAGCGAAAAAGCTGGGACGCGAGAAAAGGTAACAGGCCGTGGCCACCATCCTATATCCCTATAACCCATTGTAATACCCCTCCGCGAGCTGTAAGCTCATAGTGGTGTATAATGTATTGTATATATTATATTATAATATGTTTGGGTTTAGTTGATAGTACTGTCTAGTCCTGACTACGCCTTATTTTTATAAATAAATTCCTGTATTATCATTATTTATTTGTTTTTTTGTAATATATATCCCTGTAAAAAAATGTGTTTTTTAGTGTACCGTAACTTTGTATGATAGAAGATAAATAATTGAAAGCATCAACTAAAAATGTAGAATTATTTCTTGAAAGTCAAATTTACTGTAATTCAATAAAAAAAAAATTGCTAAATTTGTTAATTTTATAAATTTCTTCATGTAAATCATTTTATTTTACGTCTTTTGAATTTCTTATTCTATATAACACTTTGCTTTTATAGAATAAATTTTTTGTAAAAATAGCTGTAATGCTATATGTATATACTACAAAATCTTAATCTACGATTTAATAATTAACGTTGTCTTAATATAAATAATTATAAATATAAACAGTTATATGGGGAGAATTACTGTAACATTAAAATAAATACTTTTTTTTACATTGGTTTGCAAATCCTAATTTAGTATTTATCAATTTAATTTTTGTTATAACTGAAAAATGTTTTTGTAATAGAGGAGGGAGGGGTTGATTTATTCAACAAATATAAAAAAAATACAAATCATGACGTAACAAATAACAAATTTCATTATTGTTATAAGGAAAAGTATAGTATACATTGTACTTTATAACATTAAGTATAATAAAAATTGGCAATTGCCTAATTGCCTTATTATAAAATTTATATCGTTTTATATATTAGTTAATTCCCATGGATAGAAATATGTGTCTTGTTTGTTGGGTTATTGATTGATTGATTGATTGATTGATTGATTGATTGATTGATTGATTGATTGATTGATTGATTGATTGATTGATTGATTGATTGATTGATTGATTGATTGAAGAGATGGTAAATACTTCAAACTTTTATTAAAAAATGTACTTTGATACTTTTCAATTTTTTTCCTGACAGAAATTTTCAAACTTGATAACTGTACATAAGGATATTGAATGTTTACACAAACCATACACTGACTTGTTGACCACCATAAAAACTTAAGATTAAATTACTTTGGGTAATTTCTGCGTACTGCCAAGTTCAAAGGTTGATAAAACTTAATTGTGTCAAATGTTATCTTCAGTCAGCTCATCAGAGGATGCAGTAGCCAAAAAAATAATTGTCGAGACAGAATTATAATCATTGCCAGATCTAAACAAGGTCAGTTTGAGTGCTAGTGTACATCTTGGGACTTTCTCCAACGTTGTGTCTGTGGCTGCAGTCACGTATTTCACGGTGAGCAGTAATGGACTTTGTTCAGACTTTGATTTGTTTTGTTAATTGGATCCAATACAGAAAATCCTTATTGTGGATACATAGATACATAATATTATAATAGTTGCAATCCTAAAACATGAAATAAGATAATACAACAAACATTTTATACACATTATACAAAAAGTAGAAATAAAAATCTATAAACTAATACAACAAACTAATACAACACAGAGTAAAATCATAATAATAGATCAATTTACTATTCAAATATAATTAAATCACATTGATTAATCCATTTTTGTAATCAAAATTTTTTTTTTGCATGCATGACTCTTTTCTCCTCCTTTAACTATATACTACCTAGTATTACTTAATTATTATATGTTTTTACCAACAGGGGCGATCGAGGCGACTCTTTTAAGGTAGCAAATCAGCTTTTCGATGTAGTCCGCTTTGATTAACATTTAAAACAGTAAATTCAAAAAAATTCCGAAATTTTTTGAGAGTCAGATCTTTATACTTTAAATAGAACCAAAAAGACATAAAAGATTAAACGAGCTGATTTTTTTTTATCAAATCTCTTAAAGTATATTCTGTCCATGCATGGAAAAACTCAATGCTGAAAATTAAAAAATTATTGTTAAAACAATTAACTCGTTAAATTGTTTTTAAAATTTTTGTATGGCTTTTAGGCACTGAAATCTGCCCCTCAAAAAAAAAAAAAAAAAAAAAAAAAATTGCTTACGGTATAACCTGAGAATTTGTCTGTCAAGGTCAAGTGGCGTGGCTGGCAAGTCTGGCAACACTGTTGCAATAGAAATGCGAATAATTTGGTAGGAGGGGGTGGTGACTACAGTCCCTGAGAGTGTTGCCAAGTTTCTTAGGGCATATGAGAAACCATCATCACCATTGTTCGAAATATATGAAAACAATTCAGAAAAATAGACCATTAAATTAGCATTTAATCTATGTAAAATTTTAAAATATTTCTCGAGCTGTTTTTGTGTAATGTTGATTGCAAAATTTAACATTGAAAGGATACAAAATACACATTTAAATTAATTAATTAATTATATTTAAACCAACGGTTGAAAAAATCTGAAAAAAATCACTAATATTTGGACAATTGTTGTTAGTTTACAAAATTAATTTCAAGAACATCTGTCGATACGACTATTAATTCGCCCGAATATCTCAGGTTAAGCCTTAAGTTTACGTGTCAATTAAAGCTACGTCAAACACCTGAATCGTATTATATCCCTACCTTAAAGCGGCAAAGAGCGTAAAGTACTGCTACAAGAATTCTGAAAAAGAAAAATTTAGTTTTTAGTTAGCCTCGCAGTAATGTTTTTCCGTTGAACAAAAAATACCCATGTTAAATCCAAAATTTCGGGGGGTTGGACCCCTCCCCTCCTGTATCCGCGCATGTTTCTCTATGTATCAATTCTATCATTGTAGCATATAAAGCAATAAAAGGAATAATACTAAAATTTGAATAACATCTTAAAATGAAAAAATATATATTGCACAAATAAATACATTACATGTTATGTGTGGGATTTTTATGTTTATGTTTGGGATAGCACGGAGATGCCTGACGCTGTCCGAATATTTTCGGGATCTTTGCAGAAAATAATAAAATCCAATGCTGCGTAGGTTATTATAATTAACGTAACTCGATCAAAACATCTTTTTTAATTAACAGTTTTGGTCCAAAAGTAATTTTTCTTCGATAAATCGTCTCATCACCATTTCTGAAAGATAATTCTAAAAAAAATTTGCGAATAGACAGGCGAAATTAATTTCGAGACCAACTTTGTACGTATCTGCTATGCCACTGACAATGTTTTGCTTACAAAATCGTGACTTCCTAATTTATGTTACGATTCGACGTATGGTGAAGAACCCTAATTAATGCATGCATTAATTTGGTATTAAAATATTTAAGCATCTTACAAGATTAACTAGCAAAATGAAATATTAAAATAATATGTGTTAAAACCTATATACTTAAAAAAAAATTAAATAACAGTGCATGGACAACCTGCATGAAAATTTTTATTGTAGAAATTAATTGAGGGTGCCAAATTATGCTACTCTGAATTGTTTCATTTTTTTTTAATACAGGACCTTTTTTTAAATAATTATTGAATGTTCTGTAAGTTAAGTAGCACCCCTAAGGAGTAGACGCCTTTAAACGTTTCCAGGGGGTATGGCCGCACTTTCAATAATTATTAAAAAATATGTTGATTGCTAGACAGAGATCTCTTTCGGGAACTCCGTGGTGGGTGTTTTTCTTCTCCGTTGGTCTTGCGACGCTTCGCCTCGAATGTTCGAAGCATCTTCAAGCGACTGATCCAAATATCGACTAGTCTTCAGTAGTGCCAGGTCCTTGTAACCAGGCGGGATGCTTCGGATACCAGTTTTTGTGTTAACTACTCCGCTTTCATTGAATGTTTTCTCGTGATCATATGTCAACGAGTATTTTGTTTGGGTGTTCATTCATGTTGATTCTTGGTGTACTGCTATAAATATTAGTACCAAGTTTCTTGTGAACTACCTCCCTCTTATGTTTTGGGTTGATGTTGAACTTCATTTGGTTGGTTGAAAATTTATACATGATTTTGTATACATATGTTGTGTATTTGTTCTTAATAAAATGTACATTATTTACAATGATTGACTAGAACTTATTTACAGAAATATTGCTAATGTGGGTCTTATATATTTGTCCTAGGTACTTGTTAAGATTTGTGACATTTTCTTGATTTCATCGTTTGAATTACTGGGTAGTTTTGAGTAGAATTGCTCAGTTAGATGTTTCATGTGATCTTTTATCATAGAGACTTGTAGAACTCTATGTAAAATGCATGTTCTTGTGTATGTTGGAGAATTTATGAATATTTTAAGTGCCAGGTTGTGCACTTTTTGGAGAGTTTTAATATCACTTTCTCTGAATCCGCTCAAAATCGGAAATGCATACGTCATAACTGGTTTAATTCCAGCATTGTATATCTTATGTTTTGATTTTAAAGATAGTTTATTACTTTTTAGCAGAGGTCTTAGATTCAAAATTTTATTTCTTGTTTTTTGTTTTACTGTATCGACATGAGCTTAATATGTTAATTTTTGTCCAGTAAGACTCCCAGATATTTGTTTGTGTTTGTCCATTCCACTTCTACTCCATGGATTTTGATTCTTGGTATATCAGGTTTGATGAGTTTACGAGTATAAATCGTTGCTGTAGTTTTATTTGCGTTTATTTCAATTCTCCAATCGAAGAACTATCTGTATCTAGAATCTACTGCTGTTTGTAGATATTTTGTACGGGTAAGAAGAAGAAGATTAACATGATTATAGATGGACCAGATATCCGAAATCTGTCAGTTGAAGGCCATTTTGAATGCACAGCCATAGATGTTAATTTAAGCAATGTAAATTGTAAACTGTTGTGTGTGTTTACCATCCTCCTAATGGAGATATTCGATGTTTGTTTAAAATGTTAGATATCTCTGTGTTAAAAATTAGAGAGAAAAATAGAGTTCCTATAATTGCTGGTGATATAAATGTTAATTTATTTGATGATTCAAATATGTTTAAAAATTTTACAGATTTGTTGTCTATTCATGATCTTTAGCCATTAATCTCAAAAGCAACTAGAGTCTGTGATACCACGGCTTCTTTAATTGATAACGTATTTGTACCTAATTTATTTACAGAAAATGTGTGTCAGCGATCCGTGGTGAATTTTCATTTGTCAGACCACAAAGCTCAAGTTATTGGTTTTAAAAGTAAAGGTGTTAACAAAAGCGTAATAACAAAACAGTGTAGATTATTTTTAGAAAGTAATATAAATAAATTTAATGATTGTTTATTAAGTGAAAGTTGGGGACCTGTGCTTACCGAACCAAATTTTGATAATAAGTTCAATACATTTCACAAAATTTATTCAAGTCACTTTGAAAAATGTTTTCCCTTAAAAAATGTGAAGTATAATGAAAATAGTACAAATAAAAGTAATAAATGGATGACTACAGGCCTTAAAATTTCGCGAAAAAAAAATAAAATTATTTCAAAGCTCTCTAAATTGTATCCACAAAAATGGACAGAAGAGTATATTAAATGTTACAAAAAAATATATTTTAAATTAATTCCCGTTGCAAAAAAAAATGTACAATAAAAACAAAATTGATTCTGCTTCTAATAAAAGTGTTGCAATGTGGGATATTATCAGAACCAGACAGGAAAAATCAAATATAAAAAGTTGTATTGATTATTTAAAAATTGAAGGTGAAATTATAAAGGATCCTCAAAAAATTGTTCATAAATTTAGCAACCGTTTCGAATCAAGTGTTGATAATATTATACAAAATCAAATCTCGGTAAAAATAAAATTATTAAAAATACAGAAAATTATAAGTATAATATTTTATTAAATAATAAATCTTTATTTCATGAACCTACTTCTCCTAGTGAAATCAAAAATATAATTAATAAATTTAAAAATAAAGAATCATCTGGGTTTGAAGATATTCCAGATAATACTTTTAAGAAATGTTCCGAAGGTATTTTAAATATAATTAGTTATTTGTTTAATTTAAGTATAGAAAATAGTACTTTTCCATGCATTATGAAAACAGCACAAGATAACCCACTATACAAAAAAGGATGTAAAAGTGATATATGTAATTATCGGCTAGTTAGTTTACTATCTTCTTTTTCCAAATTATTTGAAAAAATAGTTTAAATTAGATTACTTAAATTTTTACGTGTTCATAAAATAATTTCATCTTTTCAACATGGTTTTCAGGCCAGTAAATGCAACGAAACTGCAATATTTAATATGATCAATAATATTTTAAAGGATATTGAGGCAAGATATAAAACTGCTGGTATATTTCTGGACTTATCTAAAGCGTTTGATACAGTAGATCATGATTTATTATTGTATAAATTGAACAGATATGGTATTAGAGGTGTATGTAATGATTTGCTAAGATCCTTTTTAACTGGCCGCAAACAATTAGTAACATTGACCAAAGTGGATAAATATGGAAATGCTTGTAATTATAAATCACAAGACCGGATATTAACCTCTTCAGTGCCTCAATGTTCCATATTGGGCCAAATATTGTTCTTATTGTATGTCAATGACCTTCCAGATATTTGCCTTTTACATGAATCTGATCCTCCTTTGTTTGCCGATAATACCAGTATGAAAATTTCAGCCCCAAATAACGAACCACTAGCATTTAAAATCAATAATACTATTCCTTTTATAGAACAATGGTTCTCAAATAATGTTTTATCAATGAATAAAAATAAAACTGAAGTCATTGTGTTCCAGACTATACAAAATAAGACACCTTTCAATGGAAAAATTAATATTAATAATTCAAATATTGATATTAAAAACAATTTGTTTAATTTCTTGGATTACATGTATTTGATAATTTAAGATGGGTTAATCATATTGATCAATTAAGATATAAGCTCGCTAGCACAATTTTTGCATTAAATGAATTGAAAAATATTTGTGATATAAATTGTTTAAAAATTCTCTAATATGCAAATTTTCACTGTCAAATGAGATATGGTACAATATTCTGGGGAAATTCAAAAGACTCTGATTGTATTTTTATACTACACAAGAAAGCAATAAGAACAATGTATAACATAAAAAACGTGAGACATGTTTTACTAAATTCTCAGAATAAGGAATATTACCACTACCTTGTCAATTTAATTTGGAATGTGTGTGTTTTGCTAGAAAACAATATGATGAATATTTTAATGTACAAAAAAATTACAATTAGCAGACCAGAAATAAAAATTCAATAATAACTCCATCAATTTGCAGGCTAGAACATTGTAATATAGGACCCCTCGCAATGTGTATTAGATTGTATAATAAATTACCACTTTGTGTAAATGAAATTACAAATTACAGAGATTTTAAAAATTCTGTAAAACTGTTTCTTAATGATTATGTTTTTTACATTGTTAGTTCTTATTTACAGTTTAAGTCCTAATAAACAAGTTTTTTGACGTGTCTAACCTTCATATTCAAAGTGCTGCATTGTCAATGTTTGTCTTTGTATATGTGGAATTTGACGAATAAACCATTTGAATTTGATATTTACTCTATTGGTGGTATTGATATACATGAAGTGGAGTTAATCAAAATGCTGCTTGTTTACATTACTCCTGATCTTAAATGGAATTATCATTCACATTTTGTTAGATCAAAAGCTGTTAAATTATTAGGGTATATTTTTAATAACTTGAAGCATTAGAAAGTGGTGTGCTGAGAGCTGTGTATATTGGGTTAATTCGTTCTATTATTGTTTATGGTACACCTGCCTGGCATCCAAGAACTGTTAAGAATATTCAAATTTTAGAAAGATTTCAAAATACAGCCACAAAATTTATAACAAATGACAAATCTCTTGATTCAATTGCAAGACTAAAAAAGACTAAACTTTTATCTATAAATAATCTGTTAATTCACATAGATATTGTGCTTTTTAAGAGATGTATTGATGGTAAATGTTTATTAAAACCTTTAAATGTTATTTTAATTCATGAAAGGGCTCTTATATTTAGGATAGGTGATAAATGTGAATTATTGTACAACCCCCCTCTTGCTATGCTGGAAGGCTCATCAAAAGTCATTTTATGTAAGAGTTTGTTCATTGTGGAATGCATTGCAACTGTATCTTATATTGATAAATGGTGCCTTGTTTTACACTAAATTAAAAGCATACAATTATGGTTTGTAAATATTTCCTATTTAAAGACCAGTGTAAAAAACTATATGCATATTTACTAGTGTTATATTTTTTTAATATTATTCATATATATGCAGAGTTAATTTATTAATTGTTTTTTCCTTTGTACCGTGTTTACATGGATTTGCTGCGCTTCTTTTGGGAAGTGATTTGTTCTTATTGGACTGTTTGTAAATCTCCTGCCTCTGACTTGTTATTTATGTACTCATGACACAAATCTAATAATGAAACAAAAATTAAATTAGCCAATTTAAATTACCGAAATCCAAAAAAACTAATATGAAATACTTAAAAAATAAGAAAATTTAAAATATTTACAGTTAATTAATTAATAAAGCAAAATTTTAACACAAAAATTAAATTATAATTATAACAAGCTACAAATATTTAAAGTTAATGTAAAACTTAAAATAAATATGATACAATAAAGCCAAGAGAGAAACAAACTATAACCTATGCGAAAGCTATTAAAGCTATTGAGGTGTTGCGTACGATCAAGTCGAGCTCTGAGGACTTGCGAAGTCTAGCAAATTTCTTCGCAAAAGAGAAAGTACAAGTGCGGTTATCACACCAGTTGGGGTCGTTCAACCAGTAGAGTCGGTCGCGAGTGTCACCTAAGAGCAATATTACCGCACGAGCATGGATGGTGCTACAATCAGTCAAGTGGCTGGCCTTGGCACCCTATTGTGTATTATTCTCTTAAGGAAGTCTAAATTCTTATAAGAAAAGCGGAGAGGTCGAAATTATACAGACTAACCCCCAGTGATCTATTAACTGATAGACAGGGATGATAAGTATTACTAGCACTCTTTCATCCGTCTCTCAGACTTACCTATTTTGTCCGGGTATGGTGTGGTGTTCCGTATATATCATGGTCAGTGGCTCCTGCCCTGCTGGTGTTACATCAGGTTGGTTTGTTTCTTACATCAAGTTGGTTTCTGAGCGCGGGAAGACGAACCTGATCTAACGTAAGACAGGTTAGTCGCTTTAGAGCTGGCTACCAAGTCAAGCTGAGATGCCTGGCCTCCCTCGGTCTTGCAGTTCATCGTTGCTGGAGCCTTGTTGATCTCGATGGCTTCACGGACGAGTCTGGGGCCGCGGTGTCATACAGCTGCAATGATTTTGGTGTTGTCGAAGTCGATGTTATGGTGTTTGTCCGCTACATGTGCCGCAAACGCTGACTCCTTGGTCTTCTCTCGGCGTACTGCATTCGTGAGCTCCTTTCGCCGGGTTGAAACGAATCAGGCCGTCTGACCGAAATTAACGTCCAAGCAGTCCCCGCACGGTATGCTGTATACGCCCTTGGTGTGGAGGGGTATCTTGTCCCTAGCGTTGCGTGTGGCGTCACGTACTTTCTGGTGTTTAATTAAGATTGTCTTGATGTTGTGTTTTTTAGCTGACGGCTGATGCGAGACGTGATTCCGTCCAAGTAGGGAAGAAAGGCGCGCATCGGTCACTCGCTGATGTCGGCTGGCTCCACTGTCTTCTCCTCACGTGGGCCTCGATTGATGACCGTGTTGATCTCACGCTGTTTGTACCCGTTGCCTGCTTCTTCTTCACGGAGTTGATCGAGCTCAGCGTCGAGATGTATCGGGTCACATAGCGTCTTCGAGCTGTGAGCCAAGATATGAAGTATGAAGTATTCCCATCTTCTGCTGCGGATGGTGGTGAGACGTCGCGTGCAAGTAGCAGTCGGTGTGTGTGGCTTTCCTGTAGAGAGTGCGCTCTAGCTTTCCGCTGGTTGTGCGAGCTACCAGAACGTCAAGAAATGGTAAGCGGACGTTCTCCTCGATCTCAATGGTGAACTGGATACCCGGATAGACGGAGTTTACATGTTCCAGGAACCTCTGCAGAAGACTGCAGCTCTTATCTGCCATGTGGCCACACCACGAAAGTATCATCCACGTACCGGAAACAGTGTGTTGGTCGTAGTGGTGTGTAGTCAAGGGCACGTTGCTCAAAGTCCGCGAGGTAGAGGTTAGCTGCGGCTGGTGATAGAGGTAATTTCATCGGTGCTTCTTCTATCTGCTTGTAGTAGTCACCGTCAAACAGGAAGTATGTTTTAGTGAGACACTGTGAGGCATTCTTGTGCGAGGGAGGTTAGCAGTGAGATCAAGATGGCACGCCAGAGTAAGCAACGCCGACGTGACTCTCCGCTCAAATTGTCTGTCCTATCCTGGTAACTATCCCTATCCTATTCAATATATTAATCGTCTTGATTTCTATACTCCTATCCCTAGTCAAATTGATTCATAATCACCATCTCGCCTCACCGCATCCACATAATCCTACTTTGACCCTGCTCTTCGGTCGGCCCACAGGAGTCGACACGTTGAGAATCTTTCAAATTCCTGCCATTCCTTGCATGTTGTCGCCTGCATCATCAACCTACATTTTTTGATTCCAAACCACACCGTCAACCCAATGTCCTAAAATCCAACCAATTCCTTGTGTGGTTTTGGTTCACCCACGGTAACACGTGGTGGGCATATAGGTACCACCTCCATCATCACCATGCATCCCACATTCCATAATCATCCTATCCATTGTTCGTCCATTATCCTTTACAAGACCCTGCAAAAAACAGTTCAACTATACAATTGATCCAAGTTACTCAGTACGTGGAATTATAGCCGTATAGGCTCCTTCCAACAATTGTAAGAAGAAGAAGAAGAAGAAGCTAGGGAGGTTATGCTTTGGAAAAAATGGTCCTTGATTAGGGCCTTAGAATAGAATAGAATAGAATAGAATAGAATAGAATAGAATAGAATAGAATAGAATAGAATAGAATAGAATAGAATAGAATAGAATAGAATAGAATAGAATAGAATAGAATAGAATAGAATAGAATAGAATAGAATAGAATAGTTTATTCGACCACAGGTGGTACATATAGTGACAAAAAATTTGTCACAGTACAACATTAGTCATGTCAATACGGAAATTTAATACTATCACATAAAACAAAGTCACATGGATAAATCAGTCTCGTCAAGTACACTACAATCTTTTAAGCAAACTGAAACAAGTAACAGATTTATAACACATATAATGGACCCTTTATTTAAATATAAATTATGTAACAAATAAATTTATGCATTATGAGAACATACTTATATTCTTTTTAGAGGTGTGACGCAAAATATCTTTTTCTGTTATTTTAAATTCATTTTTAAAAAAATTATTTACCTCATAATACTCTTTACATACTAACACTTTTTTTAACAAATTCTTAAAAAGGGTTTCATTTTTTATATTTCTTAAAAGACTAGGAAGTTGATCATAAAATTTAGCTGTTTGACAATATGAGCTCTTTTCTGTGCTTGACTTACTATGGTTTGGTATAACAATTTTACAACTGTTTCTTGTATTATATGGGTGAACATCATGAAATACATCATACAAATTTGGATGTTTTCTCTTGTACATAATACAATTAAAAATATATACAAAAGGTAACGTCATCAGCCCCAAAGATACAAAATGGGTTTTGCAGGACTCTCTTGGTTTCAAATTTTTAATTGTTCTAACTGACCTTTTTTGAAGTACAAAAACATTTCTAATATTAATCTCCGTGGTTCCCCAAAATATAATATTAGCTGAAAGATGAGGATAAGCATATGCATAGTAAATTGTTAACAGCGTTTCTAGAGACACAAAATTTTTAACAGAAAAGAGTACAAAATTTGCAGAATTAAGTTTTTTGCTTATCTGAGCAACGTGAACATTCCATTTTAGGTTTTCCTGAATATTTAGTCCAAGAAATTTGATGTCCGCAGTTCGATGAATTATTGTATTGTCAATTTTTAAAAGTAAGCTACACTCCGGCTCCTTATAATCAATGTGAAATTGCATGTATTTAGGTTTGTTTGGATTAATCATAAGTTTAGTTTCATTACACCAAGCTTCAAATTTTTCAATTGTACTATTTGCTTTTTCAATTAAATTTTCATTCTTGTTTGCCGATATAATTACACTTATATCATCAGCATACTTAACTAAAACAACATAAGGCAATTTGTTTTCTAAATCATCTGTTGCAATTCCATATAAATCAGGAGATAGTCCCGCACCTTGTGGAACCCCCAACTCTACACTTAATTCCGGAGATTTTACAGTTTGATTAATGTCATTTTCATCTTTGTAAGTTATCTCAACATATTGCTTTCTTTCTGCTAAATATGACCTAAATAAATTTAAATCATTTTCTTCACAACCCAATTTATCTAATTTTGTAATAATAATTTCATGATTTAAAGCATCAAAAGCTTTATGCATATCAAAAAATAAACCAAGGCTTTGAATTTTGCTCTCAACATTATTATATATAGGTTTTAAGAAATCAAAACATGCAGTTGTTGTTGATGTACCTTCAACAAAGCCATGTTGACATTCACTTATTAAATTGTTTGGTTTTCTAAATTCATTTAACTGAGGCTGTATAACTTTTTCAAATATTTTAGAAAAAACTGTTTGTAACGAAATGGGTCTATAATTTGATATGTTTTTTTTACAACCATTTTTATGTAAGGGTATAACTTAAGAAATTTTCAATTGCCTAGGATAAATTCCATTTTTAATAGACTCATTAATTAGATAGCATAATGGAGCAGCAAATAGAGCGTCACAATATTTAACTAGAGTATATGGAATTTCATCTGGTCCTGCTGCATTTTTATTAGGTAATGGTTTTATACTTTTCAATATTTTTTTTTCTGTTGTGTATTCAATATTAAATTTAGGATTATTAATATTTTTATTATTAGGTTGAGATAGAGGATCCTTAAATTTTTCTTGGACTAATTTTTTAACGGTTTTAACAAAAAATTTATTATATTGAACAGCAATATCATGTGGATTATTAATTACTATATCATCCTAAATAATTTCATTAACAAATGTGTGTTGTGTTGATTGTACAGAACATTCATTATTAATAACTTCCCATGTGGCTTTAGTTTTATTTTTAGATTTTTTAACATGTAAACTATTATCACTTTTTTTTGCAATTTTAATTGTTTCTTGGTACTTTTTAAATAATATTTTAAACTTAGGCATGAGATCGGGATTTTTATATTTAGCTTCTTCAAAAAGATCCTTCAAATAATCACCCTCCACCAACAAATGTGGGTTTCTTCGTAACCAACGAGGTGAATTTCTTACATTTATGACCCTCCTTTTTGTTTTATGAATTGAGTTATTTAAATGATCTTTGACTATTGAGAAAAAAACATCACATTTTTGTTCGACGTTTAACATCTCATTTCTAAGTCCATCCCAATTTTCTTCCAACATTAAGTTAAAAAGGGCATCCTTATTACATTTATTAAATATTCTACGGTAATTAAATTTAACATTATTTTTCCACTTACTAGTCTGATGATTATTAAGAGTATTCAAATTTACAATGGTATACTTATGATCCGTTATGTTTGTATTTTTTGTTACAGTGTTAATATTATCTCCATTATTATTTGTAATTACATAATCAATTAAGGAGGAGGATTTTTTTGCTAGGTCGTGCATAGACACCCATCATGTTGGGATATACCTTGCAATGCTAGCTCAAACAATACACTTGAGTTTACTGTTTGAGCTAGCATTGCAAGGTATGAACATGATAGTGGTGTCTATTATATGCACGGCCTCACATGGGACCCAGGGACCCATAATACGTACGCTTGCTTTTATATTGTATTTTGGCATCTTACATACTTTCTCATTGCTTTTGCGCTACTAAAGGGTTACCCGTATTTTCAAGCTAACATATATTATATTTACCAAATTATCGCTAGCTTGAGGGTACGGGTTACACTTTACTGGAATAAAGATACTGAAGACCGCATTAGAAAATATATAAAATGTCAAACTAAAATATAGGAGAAAGAGTATTATAGGCCCCTGGGTCTCGTTTGAGGCCCGGCCTGCATGGGCCCCAACATATAACTTGCATCTTGTATCTTGGGACTTGCAATGCCATAAGTTCAAATAATACTTTCTATATGGTATTCAATTACAATGACAAAAAGAATAGGGAGCAAAAAACTACTCTGGGACCCTTGGGACCCCTTGTTGGGACCCGTTGAAGTCCCTTCATATGCTTCCAAGTAACATAAAAAATTATATTCAACACACAGATAACAAATTTGAATAGCCATTGCCATTTTTGACACTTTATTATATTTCTATAAGTGATGTCAAAGTGGGTCCTTTGCCTGTAGGGCCCACTTGGGACCCTCTGAATTTTTATTTTGACATAAAACAGAAGGACCTTCCCATTAGTGACCCCCCAAAAAATCTTTTTTGGACTGTATGAGGTCTTAACCTCAAAACAGCAAAAAAGCAGAAATTGACTACATTAGAGCCTAGCGATGCAATTTAGCATCACTCTTACTTGATACGGAATATCACCCAAAATATTTATGTCAACCAACTTTTTGATTTTTTACTTCAAAGTGTAGTTTATAGGGAGCATTTTCATTTAAGAATGAAAATTTTACTACAAATTTTAAAAAAGTTATTAAAATATTTGCAAAATAACTTTGAGCAGAAGGCGAACAAAATTTGTACCCGAACTTTGATTTAGCGTCTGATGGGCAATTTTTTTAAAAAAATCAAAATTTATATATTAGCACATTTATAGTGTCAATGCAAATAGTAATTGACTGATTTTAGCAATATAGCATCGTAACTTTATTTTTAAATAAATTTTTACCAAGGAGTGTTTTGCGATGCTAAAATGTATCGCTAGGCTTTAATGGGTTAAGATTCAAGTAATGAAATGTATTTTTTAACGTTGTTATTAGTACAATTAATATTTATATTCATATCTCCCCCCAAAATAATTGTTTCGTTAAATTTACTTTTAGTAATACTCTTCAAAAAAGTCTCAAATAAATTTAAAAATCCTTCTAAATATTTGACATGTGGAGATCTATAGACGGATCCTACAACAAATGATTGATTATATATTTTAAATCTAGCACCAACACATTCAAACATATTTTCTTAACACTTGAATTTACTTATATTGTGTAGCTGTAAATTTTTCCTTGCAAATATCACTACACCACCACACTTTTGTCTTTTCCGAGAGAAATAAGTGACCAAATTACAGTTCATTGAACGAACACTTTCAATCAAGTTACCTTTTAAACCATGATCACAAATTAATGCAATGTCAATATTTTCATTCTCTAATAAAATTTCTAAGAGTTATACTTTATTTTTAATACCATTAATATATATTTGCATAATATTAATATTACTATTATCTTGTTTCTTATTTTTAACAATGAAAATATTATGATTAACACTATTTTTTATGTTTGACTCAACGATTGCATTAGGGTAGAAAAAGGAGAAAGAGTTATTGCTTCTGGTACGATTTTAGTTTTGCTAGAACTATTTAAGGGACTATTATCACATGGTTGTGACTCACTCTCGTTATCAGAGAAGTCGTTGGAAAAATTTAATTTACTTGGAGATGAGTCAATACTTGCAGATTTTGTATCGTCATGTGGTGACGAAGGCGGTTCCATCAAACTATGATTGTTGGGCTGTTTTACTGGAGTGCGGGGGTACTGTGGACGTGTAACGAAAGAGCGGCACCCCGTACTGTTGCGAGGTTGGCGCCGTTCGGGGGTGCGCTGTTCCGAAACCTCGCTCTTCCCTCCTGGGTTTACTCGCTGCTCGAATGTGGTTTGTAGCTCGGGCTCCATCGCTGCAATAATATGGTTAACAGGATCAGGAGAACTTTGCATATCCTCGACATCAGTGCCACTGCTTATACCCTCTCTTTCTGTCCATTTAAGTAAATCAGATGTAAGAGCATCAAGTTTACTTTTTTTCTTCAAAGATGGAAAATTTACTAAGTCGAGAGCAGGTGATGAAGGTGTAGCCATATGAGGGAGAGTGTACACGTCTATTTTCATATTTGTACCTCCAAACACTTTGTGCAGCATGTTACATATAGTCATCCAATTGACTTGATCTCTGCCAGTTGCGATTTTAGGCATCGCTATATGATTGACCCCAAGAACATGGCATACTTGCCTCAAATCACATAAGCAATTATATATATTATTGATGAGTGGAAGATCATAAGATGATTTCTTAGTAATTAAATTGAAAATGTAACCATTTTCTTGAACTGGTAGCACTGCTACTTCCCCCACTTTTTTATTCATGCTTAGTAAAAAATCAACTTGACCATATCTCTCTCTGACATTTTTAGCAAATCCTTTTTTCATTAAATAATCATTCCCTACACAATGCACAATTGGAATATGATTTGAAATTTCAAAAATGTCTCCAGTTATATAATTTATACTAAATACACTCCTCCTAACTTGAGAGTTGGTTTCAGTACTTGTTGCAACATTATTTAAAACTTCAAATCTATTTTGTGTTGGAATGTCAAATGTTTGTTCAGTAACAAAAGGTTTCCCACCTTGATGAACCAACCGCCACTGAGCGTCTTGATGTGAAAGAGGCTCGCTAGGTGGCATAGAGCTATTTAATGCAGAATTCAGTGTGAAGGTACGTGGATCAAAACGATCACCACCGCGCCACTTCTCGGGGAATTCAGGTACTACAGGAAATGGGCAGTGGCGATGAGCAGGTGGAGGGGGACACCAAGATGCATGAAAAGAAACAAGTTGACTAGAGAGATGCAAATTTTGTTGAGATTCACAATTTAAAAATTCAGAGTTCATGCTTTTTGACCCATGAGCGTTATCAGTACTTGCTTCAGTTACTCTATTAGTATTTACACTGTATAATAATCTTTCACAAAGATTATTTACATTATCACATTTGCTATTGACAAGGTCCATTTTACTATATATATTGTTTATGTCTTTTGCTAATGCTATAAACAGTGGTCGAAATAAAATTGTCACTTCATTATTTAAAATATCTTGCTGATTTTTGCCAGGATTATGACTTACATTATGCTGCTGTAGTGGTGTTAAGTAAAAAGGCGGAGGCACACTCATATCCTGCATTTTTAACTATCTTGGCTGCCGAACTAAGATGTCTACTCTTAGTCTAATTTTCACAGGCGCAAATATTGGTTATATATGACGCACTAAAAATTTATTGCAAAGCCAAGTAGTTATTAATGTTAAAATTATATTCACTTATTGATTCAGCTTAATAAATACTTTCAAAGATAGCAAATTAAACGTTAAAAATTGTAAAATAAGTGACACATAAACAAAGTCAGTTTCACTACAGCAGCGCCATCTGCCTTGCCCTTAACATCATTGATGGGGACCTTTGTGAACAGTACGTGACACCACAAAACTCACGAGAATATCTGTGGGTTTTGTCGTGATATTGTCCAGCAGCTCGACAAAGTGACTGGAATTCTGGATGTACGACAGGGCGAACTCTACTGCTGGTTGTAATTTCTGAGTGACCAACCTCGCTAGCTTGTGTGATATAGACCCTATCGTACTCACGATTGGACGTAACGACACCTCCTTTTTTGGATTTTTGGCAAACCGTAGAGACGTGGATTGCTGCTGTTATGTGGCTTCAGCTGCTTACGCAGCTCCTCCTCTGCAATGTACTGGTTGATGATGGTCTTGGTCTGTTTCTCGAAGGCTTTGGTTGGGTTGCGACGTAGCTTCTCATAAGTGGTTATCTTGGAGAGCTCCTGATGCATCTTCTGCTTGTAGTCCGCGGCGTTTATGATGACTGTAGCATTTCCCTTGTCCGCTGGCAGGATAATGGTGTCCTTGTTCCTGTTGAGTGCATGTAAGGCGTCTCGTCCTTCGTGCGTGCAGCACCATGATGTTACACCAGCAGAGGAGGAGCCACAAAACCATGATATATACGGAGCACCACACCATACCCGGATCAGTCACTTGTAGATGCCTCAAACATGCGAGGCGAAACGTCGCAAGACCAATGGAGAAGAAAAACACCACGAACAGAACAACACCCACCACGGAATTCCCAAAAAAGATCTGCCTAGCAATCAACATTCATCGCACCGTGATAACCTACACCAATATAATTATTTAAAAATAGTTCCGAGCCTCGAAAAATTTTGAAAAAATTCAGAGTATCATAAATTTGTACCTTCTATTCACTTCTGCAATAAAAATTTTTCATGCATGTTTTCCAATTCTAATACATAAGTGAATTTATAAATTTTAGATGCTGGGTCTGGCTTGGGTGAAGATGATAATAACATTCGTCATAATGTCACTTGTGACCTCTGGAATAAAAGGTGAGTACATGAATCCATCTTTGGTGAGTCTACATTTTGTGAACTGCTTCACCATTACATATTAATTGTAACATAACACAGAACAGCTGATCGACGTAATGCCATTTGAATAACATGTAAACCTTAACAACCTCAAAATATTCTGGATTTTTTTTTCCTAGAGAGAGTCCACTAAGAAGTTAAGCAAAAAATTTCATAACAATCTGACAAGCCATTTTTTTTAAATTATTTTAATGGTAATATAACGCCACCAATGTTAAAAAAAATCCCTCACACAAAAATTATGAAAAAAATTTAAAAATTCTCCTCTACACCCCCTACCAGTGGTAGATTTTCTAAATTTCATATGTATGCTGATGATTTGCAAATATATATTCACTGTAAAATTAAATCAATTAATCAAGCTGTAATCCTTTTAAATCAAGATATTGAGAGAATACTACAATGGTCTAAAGAACATGGATTGTGTATTAATGCGGGGAAAACGCAAGCTATTATTACTGGACCAGGAAGTTTGATTACTAAATTGAATATTAATGAAGTTGATAAAAATATTGTCAAAGATGTACAAATTAAATATTCGAAAAAATTTAAAAACCTTGGAGTTTTAATGGATTGTAAATTATCTTGGACTTTTCATATAAGTTCTATTAGTAAGAGAATTTTTTGTGCCCTTAGGCATTTACACAAATTCAGAAGTAGCACTCCTCAAATGGACAATTTGTATCAACTTTTTTTAGTAGCTCAATCGAAAGAGGAGTTCGAAAAATACACCTGTGAATTTTATGCGATTTTTATTCGTACTGCATCATGGCTAAAAGAGAGGTCACGTGACCTGGAGGCGGCGCCCGTGTCGCCCGTGACGTCATTGAACTGTCTGGTCAAGCAAACGATTGTCTATATAACGCTTGTAAACAATAAATTAATTGTTGCTTGTTTCCATAGCAACGTGGTTGTTTGCAAGCGTTATAAAGTCGATCGTTTGTTTGACGGAACAGTTAAGTGACGTCACGGGCGACACGGGCGCCGGCTCCAGGTCACGTGACCTCTCTTTTTGCCATGATGCAGTACGAATAAAAATCGCATAAAATTCACAGGTGTATTTTTCGACCTCCTCTTTCGATTGAGCTACTAAAAAAAGTTGATGCAAATTGTCCATTGTAAGAATTAAGCTTGTTAACACAATGATTTTACCTGTTATTGATTATTGTATTGTTTTGTTGAGTGATATTAGTAAGGAAGAGTTACGGCGACTTCAAGTTATACAAAATAATTGTATTAGATATATTTTTGATTTAAAACCAAGAGAGAATGTGACCCCTTATTATAAAAAGTTACCGTGGCTCAAAATATCGAAATGTCAGATGTTACATGGCTTAACTACTATATACAAAATTATACATAAAGTAGCACCTCTCTATTTGCATGACTTACAAGCTAGTTCAACTCTCTGGCGAGTCACGACAGCGAAGTACTAGGGAGCACTCTCTCTTTATAAAGTGCCTCGTTGTCAGTGTCAAATGTATGAAAATTCTATCGTGTTTAATGGTGCTAAGCTTTGGAACTCCTTACCAATTGCCACATGTAAAGTTAGTTCACTTTCTGTCTTCAAATCACCAGTCAATGAGTTTTTGTTAAAAAGGTCTAAGATAAAATGTTTTAATTAAGTATTTTATGTCTTATTAATTTTTAATGTGTTAATGTGATTTTTGCGCGTTTCCATTTGAGCAAAACTAGTTTTGAGCATCAAGTTAAGCTCAAAACCCGAAGTAAGATTTTATTTCGGCTTTTGAGCAAAATTTGAGCAAAACTAGTTTTGTTCAATTTTCAAAGACAATTAATTTTTTATTTTGAACATTACCTGAAGACATAGCTTAATATATTATTGTGACAGAAGAGGAGTTAGAAAATGTCATCACAAAAGTTCATCAAAGTGCTGATTAGAGTCTTAGTGAATCAGATGACGAATCTCCTAGCGTGAAATAGCCCGTCAACTTCTACAAACAATGATTGCGTAGTGCGTAACCTAGACGCTGGAAATGCTGATAAATGTACGCTTTGTGACAATTTTGTGGGTGTCAGTCTAGGTCCTGTAACTTTCTAAAGAATAAAGTGAAATGTAATTCCAAGTGCCACAATTTAACAGCAGTGCTTGCAGAAAGAATTAAGTAACGACAAAAGCAGAATTACTGTAAGCTAGCAAACACAATTATCTTACAGATAATTATTTACTTATTGATGAGTTGCATGCTTAATTTGATTGCAATGATGCAATTTATTTTTATACTGGAATTTAAATTAAAGTTTGATTATATATAGACATTTTTGGTCTGATTAATAATTACAATGATAAAGGTGAAACAGTTAATAAACAATAACAATTTTTATGAACATTTTTCAAAATTTTTTATTTTTATGTTTCTTATCTGACCTGAATAACGTATAGTAATATTACTTAAATTTATAGGCGAATTAAGGGAGAAATTAAAACTTTTATTCAATCAAATAAGTAGCAACAAATAAATAAATAAATAAATAAATAAATAAATAAATAAATAAATAAATAAATAAATAAATAAATAAATAAATAAGTATATAAATAAATAAATAAATAAATAAATAAATAAATAAATAAATAAATAAATAAATAAATAAATAAATAAATAAATAAATAAATAAATAAATAAATAAATATCTAAATAATATTTAAATAATCATTTGAATAACTACAGCAAAAGAGTAAAAATAAATATACTATTCCGAAGAAAATAGCAAATAAAAAATAAAGAACAGCTAGCTGTCACAAAATAAAAAATAAATTATTTTTTAAAAGTGAGCAAAACAAGTTCTGCTCAAATTTTGCTCAAAAGCCGAAATAAAATCTTACTTCGGGTTTTGATCAAAACTTGATTCGCAAAACTAGTTTTGTTCAAATGGGAATGAACAAAAGCCGATGTAAAAGTCTTCATCGGGTTTTGCTCATTTCGACTTGAGCAAAACTAGTTTTGAGCATCAAGTTAAGCTCAAAACACGAAGTAATCGATTATTTCGGCTTTTGAGCTTAACTTGATGCTCAAAACTAGTTTTGTACATTTTTTTCGGCTTTTCCCCGAATTCGGTTTTTGGTGGTAACATATATATATATATATATATAATATATTATTTGGAAAGTATAAACAAACATATGTGATTAAAATTTGTGATATAATTAGTGAAACGTGTGTGATAAAAGTTCTACGATAAAAGTTACGTACCTGAAGAGAGTATGTTATTGGACTATTTATGTGTAAACAGTAAAACTTCTGTATGCAATATTAATATTTTTATATATATTTTTTTTTACAGGGATACACCCCTAAGAGCTTACAGCTCGCCGCGGGGTACTGAGTAGGGATAAGGTAGGAAACGGATAGTGGCCACGACCTGCATGCTTACGCGTCCCAGCATTCACTGAGGTGAGACTGAGGGAACCGTGGAAAACCTCAGTCAGGACGGACACCTCTACTTTTTCTCAATGGACCAAAGCGATGTCCAAAGCCTGGGGAACCACACACAAGTGAATTACTGCACTGGGTGGAAAGCGAGATGAATTTACCCCAGGGAGGGAGCAGCGTATTTTTTACTTGAAACGGTCACCCATCCAAGAACTAACCACGCTCGACGTAGCCTGACTTCTGTGATCTAACGAGAACCGGTCAATGCACTGCGCCACGCTCGACCACAAATTTGTATTTGAGGTTATGTGTAAGAATGGCTGTCAGGCCAAACATCACCTAATAAAGAAATTTCTATTCTGTTCTAAATATCAGGTGTACAAATACGATCTACTTTTTGAGTTATTAATTTTTTAATTTGGCTTATTTAACATGGAAGTTACATTTCTCCAAATTATCCATGTTAATGTAGTCAACTTTAAAAATTCATATATAACTAAAAAACTAGATCGTATTTTTATACCTGATATTTTAGCTACTGATAGTGGGTGTAGAGAAGAACATTTTAAATTTTTTTCATAATTTTTGTGTGAGGGATTTTTTTTTTTGTAACATTGGTGGCGTTACCTTACCCTTAAGTTTTCAATATAGAACTTTTTTCCATGGAGAGGTAAACTAAAAAATTTAATTAAAAAAATTGGCTCGTCCGATTGTTTGTTTTTTCTGCAACTTCTTGGTCCTAAGACTAGTTTCTAAAAAAAAGCAGCATTTTTATCAGGTTGCTAATGTTAACATGTTAAACAAATTGAACTGTATCGACCAGCTGTTCCGTGTTATCTTAATAACAATAATAATAATAATAATAATAATAATAATAATAATAATAATAGTTGTTTATTGAGCATCTGTACAAAATTTACAAAATTTTTAATTTTTAAAAATTTAAAAATTTTTTTTTTTAATTTAAATTTTTAATTTAAGGGCATCCGGCCATGGCTTGAGCGTAGGCTCTTGTCCTGGCTCGCGGTACGCGTCCCCCCGCGCCCAGGAAGGACATGCGGGTTGGAGGTTGCCTTGCGAGTGTGACCTCTGGCCCGTAGCCTGTGGTTCTTGTACCACAGGGCGGCCAGGGCATTGGTTTGGGAAGCCCAAGATGCATCCCCACCTCTAAGTGCCCTGGTTAAAGGCATCCAGCACCCCGAGTGCTCGCGGAAATGTGTCCCACCGCGCCTAGGAGAGGACCTGCCCGAAAGGCTGTGTGATGGGCTATTTGCGGGTGTACCCGGGAAGCCCTCATTGCCCGCAGCTGAGTAGGAGACGCTGGATCGTAACATCACCAACAGATTGTAGGAAAACTCGGTGCAGGAAAACTCGGTGCAGGAAAACTCGGTGCAATTTCAACAAGCTAGGAAAACTCGGTGCACGGTAAACTCGGAGCACGGAAAACTGGGAGCACCGCTAGGAAAACTCGGAGCATCGCTTATATTATAAAATATCGTATAATATATTATATATAACCAGCTATATTGTCGCCTCCAAACACAAAAGTTACAGGGGACTTAATTAAATACTATGAGGAGCATCACTATATCGTAATTTATCCTTAATAATAATTGTTCTCTAGGGCTTATAAATATTTATAATTTGTGTATTTGCCATGATAATTTTTTAAGAATTGTAATTATTTTTTGATGGTAAAAAATTATAAAATTTAGATCAGAACATAGATAACAAAATGACTGTTCACTTTCTGAAGTAAAGAAAGTAATTATTTATTCCAGTTTTTGAGATGGTAATTTTTTTAGTTGAAAAAGATGCTGATTTGACTTGATTTGAAAATGGCCGCCAGATTTCCAATGATATTCTTATTATTTATATCCTGAATATCTCAAAAACTAGATTGACTTTTGCTTCATTTTTTTTTTCTTTTTGCTGAATATTTATGTTATAATGTAAGGAAGGTTTACTATAATTTTCAGAGTGATTCACCATCTCCTAAAATTAGTGAGAATAACCCTTTTAAAACAACATACAGTTGAAATTTTTTACTATATATTATATATATGTAATGTATCTCTTGAAACTTTACTTGATACCTTTCTATTTTATATTTATTTATTATATATATATTTTTATTTTTTTTTAATTTTTTTTTATATATAAAGCTGTGCATGCAATGAAGTAGAATAGTTGCATCTGTGATTATATTACAATTCTTATTCTTACCAATTCTTATTAAACTTTAACATAATATTTTGCTGCCTTGAGCCGTAATTCATCTATATAGATATTTTATTCTTTTATCTAATTTTTAATTAAAATTAAATTTGCATTGCATATAAATTTATATGTAAATATATTAGGTTCAACAAAATGCATTTTCACATAAATTAAATACTTTTTTAAAAATGTTTACATATGATGTGCTGCTACAATTTTACTTTTAAATTCTTAACTAAATTCATGCATACTTTTCTAAATAATAAATTTTAAAACTGGTATTGTATTATATACTAATTAACGCAATAATACGGAAAAAAAAATTCACAATAAAAGTGTTTTATTTTATATAAACATACTGTTATTTACATTGATCACATAAGCTAAAATATCACATAGGAAATAATGTTCGTCTACTTAAAAATTGTTGCTTAAATTGTACAAAATAATACATAATTATCTTATTGGAATCTATATAATTAAATGCAAAGCTATAAATAGAAACAAAATCCACATCATAGCTGGAAATGAGGGGAGAGGGGAGGGGTCAGTACTAGGTGCCTAGTAGGAGATGTTGTGGGCCACACCCTCCACATAGTCATAGGCTGGGTGACCCTTAGCCCATGAAAGTTATTGGGCTGCGCCTCGCCCCATTGTTCAAGTGCACGTGCACTAATTACCTCTTACCTGCTACCTGTTTTTTTCAATCCAGGTAGTAAAGAAACTTGTTGAGAACGTTTGAACGCCATAAAATAATGTTCGGTTGAAATTATTTCAATATTATTACAATTTATTACCATTCCCTATTTTTCAGCATTGCATGTATATTATATTATATAAAATATATATAATGATTAATCGTCATCATGTATAAATCATGATTAAGTGGCATTCATAAAGTCCTAAGGCCACATTTAGGGTTCGATAATTTAAAGCCCGATTTTATGCATGCTTTTTAGACCCAAAATTTCTGGTCTTAAATTATCGAGCCCTAAATGTGGTCTTAAGACTTTGTGAATGCCCCGTATTTATTTTCCTTTCCCTTTAATTAAATAAAAATATATTTCTTCACATTTATGCAATATGTAATATTAGATTTTTTTTTTTCAATGTGTTAATGATAATATATATATTGTCATATAACAAATAAAAATGAAAATTGATATAAGAATGTAATTGTTCTCATAAAGCTATATGGACATTATGGACAAAAAATTGCTGTACCGCTGTTCCTTCTATGAGAGCACTTAAATTTTTCCTTTATTTACAATAAATATTAATTAAATAATGAAATTATTTTAATTATTTATAAATAGTATTATATAATTTAATATAGAATTAGTGATATTCATAGTATTTAAGCCCTCCAATATTTTTTTTGTATGAAGGCAACAAGAAAATTACATGTGTTCGATTTTTGTTATATTTTATTATTTTTATGCTAATATACATATTCCAAAATCCATATACTTGTAGTATAGGGATCTTGCAATATATGCGATGCTCCGAGTTTTCCTAGCGGTGCTCCCAGTTTTCCGTGCTCCGAGTTTACCGTGCACCGAGTTTTCCTAGCTTGTTGAAATTGCTCCGAGTTTTCCTGCACCGAGTTTTCCTGCACCGAGTTTTCCGGATACCTCACCAACAGGATCAGCGGGCGCCTTCACCTTGGCCCAATTGGGCCCGGTGCTGGCGCTAAACCACCCCAACTTGATTGGGAGTTAAAAACAAAAAAAAAATAATAATAATAATAATAATAATAATAATAATAATAACACAACAATAATCCGAACACAACAGTGAACGGCGCTCGCGGACGGGGATTGAGGGTCGGGGGAGAGGGTGCAAAGCTCGGTCGCGGTGGGGCTGATGGTCACTGCGGTGACACTATTCGTACGTCATGCTCGGGGTAATAGACCCGGGTCCTACGGGTGTGATTCCGTGGAGGCTGGGTCTCACCGTGGCCGAAAGTCTGGCACTCCAAAGGGGCATTGTTGGGGAAAAAAAAAAAAAAAAAAAAAAAAAAAAAAAAAAAAAAAAAAAAAAAATAATAATAATAATAATAACCTTACCTTACCTTACATTTTTCTTACCGAGGCTCAAAGCTTAATTAGTGTGGCACTGTGGCACAGTGGCGGAGAAATTTTCTTTAATTAAATTAAACTAAATTAAAGGAAAGAAAAGTGTCGAGTTTAAAAAATCCTTCGACGTGGAGAATCAAACTCTCCACCACAATAGTACGAGCTCTGCGTCTTAAATTCGCCACTGTGCCACACCAAGCTTTGGGACACAGTGTGAAAAATGTTTTATTGGAACACGAAAAAGTGAAGTAATTTTTTATTAATATTGTTCCCTCTCTTTACTATAATTAAAAAGTTATCAATAACGATTGATAGTAGCTGTAAACCATATTTTAACCACATTTTATAAATTTAGAATTCATAAATATATTAAAAGTAAAGAAAAAAAATGTATTTATAAAAACTCGCCGGAAGAAAGAATCGAACCCGCAACCACGAGATTTGAAGTCTGATGCGAATACCACTGGGCTAACCCACTAGCACACCAAATGTCAGTAAATTATTTTATTTAAAGGAAGAAAGCAAACTAATTTGATGTAAGAAGTTAGTCTCTCATAATTTTCTACTTTTTACGTATTAAACAATATTAGAGCACGATAGAAGTTTTAAATCATATTTCAACCATATTTTTCAGTGGTATGCGAACAAAATAAAGCTAAAATTGATCAAACGTAACCCACATTAAAACTTCAAAAATTTGAAGCGGGGAATTTCAAACGTGGCGCCAGCCATTTTGATTTTCATACCTGCATGTTCTCACCTAATCTCATCTATAGTGCAAAAGTACAAGAATGGTGTGACGTCAGAGGCGTCACGAGAGGCGGCACTCTCAAAATAATGCAACTTAATTAATTAATTAAAATTAGTTATAGGTCACAAAAAAATCTGAAAAAATTCACAACGTCATATTTTTACCCCTTCTTTCGATTAAGCCAATAAAATTTTTCGATTCTAGTTCCTCATTACATCACTTTTTTAATTAATTGACATAAATGCAAATTTAACAGTTTAGCATAGCGCGTATACATATATTATTTTTTTATTAAAAAAACATTTCTTTCTGAATTATTCAAGCCATACTGAGAAATACTGTTTTGTCACGCTTTTTATATTAATATATTGTATGTTAGTTAATTTAAATAATTTTTTACAGCTGATATATTATAAAACCATTTTAACTTAATTTATAGAACTTGCTAAGGAGCAAAGAGCTCCTCAAGATAGTACCAAACCTACCAATAAAAAAAATTACTATCATGGCATTTTAAAATTCATGTATTTTTTTTTTTTTTTTTTTTTCTTTGCACAACATGTTTTAGATTGACACCTTTCTTGCAGTTGCAAAACACAAAACCTTGCTTTGAATTTGCTAATGCTGCTGCTGATCTGAGAGCCTCTTTTCTTTGTCATGTATGGTACGTCGTCTGAACTTAGAAATTGTTCATCTGCAACCTGGAATTCATTGCCAGAGTATAATTGTAATCATATCCTTTAATTATAAAAAATGAAAAAAAATTAAAAGTGTCTCTCAGTGCGACAAAATAGTATTTTTTCAATATGACTTGAATAATGCAGAAAGAAAAATTTTAATTAAAAAAAAAATTACTATACTGCAGTATACACGCTATTAATAATGTTAAAATTGTATTTTATCAATTATTTAAAAGAGTGATATAATTAAAATATTATTAAATTTATATTATTTTATCTTTTTATTATTTATTACTATAATACGGCACAATTTCTAATTATTATTTTTCATTTTGCTTTGAGCACTTCTAGAAATGTTCAAAACAGTGAGCGAAGTCCGAAATAAAACTTCTCGTAGGGGTTTGCTTTTTTTGATTTGAGCACTTCTAGAAATGATCAAATTTAAATGAGCAAATTTAAGCCCGAAATATTTGTTAATATCGGGCTTTGCTCAAATCGCTAGAGGCACACCTAGATGTGCGCATTTTTTTCGGGCTTTGGTGCCAATATAATATATATATATATATATATATATATTAAATAACTGGTAATAATGTTTGTCTGGAAGTATAAAACTTTATTACTGAGACTACTACCAAAATACTCAAAATAGGACAGTTAAATTAGTGAACCCAATATAATATATATATTAATCTTCACATCCCTTATTTATTTATTTATTTATTTATTTATTTATTTATTTATTTATTTATTTATTTATTTATTTATTTATTTATTTATTTATTTATTTATTTATTTATTTATTTATTTATTTATTTATTTATTTATTTATTTATTTATATATTTATTTATTTATATTTTTATTTATTTTAATTTTTCCATCTCTATACAGTTGATTAGAAAAATATTTCATCACAAATTATATACTGAACTAATTTTTGTTTTGTTTTTTAATGTTTTTTCCTCCCGCTCCTCCTCCTTCTTCTTTTTATTCTTCTCCTCCTTTATTTCTTTATTTATATATACTTAAGGGTAAGATAACACGAAACATCGATTGTTTTAGTCCCATTTGGTTAACATGTAAACCTTAGCAGCCTCATAATAATTCTGAATTTTTTTAGAGATAATTCTTAGCACCAAAAAAATTTAGAAAAAATGTCAAAACGATCGCTGGATCTGATTTTTTTAATATTAATTTATTAGTTTAGGACTCCAATGGGAAAGCTCGATCAATTATTTTAAAATTTTCTCTACATTTTTTTGGTATATTTTATTTTTATATCGGAAATTAAAAAAAAAAAAAAAATAAGCATTTAAAATTTAATAATTTTTTTTTTCAATTAAGTTACAGATACCACAGATCAACTGTTTGACATAGTCCACTTTGATTAACATGTAAACCTTAGCAAATTGACAAAAATTCTGAAAATTTTTTGAGAGGCAGATATTATAGTGCCTACCCTAGTCGAAAAATAAAGGCAGTAGTCAAGTGGTGACTACTGCTAAGTGATAATTTGAGCAGTGGTCAAGTAGTCACTGCCCAAGTGGTCGCAAGTAGTCACTTTCAAGTAGTCACCACAGTAGTCATTTTCAAGTAGTCACCAGTAGTCACTTTCAAGTAGTCACCAGTAGTCACTTTCAAGTAGTCACCAGTAGTCACTTTCAAGTAGTCACCAGTAGTCGATTTCAAGTGGTCAAATTAAACGGTTTTTTAGTATTTTCTCGCGATATATCCGTCTATCATCACGATGCAGTTTTTTCCCGTTTAAGCTAGCCAACAGATAGATAAATTATAACTGGAACAAGTAAAGAAATTATTCTTTCAAGATTTATAACTTGAATTATTAAAATGTAATTATAATACTTTGTAATAATTCAAGATAAAAATAACGTGACAAACAAATAGGACGAGAAACATCTATAATATACATACCAATTTATTTACGCTCCATGCAAAATAAAGCACTTTTTAAAACATTTACTTTATTAAATTATTCCTAACTTATTAATTTTAATTTAATTTAATTTCTTTAGTATTTTTTTAATTTAATTTTTACAGCAAAATGAAGGAATAATATTTTTTAATTCATACTTTATAAATAATAAAAAAAATATATATGAAAAAAAAACACGTTGATTATTAAAGATTTATAATTATTATATAATAAATAAAATACATAATAATATATGAACATCTTTGAAGAATAATTACCAACGGCTTTCATCTCGGCGTTTTTTTTATCAAGTTCCAAGAGCCGATAAACATTGACTGTTTAAGGCTACCTAGAACAAATAATTTGACACAAAGTAACGAGAATTTTAATAAATTACATTTCATAATACGTTTTAGGTACTGAAAAGGTACTTATCTGATGTAAAACTGCTTGAAAAACAAATTGTTCCGGGAGCTCTGCACACACAACCCCGTCTCACACGTGTTTATAGTGCCACCATTTTAGATAATTTTCTTCATCACGAGAACCCCGTACAATTGACTACTTGGTAAGTGATCACTTTCTTAAGTAGTCAGAATTTTGTGACAACTAATTAAGTAGTCAAATGCCAAGTGGTCATGATGTTTCGACTACTTGCATAAGTAGTCACAAAATTCTGACTACTTACCAAGTGATCAAGATTTTATGAACACTGAGCGCCGACTACTTGCATAAGGCATAAGTAGTCACAAAAATCTGACTACTTACCAAGTGGTCGAGATTTTATGAACACTGAACGCCGACTACTTGCATAAGTAGTCACAAAATTCTGACTACTTACCAAGTGGTCGAAATTTTATGAACACTGAGCGCCGACTACTTGCATAAGTAGTCACAAAATTCTGACTACTTACCAAGTGGTCGAGATTTTATGAACACTGAACGCCGACTACTTGCATAAGTAGTCACAAAATTCTGACTACTTACCAAGTGGTCGAAATTTTATGAACACTGAGCGCCGACTACTTGCATAAGTGGTCACAAAATTCTGACTACTTACCAAGTGATCGAGATTTTATGAACACTGAGCGCTGACTACTTGATTCAGAGGTCCGACTACTTAACAAGTGGTCAAGATTTTGAACACTGAGCACCTGAGCACTTGACTCAGTAGTCCGACTACTTGACCCAGTAGTCTGACTACTTGTTTTAAGTAGTCAACTACTTGTTTTAAGTCATCAACCACTTGACTACTAGACTCATTTTTTGACAAGGGTAGAAGCCGAAGAAAAAATTTCGAAACAATTAAACTAGCCGATTTTTTTATAATTAATTTTTTTAATTATTAGGATATAGGGCTTTCCCATTGAGAGACAAACTAAAACCTTAATTTAAAAAAATCGGTTAATTAAATTGTTTTGAATCTTTTTCTACGTCTTTTAGGAAATCTTATCTGCCTCTTAAAAAAATTTCAGACATTCTGTGAATTTGCTAAGGTTTACATGTTAATCAAAGGGGACTACGTCGAACAGCTGATCGGTGTTATCTCTACCTTCATCATTTACATAACTTTAATTGGAGAGACTTTACAAATTGAATGCTTCGACAATGTCAAAAGAAATGTTGAATGAACTTATTGCTGCAGCATTCAATTCATTTTCCATGAAACAAATATAGATTTGAATTTCCCTCCCACCATGATACATTGTCCCATGAATTAATGCATATAATTTACGAGTTAAAATAAATGAAATTGTGGGATTATATAGCACTAATTGAGCACTTTTTATTCCATTTCATTTTGGAATTCTTGCGGCAAAACTTGCAAGTTTGGGGGGGAGGGGGGTGCTGCCTTCATGTGTTTGAATTTTATTTGAAAATGAAGATGTTGAGCTGGAGCAAAACTTCTTACGGCACTAATTAGCACTAATCGAGCACTAATTATTGCACCTAAAATTGGAATTAGTGCTGCAAGTGGGGGGGCGGCCGTGAAGTGAGCCCCCCATTTTTCCAATTTTATTTGAAAATGAAGTTGTTGAGCTGGAGCAAAACTTCTTACGGCACTAATTAGCACTAATCGAGCACTAATTATTGCACCCAAAATTGGAATTAGTGCTGCAAGTGGGGGGGCTGCCGTGAAGTGAGCCCCCCATTTTTCCGATTTTTTTTGAAAATGAAGGTATTGAGCTGAAGCAAAACTTCTTACGGCACTAATTAGCACTAATCGAGCACTAATTATTGCACCCAAAATTGGAATTAGTGCTGTAAGTGGGGGGGCTGCCGTGAAGTGAGCCCCCCATAATTCAAATTGGATTTGAACATGTGTTTAAAGGGGGGCTGATGTTTGTCTTACGGCACTAATTAGCACTAATTGAGCACCTATTACTGCACTTAAATTTGGAATTAGTGCTGAAAGTGGGGGGCTCACTTCACGTACATAGTTACAGCGAGCAACTGCGGTCAATACAACTATGGAAGGAACTTGATACGAGGAGGTACCCCGGTATTTGAATCAACCGACTGGCCGTGGATTGTTGGACTGTTTCATCGTGATCAACAATCGACCACATTCAAGTGCGGAGGTTCACTCGTGACCAGCAATGTTGTCGTCACCGGTGAGGAAACTGTCGCAACGTAGAAAACAAATTATCTTCAATTTTTTATTTGTTATGGTAGACTGAATGGAGTATCGACCTCATTTTTTTTTTATTACAGAAATAGATAAAGGGTGCAAAGTAATGATACCCTAATTTTTTTCTGATTTAAAGCATGGGAACTATTTTTTAAAAAAAATATATTGAAAGTTCTTTTTGTGACGTCACACGGCGCCGCTCAGGACTTGCCACCGCGTGACGTCACAAAAATGACTTGCAATAATCTTTTAAAAATAGTTCCGATGCAGGCTCTAAAAAATCTGAAAAAAATCAGAGTAGCATAACTATGCACCCTTAATCTATTTCTGCAATCAAAAAAATTGAGGCCGATACTCCATTGATTACAAATTTCTAATGTATACATATATACATAATAATAATCCACATATACATAGGGGTGTATATATATATATATATATATATATATATTATATATATATATATATATTTTATATATATATATATATATATATATATATATATATATATATATATATATATATATATATAATTATATATTATAGGTATATTGTAGGTGTTGCTTTAACATTCAGTTAAACTAATGCTTGCGAATGGACAATTTGCATGACATTTTTTATTGCAGAAATGGATAGAGGGTGCAAAGTTATGCTACTGTGATTTTTTTCAGATTTTTTAGAGACCGCGGGAACTATTTTTAAAAAATTATTGAAAGTCGATTTTATAACTTTACGAGGAGTATGCCCTTAAGAAAAGGATAGGTGCTAAATGCCCGTGTCGTCATAAAACTGACTTTCAATAATTTTTTAAAAATAGTTCCCGCTCTCAAAAAAAAAATGAAAAAATTCGGAGTAGTATAATTTGGTACCCTCTATCCATTTCTGCAATAAAAAATGTCATGCAAGTTGTCCATTCCTTAGCTCCTTACAAATTGAACTTTATATTAGAGAGAAATTTCAATTTAAGTTGATTTTTTTTTCTGAATAGACTAAAAAAATATAAAAATTATGATAATTTATAAGCTAGTATTTAGTAAGTACTTTTATAGAATTCAAATATTTGTACACATCATATTTATAGCTGCAGAAAGTAACCGAGAAGAATTCATTTCAATTAATAAACATCATGCAGTACGTTCCCACTTTTAACTCTTTAATGAATATAAAAGTGAAATTTACAAAAACTCATTACAAAAAATATCTGTAGCATTATCCTGTCATTATGAAAAATTCTTGTTTATTATGAAGGAAATGGGAATATTATTTTGTGTTTTATGTGCTGTCCTTTTACAAATGTAGTGTGTTATTTTTTATTCTTTGCAAGTTTTTTTTTTTTTTTTATGCTTGCACGATGTGTTAAAATTAAATTTTTATTAATACCAAAATTTGTAACACAAATTTAGTGTTGGCATTTAGCGATTTTGAAGTTAAAAGTTGTAAAAATTTAAATATAACGAGGGGTATTCACAAAGCACTTGAACCCCCACTTTAGCCTCGATTTTTATCCCTGGGTGCTAAACATGGTGCTAAATCAGGGGCTAAAAATGTTAAGCCTTAGTAATAGCACCTAGGATAAAAATTGAGGCTTAATTGGGGGCTAAAGTGCTTTGTGAATGCCCCCCACCTAACAAATTTTAATAAATCATTTTGAAATAATCTTGTAAAGATTTTATACCCTTCAATTTTACACATATTTTTTAGCTTCAATTATCGAATAATTATTATTTATTTTTAATCATATATGTTTCACAGCTGCGCACTGTGTGATGGAGAATGGATACACGTTAGATGGAACAGATATAGTACTAGTAATGGGAAGAACAGCAGTCCAGAATTGGCCACAGCAGGAATTTGTGCAGATTAAAAATGTGAGTTTAAGAAAGTATACTAAAAATCATCTTTTGAAATCCATGTTTAAAGATAATATGAAATATTTATTGTTGATGTACCTGATGTTTAAAAATTCAATTCCAGTTTGCCTTATAAATAAGAGGAATGGCTTTATTTTAATTTATTTATTTATTTACAGGCACTAAACGTGGTGATACATCCATCGTATTTGAGGTCAACCAAATTTGGTGCTGATTTGGCATTTCTGGAGCTTAATACTTCAGTCACCATAACTGATTATGTATCTCCAGTTTGTCTGTGGAATAACGGTGTATTCCGTAGATTTACTGGTAACATCGGAACGGTACATCGTTATCTTCTTCCTCCTGGTATTATCTTAACTAAAAAAAAAACTGTATTTAACTTGTTTTCAGGTAGTAGGCTGGGGTAAAGATGATAACGGATCATTAGTCTCCGAGACTGCAAGAATGATTAATCTACCAATTGTTGAAAAAAATACTTGCCTTGCTAGCAATGCACAAATGAGACACATTGTAAATGAATACCACTATTGTGCTGGGAGAAGAGATGGTATGTAATATATATATATATATATATATATATATATATATATATATATATATATATATATATATATATATATATTGCTTAATTTTCCACACACTAAACCTTCGTGATTTTTATTATTAATAAAGCAAATTTTACTTTCAGGTACAGGTCCATGTAACGGAGATAGTGGTAATGGAATGTTTGTAATACGAACCAAAGCAAATGGTGATAAGTTCTGGGTACTTCGAGGGGTAGTCAGTCGCACACTTAAAATTGAAGACAATCCTAATGAGTGTGATCTTAACAACTACGTTGCCTTCACAGATATGGCTCATCTAAAGCCTTCGCTCTCTTCTACTTCTTGCAGCCGGAAGTACCCAATACCCTGTGAGTTGAGTGAAAATGTTACAGGGTATTTTTCATTTTGTTAAATACTTTTTTCATTATTATTATTTAGATGCTAGTCATTAAATTTTTTATATTTTTTTTTATGAATTTTATAATCTAGCTAGTGTGGTTATACTTTTCACAAAATGAAAAAAAAGTTTTCGTAAGTTAATTGTTATCATAATTTAAACAAATTAATATGACAAATATAATTTTACTTTCTGGTCTAATTCAATTTGTTTTAGTACACGTTATAATAAGAAAGGTTTCATTCGCAATTAAAGCGTCAGGATCATATTTATTTTAAAAATTTATAACCTGGCATTTATCTGGCCCAAAATAATGAAATAAATTCGGGATTTAAAAAATACTGGCCTTAAATGTAGTCTAAATTTTCTGAAGACCCCATAAGTTGTATATCACACAGTTTTAATAATACTCTCTGAATATATATATATATATATATATATATATATATATATATATATATATTATATATACTATTAACAGTATTAACTATTTCAAGAATAGAAGGTTGTTTGTTAATTCACTTTCTTATCACTATATATATATATATATATATATATATATATATATATATATATATATATATATATATATATATATGATTATTTATCATATACGAATGAACAGATGAAAGTTACTAATAGAATAATCAATAATGGTTGAATTTTTATTTCATATTTAGAAAATATACCTAAAATTATGCTTTTCTGATTTTTTTTTTCAGATTTTTTGGAGTGCGGGAAGTAATTTAAAAAATAAAATAAAATATCTGAATTAGGGTGGTATACCTGATGGGACAACCATGACGTCATTTTGTCGTGGTGTGATTGGCTATTGATGACGTCATGGTTGTCCGATCAGGCACCCTAATTTAGATATTTTAAATTTTTTTTTAAAATTAATTCCCGCGCGCACTCCAAACAGTCTGAAAAATTCAGGCAAACATGTTTTTATATAATATATTTTCTAATTATGAAATAAAAAAATGCAACCATTACATGAAGCAGGATGTTTTGAATACATAGATTTGTAATACAACAAAGCTTAAATTTTTCAAAATTGAAACTTAATAAGACTTTTGTGAAGTTGTCTTCTTTTCTAAAAAAATCCATTTGGTTCATCTGGACATTTATTAGGGTTCTAATTGGTGCTCATGTAAAAAATTCGATATTTATCTTGTGATAAATTAAATATAATAAGAATAATGCACGCAAAGGTATTTAGGTTCAAATTTTGAAAATTATATAAAAAAATGAAACTTTATATTTTTTATTACAAGTTTTTGAATAATACTCATCGAAATCATGCATTAAATTGCCTGCCAAATTGGGGGCATATTATTTATACACTCAGTGTTAGCATCATAAAGACAGAGGTATGGACACCTAGTTGGTGGATTTTATCTGAGTGATTCTAAAAGTGGCATTGTTTACTTAACGGAGCTTTACTATTGGCTAAAGTACACGTGTACCTGAGTCATTCTGCTTCTATCGAGGCTGTTTTCAATGCCATCTATTGGTACTTTATGACGTCAATACACTTCAATGAAAAATTATTTTATAATAACATATAGAACATACCAAACTTTGAAGCTACGTACAAAATTTAATAAATAATTCCTTATTCTTTTTTACAGTTTACATCTTCAACATGACGAAACTCGGAGATAAATATTACTACTTTATTATATGTTCGATAGCGAGAAGGTAACTTTACTATATAATATGTTAACACCTAAATCCGAATTCGGGCAAAAGCCGAAAAAAATGAGCAAAACTAGTTTTGAGCATCAAGTTAAGCTCAAAACCCGAAGTAATCGATTATTTCGGGTCTTGAGCTTAACTTGATGCTCAAAACTAGTTCTGCTCAAGTCGAAATGAGCAAAACCCGATGAAGACTTTTATATCGGCTTTTGTTCATTCCCATTTGAATAAAACTAGTTTTGCGCATCAAGTTATGATCAAAATCCGAAGTAAGATTTTATTTCGGCTTTTGAGCAAAATTTGAGCAAAACTAGTTTTGCTCATTTTCAAAGACAATTTATTTTTTATTTTGAATTTGAGGATCTGATGAATTTGAGGGAGAGAGGGCATCCCCAAAGAACGTTTTGGCTGTTGTAAAATCTGTGAATTCTGATCAATTGTACCAACTTGCAAAGTACTGAAAATTGAATTTTAAGCGAGTTATATTGTAGAAATGGATTTCAGGCTGCTGAAGAGAAATTTATTGAGTTGGGTGATGTGCCACAATTAAGATAAGGAAATTTCTTTACGTTCTGCAGCCAGCATTGGCCTCAAATTCAAAGCAGGGTTTTATATTTTTTAACTGCAGAAAAGGGTGTTACTTTAGGTCCTTTAGCTGTGTCTAAAGAATAAACTAAAATGTAATTCCAAGTGCCACAACAGCAGTGCCTGCAGAAACAAGCAACGACAGAAGCAGAATTACTATAATTAAGCTAAAAGCTAGCACACACAGACTATTATCTTACAGTTAATTATTTACTTATTGATGAGTTGCATGCTTAATTTGACTGCAATGCAATTTATTTTTTTACTGGAATTTAATATAAAGCTTGATTATGTAGACATTTTTGGTCTCATTAGTAATTACAATAATAAAGGTGAAACAAATAAATAATAAACAATAACAACTCTTTTTATGAATACTTTTTGACATTTTATTTTTATGTTTTATTTTTAAAATGATCAAAACTAGTTTTGCTCAAATTTCGCTCAAAAGCCGAAATAAAATCTTACTTCGGGTTTTGATCATAACTTGATACGCAAAACTAGTTTTATTCAAATGGGAATGAACAAAAGCCGTTGTAAAAGTCTTCATTGGGTTTTATTCATTTCGACTTGAGCAAAACTAGTTTTGAGCATTAAGTTAAGCTCAAAACCCGAAATAATCGATTACTTCGGGTTTTGAGCTTAACTTGATGCTCAAAACTAGTTTTGCACATTTTATCCGGCTTTTGCCCGAATTCGGTTTTTGGTGGTAAGTGACTGGTAACATATGATATACAGTTCCAGTTCCATATCACGTGTGTAATTTTATTTTTAAATGAACAATTAAATCATTTTTAGGATATTGAAATTAATTTTTGCACCACCAATATAGGCATAGGGATTTTAATATTAAACAAAATAAATAAATGTTTTTTAATTGCTAATAAACTATGAAAAAATTGTATTGTAAAGTAAATTGTAAATTAGATTATGATGTTTCAGTAGTGATGACATAACATATGGATATTGTAATATGACTCTTCTCTTAAAATACTGTAATTTTGTATATAATTTATTTTAAAGGTCTATGTTTATTTTGCTTTTATTGTAGTTCTGGAATGACGTGATTTATGTTGAATTAATTGTACAGCCATTAATCAAATAAAATATTATTATAATATGATTATTGTATGAATAGCTTTTCATTAGCAATTAAATTAATTTTTTTAATCCTATTTTTTTTTTTTTTTTTTTTTTTTTAAAGTATAAAATGCTTCTTCAGAATTCAATGTCAATTAAATTTTGTTAAAAAAAATTATTTGGTATTAGATATATCACTCCAAAAAATATATATTAACTTAATATTCCCACCGTCCTAATGTGCACAGAAACTAAACTGGACGTCAGCCCAGCTGTTCTGTCGGTCACACGGTCTGCAGCTGGCCAGCGTCGAGACTGAGGAGGAGAACAACTTGATCGGAGAGCACCTCAAGAGGAATTTATCTGAAGACCATCAGGGTGAGTAAAGTTTTGTTCCACTGGTGATTTTGTGATAATTTTTATTATTTTTTTTTAATCAAACTCTAATTGGGCACTTCTACTTACTATAAATTACTCACTAAGTTTGAAACCTCAAACATTCCGAAACCCTATAGGGTTTAGCCTTTCGTAGGCTCTTCCGGAACGGGGGCGGCCACGGTCTTGCAATCCATCTCGATCACGGCATTTGCCTGCGACTGAGGGAAACATGGAAACCTCAGCCAGGATGGATGCTACACAAGGCCCGGGCTTTGAGGACGTCAAAGATTTGACAGCTTGACAGATTTGACAGATGGCTAATAAAGCGGCATCTTTGACCGCGGTATCTTTGTAGCCGACTCTAGGCCAATCAAATGCGCTAGAAAAGTCAAGATCATGACGTCACTGGGTTGAGGAAATGTCGGCGCAAAAATTTAAGTCGTCCTCTTGTATATATATAGTCTTTGGACGCTACAGCTTTTGTCAATGAACCGAAAGTGCAGTGGTCCAAAGCCAGAGGAACCATCACATACAGTGGAAAAGCGCAACCGTTTACCCCTGGGTGGGAAATGTGGTTTTTGTTGAAAATGGTAATGGCACACATCCAACTATATACTAAACACTCTCGGCGTTGCTTGACTTCAGTGATCAATTAGACTCAGTCAAGCGCACTGCGCCACACACCCTCCAATTTTAATGGATATTTAAAGTTAAAAAATCCCTTTATTTAAGAATTTAAGAATTGGTAATGCTGCATAGTGCGTTTTAAAAAACATGATTCGTGTGTTGACCATTTCAAAGATCTTAATTTAAGATATCAACACTCCAAGCATTCTATATTTTAAATTGAGCAAGGTTCAAAAAGAAAATCCGTATTTATATATAACGTATATAATATTGAGTTAAATTCGTATATTATAGAGATATAAAAGGTCTGTTCATAAATACACAATCAGAATAAAGAATCGATTATTTGTGATGAACCTTCTGTACATGAAACATAAGGTTCATCTCAAATAATCGATTCTTTCTGATTGTGTATTTACGAACAGAGCTATAGAGTATAGATTAAGAGAAAAAATATAGTCTTACAAGCGCATAATTCAAGCCTTTTATTAAAAAAAGTTCTAACATTAAATAAGGTTTTCTGACGAGGGTTCATTTTAATAAATGGTAATTGAATCTTACCGGACTGTTTCCACTCGTCAATTATGTTGTAATACGTCGAGAAACTTAATTAAGCACTGAATTATAATGTTAATGTTTTTATACATTACATATACTTCAGTACTCAATTTTCTCGACATACTACAACATAATCGACGAGTGCAAACAGTCCGGTAATATTCATGCAATTACCATTTATTAAAAAAAATTCTGCTTATATCAAACAGCTAAAATAAAATTTGTGTTTTTAGCCATCAAGTCTGATATAAAATTGAATTAAATAAATTTTTTAATCATAAATTTTTAAGAATATGATCAATAACCCTAGCATTACCAAAAAGGGGGGTGGGGTGGGGAGTTCAAGATTACCTGTTACTCTTTTAAAGTTACAAGAAAGTATGAAATACACTTCTCTAAAAAAAAAAACTGAAGAAAATTTGTAATAGCCTCAAATATCAGTGAGATTTAAATATATATATATATATATATATTTCAACATGTTATTTAAATAGTGGTTCGTTTTGACCTCCTCTCCTTGGTATAGAATGGGACCAAACAATACCTTGGTAATTCTAGTGTCATATATATTCTTTAGAATTGTTTTTTAGCAAGAAGTGTCGAGCCATTTGTGTACCATATGCTGAATTGGTTTGCAGTATCATACTTTATGTCAGTACAAAATTGTTCCAATTTCCTCTTACGCATCCAGCACTTTTGACCAATCCAAGCACTTAATCCAAGTACAAGTTTGGTACTGAAAAAAGAGAGTTAAATAAAGTACTGAAAATTGAGTCAATTTTCAATACTTTATTTAACTATCTTTTTTCACTACCAAATTTGTACTTGGATTTAGTGTATTATAGGTCAAAAGTGCTGGATGTAAGACGAAATGGACAATTTGCATCAATTTTCTTTTACTAGCTGAATCGAAAGAGGTTGAAAAATACGTACACCTTTGAATTTTAAGAGATTTTTATTAGTACTGCATCATGGCTAAAATAGAGATGTAAAGAGGTCTCGTGACGTGACCTGGAGGCGGCTCTCGTGACGCCTAGGACGTCATTGAACTGTCTGGTCAAGCAAACGATCGTCTAGCTATAAAACACTTGTAAAGAATAAGTTAATTGTTGCTTGTTTCCATAGTTATAGCTAGCAAGCTAGCAACGTGGTAATGAAATATTATCCAAAATTTTAGGTAAAAAAAAATCCCACCATTACACACATGACACACACACACACACACACATATATATATATATATATATATATATATATACCGAAAGGGGATTAAAAAGTGTTTTAAAAAAAATTATTTAATTATAATTGTTGTTTACATCGTCAACGATGCATGATTTCTGTGTTTGAGAAGGTCAGTCGATCGGTGCTGCTTCTCATATATATATACAGTAGTATATCATGACACTCATATACCTTGATGCCAAACGTCTTTTATGGCGTGTCATGCAACCCATATGTCTAAGAAGTATAGACACTTTTTAAATCCCCTAGCTTTTTTAGTACAAATACAGGATCTGATAATTGATTATAGTCATGGCTCTGTCTGCAGGGAGGTTCTGGCTTGGAGGAAATGACTCGGAAGAGGAAGGAACGTGGAGGTGGTCATCTGGACAACAACTTTACTTCACTGACTGGAGTCAAGGACAGCCGGACGACTACAATGGAGTGGAGGATTGCTTGGAGATGACGGTGCATGGTTCATGTGCCTGCAATATATGGTGGAACGATGATGATTGTTCAGTAGAGAAACTGTTCGTGTGTGAGCTGGAGGACCGCGCCTGCTTGTAAATTTCACCTCACTTCCAAATGTCAGAATGCAAAATTACTCTGTTATATCTTTTAATTATGGCATATATAATATTATATAAATATTTAATGCAACATCAATGAAGCTAAATGTTTTTAACGATAAATCTCAGTTACTTTTCGGAGTTAAATACTATAAGGGGCAATCACAAAGTCTTAAGGCCACATTTAAGGCTCGATAATTTAAAGCTTGATTTTAGACGTGTTTCTGACACCCAAAATTTCTGATCTTAAATTATTGAGCCTTAATTGTGGCCTTAAGGCTTTATGAATGCCCCTTTATATGTTAACATGACGGTGTTATAATACCGATTAATTGACGACGCCTCATAAGAATATATAACATTATCCGTCGTCAACGAATACGTATTAAAAACCATCATGTGAACGTATAAATGTTTATTAAGAAATCATATATATTTTTTTTACGACGGAATCAAATGAAATGAATTAAAAAATCGAGAATATTCTAAAATTTAAAAATTAAATTTCGTATTCCGGTTGTGAAATTTTGAAATTACGGATCGATTGACCACCACAAGTAACTGTGGTTATGGCAACAACAATTAAGTTACGGACCGATTGCCAACCAACCGTTTATTGATATTTCGCGCTTCCTTATAGCCATCATGTTTTTTTTTTTTTTTTTTTTTTTTTTTTTTTATTATTATTATTAATTGAATTAAATATGAAATTAAGTACGGAAAATTGAGAAAAAATGTAGGAAAACAATTAAACATACCAATAGTAAAAATACTGTTTATAGTTTTACTCCACATGATCGCGTGAAAAAAAAACAATTAACCGAAACATTACGTTATACTTTTTGAAGTGTTCGCTCTAAAAGTCACTTGGTTGGGAGAGTTTTCTTCAGCTACTAACAATTGGAAGTTTTCCATTAATTTCGGATTTCGGGAACGCTCGGACCTCAGCTGGACGTATGGTTTATTGACATACAACCAGGTTACGGACCCAGGGACAACCATTCACAACCGAGAAACGGACCATATTATATAGCATCTTAATCACTTATGGTGTGAGCTGAGCAAATTCAATCTGACAGTTTTTTCACAAAAGCTCCATTTCCGGTTTCCGCACACTAAATTTTTAGATGCTGAATTGGTTTTCAGTACCTTTTGTCAGTACAAAATTGCTCCAGTCAGTACAAAATTTTCCAGTTTCGTCTTACATCCAGCACTTTTTACCTATAAAACACTTATTCCAAGTACAAATTTGGTACTGAAAAAAGAAAGTAAAAAAAAGTACAAAATATTGACTCTCTTTTTTCAGTACCAAATTTGTACTTGGATTAAGTGTTTTATGGGTCAAAAGTGCTGGATGTAAGACGAAATTGGAACAATTTTGTACTGACATAAAGTACTGAAACCAATTCAGCATCTAAAAATTTAGTGTCCGTCTATGTTAACTTCTCTTGATATTAAACTTCTACCTCAGTTTTCACAAAACTGATAAGACAAATTCGCTTCAAAATTTGTATGCCGCCTATTGATGGTGAGTTTTAAGGCGGGAAGTCTTGTTGCATTCAGGCGCAACGATTGCGAGATATCAACCTACTGAGATTCATCCTTAAAAAAATTCAAAGAAAAATATGATTGAAATTTTGTTTTGATTTTACGTTTTAGTGGGTCAATAAAGAGTCAAATTAAAATTTATTCATTATTTTTGAGGAGGACCCTATAACAGAGTTGAATAAAAAAAATATTAAGGAACATACACGCAGAGAAATAAATAATGTTTTTTTAAATAATTATAAATTATTTACAATCACAAAATATTATAATAAGTAACGAATTCTGATTATGTTTTTTGTTCTCATTGGGAAGGCATAGGTAAAAATATCATTAAATTTAATGTTAACTTGTACAACAAATAAAAATTTGTTGACATGATAACATATTATGTTTACTAACAAATAATAATTGTATTTAAGGGAAATTTACTTTTTGGGTTAGTTGTAAGCGAGCAAAAGAAATCTGCTACATACATGTATATGGTTGATGATTCACAAGAAAATGTACTTTAAGGGTAAGATAGCATAGAGCAGCTGATCGACGTATTCTCATTTGATTAACATGTAAACCTAAGCAACCTCACAGGCTCGGACTGGGAAGCTAGAGGCCAGTCAGGGCCATGTAGGCATTACAGACAGCAGGGGCCACTTTTCAGGGGGTCTGAAGCCACTTTTCCTATGCTCCTGTGTTAAAAATCTGACCAGTAAGGGGCCAGTCAGGGATCCCTGACCCAACCTTATGGCCAGTCCGAGCCTGCAACCTCATAAAAATTCAGATTTTTTTATTTTTATTTATATATATATTTATTTTTTTTTTTTTGAGAGACAGTCCACTGCTCACTCTATCAAAATAAGACCTGCACACTGCGAAGTACACTAAGAAAAATAGTAGTCTACCCCATTTGCCATAGCATTGTAAAATTCAAATTAAATCCAATCGAAATTTAATAAATTTTTCTTGATATTTTCACACCCCATGCAGGCATAATTTCTAAACCCCATATTTTGCCGAATATAAAGTTGCAAAATTTTAGAACCACTCCTTCCATGAAAATTTCGGGGTGAAATTTACATCTAACTCAATTTAAATTTAAGATCTATAATAGGACTACAATTTCAAAATACAATCGAGATGAACATTATATTGCGCAGGCCTTGATGAAGTGGGCAGTGGACAGTCTTTAGCACTAAGAAGTTGCAGATTTTTTTTTTTTTTTTTAAAACAATCGGAAGAGCGTTTTTTTTTTTTTAATTAAGTTTTTAAGATTTCAATATAGTGCTTTCACATATTATATTGAAAAAGTTAAACTAAAAAAATCATTTTAAAAAAAAATCAGGATTGTTTTGAAAAATTTTCTGCAACTTTTCTTGGTGCAAGAAGGTTTCTAAAAAATATTCAGAATTTTTATGAGGTTGCTAAAAGGTTTAAATGTTAATTTAATCAAATTGGACTACGTCGATCAGCTGTTTCGTGTTAACCTATCCTTAATGTTTTAGATTTTAGAACGTAATTACTAAATATGTACACCTCGAAACAACTCGAACTTTACCATTGCTTGATTGTCTAGAACTGCAGCTCTATAATAATGAAATGGAAGATTGTAACTCCCCTGTGAAACTTTGTTTATTAAATTTCTATATAACAGCTAGACTACATAACTGCAATTAAATTGCAAGTAATTAATTAACATTAAGTAAATTTTGAGTTGTCTTGAGGTGTATGTTAGCCACAGTACAGTCAAATTAATATATGTCGTGACTGTGAGTATAATTTTACAATTTCTTTCATAAAAAATATAATTTTTGAATTAATTTTACTATAGAGAATATATTTTTACTCTTTAATAAAGTGCAATAATAAAATTTACTAATATGTGCATTATTTATTATTGCATCTTAATTGTATATTATATATATACAGGGTGTTCCAAAAGTTCGTGCAAAATGTGCAAAATGTAAGCGCAAATAATACCTATAAGATTATCTTAATAAACACCTTCTATACATCAATTTGAAGCTCTAAAATTAAAATTTTATTTAAAAATTTAATTAAAAAAAAACGACTTTCGAACAAGTTGAAACAAGGCAAAAATTGCAGTTTTTAGCATTTCATGCATTTTCTTGACTGCAGGGCCTAAAGTTTGATAAAAATTAATTCTCTTTTTGCTTTGCGATTTTTTCTATCCACATTACCAAAAGGGTTCTCCACATGATCACTGTTTGTAACACCACACACATGGCATGTAAACGCACCTCGAGGTCTCGCAATTGCAGCATCGCGAACGTAAAGGGCTGGATTGCGGTGGTGATCCGCGCATTAAAATTCCGCGCGCTGCATGAGCTCCATGCAGTAAGTTGAGCACGGGCGTCTTGAATACGCTGATCTTCACGTAACCCCAAAAAAAGAAGTCGGGGGACCTAGAGGCCCCTCATGCCATGGGGTTGTCACGTCTCATGCACTGAGCGGCTATGAAAAATCTTGACCAGAGTGTGAAGTAAAAAACGTTTGTCAACTTCGTCAACATTCTGTGACGGACCTTTCTTACGAAACTTTGTATGTCTTGAAAATTAATGGGACATGATGGTCCCCCATGCCATGAGGGGCCCCTAGATCCCTGAACTCACTCCACCCGACTTCTTCTTTTAGAGTTACATAAAAGTCAACGTGTTCAAGACGCCTGGGAGCAACATACTGGAGAGGATCACCCCACCGCAATCGAATCCAGCCCTTTACTTCAGCGATGCTACACTTGCGAGATCAGTTAATTCGAAGTGCGTTTACATGTGTGTGGTGTTACAAACTGTGATCATGTGGAGTACCCTTTTGGTAATGTGAATGAAAAAATCGTAAAGCAAGAGATTTAATTTATCAAACTTTAGGCCCTGCAGTCGTGAAAATAAACGAAAAAGAGACTGAAAACCGCAATTTTTGCCTTGTTTCAACTTGTTCGAAAGTCGTTTTTTTAATTAAACTTTTGAATAAAATTTTAAAAATGTTAAATTCAGAGCTTCAAATTGATGTATAGAAAGTGTTTATTAAGACAAATCTTATAGGTTTTATTTGCGCTTACATTTTGCATGAACTTTTGGAACACCCTGTATATATATATATATATATATATATATATATATATATATATATATATATATATATATATATATATATATATATATATATATATATATATATATATGTATATATATATATATATATATATATATGTATATATATATATATGTATATATATATATATGTATATATATTTTTTTTTAGCTTTTTTAACTGAACCCTAGTACAGGGTACTGGCCACATTTAAGTGACTGAATTGAATTTAACCTCCCGGCTTTTCGTAGACCCTACTTTTGTGGGTCCCTTCCAAACCGGGGCGGCCATGGCCTAAGCAATCCATCCCAGCATTCGCCTGAGGAAACCATGGAAACCTTAGTCAGGATGGTCGGCAATTGATGGAGGATGCCATCAATCACCTCCCGGATGCACGAGTGGGTGTTCTTTAGCAATTAACCGCTACTTGTGAAAAGTTTGGCGGTGCATGGCTGGGATCGAACTCACGACCATCCGATTACGAATCAGAGGTGTATACCAAGTATAAATATATATATATATATATATATATATATATATATATATATATATATATATATATATATATATATATATATATATATATATATATATATATTATTGTACGGTTTACCGTTTCAGGCAAAAAATTAAGAATTAATTAAGTAGCTTTTTTCTGCTTTCTACCCAGTGCAGTGATGCATTCGTGTGATTCCCCAAACTTTGAAGATCACTTCGGTCGGTTCATAGAAAATATAAGTTGCATGGACACCTCTCTTTTTTTGGACTTTTCTCCTGACTGAGAGGTTTCCAGAGTTCCTTCAGCCCCAACTCGGTGAATACTGCTGGGACGCATTACGGGCCGTAGGCAAAATATTTTCCCTATCTTAATTATTTTACCTATTACCTCGCCTCGAACTCCAAACTCATAGAGGGGAGGGGGGAATGTAAAACGCCTGTAAAGCAGGCAACCTTTTGAGCATTTAAGTTGTGAGTGATGCATAAATCGAGGCGTAAAAATTTTCAAATGCTGTGACAGATTTTATTTACGTTTAACGTTCCTATCCTATAATGTATATTAATATTACCAGGCGTGGGCTTAAAATTATGTATATACACATAAGTCTTATGGGTGACGTCATAAAAGACGTTTGGTACAAGTAATATGGACTTAATTGGCATCAACTGACCTTAATGTCGTCCCCATTTATGTATGGTTTGACGTCACGAACATTTTCCTTTGTCCTCCAATACAATAGAGGCTTCAAGTGATGCGCTTTCGCTGCGCAACTGTTTGTCGCTAAGGTCCATCTTGCACTTGAAAATGAAGCAAAGTGTTTTTTTAACTTTTCTCGGTTATAAATCAAGTAAAAAATCTAAATCTTGAATTATCTACTGTATTTTTCAGTTTGGACCAAAGTTCCGTGAAGGAATTTTCCCTGAAAAATCTTATTCTTAGTGAAAAAACGAATTCACGTTTTTTTTTACATAGGTTAAATTTGGTAGCGGGTGGGATCACCAAAAAATCAGCTGACTTGAAGCCTCTATTCTAATGGGAGGATCACGTGACGTCAATCCAAAGATAAATGGGGACGACTTTATATTGTCTTCTATAATATATGGTAGCATATTTAAAAGACAAGGTTCTCAATGCGCACAAAGCATTTTTGATTTTTGATGTCATGCAAAAATGTAAAGCCTCTTGCATGAATTATTAACAAGGAGTCTGAAAAATGGTAGCATTTTTTATATCAAACTACGTATACAGTATACAGTCAGAAAAGCCAAATCGTATATAAGAAAGCTTTGAAATTACGTTTTTTCAACATGGAGTACCGACCTCAAAATTTATTGTTATTGCAGAAATGGATAGAGGGTGCAAAAATATACTACTCTGAATTTTTTCAGATTTTTCTGAGACTGGGAAGTATTTAAAAATTAATGAAAGTCCATTTTGATGACGTCAAGAACCGCTTCTACTTAAGAAAAGGATAGGACAGGAACGCCCGTGACGTCACGAAAAGGCCGGACTTTCAATAATTTTTTAAAAATACTTCCTGGTCTCAGAAAATTTTGGAAAAATTCTGATAGCATATTTTTGCACCCTCTATCCATTTCTGCAATAAAAAATTTTGAGGTCGGTACTCCATTGTAGATATATGACGTTAAAAATTCTACCATTTTCGAACTCCTCGGCATTTAGTTCGTCTTCGCAATCGTGAAAAATCAGCCGAGCCTATAAAGGTGCATTACCATATGGAACAAGGTCTAGCGAAGCCTGGCGGGGCAAGAAAAGCGCACTTGCTTCAATCTCGTATGCCAGCCATGTAGGCGATAAAATCGCTCCCCGCAAGACGGAGATTGGCTGCGCAGCACGCAATTTTCTAACTCTCCCCGTTCGTGCAATGGAAACGCACCTTTATTATTGTATTAGGCGAATTTTGTGTTTATCCTCTTTTGGATTCGAACTGCTGCTTTTTTTTTTTTTTTAATTTGTAATTTGATTTTGTTGCTAAAAACGTTATGTCAACGATGCATATGCAATGTGTATTTCAGTGTCAGAAGCAGTTCGATGCTGCTTCTCTTATAACTCATCCTTTTAAAAAAGTTTGGCGCCTTGATTTATGCAAAGCCCACAACTTCAATGCTCGACAAGCAGCCTGTCTTACAGGTGCTTTACAAATGATATTAGAAAATTTTTCGAATTTAGTTTGAAAATTTCAAACTAGGGGTTTTTTAGGTACGAGAAAAATGATGGTAACGTTATTTTTTTCTATCTTTGACCCTCACAGGGTCACTAATATAATACATGCCCCTGACAGTTGGACTTTTTTTTTATATCTCTTGGTCACCTTCACCTTCATTTTTCATATTAAGGGTTGTCAATGATGATAAAACTAACGCAAGCCTTTGTGAAGTGATGAAATTTCTAGTCGACCTTTCTTTGAATTTATCAATTGTCTCCATATTGGTACACAAATAAGGGTTTTTGAGGCAAATAAAAACAATGGAAGCCCTCATAAAGTGATAAAAACAATCCTTGACCTCGCAGGGGTTGCTGGTAACTGACCCTTCGCCCGCCCTTTCTTTTTATTATAGGATTACCTCCATATTGGTATGCAAATAAGGGTTTTCAACAGGGTCGGTCTGGGGGCAAAAAGCCCGCTCCGGGAGTGAGCCCGAAGGGCCCAGCCGCGGAGCGGGAGGGGGGGGGGAGGGGCAGCTAGTTCGCCGCAGGCGCGATTTTTTTTTAGAAAAATGGGCGTGACATACTTACTATTTTTTTAAAATTTAAAATATCAAAATATTGCAAAGCTTTAAAATTCGTTTATTCGGAAATTAGATTTGAGGACAAAATTATTATTTTTTTGATGGTGTTCCTCCATATGAATTTAAAAAAAAAAAAAAATCAAATTATGAAAACCATTTCTCCTACAATCAAAACATCATAATATAGATATTTGTTGAGGTTGAAATTGAAATAAAAAAAAAATCCAATATTTTACATATATATTATATAGGTTCTAGTGGTTCTACAGAAAAAAAAAAAAATCAAAAATCAGAGAGAACGCGTCGATTAATAAATAAGGCATTACTTGAACTGACAAACATCCTTATTGTGATAATTCACTCGACAAAATTAATGCTTTTACTCGGACCATTTTTTTCGTTAAAAAATCAAGAACATTTGCCATGGGATATAATTATGATAATTTTCATAAGAGTATTTCTTTATTTTGTGACGGGAACATAAAATTATGGAAATAATTTTTTGTATTGTTTGCATTTCCATTTAAGGGCATTGGGTGTAGCACCGGTAGTTGGCAACACTGACCTATCTTCACCATGTTAATTTTTGGTCATTGCTCCTCGGAGTAATTTTTATGCTAGAGCTAAGCTGATTGCTGTAGTATCAAGATAATTAGTAGCTCAAGTGCACAATTTGGCTAAATAAAGCCTGATTTAAAGAAAAGTATTTTTTAGTAATTTTTTAAATTTACATGCATTTTTCTAAAATATAAAAAAAAATACTTTTCTTTAAATCAGGCTTTATTTAGCCAAATTGTGCACTTGGGCTACTAATTATCTTGATACTACAGCAATCAGCTTAGCTCTAGCATAAAAATTACTCCGAGGAGCAATGATCAAAAATTAGCATGGTGAAGATACATCAGTGTTGCCAACTACCGGTGCTACACCCAATGCCCAAAGCTCGAGCTATGGAACATGGCTATATTTTTTCATACCACCCAATGGTGTATTTTTTTCGAATTAAAGTAGAGTGAGCGAGTTCATTTTTATTAATATTCTATTTTTAAAAATAGTTTAAGCTGCCCTCTATTGAGAAATGAAAACCAAAAAATTCCATCTCAAATAGTTTCACCACAAAAAATTCCCAAAGTTGGTGTTTCGGAGGCCTTTAACGTGCAGCCTTATGGAACATAAGACCGCGTTTTACTCCAACTTTTTCTGAACTATGGTACCATTTAAAAAATACTTACGACTTACGTAATCTATGATGAATTATTTAATGAATTTTCAAATAAAAATTTTTTTTTACGGGGAAAAAAATCATGAAAATCCTTATGTGAATTAACCCGCAAAAACTTAAAGATTTTTTTCCGAAAAAACGGCTCCGTAAAAAAATTTTTTTATTTAAAAATCCATTAAAGAATTCATCATAGATTACGTAGGTCTATATTTTTTAAATAGTAGCATAGTTCAGAAAATGTTGGAGTAAAACGCGGTTTTATGTTCCATAAGGCTGCACGTCAAAGGCCTCCGAAACACCAACTTTGGGAATTTTTTGTGGTGAAACTATTTGAGATGGAATTTTTTGGTTTTCATTTCTCAATAGAGGGCAGCTTAAACTATTTTTAGAAAATAAAATATTAAAAAAAAATGCAATCGTTCACTCTACTTTAATGGATGGTGTTTTTCAGGTAAGGCCCTACGTATTTTTCTCTAATTTTGGATTTTTTTTTTTCTTTTCTTTTTCTAGAGAACCTACGTGAGATAGAATTCTTGGATCATCGGTTCGTCATAGAATTCGATACGAACTATTACTTTTCTTAGAAAATATACGAACTCGGTAGATTTTCAGTACATTTGTATTACTATACATAACAATTTGTCGTCCAGACATGAAGTCATGTCTTTTTATCATACATAAAAGAATACACGTGATACATTTCTGAATTTTTAGAGTGGTGAATATTTTATAATTGACCCGGAATTGTCACAACGTAAAATTTCAAATTTTCTCTGGGGCCAGGGAGGGGGCCCGCGCAGGCCGGGGCCCGCTCCGCATTTGCGGAGTCAACTATATGGCCAGACCGACCCTGGTTTTCAACATAGTTAGAAATAATGGAAGCCCTCGTGAAGTGATAAATCTTTCCTTGACCTCAAAAGGGTTGCTGGAGACCCCTAGCTAATTTTATCGGCAACCGTCAATATTTACCCATAGAAAGGGCAGGGAGTACCCATTTAAATAACATGGGAGACATAGGAGAAGAGGATTTATCTTGGTGTTTAGACTTCTAATTAATATCATATTCGGCTTCAAAGTTCCTACAAAACTTTCCAAGAGTTATTTACAGTAAAAATTTGTTATTATGTAAAGTCAAGGGCCCCAGGAAATTAGGTTATTAACCTTATATTGAGTTTTTCCAATACATGCAATACTAATTACTTTTTACGGGACTGTAATCTCCTTTACTGAAAATTGAGTTTTACCTACCAACAAGTTGCATAATAACAAGTTTCTACTGTACTAGTTCATATAATAATGAGTTTTTATTGTACTATTTTTTACTGCAGTTTGTACACCAGCCTATGTGGCATTTCTTACTTCACAAAAAAACACCTACAGCAAATGATTTTTAAAAGTTTTAAACCTTAGATAGCCAGGCCCTCAGTTATGATCATACAATAAAATAGTATTTTTGTTGCATGCTGGAATAAGAATTATCATGTATTCAGATTTTTTTAACCCTCAAAAAATATTTAAACAACAATTCTGGGATGAGTTAATATATAATCACTACTTAATTAGTTTTTTTCCCCAAAAAAATTATAAGAAATTTGATATTGGTTGACAAAAAACTTTTATTTAATACTTGTGTAAATAGTACAAGAATTATAAATGCTTATATAAGTAAAATAAAATAAACAAGGCATCTCAGAATTTATGCTAGAGACAAAGCTTGTATAAAAAAGATAGAAATTAAAAGGAACTGAACCTGGGCAGAGCAATCAGACAAACTTTGCAGCACCAAGTCTCTTTAAACACCGAGCACAACACAAGTTTACGAAGCAGCTAACGGGAAAGCTGCAGCTGTTATTTTAGACCAGTAACATAAAATTATCTCATAAAAAACTTGATGCTCTTTCATTTCTAAATCAGCCGACTAATTCTCTCATAGAGTTTTCAAGACAAATTTAAAACAGGTTGGTTTGTATTTTGTGTCAATTGACACATTTTGTTCATGTATGACCCCTTACATTTTAAACAGCTGCTACATAAATGAAATACAGAAATACACAGCATATAACATTTGTTTATAGCAAATAAACAATTTGAAGTTCTTACAAAATCAACTTGCAGGGCTAAACTCTATATTAAAAGGAAGTATATTCACCCCCCCTTCCAGCTTACGGATGTCAAATTCTGATTGGCTTAGAACTTTTTTATTAAAACCCCTCCTGTTGGCTAAAAAGTTTTTTACTATGTTGTTCACAAATTTCAACAATCAATTTTTATTTATTTGTTTGTTTTGGTAACGGAAATTAGTGATTTTAATTAATTAATCATAACCTGTTCAATAGAGTATTAGCCCTGTCAACTTGTAACAATGTTAAAGGCACAACAAGAAAAAATTCGTTAAAATGTTTTTAGCATTATAAGTGATTTGACATTAGAGGTAAGGCTGCCAGCCGAAAAAGAGTCTACTGAGGTTCTCGGGGTCTCTTGCTTGCTGGATGAGTCGATTCACCTGTCCCTCAACGCTCGTCGACTTGCCCTCCTCCGTGCCCATCAACTTCTGTTGCAGTCTCAGCAGCGCACGTTGGGCGATCTTGTTAACCTCCACGGCAGTAGCTGGAAAAACAAATTAGTTCTATACAAGGATTTTGTATATAAAACCTCTGGATAGGATATTCCTATACCAATAGCATTAGAGCTACTGAGGCAAATCTCCAATGAAAGATGGTGACCGAGCGCAACCATCTGCATTGTAAACTGTATGGAAGTTCCCCAACGTAAGATGGCGGACATCCCATTGTTCACTGTTTTAGCCACCACCCACTTCCTCCTCACGACTGTGCCTCACCGACGGCAGCACCATCACTTATCCAGAGATTATATACAAAATCCTTGGTTCTATATCTTATAAGTTCTATGTTGAAATGGTCCTACAGTGGATACCAGCGCATTGTAATATTCAACAAGCAGACTACCTAGCTAAGATGGACAGCAATATGACACAGTTATAACAACAAAAACATGCTATTCAAGGGACCCAGGAAATTAGATTTACTTTATATCGAGTATTAACTATTATCAAGTTTTTCTGATACCACACAATGCTAATTATTTTTGGCGGGACTGCGGTCTCCTTTATTCAAAATCAAATTTTACCTAACAACAACAACAACAACCAAAACGTTAATACCCTTGACACCAAATTACCCTTTTGGGTGTGGCCAGGCCGATATTAAGCCTTGTCGGTAAGAGTTATCTTGCGACCATGCTTGGGCTTACCAGGCTCCCAGAACTCTTTCCTGCACTTTTCTCTACTCCTACTACCAGATCTGTGCAGCCTGCAGTGGCAGTGCAAGACTGCAGGGCAGCGGAGTATAGACAGCCGTAAGCTGCCTTCTTCCTACCAACTCCATAATCTAGTAATCAGTCACACCCATCCCAAGTCACGAAAAGTTTAGTAATAATGAGTTTTTACTGTATATCCATTCATTCAATATAACCTCACATTAATAGTGAAACAAAAAATTAACTTAGCCTGGAAAGAGCAAAACAAGGGGAGATAGATTCCCACATATTCTCTACAGACCACAGACATGTCCTAAAACTCACTTTTGGCATCTCTTGCTCCCTTGATGCCCTTCCTGTCGTTCTGGTTTCTCTCGGGCGAGATGGTCCACACGTACAGAGGGTCGTACAGCAGCACCTGAAGGATCGTCAGGATGGTCTCCTGGTTCTCCCGCAGCACCTCCATGGTCTTCTCACAGCTCCTGAGGAAGAAACCTTAATTAACATTCTCAAAGCTCCTGAGGAAGACACCTTGGTTAACATTCTCATAGCTCCTGAGGAAGACACCTTGGTTAACATTCTCACAGCTTCTGAGGAAGACACCTTGGTTAACATTCTCATAGCTCCTGAGGAAGAAACCTTGGTTAACATTCTCATAGCTTCTGAGGAAGACACCTTGGTTAACATTCTCAAAGCTCCTGAGGAAGACACCTTGGTTAACACATGAAGAGCAACTTCTTAAGAGTACAGTCTTTCAAACGTTAGAATACCCCTGTCAATCATCTTCGGCGTAGTGATTTGTATTCTTCCGACCCATGTTGCCAACAAAATACAAAAAAATAGTTCTTTCACTAGAAAAATAAAGTAGCTGAAAATAAATCAAAGACACTCGATACCTGTTGCATAATAATTGCTAAATTATTGAAACTTCTTTGCAATATTATCTGTCTCGACTTATGTGAAAATTTTCGTAAAATATGAACATATATTTCTGTCCACTAGCTCTATTGAAAAATTTTTAGTGTTGACTGCCATTTTTTACAGCTGTTGCAGTTGATTGACAGGTCATCTATGAACTATTTTCCATGGGTATTCTAACGTTTGAAGGACTGTAAGATAACGCCACCAATGTTAAAAAAAAATCCCTGACATAAAAATTCTGACAAAAATTTAAAATATTCTCCTCTACATCCCCTATCAGTGGCTAAAATATCAGGTACACAAATTCGAGCTAGTTTTTGAGTTATGAATTTTTAAAGTTGACTACATTAACATGGAGAAATGGAACTTCCATGCTAAATTAGTCAACTTTAAAAATTCGTAACTCAAAAACTACGTAGCTCGAATTTGTACAATTTGTAATTTGTGTAATATGTTTTAATTTGTGTGATATTTTAGCAACTGATAGGGTATGTAGAGGATAACATTTTAAATTTTTTTTCATAATTTTCATGTGAGCGATTTTTTTTCTTCAACATTACCTTATCCTTAATACAGTATCAACCTGAAATATATTTTATGAATAGAGGGCATCAAATGGAGTACCGACCTCAAAAAATTTTAATTGCAGAAATTTATAGAGGGTGTAAAGTTATGTTAACTCTGTTTTTTTCTTTTTAGATTTTTCATAGTTCAGGAAGTATGGTTTATTTCATTTTTTTTTTTTTTTTTTAGTGAGGTCAGGTTTGTAGACCATGCTCCTTTTTCACCTTAAGGAGAGGCGGCACTTGCCACCTGAAAATCTTACTTTCAATAATTTTTTAAAAATACTTCCCGGACTCTTTAACAAATCTGAAAAAAATCAGGGCAGCAAAACTTTGCACCCTCTATCCACTTCTGCAATAAAAAAATTGAGGTCGATACTTTGTTGTGGCCAATAATTTAAAGATCACTCTCCAGTTTTTATTCTGATATTCTCATTGTAAACATCAATGCTTGACAATCACATTTTTACGCTGCCTACTTGATGGTGATTATAATTCTAATGGTGTAAAATTTTCATGTAAAAAAACTGTACATTAAGGACTTAAAAAGTTTTTATGGGTGATGTATTGAAGGACGTTTGAGATCAAGGTGTGAGTGATAAGAGGACCTTAACTCCATAAATTTAATACACATTGTTGCCGATATGATGTAAACAACAAGAGTATCTCTTAAAAACCCTCTTCGGTACATAGAGGAATTCTCTATATCTACTACAGTAAGCTTTAGGATTTGTGAAGATTGATTTTATAAAATTCTTTAATACTGATTTTGTAAATTTATGATTTTGTGGGTCACTCCAGACTTCATAAAATCAAAAGTTTACTGTAATTCTAATAATAATAATAATATAAGTTTTATTGAGCAGAAAACAGACAAGACAAGACAAGAAAACTAAACGACCTTTACTTTCATTTTCAAGAAGGTTTGTTGTTCATTTGCTTATCAATAAAATATAGCCCTTATTGGAAATGTACCGGTTAGTTGGTTACCAAAGGCAGAACTTGTTTTTCAACATTGTTCACAGTGCTCTCTGGGGCTCCTAATACCCAGTCTCCACACCAGACAGTTAAGTATCATTTCCAAGTGGGGCACGTATGTTGTATGCACAACATTCCGCGGTCTTAATCACCCCAGCGGAGTATAGACAGCCATAAGCTGCCTTCCTCCTACCAACTCCTTCATCTAGTGGCCAGTTCACATCCATCTCAAGTGACAAAAATTCTGCCGTGTTTGGGATTTGAACCGGGGACTTCTTGGACAAGAGTCAGGTGCTTCTACACCTGGCTAAATTGAAATGTAAGAAGGAACGTTTGTTGTTACTCACTTTCTGAAAACTCCCTCGACGCCGGAGATTCCGAGTCCATCCTCCATATCCCTGGTGAGACGGAACGGCACGGTCTCCGGAATGTTCAGCACCAAGCCCTGCTCAAACGCAATACCTGCGCACAGAGGAACAACATGAGGAATGTAGTGTAGACAATCAGTTACATGTAAAAATGAACCCCAAGACAGGGCATCTAAGCATCAGAACACAGAAAAATCAGCTGACTTGAAGCCTCTATTTGGTCCAAATTAAAAATCTATTATTCCCTCCCCACTGTTGTTGCATGTTGAAATGAGGGAGTATTACAAGTTCTGGACCCAAACAGTCAGGGGAAACTCACCAAAGTCAATGTGGATGACCTCGGCGGTGCTCTTGTCCACGAGAATGTTCTGGACGTGACGATCCCCAAGTCCCAGAATGTAGCCAATCATGGAGGATGTGGCAACACTGTAATCAGCGTTAACAAAATTACCAACTGATTGTTTATCAAAGAAAGATGGAAAAAATCTACCAAAATCAGACTGCCAAAATTTAGCATTTTTCTCAATCATGTCTTTGGGTCAAAAGGAATACACATATTTATTTAAAAGAAAATATATTGATGCATTATTGGTCTATTACTCTAAATGGAAATAAGACTTGGCCTCCAGTAAATGTGAACAAGAATAAAACTTGACAATTAAATACGCTATTTAATTGTTTATTATTTTGTACATTGCGAGGGAAAAAATTTAAAATTGATAAGCACGGATTTGAATTTGACTCTTTTAGTGCAAACTTTAAATTCTTCTCAGATTGTTTACTAATTTACTCTAGGGTGATTTATTTATTTTGTTTGTCTATTTATTTTTTGAAGTACTGTATAATCTAAGATTGAAATAAATCTATTCTATTTCTCGTTCAGAAAATTATTAAAAAAATAAACAAATAAAAATAGTAACTCTCTGTATTATAGTTTTTATGATAAATTCGCAGTTAGGTATTATGCATTTTTTTTCTCGCGGTGGGGTAATGGGTAGGAATAATTAAGGTAGGGAAAGAATGGTGGCCACAACCTGCTACGCGTCCCAGCATTTGCCGAGGAGAGACTGAGGGAACCGTGGGAAACATTCAGTCAAGACGGCACCTCTACTTTTTCTCAATGGACCAATGCACTTGAGTGTGGTTTCCCAGGCTTTGGACATTGCTTTGGTTCATTGAGAAAAAGTAGAGGTGTCCGTCTTGACTGAGGTTTTCTATGGTTCCCTCAGTCTCACTTCAGCGAATTCTGTGACGTGTAACAGACCGTGGCTACCATCCTTTAGCTATCTTATCACTACCTATTTTCCCGCCACGAGCTGTAAGCATACTTGTAAAAAATAATAATAATATTAAGTGTTCAGTCTTCTATCCAAATACTTAAGAACTCCACGCAGACACAAACCTTCTAGTGTATGCCAGTCTTCGTTCAAACCACACTCCGGGCAGCAGGAAATTCTCAGTGAAGAAGTGGTGGAACACCGGCCGCAGGTTGCTGCAAATGTCGAGATACACTCGCAGACGCTTCTCGTGGCTCTCGCGCTGCACCTTCTATAACACGACACGAGGTTTGTGTTAATAAAAGGAGAGAGATAGAAAGTATATTGATACATAGTAAAAACTTGTTATTACGTAAAAAAGATCACATTCCCGTAAAAAAAAATTAACATTGTAGGTATAAGAAAAACTTGATATAAGGTAAAACTCGATATAAAGTAAAAACTTGTTATTACGTTAAGTTAAGGGACCCAGGAAATTAGGTTTACCTTGTATCAAGGATTACCTTATATAGAGTTTTTCTTATTCATGCAATGCTAATTATATTTTATGCCATCTCTGTTACTCAGAATTGAGTTTTACCTAACAACAAGTTGTGTAATAACAAGTTTTTACTGTATAAGGTAAACCTAATTTCCTGGGTCCCTTGACTTTTCATAATAACAAATTCTTACTGAAATTACTTTCTCTCCTCCATCTTGACACAACATTTTCATGTAAATTTTCGTTAATAAAAACAATGGTACTTTATTGAAGTATCTTTGCCATCTCATTACCTCCATTCGGATCCTGCAGTTGGCAGGCTGGTAGTCTCCGGGGTGCAGCTTCGGGTGGGCCTTGAGCAAGTAGCCTCCGATTGGCTCTGTGTTCTCACACCATTCAATCACTCCGCTGCGTTGAGACAGAGGTACCACCTGGGGAAAAAAAAGAACTAAAAACTTGCTGTAACATACACAGTTTTCAATAGAGGCCACTGAACTATATAATATGGAAGACTTGCTCTTTTACACGGCTTGCGTTGAATCAAATTTTGTGGAAGAAGCAAGAAGAAAAGTTTCTCCTTCCGGTCTTGTAAGAGGAAAAATAGCGGGAGAATTTTTTAAAGAAGTAACATTAGCAGAAGTGAAATTGTTAATGATACAGCGTTGCCAAATTATAGTTAACGACTTGGCAACCGAAACCTTCATGTTAAGCTCTGCCTGCATCTTAGAAGATTTGCTTCACTCCCAAGCGTTCAGTCACACCCCCTGATAGAGACTTATCGGGAACATTTTCTCCATAAGCCACCATGTTAGAAATTGTTAAGACTTTATTTGTCTCATTCTCACCTTGTATGTCCTCACGAGCAACTTCCTGTCCCTCGTCCTCTTGTTGCGTCCCAGCAGTTTGTTCATGATGGTGAACACTTGCTGCATCACCGCGTCCTGGTGAAGATCGTCCAGACCCTGTGAGACACAACGTCAGTTAATATAGTCCGAAATAATGTCCGACTACCACAACCAAAATAATGAGAAGCCCGCGTGTAATGGACAACCTGCATGATTTTTTTATTGCAGAAATCTATAGAGGGAATCAAATTAAATTATTATTTTTTTTTTTTTAGAGACCAAGAATTATTGTTAAAAAGTTTTGCTAAAGACAGATTTGAACCCATGTCCCTTTTTATTAAGAAGGAAGTGATGCCTATGATATGTTAAAAAATACCTCCCCGTCTCAAGAAAATCTAAAAAAAAAAAAAAAAAAAAAAAAAAAAAAAAAAAAAAAAAATCAGAGTGGCATAATTTTTATTGATTTTAATAAACACAAATTGTGTACAGATACTATTAAACATAATAAATAACTAGATAAATATACACATATAGACATAGTGGCATAATTTTTCACCTTCTATTCATTTTTTCAATAAAAAGTTGTCATGCAGGTTGTCCATTATCAGCTGTAAATCTGTAAAGCAGATAGCTCATAATTGTGTTCATCTGATATAGCTGATAGCTCATTGTTTCACTTGATCATGACAAGCAGATAGTTCATTATTCCGGATGAGAGATTTGCATGTCACGAAGTTTAAAGCCCAAGTTTAGATTCGTGAGAATAAAATTGTTTCAGAGCTTTAGGACAAAAATTAGACTGTATCAAAATATTATTTCACTTTTACTGTAGTCTTTTTATCTTAAATATGAAAACATCAATTTAAAATTGACAGTCAAAAATATTGTAAGACATCTTTTTTCCAAAACTGATTTTAAAATAGAGTAACATTAAACTTAGACTAGACACAGGCCATGATTACCTTGGATGCTACCAGAAGAAATTTAAAATCCAAGATAGTGACATTTGCAAATTACGAAAAAATGAACCTCAAGACAGAGGGCATGTATTTAGATGCTCAGATCTGCATTAACTACGAAACTTGACTTGTTGCCTGGCAATATGAAGAGAGAAGAGAAAGTCTTTTCTCTATTGGCTTACCATAAGTAAAATCTTTTGATAACCAATACGTGGGCACAAGAAAAAAAGAAGAAGAGAATACAGTAAAATAATAAGAATTATTCTATAATGTTACAGCATATGGTTGCTATCTTGACTGAGTTTTGTGGTCACCAATAAAAAACAAAGAATAAAACAATATATAACAAAATAAAGTACCCCTTTTAATTTCTTGCAAGAAAGCTATAAAATTACCTTGAGAAGTTGGATTCTCTTGTTGCCATCAGTTCCCACGCAAACGATTTTCTTGGGGGCTGTGATTCCTCCAACCATTTCGAACTTTTTCACGTAAGTGTGGATTCCTGGACAACATGAAATTTATATAACACCAAGAGAATTAACTAAATAAAAATGGATAACTTTCATGAAATTTTTTATTGTTAAAGGGATCAAAAAAATCTGAAAAATTTTGACAATACATGAGGTCCTCTACGCAAATATCTTGGAAGGTTGTCCATTTTGTACAGTGTCCATACAGTGAAGTCATTAATATAAATAATATTCCAGCAGCAATCTTGGAAAGTTAATTTTCATAATCTTAAATCAATTTCTTAAGTACATAAACATGCAGTAAATATAACATTTTTTTTTGCTAGTACAGGGTACTGGCCACAATTAAGTGACTGAATTTAACCTCCCGGCTCTTCGTAGACCCTACTTTTGTGGGTCCCTTCCAGACCAGGGCAGCCATGGCAATCCATTCCAGCATTTGCCTGGTTGTAACTAAGGAAACCATGGAAACCTCAGTCAGGATGGTCGGTAATTGATGGAGGATGCCATCAATCACCTCCTGGATGCACGAGTGGGTGTTCTTTAGCAACCGCCACTTGTGAAAAGTTTGACGGTGCCTGGGATCAAACTCAGGACCATCCGATTATGAATCAGAGGTGCGTCCCACTGCGTCAAGTGCCCAGTTAAATATAATATACCAAGGTATTATTTTATATCATAAGTTTGCTTATTATAAAAAATAGTATTTCTTTCCTAAAGTACACAGTGCTACCTGTAATTTAATAATAAAATTTTAATGGGGAGAAATGGAACTTCCATGTTAAATTAATTAATTAATAACTTAATTATTAATAATAAATTAATAACTAATAACTTAAAAACCAGCTTGAATTTGTATACCTGATATTTTAGCTACTGATAGAGGGATGTAGAGGAGAATATTTTAAGATATGTTTCATAATGTTTGTGTGTGGGAATTTTTTAACATTGGGCATTTTACCTTACCCTTAAGGTTGAGATAATGCCGGTCAGCTGTTTGACGTAGGTCCCTTTGATTAACATGTAAACCTTAGCAAATTCACAAAAATTCTGAAATTTTTTTGAGAGGCAGATATTAGTACTTAAAAGTCATAGAAAAAATTTCAAAACAATTTAACGAGCTGTTTTTTTTTTTTTTTTTAATTTTTTTTTTTTTAATTTTCAGCATAGGGCTTTCCCATGCAGAGACAAACTAAAAAATTTATTTAAAAAAAATTGTCTCGTTCATTTGTTTTGAAACTTTTTCTATGGCTTTTAGGCACTAATATCTGCCTCAAAAAAAAAAAATCGGAAATTTTGTGAATTTGCTAAGGTTTACATGTTAATCAAAGGGACCTATGTCGAACAGCTGACCAGCGTTATTTCTACCTTAACACGGACCTGAGCCATCTACTTGATCTACTGGTTTCTAATCTCAGCTTGAAGCCTCCATTGAGGTAAAAAACACCTGGCAAGCTCCCCACCTGTGACGTTGTGGTACTGTCCCGCTGGGTTCACCGGCAGACTCAGAGTGGAGAGTTGCATCTTGGTGAAGTCGTTGAGTCTCAGGATTGGCTGGTCCGACGGAATATCAGCACCTGCGACCAATCACAAAGCAGCGTTAATGAAAAATAATTTGAGGAAGTGTTAATTTAATACGAATCTTCATGTTTTGTTGAATTTTTAGCACCAACAAAAAAATCTGAATACATATAATATGAAAATGATAAGTTTCAACCTTCTACTCTCAATAATGTAGTAAAGAAAAATAAAATAGGAAACTCTGTTGATTTAGATTATTTACAATTAAATTAATTTTTAACTATCAATGTAATTTTTAATTTATAAACGAGAAAACTCAAACACTTTGCTTCATTTTCAAGTACAAGTACTGTCTGCCTCGATGATGGTTTTCTGTGGTTTCTTATCGTCACTCCCAGGCAAATGCCGGGGCAGTTCCTAACACAAAGCCACAGCCGCCTCCTTTCCTTTCAATCCTTCCAACTGTTGTTAATTTTATTGTTAAGTTTGAATGCTTACACCAATAGCAGAACATGCTGTATTAATTAAGCTAATATTGTAATAAAATAAAAATAAAAAGATGGACTTTAGTGACACAAATGAGCATCGCGAGGCGCACTGACTTGCAGACTAATCAGCTGGACCTCTTGACGTGACCTGACTATCGTCTGGGGACTCACTTGCCACTCCCTTCCTGGTGTGGACGTAGTAGGCAAACTTGACGAGGGCCGTCAGAGCGTCCTGCATCTGCTTGATGATCGGACTGAGTGTCGGCTTTGTCTTCAGCTGCTTGATGAACCTCTGGGCCGCCTCCACTCGAGCCTGAGGACGCAAGGACATTTTAGAGTGAGGACACAAGGGACATTGTAGAGTGAGAACGCAAGGATATTGTAGTGTTAGGATGTAAGGACATTGTAGCATGAAAGGGTGTATAGCAATAGAACAAAATTTTATTAACTTATTTAAAAATTGAACAAAATTAAATACTATTTCATGGCATCAGAAAAAATTCTGAGTAGCATAATTTTGTACCCGCTGTTCATTTTCTCAATTAAAAATTTTGATGCTACCTGTCTATTAATAAAAAAAAAATTGATTTTGATTTCTAGTTTCAAGAGCTGCCCACCTCAGGCTTGGGCTGCTGTGGTCGTGACACGACGTCCATGAACTGCCAGTCTTTGTAGAGTTCTGCGAGAGCCAGCAGCGTCGGCAGAGTGTGGTGGGGGTGTTCCAGCGAGAGTCGCACTGCAAGGAGGCAAACAGAGTGGTGGTGAATCCCGGCTGACAACTCAAGTCAGCATATAAAAAGTTAATTAACCTTAGTTACTTTGGATTTAAAGGAATTATCTGTTAGAAAGAATCAAATGAAAGAAATTTAAAAATTCGAAAATGCTCCTAAGGGTAAGATAACTCGAAACAGCTGATTTTGTAGTCTCTGTAATCCCATTTGATTGACATGTAAACTTTAGCAGCCTCATAATAATTAAGACAGTAATCTTAGCACCAAGAATTTGCAGAAAAAATTTCAAAACAATCCACTCGTCTGATTGTTTTGAAATTTTTTCTGTAACGTTTTTAGTGCTAAGGACTGTCACTCGAAAAAAAATCAGAATTGTTATGAGGTTGCTAAGGTTTACATGTTAATCAAATGGGACTACAAAGACTACAAAATCAGCTGTTTCGTGTTACCTTACCCTTAAACTATCGCTTATGATTTCAGCAAAATCAAAGGGGTGGTTTTCTCACAGCAGCTACATTATCAGATTCTTTTCATAAGATCTATGTTAAACTTCTACTTCAATTTTCATAAAACAGACAAGACAGATCCACTTCAAAATTTGCATGCTATCTATTGATGAGGAGTTCTAAGTTCCCTGCAAGTCTTGTTGAATTCAAGGGGGCAGATTGCGAGATCTTAATCAACTGAGGTTCATCCTTAAGGGTAAGATAACGCCACCAATGTTAAAAAAAAATCCCTCACACGAAAATTATGAAAAAAATTTAAAATGTTCTCCTCTACATCCACTATCAGTAGCTAAAATATCAGGTATACAAATACAATCTAGTTTTTGAGTTATGAATTTTTAAAGTTGACTACTTTAACATGGAGAAATGGAACTTCCATGTTAAAGTAGTCAACTTTAAAAATTCATAACTCAAAAACTAGATCGTATTGGTATACCTGATATTTTAGCTACTGATAGGGGGTATAAAGGAGAACATTTTAATTTTTTTTCATAATTTTTGTGCGAGGGATTTTTTTTTAACATTGGTGGCGTTATCTTACCCTTAATTAATTAAACAAGGTAAAATTACAGCACTCACCTAGAAGAGTCTTCAGAGTGGTGGTGAATGCATCGCTACCATCACTGATATGCGGCACGAGCTGCGGCACTACAGGTAGAAACTTGTAGCTGGGGATGGTCTTCAGTTTCTCTTCAAGGAAGGACTTAGCATCGTTTTGCAACTCACTACGATTATCAAGCCACAAAGAGACGACTCTAAACACTGTTGACTCTTCCTCATGCGTCAATCCTGAGTCGAGACTGCGGAGGTAGTACTCTAGAGCCAGTTCTAAGAACTCTGTTCTCTCCTGAGTCATATTGTTGATCTCATTCAAGTCCAACTTGCTCTGTTTGTCATTGACGTTGATGGCTTTTCTCTTGTCCATGGTCTGTGACAGTTCTTTCTTCATGGATTCTGCAACTGCCTGGGATTGTTGCATGCACTGGAATTTACTCTCGAACATCGGAGACTTCATGTACTTGTCCACTCTTTGGTACTCAATGTCTGCAAATCTCGCTAGTGACCTGTATGCCTGAATGAGTTCGACACTCTTCTTGTTGTTTTTGTTCTGTAGGACGTTGATGGCTTCCATGAGATAGTTGTCAATGATGGTGTGTGCGTTCTCAGACCTGGAATCAAATAACCATGTGAAAAATACATTATCATTCATAATTTTCAAAAATCAGTTGAAAAAAAAAATAATAATAAAAAAGGAAAAAGAAATGAAGGAAACAAAAAAAAGTTAAGAGTAAGAAAATTAATTGATCAATTGAGACAATAAATTGAACACAAATTGTCCTGTACAATGTAAAATATCTAAAATATTAAAAAACAAATAACACTAATTCTGTACAAAATTTGACTACTGAAAATGTATAGCATACCCCCTTATAGCTCTCAAATTACTGGACAGATTCATCTGAATCTTGAGTCTCTACGGTATTGTTAGTGCATTAACAAAGGGCTTTTATTTAGAAATTAATTTTCATATTTTTTTTTCTGACTTGTTGTTATTTATGTAATTACAAAAGAAATTTAATTATATAAAAAAAAATAAAACTAAGAATATTCTCATCTTATTTTTTGAAGCACCATAATTGACCATTATTGTTTTATAAAATAGCAAAATAAAATATAAAACAAACAAACAAACAAAGAAACAAAACAAACAAACAAACAAACAAACAAACAAACAAACAAACAAACAAACAAACAAACAAAACAAACAAACAAACAAACAAACAAACAAACAAACAAACAAACTCCAATTACCTTGCATCCTCCAGCCAGTTTCCATACAGTCCGAGAGCTTGAGCATGCAGTTTGGTAGCAGAGTCCGTGTTGATCTTCTCACTGTCCAGCTGAGTGATGAGAGAGGACAGTCTGTGACGTCCCATGTCCTTGTCTCCTTGTTCCCAGAGGCTGCGCGATTCCTCGAGTTTCCAGCGCAGAACAGCCTCGCGGTCAAGTCCCTCCAGTTCTCCGAGCTTGCGCAGTGCCTTCTCACTTGTGTGGAACCATTTCTCTTCACGAGACAGCCGCGCAAGATGCAACAACGAGTCTACGGACGCAGCAAGAAGAGTGCCGTCTTGTATTTCTCCTTGAAGAACATCCTGGCTGTCTTTTCTCTCAACCGCAATATCGAGTAGAGCAATACGTTGACTGAAGATTGGTTCAGAATATTGAAATTGATTAACAGTAATTTCATCTTGATTTTTCCATTTTTTTAATACATTATTTAATGAAGTAGATCCTAATAAAATTGCATTTGAAAAATCTTCAAGTTCTTGTATTGATTGTAATTGTGATAATGCGGTGTAAATATTTTTACTACTTTCTAAACTGGCATGAGCTAGAGATTGTATGATACAATTTCTAGCGTTTTTGAGATCATCTTCAAGGTTTGAAACGTCAGAATTGTACAGAGATTTCAATGCAGAGTAATGGTGAGCGTCATACGCTGCCTGAGCACCAATATTCCAGGCTGGTTGGTCTCTACCAACCTCTGCAACCGTCGGTAAATCCCACTGTCCGAGCCTCCAACAACATTCGTACCGCATGGCTCTCATTTCCTCAGTTTCCTGAGCTTCAAGATAAGAATTCAGTAGATGATGAAGACCAGATTGTTGTAACGCTATAGCGATACCTCGTGATGACGTAGAAGTATTAGCATTTCCCATACCGATATCATGCATCAACATGACTTTATCCCAACGATCACAATGTTCAAAGTACCAAATCCGAGACTGAGTATCCAAAAGTCGGGACATTCCACAACCATACACGGCATCTGGGTCTCCGATTTTCTTGTAACCTTGCAGTAAGATTTTGTGTAGAGCTTTTCCGTCTTCTGAATCATCACATATCTCGTCAATGCTGAAGATTCCTGATGATTTTTTAGGCCGGAATTTACGTTCCGTGCCCCAAAGTTCAGCGTACAGAAGAGAAGTGAAGTAGGCGGAGCAAAACTGTGCTGCTTGTGCCAAGTGAAGGAAGTTCAGACTGAGGCAAGAGACGGCGACTTTCTTGTTCTTTGCATTTTCGACGTGCTCTTTACCGCGAATGAACTGAACGACATTCAACATACACTGAACGGAAGTCTTGTTGAAATAAATCAACCTGTTTTTTCTCTGAGAACTAGGTTGTCTTTCTCTCATTTCATAATGTTTTTTGAATATTAAATTCATTTTTTCTACAATCAAATCTTTACAAACTTCATTATCAGATTTCAAGATGAAATACACAAGAAGAGGTAACAGTTCAACAGAGAATGATTCTTTTGCTTTACATACTGCTGTCAATTGTTCAATGTACTTGGGACTGTACGAGATTGTTTCAAGAATGGTACATACTAATTTTGTGATCCAAGTTTGGTGATCGCAAGCTACTAATGGACACCAAATTTCATTATCATTTAATTTTTCTATAAATTTAATTTCATTTATTGTTAATGGTATTGATTTTACTTTATTTTTTGATATAAATGGAATTAAATATTCTTGATCTTGGATTGATGAGAGTGCTTGTTGTCCTTCTTTTGTTTCAAGAAGAGAGTAGAGGGCAGCAGCTGCAGTGACTGACACAGAACGATCAGAATCTACGAGATAATCTTTCAGTAGTTCCAGTTTTCTCCTACAGAGGGCTACTTGTGGAGAAGTTTCCTCACAAGTCAAGGACGAACTTTCAGGTTGAAGGACCAGAGATGACAGGTCTGAAGGTCCCAGCTCTCCCAGGCACTTTGCAGCCTCAATGGACACTGTAGAGTCAGGGTCTGAGGTCAGTTTGACGAGGACGCAGATCAGCTGATGTAGGATACTTGAGGCACAGTCTTCCGAGAACCCTCGTAGAGTATGAAGTTCGTTGTAAAGTCTCTTCAACTCTGCCTTCCTGGTCGCTAGTTGAGTTCTAATGTGAAGTAATCCTTCGGCACGATTGCCACGAGCTGTATGTCCAGCGTTCAGGAAATGTGAAATTTCAGATTCTAAATCGTAATCTCTCATCTCGTATTTCAGTTCATGGTAAGTTGTTTGTATTCTTGAGAATTTTTCATCTTGTGGAAATGGTTCAAGTTTTTCAATCACAGCTTTTAATTCATCACGATTTTCAATAATTAAAAATTCAAGAATATTTATTGCTTGTTTTGTAACTTGTCCATTAGTATGTTTTTTAATTACCATTATTAAAGTAGTTGTTATTATTGGTAGTAGATTTTCAAGTTGTTTTTTACAATGATCAATACATTTTGCACAGATATCTTGTAACGCTAGACAAACTGAGATTGCCAAAGCTTCTTCCTCTGATTCTGACCTCTCAATGAGATTCAGCAGCATGTGAATTACGTCACGAACCACAAACGACGTAACACTTTCTAGACGTCCTCCTTCTAGATGTGACGTTAGAGTTCTAGTGAACGCAGCGTACTGCAGGAATGCTTTCAGTCTATCTTCTTGAGTTGGAGCGTCATGGATAGCGACGGCTAACTGTTGCAGGATGATCTGGATGTGTCTTGGAGATTCACGCGCTAGGTACACCAGCAAAGGGATTTGTGGATCTTGAGTCAGGCCCTGAATGTGTAACAAAGCGTAATCCACCAATGCATGATTGTAGTGTGGAGAATCAGGTTCTGTGAAATTGAGTGGCGTAGAAGAATCCATGCCTGCTTGCCATTCAGTGGGGTCATGGAGAAGTTGGAAGATACAAACAACGATTTTATCAAGGTTTTCACAGAGAAGTTCGTTCAGTTTCTCTTCTCCTAAATGTGATGTCAGTTCTTCGTGTAATATTTTTGCAGCACTGAAGTCACTAGCACTCATGTTGAGTGACGTCTTGTCTAATTCAGAATCCATGAACGGTAGAATGCAACTTATGACTTGAGCGTAGCATTGTTCCACCACAACAGGTGCAGTCGTATTGATTTTCTCACAAAGGTACTCTAACGCTTCGTTGTTTTTGTATTGCATTAGAACTGGAATTATTGTTGATTGGAATGTGGTCAAAAATTCAATTTCTGAAGTACAATTTAATAATTTCCATGGAAATTCATCAAGTTTGTACATTCTAAGCCACTGAGTTAATATAAATTTTAAATTAGCTCCTAAAAATTGTTTAATACTTAATACTTTTAATTCTCTACATACAATTTCTAACATTCCTTTTAATAAATCTAAATTCATTTTTTGTAATTTAGCTTGTTGCATAATTCCAAACAAAGCTTTTTTACGCCATTGAGGACTTGTTAAAATAACAACCCCCATACTTTGAAGGGCACTAGAAGTTAAATTTAACAATTCGTCCTCTGCAGTATTTCTCGACGCTATGTTTTCAAACGAAGTCGTTGTGTTCCTACACATTTGTTCAAAAACAAATTTGTGCCACTTTCGTCTGAGATTGAGGTCCCAGTTTGGAGTGTCAGAGCAGAACAGAAGTTTGACGCAGTGGGCAGCGGCAAGTCTTGCTTCGTTGAATGGATCTTTCAGGAAATCTAGTATGTCCGCCGACAAGCACGATTCATCAGCTTTGAGCGTCCAAGATTGTTCTGGGTCCACTTCTGCAATCCTACCAAGACACCTGATCAGAGAGACTCGAATTGCAGATCCAAAGATGCCTTTGTTGACCAGCTTCGTGAATCCCACCAGAATTGAGACTACTGTCTTTCGGTTGTCTTTGTCTTCGGTCACATCGTCATGAATTTGTTGTAACATATTGTGTAATACTGATAAAATATTGTGAACAACTTCTTGTACTTTTGTCATAGATCTAGAAATATTTTTTAATATTTGCATTATAAGAATAATTTGATTTGACGATGTAAAACTTGCTTGTTTTAATATATAAAAAATTCTTTGTAAATTTATTTTACTTAATGTTGGTATTTCACTTAAATTAATTGCAAATCCTAATAATGATGTAGTTCCTTCAGTATTTTGAGACGCCCATGAACTGTTTGGTACGAACCAGAAGTTTGCCATGATTTTAGTAGCTAGCAATTGTTGTTTTTCTTCAATACTAAATCCACGTTCATTGAATGGCGATGCGACGTCTTTCTTTGCCAGACACGATGGACCAAATTTACAGAAAAACGAACCTGAGGTATCTGTGGGAAGGTCACTTGGCAATGATGAAAATCCAGCGTCGTCACTTCCGAAGCCACTGTTGCCAGTAGATTTTGTGTTCACAATTTTGGCCGTCATAAAGACATGTTCTAGAGTGGTAGGATCTGTTGTGGATCTGAGTAAGTTCGATATTGTTTCATGAAGTTTGGACGAGTAAAGTCGATACATGTCTTCAAATACTTCAAGTTGTTGTCTGGGTTTATAATACAATTCTAATACTCTTTTCATTGCAGCTGGTAAGATTTTTTGTAATCCTTCTAAATAAGTTTTAACTGGAAATTCATGTAAGTCATCATCTTTTAATATATTCCATTCCATTAAATAAGATAATACATGAGCAAATAGATTGATATGATTAGTAATTAAACGAACTGTTACTAATTTATCTGTACAATTTGTTCCTTTTCCTTCATTTTCAAATTTTTCAATTGCAAAGTTATATTCAGTTTCTAATAATTTCAACATAATTTCATGAGCTGTATTGTTAATTTGAACGGAACTTGGAACACAGTTTTCTACGTTTGAGTCTTTCACAGTCTGGTTTACGATTCCCGTCTCTAGAGCTTTCAGTGAGTACGTTGTTTCGATCTTGGTGATTATCTTGGCGTACTCTGGCTTGCACGGAGCCTCCTGATTGGTCGAAACTCTCGTCTTGAGGGTGAGACGAACGAGAGCTTGGGCGAGGATTTCGGGGGGCACCGACTCCATCGTCACCTCTTCTTCGGGCTCTCTAGGAGGCAGTAACCAACGAAGTAGGAGGTCCCAAACCGAAGCAGCTTCCTCCTCGTTCACTTGACTTAGAGCTGCCGTGGGGGCGTGAGGATTGCCGCCTTGGAGCTCCCCTTGCCTGCAAAAATAAAAGTAATGTAAGTGAGAAGGTGTTCACACAGTGGATAAATATTTAAGCCAAAAAAAAAACTATTTTAAGCACGTTAATATCGTGAAAAATTAAGCTAAAAAGTGAAAAAAGTTGAAAGGCAACCAAATATGAAAAAAAGGAATCAATGTTTTGTTGCATTCTAAGATCATGTCTAGGTAACTCCTTGGTAACTTAATAAAATTAAGTTTATTTTTCAAAATGATTCACCATCTCCTAAAATCAGTTACAAAAATCATTAAGGTAGAGATAACATGGATCAGCTGACACAATGCTAAAAAAAAAATCTCATTCATGAAAATTATGAAAAAAAATTAAAATTTTCTCCTCTACATCCCCTATCAGTAGCTAAAATATCAGGTACAGTATACAAAAATGAGCTAGTTTTCGAGTTTATAAGGGGCATTCACAAAGCCTTAAGGCCACAATTAAGGCTCAATAATTTCAGACCAGAAATTTTGGGTCTAAAAAACACGTCTAAAATCAAGCTTTAAATTATGGAGCCTTAAATGTGGCCTTAAGACTTTGTGAATGCCCCTTATTAATTTTTAAAGATGACTAATTTAACATGGAAGTTCCATTTCTCCATGTTAAATTAGTAAACTTTAAAAATTCATAACTCGAAAACTAGCTTCTTTTTGCATACAGTACCTGATATTTTAGCTACTGATAGGGGATGTAGAGGAGAACATTTTAATTTTTTTCATAATTTTCATTGGGTCAGCTGATCCATGATATCTCTACTTTAAACACATTAAAAAAACAGAACAGTAAGCATAAAATGCGTCACTGTGACACTCACACTGAGGGCAGGTGGCACTTCTCGGCCAGTAAGGTGAGGGTGCGCACGCTGCCAGGGGTGAGACGCACCACCCCGGAGGTCAGTAGCTGCAGCAGGGGCGCAGGACGCAGCAGCGGGGCGCGAGGACTGCTCAGCAAGGCGCGCAGCAAAGCATGGCTACCCTCCTCACACTGGTTCAGACCAGCACTCCTGCGACAGAGAGTGGAGTTACCAAGACATGATCTCAGAAAACAACAAAACGTTAATTCTTTTATTTCATATTTGGTTGCCTGTCAACTTTTTTCACTTTTAATTAGATTTTTTTAGCCCTGTAACATTCCTTAAAGTAGAGTCAACAATGTTGGTGTGAGAAAAATTACAAATAAAAATTCATTAATGTTGTTTCAGTCTTTCCATATACATGTACATATATATTTTTTTCACTATTTTTATTTACTTTAGTTAATAGTAATATTTTAAATGAACTTTATGATAGAGACATATTGCGGCACCTCAGAATTTCTTGCAACAAAAAAATGAAAAAACTGCTTGCTTCATATTTGGTGGCTTGTTATTTTTTGTAAACCTTCTACCATTCTTAAAATCATGCAACAAAATGCTGTAACATCACTTTCATGCAAATATTATGCATTACTATGAAACGGAACCGGATAAGAGAGCTCAAAAAATTTGAAAGTAATGGACAAAACAAACTCAAGTTCCTCTTCATGAATTAAAAAAGGGCAGACAATTTTTTATTGTAAATTAAATTAAAGGGGTACTGAAGGGAACACTTTTTTAATATCATCTTATCAACAAAAATAAGACCGATTCACTGGTAATAATCATTTTCTTGTTGAGGCCCCCAAATTTGAATTTCAGGGACCAACGGCTAAAAAGTGAAGTTGTGACGTATTGGTCTGGCCACATGCGATGTCCAGTAGAAATTTTATGGCGAGATGAGAGCAGAAGCGGCGATACCGGATGTTGGATGTCATTAAAATAAACACAAATTTTCAACGTCCATGAGAAATCATCTTTCGTCTTTTTCAACGATTGGGATGAAATCACAATTCAATTCCCTATCTAGCAGTACAAAAATTATTTTTCTGTGATGATTAGAACAATTTATAGTAAAGTGCAATTGCATGAAAATGCATTGATGCAATTCTCAATCTCAGCTAATATGCATCGCACAAGAACAAAATTTATACTAATCGATTGGAAATTTTATCATCAGTTACGCACTATCATTAAAAATTACGAAAATTGATAATTAACAAAAGTTGAAATTTTATATTTATTTTATTATTTCATTGACACCAGTAAGATTTATGATTTCCGGTGAAGCGCGGCGGCTCCGGCGACGGCTAACATCACCATCGCCACTCCAATTTTTTTCCCATATTACTACATTCCCGACAATAAAATAAAAATATAAAATTTCAACTTTTGTTAATTACCAATTTTTGTAATTTTTAATGATAGTGCGTAACTGATGATAAAATTTCCAATCGATTAGTATAAATTTCGTTCTTGTGCGAAGCATATTAGCTGAGATTGAGAATTGCATCAATGCATTTTCATGCAATTGCACTTTACTATAAATTGTTCTAATCATCACAGAAAAATAATTTTTGTACCGCTAGATAGGGAATTGAATTGTGATTTCATCCCAATCGATGAAAAAGACGAAAGATGATTTCTCATAGACGTTGAAAATTTGTGTTTATTTTAATGACATCCAACATCCGGTATCGCCGCTTCTGCTCTCATCTCGCCATAAAATTTCTACTGGGCATCGCGTGTGGCCAGACCGATACGTCACAACTTCACTTTTTCGCCGTTGGTCCCTGAAATTCAAATTTGGGGGCCTCAACAAGAAAATGGTTATTACCAGTGAATCAGTCTTATTTTTGTTGATAAGATGATATTAAAAAAGTGTTCCCTTCAGTACACCTTTAATAGAGCATGCAAAGGTACTCTTTTTTTTTTCAGATTTTTTGAGAGCCAGGGAAAAAATTTAATTAAATTCAAATAAATAAATTTTTATTTCCATAATATCCTACAATCAAATGCATTAAAATACAATTAAACGTTTAATTCTACTATGGAGAGGCACATTTGGGGAGCGTAGAAGGTACTTTCAATAATTGTTTTTAAAATTAGTTGCAAGGCTATAAATATAAAATAAGGATAGATAATTTTTTACCCTTTATTTATGCAATAAAAAATATAATGTAGGTTGTTCATTTATCTGCACATTGCTTTAACTTCACATCAAATTAATGCAACCTTACCTGAGGGTCATGTCCCACACTTTGCCCCAGAGGGCATTGACCTCCGACCTCTCGTGGGAGCTCAGTGCGGCGTGGGACTCGGCACGAAGAAGATGTTCACAACACCTGACAGAACGACACACATTGAATAATCATTGTATTAGAGTCTTAGGTTGAATATATGAAATTATTATTGTTTTTTTTTTTTTTTTTTTTTTATTGTTAATGAGTTATTGCTTTTTGCAGATAATATACTTGCTATATTAAAATATTGTCCAATTGTCTCAATCTGTTTACAATAAATTTTGCCTATTCTGGATTGATATGGTGAGTGTTATAGTGTTTGTGTTATGTTTGTCTTTTGTTGTTATTAAATTTGTTATGTTTAGAATAGTTTGACAAGCACCATGAGGTTGCCACTCACACTGATATTGACGTGCTTATATTGTAATGTACAATCGAAAAGCAATAAAGATGAATATGAATATGAATATGAATAACATCTCTCATAGCACCAGCAAGCAGCAAGACATGCTTCAACGAGAGAAAAGAAAAAAGTAAATCAAAAATGTTGTTTCAGCATTAAACCAATCTTTTACAGTTCTTTGGACAACCAATATTAATTCTGCAGAAATTAATAGAGAGCATTGAATTATATTACCCTGAATTCTTCCAGATTTTTTTAAAGACCAGGAAGCAGTGCTAAAAATTTTGCCGAGGCCAGGTTAGAACCCACCTTCTTAAGTGATGTAAGTCTGTACTTTCAATATATATATTTTTTTTTTTAAAAAATAGGCTCTAAAAGACCTGAAAAAAAAAAAAAAAAAAAAAAAAAAAAAAAAAAAAAAAGGTAGCAAAACTTTTCACTTTCTATTTCTTTATGCAATAAAAAAATTTCATGCAGTTTGTCCATTATTTAAAATTAATGGTTCTAGAAGTTGTTTTCATTAATTCATCAATAACCTCAATAAATACCAAGACAAATTTCAATTTATTTCATTATACTGTGTTAAGGAGATTATTTTCCTTAGCTCATTAAGACCTGAAGTCTCCAGTATACAAAATTCTTCTCCTCCACCCAGTTTGACCTTGACTTTGACTGAAGGTCACTGACCTGCAGAGGTGCTGCATCACGGTGTGGTTCTTGCAGGAGGACTGTGTGTGGGCCAACACCTGGAGCAGGTTCAGGTAGTCACCCTCTCCCAGCAGATCAGGGTAGCTCTGCAGCAGGGCACTCAGCACACTCAACCTGGTGACATAAAACAACAGCTAAGTTGAAGGTTTCAGATAAAGACTGTCACAAATGCTTGCCACAATGTTTTTACATTACATTGGAGCACGGGCGATCAATCAAACGGGATTATATCCAAGCCAAACTGAAATTGAATTTTTAAGCCTCAGCTATATTAACAATAATTTTTCTGATAACTTTTGAACCTGGATTTGGAAAGACAAATGTGTAAACAGTAGTTATTTTTTCAAATTAAGTTCAAAAGTGATCTAAAAAAATTATTGTTGATGTAGCTGAGGCTCAAAAAATCAATCCCAGTTTGGCTTCTTGGATATAATCCTGTTTGATCTGCAACACCTCAGTCATATAGATCTGTGTTTTTATTTATCTTTTTCACTTAACTCAAAGTGAGTTTCTAAGCTTTACATGTTTTAACCTGCATTGAGATTTATATTAGGGATTTTAAACCATCTGCAAAAATCTTAGATTTTTAATGTTCGTAGTTCAGCTAAAATTTTTCCATTTCTAGCTACTTCCGGTGGAGTTTGACATTATTTATAAATAGTATAAAAGTTGAAGCCGTTCCCCTCATTTAAGCACCGTACCGTGTGTATAAAAAGACGTCGAACTACAGACCTGATTGCCACCTCCTCCGCAGCCTTCGCCATCTTCAGTCGGTCTATCAGCACCGACAGTCCCACTAGAACGCGACGACGCTTGGCTGACGAAACTTCGTCAAGGCTGCTCTCCGACTGAGAGCTGTGCTGAGAGACCTCGTTCATGCCCAGCGTCTAAAAAATGATGAAAAAAACATAGTCCTTGTTAGCTTGGCAAAGAGAAAAAGATTGCAATTTTGGGTGTAAGCCATCCATCAAAGAGCCAACAGCAAAAAAAAATGTAAAATTTCAGACCAAATTAAAATAACTTAGAAAAAAAAAATAATGAAATCAACAGCTCATTGCTCATTATGCAAAAAAAGAAAAAAAAAATCAGCCAGCTAGATTGATTTTTGTTTGAGGTAAAGTGATTTCAAATTTAAAAACATACCATCTATTGAAAAATTTTCAAAATACAATTTTTAATCCATTCAAATCACCAATATTTTTGCAGCTAACTGAGATATTTATAATGAATACCCAGTAATATGATGAAGGAGCTACAATACTTAAAATAAACATTTGAGTTTGGCAAATTGGGGTGATTTGAGCCAACCTCCCTCCCAGCCTTAAATCCTTTAAAACTTCACATTGAAAACCAAAGTCTTCTACTTGCATGGTTGTAACAAACCATTGTTTATAATGTCTGTCACATGAAGCCTTTTTCATTGTTAAACATATGGGACAACGTAGTGCCTAATTTTTTGCCACCAGAGCAGAGAACGTAATGGCATTGTTGGCGCTAGGTAACCGTTTCAACTTCATAATTAACGGTCATTTTCCATTAGTTAACATGTAAATCACCAACTGTCCCATGTTTTTCCCTTCAAGCGACAGACATTACACAACAATACTTTGTTTACTAACAACGAGCAGAAGACTTTGTTGAAAACAATATACCTGCTTGAAGACGTTCACCGCCAGCGCAAGGAATCCCGGGCTGAGCTCGGTGGCCTGCCTCGTCTTGACCCTGGTGGGAGCGGTTTGCGTCTCACAAGCCATCTGCACCTCAATCTCCACCAGGGAGTGCAGGGCGTGAAGGTGTCCCTGCCACACCGGCCAGTTGTGAGCCTCGCCGGACCCTCCCCCGGGGTGGTGCAGAGTCACTTGCAGTAGCAGCAGGTCGTACACCAGCAGCTGTTGTGTTCATACATTGTTGGTTATATTGTCTCTTGATGCAATAATGAGCTCTCTGTCTACCATGATCTCATTGCAATAATGAGCTATCTGCTATTTCAGGTAAGTGCAAAAATTAGCTTTATTTTATACTGATTTAAAGCTCATAATTGCATTCACCTGATATTAAGCATTGCTTATTTTTGTATCAAAATCTTGGTAGGCAGAAATCTCATTGTTTTGGACAAGGAATGATTTGATATGGGTTTCTTATGTGTTTTATGAGCCATTAATGTGCAGTCATCAAAGATTTTTGACCCCAAAAAAAGATTATTTTATTTTTATTTAAAATATAGTCATTCAGTTAGTAAAAAAGATAAAAATAACTTTAAAAATATTCCAAAGTTCGAGTGAATGCGTCATTTAACATAGACTACAAACTCACAAACTTGCAAAAGTTTTTAGCAAAAGGTAAACAAACAAAAGTGACCCCACAGTTCATTGTTGTTTTGATTATGTGTATAAATTTTGCTATATATGTTACCACCAAAAACCGAATTCGGGCAAAAGCCGAAAAAAATGAGCAAAACTAGTTTTGAGCATCAAGTTAAGCTCAAAACCCAAAGTAATCGATTATTTCGGGTTTTGAGCTTAACTTGATGCTCAAAACTAGTTGTGCTCAAGTCGAAATGAGCAAAACCCGATGAAGACTTTTACATCGGCTTTTGTTCATTCCCATTTGAACAAAACTAGTTTTGTGTATCAAGTTATGATCAAAACCCGAAGTAAGATTTTATTTCGGCTTTTGAGCGAAATTTAACCAAAACTAGTTTTGCTCATTTTTCAAAGACAATTTATTTTTTATTTTGAATTTGAGGATCTGATGGATTTGTGGGGGAGGGCATCCCCAAGGAACGTTATGGCTGTTGTAAAATCTGTGAATTCTGATCAATTGTACCAACTTGCAACTGAAAATGGAATTTTAAGCAAGTTATATTGTAGAAATGAATTTCAGGCTGCTGAAGAGAAATTTATTGAGTTGAGTGATGTGCCACAAGATAAGGAAATTTCTTTACGTTCTGAAGCAGCATGCAGCAGCATTGGCCTCAAATTCAAAGCAAGGTTTTATATTTTGTAACTGCAGAAAAGGGTGTCAGTCTAGGTCCTGTAGCTGTTTAAGAATAAACTGAAATTTAATTCCAAGTGCCACAACAGCAGTGCCTGCAGAAACAAGTAACGACAGAAGCAGAGAATTTCTGTAATGAAGCTTATAGCACACACAGACTATTATCTTACAGATAATTATTTACTTATTGATGAGTTGCATGCTTAATTTGACTGCAGTGCAATTTATTTTTATACTGGAATTTAAAATAAAGCTTGATTAGGTAGAAATTTTTGGTCTGATTATAGTAATTACAATAATGAAGGTGAAACAAATAATAAACAATGACAACTCTTTTTATGAATACTTTTCGACATTTTATTTTTATGTTTTATTTTTAAAGTGAGCAAAACTAGTTTTGCTCAAATTTTGCTCAAAAGCCGAAATAAAATCTTACTTCGGATTTTGATCATAACTTGATTCGCAAAACTAGTTTTGTTCAAATGGGAATGAACAAAAGCCGATGTATAAGTCTTCATCAGGTTTTACTCATTTTGACTTGAGCAAAACTAGTTTTGAGCATCAAGTTAAGCTCAAAACCCGAAGTAATCGATTATTTCGGGTTTTGAGCTTAACTTGTTGCTCAAAACTAGATTTGCTCATTTTTTTCGGCTTTTGCCCGAATTCGGTTTTTGGTGGTAACATATACAGTACATTGCCCTTATGGGAAATTAAAAATTTTCACGCACACATTTCAATATTGTCACGGAGCGGCTGGATGCACCACTCCGTGTGTATCTTTAACGGGACCTTGCCGTGGATGGGAACAAGGATGCAGACTTGATGATTTTGTGGATCCTTTTTTTATTATGATTGTGGGTGCATGCGACCGAGCCCGGCAGGGCCGGCCGCAAAGAGTACAATAATTATAATTATAACAGAGTTCTCAGAGTGCCCATTGACCAAGTCACGGGGCGGCTTATATAACTCCCAAACGTGAAGTGTCAGCAATACCTGCAGGCCATTGCACTGCCATGCTGATGCGGCGTCTAGACGCATCAGCATTGCGTGCATAACCACAGAGCTGCACTTCCACGTTACTTAATAAATTAATAAATTACTATTACTTTTAACTAAACCGCCACGTGACAATATGTTACAAACCTACGATTCTAAACATAAAAATACAACCAGAATCTGTAGTTTTTGGCCATTTTTAATTCAGAAATGCGTATCAGAAAGAAGTTTTCTTTATTTTAATATGGTAAATTTCATATGATACCAAATCAGCCAATTGCATGGGGGTATCCGTGACCAAGCAAGCTCCAGATTGTTGATTATTAATAATCAACAACAAACTCAATAATCATCAACAAAATGGAGTTTGCCTAGTTACGTATCTTCCCCCATGCAATTGACTGATTTGGTATCATATGAAATTTACCATAATAAAATAAAGAAAACTTCTTCTGATACGCATTTAAGGGTTATAAATGGCCAAAACCTGCAGATTCTGGTTATATTTTTATATTTAGAATCGTAGGTTTGTAACATATTGAAAGCTGTGTGTGAAAATCGTCAATTTCCCATAAAGTCCAATGTATAAGCAAAATTTATACACATAATCAAAACAACAATGAACTGTGGGGTCACTCAGGGTCACTTTTGTTTGTTTACTTTTTGCTAAAAATGGGGTTTTGCAAGTCGTCTTTTAAAATATTCTAAATGTGTTCTACTTAATTTAGCTTTCAGTCAAACAATCTCTGGTTTTTTCTTCAGAAACCCTAAATTACCATGGGATATTTAAGGCCCTTATGTTAAACAACACGTTCACTCAGATTTGGAGATTTTTCATGAAAAAACTAAATGGCTTCTTATATTTAAAAAAAAAAATCTCAACTTTTTGTGATCAAAAATTATTTGATTACTCCATATACATTAACATCTGAGATACAGGTAAACCTAAAGGTGTTTTATTTATGAGAGTGAGACATACACTCTCACAGCAAGACAGGATTTCTTAACGTTGCTCACCGAAATCTTGTTGACCTGTTTGGATCTGTGAATATCGAGGATTGGACGTAGAATTTTCTCCCCAAGCTTGCACAGCGCCATCCTGCACTCCAGCGCCAACTGTGGACACACACTACTGTATCAAACTGTCAACGTTCATTGTTTTCTTTTTCAATATTTTGCCAAACCTTGCATGTTCTTTTTATTGCAGAAATAAAGTTATGATGCTATTTTGATTATTTTCAAATTTTTTGAGTCTGGAAACAATTTGTACAGAGAGAGGCGTCAATAGATGTCATTTTTGAATCAATGGGTGGAACCTAAAAAGGAGTGGGTTCAAACCCAACCTCAGCAAAAATTTTTAGAAATTATCTCTGGTCTTTAAAAATCTGAAAAAATCAAGGTACTGTAATATGACTTGATGCCCTCAAATAATTTCTGCAATAAAAAAAAAAAAAATCATTCAGGTTGTCCATCCACGATCTGTATGAAAATTATCTATTGCATTTTTGTAATGTACGTTTGTAAATTTATTTAAATTTCTTTTAGCCCTCTAACACCTTATAAATCAAAATGCAAAACGATTTTTTGTTACATGATTTTTAAGTATGTTAGCGGACTAAACAACAAAAAAAAATGAACAAATTTGTCAATACATTCTGTAATTTGATGTCCTCCATCTAAATATACAATCAAAATATCATACAGGTTTTTACAGTTCTTTAGTCATGGAAAATTCTCGTCCCACTGAAATAAAATTTGACGACAAACTAAAATCTCAACCAAAGTTTGGTGTCTCACCGCTTGCATCAGCGAGATGCAGAGTTTGAGGAGCGGCTCCTGCAGACCGATCTCTTGACTGAGGTCAAATCCCTCAAACATCGTCTCAAAGAAATCAAGCCTGGAACAAAAACAACGTTCATTGGCTACATTTTCATCTCAAATATCTTTTAATAATAAACCTCAAAATATTTTATTACAAACATGGATAGAGGGTGAAAAGTTATGCCACTCTGATTTGTTTCAGATTTATCAAAGACTGGGAACTATTGCTACAATGTTTTAGCAAGGTCGAGTTTGAACCCACGTCCCTTTTAGGTCCTATCCCTTTATTAAGAGAGGAGTCACTTTCTCTGCACTTCCAAAAATTTTGAAAAGTAGTTCCCGGACTCAAAAATATTTGAAAACAAAATCAAAGTGGCATAACTTTGCACCTTCAATCCATTTTTGCAATAAAAATTTTTGAGGTTGATTCTCCATAAAGACATGTTGGATTTTATCTGACTGATTCTAAAAGTCTAAATATCGGCCTGACAACACCCAAAAGGGTAAAATGGCATCAAGGGTATCATGATTCTAAAAAAGTCATTGTTTTGATATCAGAACTTTACTGACTGGCTAAAGAACACGTGTAGTTGATTCATACTGACTCTATGGAGGAGGTTTTCATCTCTCGGTGATTTACCTTGACTTCAAGTGGATGGCCAGCGGGGACTGAGCACAGCCGGCGGTGATGACGATCTTCAGCATGTCCGCCAGAATGTTCTTCTCCTTCACGCCCACTTTGTGGTACACTTCCATACACAAATCTGCCACGTCTGTAACAATATTTCACGATGGAAAATTTACATAACCTTGTTAATCACTAGGGGGGTCTTCAAATAACACAAATTACAACAATCCTAAAATTAAGAAAGTCTTAGCATATTCTTCATTGTTGTGCTAAGACAGTCTTAGGCTAAGTTTACGTTAAGGTAGAGATAACGCCGAACAGCTGATCGACGTAATGCCCTTTGATTAACATGTAAACCTTAGCAAATTGACAAAAATTCTGAAATTTTTTTGAGAGACAGATATTAGTACCTAAAAGCCATAGAAAAAATTTCAAAACAATTTAACGAGCCAATTTTTTTTTTTAATTAATTTTTTTAAATTTCAGCATAGAGCTTTCCCATGGAGAGACAAACTAAGAATTTAATTAAAAAAAATTGGCTCGTTAAATTGTTTTGAAACTTTTTCTATGGCTTTTAGGCACTAATATCTGCCTCTCAAAAAAAAATCAGAATTTTTGTCAATTTGCTAAGGTTTACATGTAAATCAAATGAGAGCACGTCGAACAGCTGTTCGGCGTTATCTCTACCTTAAGGTAACACGCCCAATGTTAAAAAAAATTCCCACACATGAAAATTATGAAACATATCTGAAAATGTTCTCCTCTACACCCCCTATCAGTAGCTAAAATATTAGAGGTGGTATATACAAATGTGATCTAGTTTTTTAGTTATGAGTTATGAATTTTTAAAGTTGACTTCTTTAACATAGAAAAGTGGAACTCCCATGTTAAATTAGCCAACTTTAAAAATTCATAACTCAAAAACTAACTCGAATTTTTATACCTGATATTTTAGCTACTGGTAGGGGATGTAGAGGTGAACATTTCAAATTTTTTTCATAATTCTCATGTCTGGGAAAATTAAGTGTGATGACTTAGCCTTAAAAAGACATGTGAACCTTTTTTTGTGTAGAAATAATTATTTCCCTATAACATACTGATTTTTTTTTGAAGAAAGATTTTTAATAGACAACCTGCATGAAATTTTTTTTATTGCAGAAATGAATAGAGGGTACCAAATTATGCTACTCTGAATATTTTCAGACTATTTTGAGAACCAGAACTATTATTAAATAATTATTGAAAGTGCAGCCACGCCCCCTGTAGGTGTCAATAGGCATCTGGGCCCTATCCTTTTTAAGAAATCAGGGTTGGCTTAACTTACAGAACTTTCAATAATTATTAAAAAATAGCTCCAGATCTCTAAAAAATCTGAAAAAATTCAGAGTAGCATAATTTGGTACCCTCTATTCATTTTTGTAATAAAAAAAATTTCATGCAGGTTGTCCATTCTATTGTTTGAAAGCCATGACAACTTCGAGATATGACTTGGACAATGAATCAGGTTGGTACCTCTCCAGTTCTCAGCAGTGAACTCAGTCCAGTAGGCCCTGAAGGGCACAATGTACTTGGACAGAAAAGAGAGGTACAGCATGCCGTTCTGTTTTTTTTCTCGGAACCAGCGGTCCTTCCGGAGAACGGAGAGGCAAATGTTGAGTGTGGAGCGGAGATGTAGGTGTGGAGTGCTCGCTTCTGTGGACCAAAATAAATGAATGAACAAATAATTTCCGTTAGTTGCAAAAACCCCTTCTTTCATTTCTGATAAGGTTCATATTCTACTGATAAGTGAACAACAAACCTTCTCGAAATGGTTAAAAGTGGCTTTTGCAACTGACACTCATTTTAAATATTGAGAGCGAGTTTAAAGTCCCCTCCAAGTATTGTTGAATTAAAAAAAGGATAATTCAGATATCTCAATCAATTGATGTTAACCCTTAAGAACACTTCCTTACAGTGGGAATCATTAAATATTAGAGCTCTTGGTATCAATAGACAACTTGCATGAAATTTTTTTATTACAGAAATTAATAGAGGGTATCAAATTATGCTACTCTTAATTTTTTCAGTTTTTTTTTTTTTAGTCCCGAAACTAGTTTTAAATAATTATTGAAAGTTCTGTAAGTTAAGTTGGCACCCCTGAATCCTTGATAAAAGGATAGGGCCAAGACGCCTATTAACACCTCCAAGGGTCGTGGCCGCACTTTCAATAATTATTTAAAAATAGTTCTGGGACTCAATAAAATCTGAACAAATTCATAGTAGCATAATTTTGTCCCTCTATTCATTTCTGCAATAAAAAAATTGTGCAAGTTGTTCATTATACTATCAACAACAATCAGCACATTGTTGAAATTCACGCACCTCTGTTGGCTTCTTTCACCACACGTTCAACACAGATTCGAGCGTCCCCCCTCATTTTGAGTGTCTGAGCGGAGGGTGGTTTGACGTGTCCTTTCTCCTCCTCTTCTGCCTCATAGTCCACCTGGGAAATTGTTTCTGCATTATTGAATTATTTATTTTATTTTTTATTTTGGAACTGATACTTTTTTTTTTTTTTTTTTTTTTTTTTTTTTAAATTTTAACATAGGGTTTTCTCATGGAGAGCCAAACTAAAAACTTTATTTAAAAAAATCTGCACGAATGATTGTCTTGACATTTTTTCTATGGCTTTTAGGTACTAAATTCTGTCTTTCCATTTTTTTTTTTTTTTTTTCTTCCAGAATTTTTGTGAATTTGCTAGGGTTTACATGTTAATCAAATGGGACGAAAAAACTAGCTGATTGGTGTTACTTTGCACTCAAGCTCTGCAAACTATTTATAAGTTTTACACAGTTTTTTATGCCATCTTCTCATTTGTGTAAATGCAAAGTGAGTCTGCGATAAAACAGTTTGTTGCCTCAAAATGAGAGCATTTCTTCACATGTTTTTGTAGCGATTATAATCCTGATAAACCAAACATGTAGCACAGACTCTCTAAAAATGGTCAACCTTCATTAGATTTTGTATTGCATATTTGGATAGAGGATGTAAATATGTAAGAAAAATTGTCAATATTTTTCAGATTTTATTTAACACCCTCAAAATCGAGAAAAATTCAATGCTCATTTCTCAACTTTTACAAGAGGTTTTGTATAATTTCCAGGCCATTGATTTTATTGAAAAACTTCAAAATACAAGCACAGTAAAGTGAAGTAAGCATACCAACCCCTCTTTATTAGTTTTAGTTATTTTGATTCAGTTGTTACTATAACAGCAAAGACTATTAAATTCACGAGATATCTGGCACTTAAAGGCATCTCATTGTTCTCCCGATTATGTCTTCCCTTATCTATCGCAGATTAATTTAACTGCTAAAACTTGTTTCATAATACAAATGTATGCACTTAAAAGGCTTGGTGATAAAAATAAATTATACAATTATGTACTGTAATCCATTTAGGCACAGTCCTTATGTGCTGAGATTTGGCAGCCTTTTACTGTAAAAAAAAAATACATAAAAGAAAAAGCATATCAGTAAAAACTCGTTATTACGCAACTTGTTGTTAGGTAAAACTTGATTTTGAGTACATAAAGGAGATCGCGATCTCGTAAAAAATAATTAGCATTGCAAGATAGCTAAACGTTACAGTATATAAGGTGTGCATGTACTAAATATCAAGTACAGTAAACCTAATATCCTGGGTCCCTCAACTTTACACAATACAGTAACAAGTTTTTACTGTATAAAATGAAATGGCTGGGACATAGCTGTACTGTATCCCTGAAATTTAAAATGTTTTTTTACAATAGGAGTACCGACCTCAAAATTTTTTATAGCAGAAATGGATAGAGGATGAAAAGTTGTGTTACTTTGATTTTTTTCCGATTTTTTAGGGACTGGAAAGTATAGCTAAAAAGTTTTGGTGAGGTCGGGTTCGAACCCATGTCGCTTTTGGGTCCTATCTTTTATTAAGAGAGGCGGCACATTTTCTGTACTTTCAATAATTTTTAAAAAATAGTTGCCGGTCTCTAAAAAATCAGAAAAAAATCAGAGTAGCATAACTTTGCACCCTCTATGCATTTCTGCAATAAAAAATTTTGAGGTCAGTACTCCATCATATCTTTAATTAATGAATGCTTCCCACAAATTATTTTCCTCATGATGCTATTTACAGTACATAACCAGAGGTGGGAAAGTTTCAAATTATGCTGAGACAAGTGTTTGGACACTTTTCTTTTACCTACACCACAGGAACTTATGTATATGGGCAGTACAGTATGTCAAACTCATCATTATTTTCACCAAAATAGTTAGTCCAGATCTGTGCAGCCTGCAGTGGCAGTGCAATACTGCAGGGCAGCAGAGTATAGACAGCCTTAAGCTGCCTTCCTCCTACCAACTCCTTAATCTAGTAATCAGTCACACCCAACTAAAGTCACAAAAAGTCTGCCGTGTTCTGGAATTGAACCGGGGACTTCTCGGACCAGAGCCAGGGGTACTAACCACTACACTACAGAGCCATTTTTTTTTATTATTATTATTAATTAGTCTTTTGGGTTGTACACCTGTGTGATGATCTTGAATTACAGTAAATAGCTAAATACAGCATAATATAAAATTTGAAGTTTTAGACCTTGGAAATTTTAATGAAACAGCAGATGAAAGGAGAAATATTTTGAATTTGTAGAATATGATAAAGGACCTATACTGTATAACCATATTGATTTTGAAACAAAACTTCCAACATTCTCAAAACTGGATCTTGTCCAAGATCTCGAGGTTCTTGTCACTCACCGTCAGTACGAGGGTGTGGCAGGCTCGAAACACGTCCTGCCAGGTGCTGCCCCCGCCCTTGCTGGAACTGTTGGCGTTGAGCGTCTCAATCACCCTCTTGTCCTCAGACAGGAACTGCTTGAGCTCCGTCAGCGCAGTCTGCAAAAACACAACCTTCAGGTCTCGGCAAGGCACTTGATACAGTGGTATGCGCCTCTGATTCGTAATCGAATGGTCGTGAGTTCGATCCCAGCCACCGCCAAACTTTTCACAAGTGGCGGTTGCTAAAGAACACCCACTCGTGCATCCGGGAGGTGATTGATGGCATCCTTTATCAATTGCCGACCACCCTGATTGAGGTTTTCATGGTTTCCTCAGTTACAACTAGGCGAATGCTGGAATGGATTGCTTAGGCCATGGCCGCCCCGGTTTGGAAGGGACCCACAAAAGTAGGATCTACGAAGAGCTGGGAGGTTAAATTCAGTCACTTAATTAATTGTGGCCAGTACCCTACAACAGGGTTCAGTTGAAGCAAAAAATAAAAATAATAATGCAGTACAGAAATTCAACAGCTTTCAATTCTGAATTATAGAATTACGATATGACCTGATTTGACAATTACGAACACGATAGCGATTTTGTGACTTGGGATGGGTGTTACTGATTACTAGATGATGGAGTTGGTAAGAGAAAGGCAGCTTGCAGATTTATAATAAGGGACCCTATTCAATGTCAATTAGACTTTATAATAAACTTCCACTGCATATAAAACTCATCCCACAGTATGTCGATTTTAAAAGTGCCGTAAAAGCATTATTGTTGAAAAATTGTTTTTATAATGTATCTAGTTATGTTACATTTAGTTTTTAAGTATGTGTTTGGACGTGTCTTACCATCTCATGCAGAGTGCCTTCATTATGATTGTGTCTGTATGTATTTGAAAATGACCAATAAAGAATTGAATTGAATTGAATTACGACTGGCTATACAGTACTTCGCTGCCCTGCAGTCTTGCACTGCCACTGCACTGATCTGGTAGTAGGAGCACAAAAGAAAGCAGGAAAGAGTTCTGGGTGTCTGGTAAGCCTCAGCTCGGTCGCAAGAAAACTCTTACTCTGACAAGGTTAACTACCTGGCTACAACCAACAACCGAAAGGGTAAAATGGTGTCAAGGATATTAACTTTTAACATTATAAAATTTATCATGAAACAATAACACATTTTGATTAGCCATTAAATACTGTACCTTTGTAGTTTTCTATGTACATGCAGTGTATACAGTTAAACAAATCTAAGTTTACGTCTGACTTGGCGCCAACCGCCAAAAACATAGTCTAGACAGGCTGGCGCCCCCTATCTTAACAATGTTATAGACGTCCAAGATGGCCGCCGCGCGTAGTCAAATCTCACGTAAACCAAGATCTGTTATACTGTATGTTGTATCACAGACAAAACAGACGTACCACCAAGCGGGATTATTAGGCCCGCTTAGATAAGCCATGTTTACGTCTAGTATGACGTCATGTGAGAGGGGTATAAGTGGAAGGGATATGTTAAGAGATACGGACAACCAGTGCTGCCACCTATAGCTACGGTCTGTCACCATTGAATACAAAGGAATACTTCATGAACTCTTGAGGGGAAACGATAGTAAACAACGGGCCCAAACGTCCCACACGGTGGTATGCATACGTCTGTTTTGTCTGTGGTTGTATGCATGTGCATCCCACTGTATGCATATGCTCTCATGAAGTGAGTGCTAGGGCGTGAAACAGGTCAGGAATATCATATGCATACCATCTTTTCCCTCCCTTATCCTAACCCATGGCATTACCTTGCCCCGAGCTTCAAGTTCATAGAGGTGTGTAAGGTGTACACATGTACACTGTATAATTAAGAAGAACAAAAATGCTTACCGAACGTTTTTTGACGGCAGTTTCCTCGAGGTTTTTGAGACAGTAATAAATTTTCGTATCGGTATCCATTGCTGTTTAACTTCCAAATTTAATAAAAAATGAACTTATGATTGATGTCTATGTATATATACTATAGGTATGTATAGTATAATTATGCATCTTTATGTCCTTATTGACGATGTATGCATACTGCATGCATTGCATAATTATAATATAATTTTATGCACGTTTTGGAAAACGAGAAGCATGTGACACTTCTTAACAGCTATGCATACATGATGTTACTGTTGATGTATGCTAATTATAAGATATTAGCAACTTCTATTTTAACAGCACATGACTGTAACAGAGTTCAATGTTGGTCATGCTTATGTGTTTGTTAAATATAAGTCTATAAAATTAAGAAAAATCAAGTATTTGAGACAAAACTTGTCAACACAAATTCTTGTGCAACTTGTGACAGATTAAGCCTGCTTCTCTCTGGATTAAGCCGCCCACAGTACAGGAAAATACTGTGAAGCCGCCATTTTTAACTTATTTTCGCGCCATTTGCTTTTCGTACTTCAACTTTTTAAAAACCGCGCAATTTTTAAGTTTTGAAACTTGTACCGACTTGTATTTTTTTCTTTGAAACACTCTGTTTTTCGGGTGTTTTCTCAGAAAAAGATGCAACTCCTACCACCAATTTATATATAATTGAAGATTATTAATTGTTTTATAATTTTCTTTCAATATTTTTACAAAACAGTTAGTGATATCAAAATAATTGTACAACTTATTACTCATTCAACTCGATCGGCGAACGGCCACCGCCCACTTTATCAGCTGTGTGTTGGAAATAAAACGTAAATATTGTGCTTTTTTTTCTTTAATTGATCGCAAATCTTGTGACATATAATAAAGTTATATAGAAAATCAGCTAGCCAAAATGTTAGCCAGTAAATTAGTGTTCCTAGACGCTAAGAAAATTAAATTAGCGTCATCAACGTCAGGTCAGTATTTTACAAATTTGCTAATGTCCACCAGTTACCATGCAACAATCAGAGAAAAAGAAACGCTGGATGTAAGTATTTTGTACACGGTTTGAGCCAATTAACAAAACCAAGTTATCTGAAGCTCCCCAACATTATATCATTGAGCTCTACACAAGGGCTTATTGTGTAGAGCTCAATGCATTATATCAACCAAAAATAAATTAAAATTTAGGCTTTTAATTCTGCATTTAGGCTTTAGGGGCAATCTAAGCTTATAAGCTAGGCCAAAACCATGCAGGCAGCTTATACACCTTACCCCTGACAACCCTAAACTAATTAGGATAATTGAAGTGAGGTAAATAATACGGAAAGGTAGATATATTGGGAGGGGGGATCATCGGTGGAAGCTGGAGTTCAGGGGTAGTGGAAGTGATGTGGGAAAGTACTCCTTCATAAACCGAACAGTAAGGGAGTGGAACTCCCTGCCGTCCGAGGTGGTGGGGGCGGAGAGTTACGGGGGATTTAAGAGTGCGTTGAGCACTATATTGCGAGCCACCATGGTTTAGCCACATTTGCCGCAAAGCGTTAAAATCTAAATCTTAGTATGTATGGTATACGAGAGGCTACTAATAGAGGATATGTAAATAATTTAAGAGACTGATATAATTATGTATTATCATATTATGTTCCATAGAATATTATAATGTGATTGTGTTAATTTGCTTTCACATATTCGAAAATCGCTACGGAAACACGCTGTAGCTACTCCGTAGCAAAGGTGTTGATTTTGCTGTGGCGCACGTAGCTGTACCGTAGCACCTCGCGATCTTCTGCGGCACGTTCTACGGAACTCCATAGCAAAATCAAGATGAGTTTGATTTTGCTGCGGTTTTCACATGATTTTCCGCCGCAGCTGCCGCAGACGAACAAGAATATGTGAAAGGCTTATGGCATTGCTACGGAACTCCGTAGCAATTTTTGGAATATGTGAAAGCACCTTTATTTGTATTTAATTACCTGCTTGTAAACATCTTACATATATTAATATAATTACGCGGCAATACATTACCAATAATATATCATACGGTATATAGTTCCGGGGGTCTAAGGGAATCAGGAGGGGGGGGAGACACTTTGGGGGTGATCGCCCCCTTCCCTGAGTAAAAGGCACCCTCTATTCGTAGTAGGGCGCAGTTACCCCCAACAGTTGGACTAAATGGAACTCCAATTTAGTTAAAGTTCACTCTCTAAAAGTCATATTTTAATTCAACTTTGTACAACTGTTCATTCCTTTGAGACCAACAAATAATGGATTATGAACTAGAGGCTGCCAAGTGAAATAGCATTGGAAATAGGCATGAATTTCGTACTGAAAACTTAACTGTGCCTTTAAGTGAGGGTTTTCAAGACCCGGAAGGTCCAAAAATTCATACTGTATATTACCATGAACCCAGGCTTCTCCACTGAGCCATCCCCATGCAGCAACTAGCGATGTTGTATTCTCGACACAATTATTTTTTAATGTTGCAGAAATGCTTCAAAATATTAAACCTGCCAAGCAACTGCGACCAAGAGCAACTGCGAAACACATTTTTAAATCTTGTGAAGAGGTATCACCCTGACAGTGGCTCTCCAGATGCCGATGTTATCAAATTTCAAGAGATTGAGTCGGCGTACCGCACTTTGCAAGAAAAATTCTCAAAAGAGAGATGGGAAGCTGCAAAAGTAGGAGGAGAATATGGCCTTTATTATGAAGAAAAACAAAGTGTCAAAGAAAAGGTCATAGAGTTTGATATCAAGGTATTTAAATTAAAACAAATCAGGGGCATTGAAATTAAAATTTAAAAATGACCAGTAGTCATGTAATTAAAATGCAGGGATAAATGGGAAACTTTCATGGATATTTTTATTATTCCAGAAATGAAAAGAAGGTACAAAGTAAGGGTATTCTAATTTTTTTTTTTTCATATTTTTTAAAGTCCGAGAAATATCTTTAATATGTACTGTAAGAAGATAGGACCTAAAAGGGGTTTGGGTTTAAAGTCAATCTCGGCAAAACTTTTTTAGCAATACTTCCTGTCCAGTAACAACACTGTCAGTCCAGTGCTTTGACTGTTCGGCCGGTACTTTGCCAATACTCATGTAGGTTGTCCATTTTGTGTTTTTATATAATATTGTTTGATATTCCTAGTTTATTATTATTACAAATTTTCTAGTCATAATCATTTATTAGAATCATGCTTAAATTTATTTTGCCAGCCATAAGAACATTATAATTATAGTTTAATTAATGCATTCAGTAGTATGTTACTATTAATTTCAAGTGTCTGATGTGCTGAGTGTGCTAATATTCTCTTGATTAGAAATTAAGAGACCCGCTCTATACTCGACTTATGTCTTAATAACCTGTTTGGTTGTCAGCCCTGGAATTTCCGTGATGGTTAAAGCTTTTTTAGTATATCATCCTTTGTCCGGAGTAATGAGTTATCTGCCTACATTACACTCATTGTAATAATGAGCTGCATTATCTACTATTGTAAGTGAGCATGACAATATGAGCTTTATTTTATATAGATTTACAACTCGCAATGGAGGCTTCAAAGCAGGTGATTTTGTGGTGTTCCCATCGTCCTGTTTTAAAACTACATATGTAAAAAAAAAACTCGAAATTGCTTTTTCGGGTTTAAAGAAATTTTTTAGGCAAAAATGAGTTCTTGATTCATTATAAAGTTACTGAGAAAAAGTTCAAATTTTCTAATATGGTGGCTTATGGAGAAAATTTTCCCGCCGGGGAACATTTGAAGACTCTAACTACTCTAATACGCTCACCTGAAATAACAGATACTGTAGTTCATTATTGACAAAATCGTGGTAGACCGATAGCTCATTATTGCGGACAAGGGACGGAATATTGTTCAAATAACCGTGTCTGCAGAATTATCCACGTTACTGACACATTTTATGTTGACAGCACACAGCCCCTCAGCACCGACAATATTTGAGCTACGACGGTATCGGCACTGGCACACCGGTGCAGCGTCAGAAGCAGCACCAGAAGTACCGTGCCGCTGTGGCCATTGATAATGTGTATGATCATCGAGTCCGGAAATTAGCCGGGTCCGGTGAGGAGTCACTTGTTGTCAAAGATAAAAGAGAAGCCAAGAAAATTAAAACAAGGTAAATGTTTGTTAAGAATTAACAAACTTGTTGTCAAAGATAAAAGAGAAGCCAAGAAAATTAAAACAAGGTAAATGTTTGTTAAGAATTAACCCTAGCATTACAACGAGGTACTTTTTTGTCACACGTCACGCTTTACCAAGGGGGGGGAGGGGGGAGGTAAAAAAATACCCGCTATTTAAATTACATGCTTATGGAGAGGAGATGCTCCTAGCTGTGGCAGTGTTTGTGATTGTACGATCGTGAGCGAGGAACGATCCTTACGACCAGCAGTCACAGAGGCGGATTGGTGCGCGAGCTCCATAATTCACTGCATTATTCTCTCCTACTAGAGCAAAAAATCATATTCGACATTCCAACTCGCGCTCTAGCAGCCACTTTTTATATATCTGAGATCTAAGCGGCTGACTCGAATATGTGATTCACATCGTGCCTGCTGTCGCTCAATGTGAGTCGGGAGGGAGGTGACAGCCTTGCAGCGATCTGGACCTCGGTCTGTGGCTGCAATGCTTGAGTGTATGACCAAACCATGCATATATTGTATCTTCCGTAATCGGGCTATCATAACATCTTAACAATAGTCTGTCCTGGATATATACATACATTAAAAAAAAAAAAAGTTAAAGTTTTTCTTACTTTTTTTTTTTTTTTTTTTCCTGATGGTTTCCACATAATTAAACCTCAAAATAAATTACTAATCGAGAGTTAACTTGTTGAAATGAAACAAAAAGTAATAGGATCATTTTTTGTAAGTTATTAATTTTTTAATGCTTTAATACTGATTTGATTAAATTTGACCAAAGTCACCACAGTTTCAATAATATTCTTTCAACTTGTATCCTATATTGTTGCTTCAGAATGCAAATCACGTTACTACAAAAAATTTTATGCAATTCTAAACCTTATCTCACTAGAACATAAGGGTCAAAGTTCCATAATTTTGTATTGTAGTTGCGTGATTTGCATTCTAAGACGATGCTATATCTCATAAAAACTTGATACCGATTTGCTCTTTTTTTTTTTTTTTTTTTTTTTTTTTTTTTTTTTTTTAATACTACCAGCTACATTAATCCTTAAGGGTAAGGTAACGCCACCAATGTTAAAAAAAATCCCTCTCACAAAAATTCTGAAACAAATTTAAAATGTTCTCCTCTACACCCCCTATCAGTAGCTAAAATATCAGGTATACAAATACGATCTAGTTTTTGAGTTATGAATTTTTAAAGTTGACCAATTTAACATGGGAGTTTCATTTCTCCATGTTAAAGTAGTCAACTTTAAAAATTTATAACTCAAAAACTAGATCGTATTTGTATACCTGATATTTTAGGTACTGATAGAGGGTATAGAGGAGAACATTTTAAATTTTTTTCAGAATTTTTGTGAGAGGGATTTTTTTTAACATTGGTGGCGTTACCTTACCCTTAAGTTATTTTAACTAACTGACAATTATATATTAGATAATTATATTTCTATGTATTATTTTAGATATGGCATGGAAAGATTGGTGGAAGATTTAATTCAAGAGTCCATGGCCAAAGGAGAGTTTGATAATTTATCTGGAAAAGGAAAACCTCTTCCACAAACTACAGACAATCCTTATGTGGACTTTGTTACCCATAAAATAAATCAGGTTTGAGAAATGTTTGTTTATTTATTTATTTATTTATTTATTTATTTATTTATTTATTTATTTATTTATTTATTTATTTATTTATTTATTTATTTATTTATTTATTTATTTATTTATTTATTTATTTATTTATTTATTTATTTATTTATTTATTTATTTATTTATTTATTTATTTATTTATTTATTTATTTATTTATTATTTTTTTTAAATATATTATGATGCTTATGGATTGCATCATTTACCATAATTAACTCTCAAGTTAAAAATAATTTTTGGGTCCATGTTAACTTCCTATACTTTAAAGTATCACTTTTATTTAATATTATGATTTTTATCATATAGAGTGAATAAAATAAATTTAATTCGATATACAGTACCTATATATCAACATGTTAGTGAAAAAATATCCAACCTTCATTGGTAAGCTAAAAAAAAAAAAAAAAAACTAACATGTAAGTTCCTTGGTAAGCAAAATCAGGTTAGGATTTTCCTTTTTTAGCTTACCATGCAATGAAATTAGGATTATTTTTTTATTTTTTTTTTTTTTTTTTTCCAGCTTACCAATGGAGTCAGAATATTTTTCCGCTACCATGGTAGCATTGCATTATGCATTTTTTTAAGAAAATATACAATAGAAATTATAACATAGATTGATTTGATCGGAAAAATTTGTGATAAATTACAATAATATATTTGTGTATATTTTTTTAAAATAATTTATGTGTTAATTTTTTTATTACAGCAAATTTTAAACTGACTCAACCAAAAGCAATTATAGAGTCATATTGAACTTGCATCAATTTTCAATCACGTATTATCAATGTTTATAATATATATTATACTTGTTCAAATTTAAAATCACGTAGTATCAATGTACCTTGTTGTCTGCAGGTTCTGATAGACAACGGTTTCGTACCGGAGTGGATTTCTCTACAGAAGGAGATCAGAGAAGAGATTACAAACCTCAAGGACAGTCTGACAAGGGCGCGCGGCTCGCTGGGGCCGCTGCCGCTCTCCGCTGCTGAAGAACACCAGTGGCGCTGCGCTCTGGAGCAGCTGACGCCGCTCGTCAAAAAACTCAACGACAAAATCAACAAGTTCAACTTGCTGGTGAGTTTAACACTGCTTCAATATCTGGCCGGGGTGGGAAATCTTGTAAATTACCTGTGCATCTTAATTTTCAGTCAACTCTTTCAAATTTAAATCTGAAACTTGGAAATAAATTTTGAGAAATTTATGTTCAACTTAAGCTGTTATCTGTTAAATTCAGTGCAAATTTCCATGTTCTTTGCAATTTTATGATTTTTTTTTCACTGTTTATTTGTACTGACAAACAATAAATTTAAATTAGTTGTTGATATATCATCCTCATTATTACTGTATTCCCGCGTATATTCACTTTTAATAAATTCACAATGTAGATTCTTTTAGCTCTGTTACAATACTGTGTACACCTGAATGGGCAACTATTACTTTTGCTAACCATGCACACAAATATGAAAATTCATAGGAAAAAATTTACATATATATCCAAAAAAATTCTGTACCAACTATAGTGGAATATTAAAAAAAGAAATCCATAAGCTTTGTTGTTGATGCTTTGTAAGTTCAGTGTACAAGCTTGTCCATGTTAAACAGAATATTTTACTTGATACTTGTACAGTGCCCCCTCCCCCTCCCTCCTCGTAGATTTGTACCTGATCACTTGTACGTCTCACTTTTTATTCCTAATTTTTACCTAAACTGTACAGGTTCCGTTGATGAAGAAGCAGATGCTTCTGTTCAAGCTGGACCGGGAGGCTGAACGTCAGCTGGCAGAAGGCAAGACTCTGCATGACTTGGGACCATCACAGCAAGCCCCTCCCCCAACCTCCCCTCAATCTCGGACGTCCGACAACAGCCTGTTTGCCCTGCTCAGCTCTTTCTTTCACTGACCGTGTGTGATACAAGGGAGTATCAACCTCAAGAACTTTTATTGCAGAAATAGAGGATGCAAAGTTGTGTGCTATTCTAATTTTTTAGAGTCCAGGGACTATTTATAAAAAGATTATTGAAAGTACAGAGAAAGTGACGCCTCTCTTAATATTAAGATTGGATTTAAAAGGGGTGTGGGTTCAAACCCAACCTCGACAAAACTTTTTAGCAATATATTTCCTGGGCTCTTAAAAAAATCTGAAAAAAAATCAGAGTGGTATACCTAGCTAAGCATCCTCTTTTCATTTTTACAGTAAAAATTTTGAGGTTGATGCTCTTTGAATCACGGATAAAATACCCTTTGATAAAATACCCTTGGATATAATACCCAGACAAAATACCCTAGGACAAAATACCCTTGGACAAAATACCCTCGGACAATTAACCCTTGGACAAAATACCCTTAGACAATTAACCCTTGGACAAAATATCCTTTGACAATTAACCCTTGGACAAAATACCCTTGGACAAAATACCCTTAGACAAAATACCCTTGGACAAAATACCCTTGGACAAAATACCCTTGGACAAAATACCCTCAGACAAAATACCCTCAGACAAAATACCCTTAGACGAAATACCCTTGGACAAAATACCCTTAGACGTAATACCCTTGGACAAAATACCCTCGGATAAAATACCCATCACTTTGAGGTTGGGAAAAATTTCAGTTTCAATTCAGGGCGAGAAATTCACATTTTTGAAAATACTGGAATATTTCATTTGCAAAAATACATTCATAAACTAGCTCATTCAAAGAATAATCATCGTTTTGAATAATATATAATAGATATATGAATCTCAATTCCAAAACGCTTGGGTAAAAATGCATGTCCCCACTCGTGTTCAGTTCGTTCATATATAGCCGTCTCACTCAAATATCTTTTAATATACTATACACATCAATGCTCGTTTTTTCCTAACGGGGCCAGCTCCGTAGTCTGGTCTTTTTGTCAAAATTATATAACTAAAAGTTCGGTAAGAAAGAAGTATATGATTTTTTTCCCCGGTGTCTCAATATTTTTAAGTCACTAATATGCATTAAGAATTAAAAGTTATAAAGGCTTTTTAACACAACTAAATACTTTTTAAGATAATTTTATTATGTGCCATGTGTACATGTAATTCTATATCTTCAAAAATATAAAATTTCTTCTCATCATTAAAAATGTGAATTAAATATAATTTTTTCTGGTAAATAATGATTCTGTACAATAAAATAACAAATAAATATAACTGAAATAGCAATACGTATTTTACTATCATGCTTTGTGCTGGTTGTTACCCGTGACAACATAAATTTTAAAACCATTATGAACATTTAATTTTATAGCTAGTTTCCATGAGTAAGTTTATATAACATTCTACTGCAAAAAGCAATGTATCTCTTGTCGACCTTACAATGTAACATTATGTTAATACGTAAAAAATTGGGTGGGGAAGCAATGTTTTCTTCTATTCATGAGGTGACGATTTTTTATTCTTACTTTTTGTTTTGTTTTTGCTCTTTATTAAAAAATAATGAAAAAAATGCATTCATACATTCATTGTAAAATAATTATACCATAATAATTATGCGATGTTTTATTTAGTCTCCCCTGTTCATTTACATTTACTTATTTCCCCCCCCCCCCCCAAAGTCCTTTTTGCCTGGGTTGGCTCAAATTTATTGCACCCAAATTAACCTACATTAAGGGTAAGGTAACACGAACAATCGATTGTTGTAGTCCCATTTGATTAACATGTAAACCTTAGCAACCTCATAATGATTCTGAATGTTTTTTTGCAGTTCTTGGCACCAAAAAAATATGGAAAAAATTTCAAAACAATCGGACGATCCAATTTTTTAAAATTATTTTCTTAGTTTAGGTCTCCATGGGAAAGCCCTATACTAAAAATTTAAAAAATTCGCGTAAAAAAATTGGATCGTCCGATTGTTTTGAAATTTTTTCCATATTTTTTTGGTGCCAAAAACTGTCTCTCAAAAAAATTCAGAATTATTATGAGGTTGCTAAGATTTACATGTTAATCAAATGGGACTACAACAATCGATTCTTCGTGTTATCTTACCCTTAAAAAAATAACATGATAAATAATAAAATAATTAAAAGATGCTAAATATTTAATTAATATACTCTACAACTAAACGTATAAAAAAATAAATTATGCTGTGAAAGTATCATGCGCAGGATTCAGTGAAATTTATTTTACCTTTTTCATGGGCAATTCGCAATAACATATTATAAATTATAGAAATTATAATCATAAATTTATGATTATAATTATTGGTACTGTTGAAATCCGAAATATCATATATTTTTAATTTTGGTTGGTTGGTTGGTATTTTGGGACAATTGACACATTATATTTTTAATTTTATTATATCAATAGGAAACTTTTTATGCAACATGAAAATTATTGTACCCTGTCCCTTTAATAATAATTATAATAATAATATTAATACTGTACTGTACAGTGTATATACAATACATGTGTGCAAAATGTTTGCTTGATGTAGGTATAGTTTTTATCATTCTACGAAATACCTAAGATGCTGTTATATATTATAATATACAGTATGGTAAATTGTCTGAGGGTATTCTGTCCAAGAGTGTTTCGTCTAAGGGTATTTCGTCTAAGGGTATTTTGTCCGAGGGTATTTCGTCCAAGGGTATTTTGTCCATGGGTATTTTGTCTGGGGGTATTTTATCTGAGGGTATTTTGTCCAAGGATATTTTGTCCTAGGGTATTTTTTCCAAGGGTATTTTGTCCTAGGGTATTTTGTCCTAGGGTAAATTATCCAAGGGTATTTTGTCTGAGGGTATTTTGTCCGAGGGTATTTTGTCCAAGGGTTAATTGTCCAAGGGTATTTTGTCCTAGGGTAAATTATCCAAGGGTATTTTGTCCTAGGGTAAATTGTCTGAGGGTATTTTGTCCTAGGGTATTTTGTCTGGGTATTATATCTGAGGGTATTTTATCAAAGGGTATTTTCTCCGTTTACCATGCTCTTTAGGCTGGTTTTTGCCCTGATTAGTTCCTTATGTTGATATTTTTAAATGTTGATTAAATTAATATGAATTAAGTACCTGATAAGCCTTAAAGTAATTGAAATTGTTAAGTTTATTTCTAGTATAATTATTTTTGTTTAAAAATATTTTCAGTAAAATAATATTTGTGACAAAAATTTATAACGCATGTGTTTTGTAGAATGTGTTTTTAAGCTATATAAAAATAAACAAAATTTCTTTTAATTCAATCAAATTATTATTTAATTAGGGTTAGGGTTTCATAAAAAAATAAATAATCTATTTGAGCTCCTTTTTCCCCCCATTTTCAAAAACGATAGGAACAAAAAAAGTTAGGCAACCTGAATTACACTGCAGCTCAACAGGTTGCATTAAGTCACAGGATATAAAAAATACACAGAGTTGCACTTTTGCACTTACTATTAGTAAGTGCAACTCTGTGAAAAAATAGTATAAAAAAATGATGAAGAAAAGAAATTTGTGTTATATATATTTTCATTTAAATATATATATATATATACAGGGTTTCCACAGGAATTCGCACGAATTGACAGGCAAATTAAAGTATGGAGCAGGATGGTAACATGAAAATGTTATACATTGAAGCTCAACAATCAACATTTTTAAAATTGTAAGCAAAAAAGCATTGTGTGGACTTGTTTTCTTTTGAAACGAAAAAGGAACAAAAATAGCTGTTTCTGAGCTCCAAACTCCGCAGAATCAGCTGTCATCTCAAAGAGATTATCCTAATTTAATTATTCGCTTGAATAAAAATTTACCCACACAATTTACCACAAGGCTTCTCCACATGAGCATCGTTGGTAACCTGGCACACGTCACTTATTTTAAATTGCACGTAAAATTCAACTGGAAAATAATATTAATCATATATATACTTATATGCAGCAATATTATTATTTTATTACTTATAATTTAATGTAACATATATATTATGTGCAATAAAACTGCCTAAAGTAATATCTTTTCAATTCACAAAATATAAAAAAGGGAGTATAATAATAAAAAAGAGAGATTTGCATAAATATAAGATATTACAGCCTAGAAATATATTGAGTATCACAGATTTAATACAAAAATAAAATTTTGAAGATATATTAATTTATGCATTTCATTGATTTCATTATATACATCACAGTCTTCATCTACTCGCACAATGGTTGTAACAAACCATTGTTTATAATCACTACGTTTACATGACGTTGTTTAAAGCGTATTCGTTGACGACGCCTCATAAGAATAACATATCCGTCGTCAACGAATACGCATTAAACACCGTCATGTAAACGTAGTGAATGTCTGTCGCATGAAGCCTTTTTCATTGTTAAACATGGGACGACGTAGTGCCTAATTTTTTGCCACCAGAGCAGAGAACGTAATGGCATTGTTGGCGCTAGGCAATGATGTCAACTTCATAATTAACGGTAATTTTCCATAAGTTAACATGTAAATCAACAACCGTCCCATGTTTTTCACGCGACAGACATTACACAACAACACTTTGTTTACCAATTAACAATTAATGAGCCGTTGTTATATATATACGTACATATATATAAACACTCAGTACTCACATATTCCATTTAAAATTATATATATTATTTTTTTTCTCTTATTATATAATTATAATAATTATATAATTATATTATATACAACCATATAATATATATTATACATAAGCTGACGCGCGTCACGCGCGAATATATCATGCGGTTACTGCGGTATAATTAAGCTATCGTTGGCTTCATTATATGAAATTGTTCACAAAAAATGTCTGGAATTTTAATGCTTTAAAAAAAACTTGATTTAAAATTGATGTATCACATTTGTTACTGTGAAAGATGTCAATTATATAATATATGTCTAAAAATATCGGCCTGTGAAAAAATGCATAATAATAAAATAAAAATGAATAAAGTGCCTTATTCTCGTATAGTAAAATATTAATAAGTTTTGTCAATATTAATAAATGATTTTTTTTTTTTTTTAAAGGCAGCACAGTAATGTGTTTTTTTTTTTTTACTGAGTATTTAATATGATACTACCCCACCGTCCCCACGTGATCATAACTTAACCACGCAATTAAAAGTATTAAAATGTTTGAAAACTGGTCACGTACTTAAATTATGATAGAAGCTTAATTAAATATTCATTATAGAAGTAGTTTTAGTGATATATGTAATATTTGTCACCGTAAGCAAGACAGACAGGTAAAAGCGAGCGCTGCAAGCGAAAGAGAGAGAAGGAAAAGTGGGGCGCTGTGCTGTAGGTATAGGAAGCCAACAGGTGCGTGTCAAAGGTCGCTGGCTCGCTGCTGCTCAGTACTGGTGTGACTATGGACGAGAGAGGAGGCGGCGTGCGGAGGAATGTCGTGCAAGGAATGTAAGTTGTATTGTGTAACAAAACGTTGTTTTTAGTATATAACTTGTATTATAATACTCAAGCTGAAATGTATATACTTTCTGCATTTTAATTAATGTACAGATGTAAATTCTTGAGATATTTTGCACGTACCTTCTATAACGATAAAAACAAACAAACATAATTTCCGCTAAAATGTATGCAATATATAATATAAAGCATCAAATACACATTTTGTTTTTTGTGTATATTGTGTAGTGCAATAATTTTCCAATTTGCAATTTTTTTTTGTATCCGTGCATTTATTGTATATACTTCGATTGTAAAAAAATTACTTTTTTTTTTACTGTTATCCAATTATCTTTTCCAATAATATCTAATGAAGTACAGAAAACAAAAATATTAAACAAATATTTTGTAAAAAACTATTATTTATTTATTTATTCATTGTACATTCAGCCTCAAAAACTATTACAGAGTTATATATATATATATATATATATATATATATATATATATATAGTTTTCTTGATAATTTACTTTTTCTTCGTATTATAAAAATTACACTGCAGTATAAAATAGAATATTTTTTTGTAAAACGCGAACCAATCATAGCGTTAACATAAAGCTACTATTTGGTTCCAAACTTTCATTTTTCAATAAAATAATTCCTATTTTACATTCAGTACATCAAAATTTTAACTCCCTTGAAAATGAACCGGCCAAGGCAGTTTTGAATTAGAATGTATAATAATTTAATTACACTCGAATGTTTTTGATAACATGATTTTTGACAGTGGTTGTACTGAAGGTTGCGATGCATTTCTTCCTCAGGTGATTCTACGAGACGCTCAAACTCTGATGCAGCTCAGAGAGAGGTGTATGTTGTGAGCTTGTCAACTACGTATGTAGCGACATGTTCGTCCGTGCATTCACTCTCTTTCACCTTTTGGGGGATTATTTAGTATAGTGAACATGATATATATGTCTGTTATATACTTGAAGGTTTTTACTTTATCTATGAATAATCGTTTCATCATGAAAATATGTAAATCAATTTTTAAGATTGTACCGTATCAAACTTATTTAGGGTTGATAAAATATTTATAATAAATTTTACCATTCTTTTTCTATGAAATTGTTCTTTTAATGTAAGTTATCGATGTTCTACACCTCTGTTTTCTATTTTTTTTTTTTTTTTTTTTTTTTTTTTTTATTAATTAAAATGTTAATTATTAAACGTGTGTATTTTTTCCAGCGATAATTTAAAATTATTATATTATGGTTTAACTTCAAAATAATTTTCCGATATGTATAGTTTAAGGAATTGCGAGTCTAATTTTATTTTCCTAATAATGGAGTGTTGACCTCATTTTTTTTTTAATACAGAAATCGATAGAAGGTGCAAAGTTATGCTACCCTGATTTATTTCGGATTTTTTACAGTCTTTGAAGTATTTTTAAAAAATAAATAAAAGTCCTTTTTGTGATGTCACGTGGCGGTAAGTCTTATATATCCTTTTCTTAAGGAGAGGTGCCTCATGACGTCACAAAGATGACTTTCAATAATTTTTTAAAAATACTTAATGCAGGGCTGTTAAAAATCCGAATTAAATTAGAGTAGCAAAACTTTGCACCCTCCATCGATTTCTGCAATAAAAAAAAAATGAGGTCAATACCCCATTGAATGAATTTTATAGTAATCTTATTTTGACGTCATGAAATTAAAAGTAAAGTTATATACTATTTCAACATTAAATAACATATTATATATTATATAATAGTGATCGAAAATGTTCTGACAGAGCTGCCAGTTTCAGCAAGTCATACAGCATAAAATATAGAACGTTTACGCTACCCCGAGGTGTAAGAACCTTGCTCGTGTGATATTTTCTTCTGGCTAACACGTGTGCGTGATCACGTGTTTAAAATTAAGCGACCGTTTCTTTGAATATTTATAAAATTGGATAGTAAAAAAGAGTTGACGCGGATAATTCGACTCTCGAGTAACTGCGATATAATTTCAAGTCACGATAATTTTGTTGTAATTTACAATAATATCAATTTTACTGTGTTAAAAGTAATTTATTAAAAAACAATATTTTTAAAAGTGGGTACACACAATACACAGGTGCAATTTCTTTTTTAATCAACATACCATTAGCAGTTTTGATAACATATGGTATTGGTGATTTCCAAATGTAATATGGTTCGACTTTCTTATAGCTTAGCTGTAATTTTTGCTATTTTTATTTTATTTTTGTTTTTAGTTTCTAACAATCTGTATATAGATTGTTTTTGCTCACAATCAATCTAATACGCCTTGTTTAGATTGGTTTAGGTTAGGGTTTGTAGTCCGTGACTTGTAGTCAAGCCATGTAATGAGACATAATTCACACCTGGTGTGATTGAGAGACCTTGCGGATAAACCAGACTTTTAATTAACTGCATTTTACTTTGGTAATAATCACATTTAAATAAAGAGATAAAAAAAAACAATACTTTCCTTAAGTTATAATAACATTATAATTAAATGATAAAATGTTTATATGTTATAAATTTAATTTAATACACTGAGAGGTGATCCCGAAACCCAAATTCTATGTTATGTAGTATCATCCTGAACAAGGTTGTCATGTACCTGAAGATGTGTTAAATTTACTACACTTATTAAATTTGTTAACTTAATTTTTATTGAATTATATAGTTAGAGTAATTACGAGGATGGTTTTCAATCCCTCGGCAATGCGGAGATGGTGAGGGTGGTACCGTGAGATCTGCTCTTGCTTCCCCCTCCGCTTGTATTTGGTGTCCTGTGGGGGTGTAGCGGAGGTTCGGTCGTTTCCCTAAGTTACCAGCGAAACCGGCCTCCGCTGAGCATAGCTTTAAATGGTTAGGATGACACGGCTACTGCTTCTCCCACCCAGGGTACAAAATCGCCACGATTTACCACTATGTGGTTACCCTGGCATTGGATAAATCCATAGACAAACAATTGTGGCGTACCACCCCCTCCCCTTGTCCATAATAATCCTTTTTATTTATGTTTCGTTTTCATTATTATTTATTTTATTATTTTATGTTTTATTTATTTTTTATTATTATTTTATTTTTTTATTTTAATCCTTTATCCATAATCCTTCCACCTTAAATTACATAGGTATAAAAAGCTTGAGGATGGATTTGCTATTATACCAATATTATAATATGACCACCTTGTTTTGTATGATACTGCGAAGCACAGAAAGTTGAGTTTTCTTGGATTTTTTTATTACATAACTTACAAGAAGTGAAACGAAATGTATGAACTTTCATTTAATGCTTTGGCACGAAAAAAATTATAATATGTATATTGAACTAATTATTTAAAAATAAAATAAATTTTTTTAATAAATAAATTATTAAATATTATTTTAAAAATTATCAAATTAATATTAGCAAAAAGAAATAATCTGGTTTAGAAGCTGTTTCTTACTTAACTTACGGGATAGTTTGATCAGATTGCATGGTCCTAAGTAACTTAAACCAAAGTTAATGATGCTTTGATTGAAACCTGCCACTTTAAAAAATATCGTTTTCAACACTATATTTTAAATTTGCTATATTAGCACCGAAACTGTGTAGTCATGGTTCCTTTATTCTCCCTTGTGTTTGGAAATTATTCAATATGAATATTTAATGGACAATTTGCATGACATTTTTTATTGCAGAAATTGATAGATGGTGCAAGTTATGCCACTCTGAAATTTTTCAGATTTTTTAGAGACCGGGAACTATTTTTAAAAAATTATGGAAACCCGATTTTATGACGTCACGAGGAGTCTGTCTTTAAGAAAAAGATAGACGCTAAACGCCCGTGACGTCATAAAACTGACTTTCAATATTTTTTTAAAAATAGTTCCCGCTCTCAAGAAAATCTGAAAAAATTCAGAGTAGCATAATTTGGTACCCTCTATCCATTTCTGCAATAAAAAAATGTCATGCAAATTGTCCATTATGAAATTGGATATTACTGTGAAAATATAAAATAATAATTGACAAATTATCTAAAACAAATTGCCGATAATACATTATAATATATGTATTTAATTATTCATTCAAATTTATTATATATAATATATATAATTACTCGTTAAATAATATATAACTATTATTTAAAACGGATTCTACAAATTCCTCAACTTCGTTCTATCGTTGGCTCGTCACCACCTCGTCACGTGACCTCCGAGAGATCATCGTCCTGAAGACATGCGCTAACTTCTTTGGTGAGTTGAATTTTTTTGTTCAAAATATTTAACACAGCATTATTATTATTAATTTCTAAAATTGTATTCTGTACTTTTAATGCAGGGGCTACGTTTGCTCGGCTGGTGTATAAAATAAAACTCGACACCCATTCTGTGCATGATGCTGCTGCCGTGGCACCTTATATATATCAGCAACCGCTGATCAACCGCCCACTCAACAAACTTACCTTTCTATATATACTGAACATCATACCTTATCAACCGTCTAGTTCAATCAATTTGGTTTGGTGAGTTTTCATTTCTTTTTAAATGTTAAATATCGGCATCATTATTTACTGAAATATCATTAAGTTCTATTCTCATTTTAGCACCACTGGACAGCAGTCACGTCTGTTATATCTGCAATTCTCCGTTCGGTGTGTAGCTGAACAGTCGAGGACCTCGTGACTGATGACGTCATCATCGTGTCAGTGACGTCACAGCTCGTCTGCTCGTGGTACTTTTCTCGTTTGAACCATCAAGGTATAATCAAGGTAAATCCACCTCTACATAGGGATTATTGAAAGAATGTATATTTTAATTATTTCACCTTATTAAGAGTTCCACCCAGAGTGCAATGTGATGCACTTGTGTGTGGTTCCTCAGACTTTGGACATCGCTTTGGTTCATTGATAAAAAAAAAAGTAGAGATGTCCGTCCTGACTGAGGTTTTCCACGGTTCCCTCAGTCTCACCTCAGAAAATGCTGGGACGCATAACAGGCCGTGCAGCCGCCATCATCCTTTCCTTACCTTATCCCTACCCCTCCGCGATTGAGCTGTAAGCTCTTAGGGGTGTTTCCTTGTAAAAATAAATTAATAAATTAGTGAGCTAGTTAACAAAGTCAAATAAAAATCAACTTTATTGTTTTCATAATATTTCCAATGTTTCACATATATTATATATATGCATCTTCAATAAATCAAATAAAAAAAAATTGAAACAACGTTAATTTTATGTTAATAATTGACTAATTAATGGGAATTAAGCAGTTTTAGAAAAACCCGATGAATCGATCTTAAAGTTAACTGTTGTTTTTAGGACTCGCTGACCGTGGACTCACATCATTACGCGCTGTCAGACGAGGATACACCCCATGGCACATGACACCACGAGGTGCGCTCCGTGGTCGCTCCATGACTCAGCATGTCCTCGCCAGGTAGGGATCATAATGTATATAGTCTGTCCGGGGGATAGGTTGATCTGACGTCATGATCTAATACGATCCTAATCCAAGTGTCACATGACTCCCAAATAGACTATATTATTCCTCGTGGACTCGGACAAACTCAAGGGGCGACGAACCTGAATAAAGACAAAGAGGTCGAACGTGGCGCAGTGCATTGACCGGTGATCTCGTTCGATCACCGAAGTCAGGCTACGTCGAGCGTGGTCAATACTTGGATGGGTGACCGTTTCAAGTAAAAATTACGCTGCTCCCTCCCTGGGGTAAATTCGTCTCGCTTTCCACCCAGTGCAGTAATGCACTTGCATGTGTGTGGTTCCCCAGGCTTTGGACATCACTTTGGTCCATTGATAAAAAGTATGATCCTGACTGAGGTTTTCCACGGTTCCCTCAGTCTCACCTCAGTGAATGCTGGGACGCGTAACAGGCCGTGGCCACCATCCTTTCCCTACCTTATCCCAACCCCGCATTACCCCGCCGCGAGCAGTAAGCTCTTAATGGTGTATCCTTGTAAAAAAAAAAAAAAAAAAAAAAATCAAATTATGGAGTTGGGAGCTTCCATCAAGGTGTATTTCCATGGAGCGGGGAAAGCGAGAAAACCACGTGCCGCAGCCAATCAGATGCTTTGGATTTCCTCGCCTTGCAGGGAGCGATTATATCGCCAACATGGCCACCATACGAGTTTGAAGCAAGTGCGCTTTTCTTACCTCGCTAAGCCCCGCTCGACATGATCGCTCCATGGAAATGCACCTTAATTATAACCTTCAATAGTAATAATATTCTTGGGAGATCCTTGTTTGTATGGCTTTGTCATACACTTTGAGACATCCTAAATGTTATCAATGCTGTAATTGTCAGTCACTCACGTTGTCGATATAAATATCATTTTAATGCATTTTTCTTCAACTCTAACCAAAATACTTAAAATACATTTTAATGACTTTTGTTTATTGTGTTGTAAGATTTCAGTGTATTAAAAATGACAATAATTCATAGACCTGGCATGTGGTAACTGTATGAGATTATATGCTATACTTTCTTTTATGATAATATATCTATTGTAATATAGAGTAAAATAATATTATACTCGAATAATGCAATGAAAATAAAAAAATCTTACAATTTATAATTATATTTTTATGTTAATTATTATGCATCATTAAATTCAGTTTTAATAATAACGTACGTATGCTCTGCACGTTTATTCGAATGCATTTTTCACACTTTTTATTTATACAGAAAAAACATTAAAATTAAAAATAAAATCAGTTAGCAATGTCAAATTTTAATTACTAATTATGTTTCTGCCTCTTAGAACTTGTCTGCCAACCTTCATCACGTTACACGATCGTCCGCTCAAGAATCCACCACTCGACTTGCGACAGAAAGACGAGGAGCCGGTCAGAGACCCCAAGTCACCACGATCCGGCCTGCAAGGATCACACGTGTCTTCTCCAGGTGGGAATATTGTACACTTATGGGCAGGCCAAACATTAACCCATACTCTTGGTTTGCATTATACTCAGTTTTTCCACCTTTTTATTGTGAGCCGTTTACATATTATGTGAAATTATTGTGAACAGAGCCGTTTTGCTCTTATATGTTAACCGTGACAAAAATTTACTAATGCAGGAGTCGTTTGAGATATGATAATTATTTTTTATAAATTTATATAAATGCTAGGTTTCAGAAGCATGGCAGTATCTAATTTTTAGCATTTTTACAAGCAGAAATGAACATAAAATGGTCAATTGAAAAATGCAACTTTTTAATCAGTTTGAAAAAAACTTAATTCCGTCACCTCAGAACAGAAGTGTCATAGCTACGAAGTTTTGATACAATTATAAACCTTTTGCTTCCTGTGGGTCTAAAATTGCATCAAAACTTCGTAAGTTAGGACGTGAGAAAATATTATTTTTTATTGTTTCTGCAACCTGTGACATTTAGGCGCTGAAACAGTTGCCTACTTTACAGTGAAAATGATCTCGCGACGTCACATATGCCCCATTATATACTTTGACATCCTGAACGTTACGTCTGCTCTAATTACATGCACCTCGCCATTGTACCTTGTTAACATTGTAGAGGCGTCTTGTGAACTAACATTTGTGTAATCAACTGTTTTACAATTAATTGTCTTGTGGCTTCTGTGCACGAAATAAAACAATTGTTTTTGAATATACGAGGAATGTCAAGCAGAATCTATCAAAAGACAAAATGGGTGGTATTCACGAAGAGTTAAGGAGCATTTTAGAGAGAGATATTTTAAGAAGCGTTTTTTATTCCAGGTAACAGGTAAGAAAAACGCTTCTTAAAATATCTCTCCCTAAAACGCTCCTTAAATGTTCGTGAATATCACCCATATGTCACCTTTCTTTTATTGTAAATTTTGATGCAGGTTCTCGTGATAATTTTGTTCAAGTTTTTCATATTTCTCAACGGCTCTTATAATCGAGCTGCAAAACGCTGTTGATTTATTTCTATTTTTTTAAACACTGAATCATAATAAAATACGTTATAAAAGACAGGACTATGACGTCACATCATCTTTAATTTCGATTTTAAGTGTATCACAGCAAATGTGAAATATTCGCATTCAACGCTCTTAATTACAATAAACTTTGTTAATAATATATTATTTCACCGTACGTTGCTGCACATATCAAGTACATGTTAATTAAAAAAAAAATGAAGTGGATAAAATTTCTATACCACTTATATTAAATCCAAAATTTTCGTGACGACTTGCCTCTTGGTTTCGCTTTGCTGCTAAGTATAACACGGCTTAATCATAATTATACTTCGAGGCACTTAAATTATACCACTGATGCTGAGTGCTGAAATATAGTATCGACCTCAATTTTTTTATTGCAGAAATGGATAGAGGGGGTGCAAAGTTATGCTACCCTGATTTTTTTTTTACAGATTTTTTACAGTCTTGGATTTTTTTTTAATTGAAAGTCCATTTTGTGACGTCACGCGGCGGCAAGTTCTATCCTTCTCTTAAGGAAAGGTGCCTAGTGACGTCACAAAAAGGACTTTCAAAAATTATTTATAAATAGTTCCAGGGCTGTAAAAAAATCTGAAAAAATTCAGGGTAGCATAACTTGGCTTGCAACCTCTCCATCCATTTCTGCAATAAAAAAAAAATGAAGTTGATACTCCATTGTAGATCTTTCACGTTGTCAATACAAATAACTTGAACGCCAAAATTTATAACTTTTACTTCAATTTTTATAGCTTTATTTGATTTTTTTCAATTTTATTTTATTTGATTTAGTTAATTTTGGTGCATGAAGAGTGTCAAGGCAATATTTTAAAAATATTTTTTAAATGGGTGATTTTTAAGACATTAATTCATTTTATTTATTTATTTTTTTTTTACAAGGATACACCCCTAAGAGCTTACAGCTCGCGGCGGGGTACTGGGTAGGGATAAGGTAGGGAACGGATAGTGGCCACGGCCTGCATGCTTACGCGTCCCAGCATTCGCTGAGGTGAGACTGAGGGAACCGTGGAAAACCTCAGTCAGGACGGACACCTCTACTTTTTCTCAATGGACCAAAGCGATGTCCAAAGCCTGGGGAACCACACACAAGTGCATCACTGCACTGGGTGGAAAGCGAGATGAATTTACCCCAGGGAGGGAGCAGCGTATTTTTTACTTGAAACGGTCACCCATCCAAGTACTAACCACGCTCGACGTAGCCTGACTTCGGTGATCTAACGAGAACCGGTCATTGCACTGCGCCACGCTTTACTTTCATGTATATATATATATATATATAATATGTGTGAATAATTGAAAAAAAAAATCAAATTAGAATCCATCACATTATACATTTGGTAATATATACGTACTGTATAGTGTATATTATATATTTATTTTTTTTAAACAGTTTCTGAAATGTATATAACAGAGATTTTTTTTTTAAATGTATTAACTATTTTAATAACATATATTCCATTGAACACACATCCAAAATAATTGCTTATTTCCTTCTCCTAGCACTCGTCTGCCCAACCTCACGATCGCTCGAGAGGCCGCCCCACCAGACGCGCCTTGAAAAATTTACGAAGCCCCCCAGCAAAGACTTCTCGCCGGTCAGAGACCCCACGTCACCACGATCTGGCCTGCATAGATCCCACGTGTCTTCTCCAGGTGGGAATAACATTTTAAACTACTGGGCAGGCCGAACATTAAAATTACTTTATCGTGGGTAGAGCTTCAAGAAATTGTGTTATATAAGCAAAAAGACAAACTGTTGTGGAAGATAGTTAAAAAATTAAAATAAATTACAAAAGTGTACCAACCTCAAAAAAATTTTATGCAAAAATGGATAGAGCGTGCAAAGTTATGCCATTTTGATTTTTTTTCAAATTGTCTAGAGCTCGGGAAGTATTGCTAAAAAGTTTTGCTGAGGTAGGATTTGAACCCACGCCCCTTTTAGTTCCTATCCTTTTATTACGAGAGGCGTTCAGAGAAATCACTTTCTCTGTACTTCTAATAATATTTTTAAAAATAGTTCTCGGATTTTAAAAAATCTGAAAAAATTATGGTCCTCAATCCATTTCTGCAATGCAATAAAAAGAAATGAGGTCGATAGTCCATTGTACGAGCAGTCTTTCTGCGCACAATGTTTTGTGAGATTCATTGCGTGCAGAGGACTCGATCTAGTATGATTGAGTATCGACCTCAAATTTTTTTATTGCAGAAATGGATAGAGGGTGCAAAGTTATGCTACCCTGAGTTTTTTCAGATTTTTTACAGACCGGAACTATTTAAAAAAAAAAAAAGTATTTTAAAGCCCTTTTTGTGACGTCACGAGGTGCCGCTCCTGAAGAAAAAGATAGGACTTGCCGCCGCGTGACGTCACAAAAAGGGCTTTCAAATACTTTTTTTTAAATGGTTCCGGTCTGTAAAAAATCTGAAAAAAATCTGGGTAGCATAACTTTGTACACTCTATCCATTTCTACAATAAAAAAAATAAGGTTGATACTCCAATACGTGTTTCATCCAAATATGCAGCAAAAAAATTCATACAGTTTCTCTATTGCTTTATAAATTTAATTATCGAGTTGAAATGTACATCAAAAAGAAATATATTTCCATTGTTTTAAAAATATTTTATATCAAAGTAAATTATATATTATAGCTGTCTGCCTATATTCTAGCTTGATTAATACTTAATCCAAGACGAGATTATCATACATATTGCATGAAAATAAATGGAAATAGGAGGTGAGGTGGATCTATATATCCCTACCCCCTTGTCTATATTTTCACCACAGGGGCGGATCCAGCTCGCGGCTTTGGGTGGGGTGGGGGGGGGGGAGGAAGCGTTGCCCTTTCCCGCAATGTTAAAATTTGGGATGGAAGGGGCGACGGGTGGGGGTGGTAACACCTTCAATATTTTTTGGAAACCTTTTTTTGAGGGAGTGGGGGGGGGGGGGGGGCGATCGCCCCCATCGCCCCCCCCCCCCCTTCCCTTGGAGCCACGCTTGTTTATAACTTTTGTTTCTATATGAGTGTCCCTGACCTTGATTTTGCTCTCTGCATGTTGTTGCAGGAGGTAAAGACAGACAACACATCGAGGAAGTCGTTCCGTGCAGCCAATCAAGGTAATCTCCTCACCTTGGAAAATTTTCCACGCCAATATAGATGACAATGCTGATAATTGTTTGCTAGTAATACATATTAAAGGCTATACTTAAATAATACCAACTCTTGGCATAATAAATTGCCCAGAAAGAAAAAAATTTAAAGGAGCACAGATTTCATTACATTTAATTAACTTTTATTAAAATTTAAATATTCCATGATTGGGGAACACTATAGAACTTCAGAAGTTTTATAGTATTTTTATACTTTTAAGTCTTTTAACACCTTGTACGTATCTCCATAATTTTCACAACTCTATTTTTCTATTTATTTTAAATTTATTTTCGAAGTAATATTTATTTCATCTGAATTTGATATTAATTAAATTTTTCCTTAGAACTCGTCTGCAATCGGCCTCTCTGACTGTGGACTCCTCTAGATCTACACACGCTGTCAGGACGAGGAAACACCCCACGTGACACCACGAGGTGCGCTCCGTGGTCGCTCCATGACTCAGCATGTCCTCGCCAGGTATATAGGGATATCATAATGTATAGTCTCTCCGTGATAGGTTGATCTGACGTCACAATATTTTGTCCTGCAATACAATCCTAAAGCAACTGTCACTTGACATTAGTTAGACTTTCTGTATTTCCCGGATAGACTCTATCATTACTCGTATAGACTCGGACAAACTCATAATGGACAATTTGCATTATTTTTTTTTTTTACTAGCTCAATCGAAAGAGGTCGGAAAATACACCTGTGAATTTTTTGAGACTTTTAATCATATCGCATCATGGCTAATAGAGAAGTCACGTGACCTGGAGGCATCGCCCGCGTTGCCTATGACGTCATTGAACTGTTTGGTCAAACAGACGATCGACTTCATAACGCTTGTAAACAACCACGTTGCTATGGAAGCAAGCAACAATTAATTTATAGTTTACAAGCGTCATATAGACGATCGTTTGCTTGACCGGACAGTTCAATGACGTCATTGGCGATACGGGCGCTGCCTTCAGGTCACGTGACCTCTTTACATCTCTATTTTAGTCATGATGCAGTAAGAATAAAATTCTCATAAAATTCATAGGTGTATTTTTCTACCTCCTCTTTCGAATTGAGCTACTATAAAAATGTGTTGCAAATTGTCCAGTAAATAAAAATTGTGGGGTGGAGGGGAAGGTTGAGGATCTTCTCTCTTGTTTTTTTCACCTTGTTAAAGGGATACAGGCCTCTAATTAAAAATTAGACGGTCACCAAGTGTTGTTAGAGTATATAATATCAACATTTGCATTATTTTTTTTCACACCCGGTGAAGGCGTACGGAGTTGCGGTGCAAAGTAAGAAATTTAGTTCTTACCTACGTCACAAAGTCCTTGTCTACGCCACTATATAATAGTTAAAATTATATTGTTATCGCACCATGTAATTTTACTTATTTATAATATAAGAAAATATAATTCAAATAATTATTATAAATATATGGAGTATTTTTATTAATGCATATGTTACTAAATTATGGGATTGTAATGTTTTATTGCAATTTACAACATCACTTACTTTACGTATGTACGACTGTAATATAGTTATATTATGTGAAGCAAAAACAAAAAAAATCATGCAAAGAATAAAACTGTTCGTTTCTGTATATTTCATTGTGAATAAAAAAAAGAAATAATAATATGTGAATTGCGATATCTATTTTTTTTACGAACATAATTGTTTGAAAATTGAGTTCAATGTACATTAGGATGTTGTTATTCATGTCCTTTTTTTATTTTTGTTGATAGTCACTCCTAACTCGCGCTATGCGACCACGAGTATGAGAAAACGTGGTCGCGGCCGCCGCGCGGCCGTATGCTCTCATGTAAAACATCGCGTCGACCTTAAGCGATGTGACGTCATCGCTACTAGCCGCGCGGCATTCCTTCGCTCATATCTAAACAACGGTGCGACCTAAGCAACTAAAATTTGCATCCGGACTCTTGTGAGGACCATATCTGCATATGAAATTTCAACTCCAGGAACCCTTTTTTAAAAAAAAAACATTGGAGTGGGGGAAATGCCTATATTGCCCATGTTAAATCCAAAATTTCGTGGGAGGGGCTGCAGCCCCCCCTGGAACCGCGCCTGTGCAGGTGTGATGGGTTTGAAAGAATTTGGGATGTCTGTCCGAGTGCTCTTCGCATCTTGCCTCCCCCAGAACCTGCATCTCTCTTTCTTTTGGAGCTACAGCTCTAGTATACTCTGATCCACATTTTTAACTTGGTTTTCGTCGTGTCTAGCTGTAACGTCTTCAGTCATTGATGCGTTGTTTGTAACGAAGAATTTCATTGGCTGAGCCGAGCCGAAGGACACCCGAGCGTTTCCGATGAAAACCAAGTTAAGTATGAATATTAGTATAAATTAAAATATCAAATAATGCTATTCAACATATTTGCTTTGCAAGCTTTTATTATAATATAATATTATATTGAATTCTATAATAATAATTAACCTTTATTATCCTTAAATTTAAAAAGCTGGGATACATGTCATTTATTTATTTATTATATTTATTATAAATAAATAATTTTTATAATTTTAATTATGACGTCATAATCAAATAACTTTTCATCCTCTACTCGCAGGGGCGGATCTAGGCCCACACCCCCCTCTTCCTGGCGAAATTTTGGATTTAACATGGGCAATATAGGCATTTCCCCCACTCCAATTTTTTTTTTAACATTGGCCTTATGGAGGCAGCTCCCTCCGAATTTTTTTTCTTGATCCGCGCGCCTATCTACTCGCTCTATATTATACTTCCGACGTGCTATATAATTATATGGTATAATTAAATTAATATTATGTAATTAATTTTATATTATCTCCGGAAATACCCGGAAGTAGGAGCGTTCCTGGCATTCTTATTTTGAAATTTTTGTTTCATATTTATTATAGAGGAATTAATAACCATGCAGTGTGCAAACTTTCAAACTTGAGTGAAATGATCCGAAACCTATCACTTCCGGCTATGTAGAAATTGCTTTTTTAATACTTCATTATTGTATGTACGATTTTAAGTACATTCGTTGCCTTGGAAAATTTTCCACTTGCAGCACAAGCCCTGTGTTATTCTTACGGGGAGTGGTGATGTAACAAGGCCGCAAGTGGGAAATTTTTCGAGGCAACCTCTGTACATACTAAAGGATTAAAAAAATGACAAGTATAAAAATACTTGTGAAGTATATTTTTCCAAATAAGAAACAGGCAAAATACAATTCATATAAAAATAATTAATAACTGTATATATTCTTGATATTGTTTTATAATTATATAATGTTTGCTTTATATCAAAAACCAATCATATCAGTTTAGATGCTGTATCTTAGCCTTTCAAAAGGCTTACTTCAAGCTAATGAGATGACATAACTTTATTTAAGGGTAAAAAATGCACAGAGTTGCACTTACTCGGACTTAGTAAGTGCAACTCTGTGAGGTAATGTTAGCAAAATTCCCACACATGAAAATTATGAAACTATTCAATTTTAAAAATTAATAACTCAAAACCTACGAATTTGTATACCTGATTTTTTACTGATATATTAGGGTATGTAGATATATAGGAGAACAGTATAAGATATGTTTCAAAATTTTCATGTATGGGTATAATTTTTCTTAACATTGGGCGCGCGTGTTACGTACGAGTATATACCTTAATTACCGTTAACCTTTTGTTCTCTGTATGTTGCAGGAGGTGGCAAACTGCAGCTGAAGATCAAGGGATGTCATCATCTAATCAAGAATTAATTTTTTAATATTTTCTGTATGCATTTTGTAAAAAATAATTATATTAATAAAAACAAAACAAAAAAAAATGTTTTTGGACCATGCAGGTCATTCGTGGTGCAGCAACTGCTATGAAGTTGCTGTTGTGTGTTGTGTTATTTTATTTTCCCCAAACCTCTTTAAAAGATGAAGTTTTTGGTAACAAAAGATATTTATACTATAATATATAAAATAAAATATATGTTAAAAATTTTCAAAAAAATATGAAAATTGGGTTAGAATTGCCATTTACTTACGGTAGTTAAATTTATATTTAGGTAGAGATAACGCCGAACAGCTGTTCGACGTACTCCCCTTTGATTAACATGTAACCTTGGCAAATGCACAAAAATTCTGAAATTTTTTTGAGTGACGGACTGATATTAGTGCCTAAAAGCCATTGGAAAAATTTCAAAACAATTTAACTAAGCGATTTTTTTTAATAGATTTTTTTTTTAATTTTCAGCATAGGGCTTTCCCATGGGGAGACAAATTAATAACTTTTTTTTAAAAAAAAAAATAGGCTTGTTAAACTTTTACTATGGTGTTTAGGCACTAAATATATCTGCCTCTCAAAAAAATTGCAGAATTTTTGTCAATTTGCCAAGGTTTACATGTTAATCAAATGACAAATGGGAGTACACGTCAAATAGCTGTTTGGCGTTATCTCTACTATACCTTAATATATATATATAAAAGTGATAGGTGTTTTATTTTTAAATAATTAATATATACTTTGCATTTGAAAATTTGAGCAGGAGTAATTTCGATAAACATTTGTATCTGACAATTTGAAACTAATACAAAACTGTATATAGGGGGGGGGGGGCTAAAAATACATTTATTATGAACAATAAAGTTTTTGCTCAGATAATCAGTAATCAGAGGTTTGCCAAACAAATTGTTGCGTGGGTTGGGTAAGTGTCTTCCGATTAATTTTTGAGAGCAATTATTTTTAAAGCGCATTCGCGGTCAATTTATCAATTTTTTGTTATTAAAATTTAGACTTTTTTCAGCTAAAAATGTTAAACGGATTAAAATTTTTCTAACGGAAAAATATATAGGAGTATTTTTTTTTTATATTCAGCATATACATTAATAGTATATTATATTATATAATTACATATTGATATCAATTTAAAGATACGTAGTGTTTTTATTAATATTTTCCAATTTGTATATAGAAAATTGAAATCGCATAATATAAATAATTGTACATCATTTTAAATTAATTGTCAAATTCTTTTTTGCAGAGTAATTTTATTTGATATAATTATATAATAATTCATCTTGAATGCATTATTTCTTGTAGTCCTTAAATTTAATTTCTTATAATTTATCGCTGGAACTTATTTGGAAAAAGACCATTATTTGTTTTAAACTTTTTCCCGCTTTACGTTCTTATTTATAAAAGCCTAAAAGCCGTTATAGATGGCAGCACTTGTTGGGTTACGATCTTAGTGCGGGAAAATAAACAGCTGTTTTTGTGTTGACGATTGTGAAAACTTGATCGACGGACTAAATAAGTGATAATTTCACTAAAATTGCATCCGAATTAAGGTAATGTAATATTTTATTATGCATATTAGCTTCAATGCTAGATTTTAATACATGTAAATCATTAAAATTTGTGTTAAAAGTAGCTAAGAATGAACTATTTAGAAAGTGCTGTCTGATGACATCCTCTTTCCTCTTATCTTTTTGAATGATGGCCACTTGTAAAAGCTGTTTATATATATTTTCCCACTATTTTAAGGTGTGTAATTATTACCACAAGTATCTAAACTGAAAGATATAATATTTTTCTTTATAATATTTAAAACGATCATGCTCACGAATTCTCTCACTGAGGTTTTCCACGGTTCCCTCAGTCTCACCTCAGCGAATGCTGGGACGCGGAAGCATGCAGGCCGTGGCCACTATCCGTTCCCTACCTTAATTATCCCTGCCCAGTACCCCGCCGCGAGCTGTAAGCTCTTAGGGGTGTATCCTTGTAAAAAAAAAATAGGTGACTTGTCCTTACACTGATCCTCGCCATCTGTGAGTGGCGCTGCAACTTTTTGCAACTTGCAGTTCAAAGTCGACCAATCACTTGACAGCATGACATCATGCCGTTCTAATCCATCAATGGCTGCTCTGTGGTCAACCAATCGCAGAATCGCTTGGCAGCATGGCGTCACACACGAGCCGCGGTGGCCCGAGGTAGTTTTCTTTATCTCGCTAGTATTTGGAATTGAGCAGTGCTAGGGTGAAAACAATTGCACTGAAGCAAACTAGAATAGTTATACCAGGTTTTGGCATTGAAAAATGTTAAATTTTTATTTTCTTTCGTACCTAACTCATGGTTCACAAAATTTTCCCCCCATCTTTGTAATGTATTATTTCGTTTCTACATGCTTTGACCGTACACGAAGTTGCAGCGCTACTCGCACAGATGGCGAGGATCAGTGTAAGGACAAGTCACCTAGATTTGAATCTTTCAGGACAATCTGTAACTATTTTATTGAATATGACATTCTCAGATTGTTTACTGTGAACTGTTATACTCCTAACAGCATATAAAATTATAATTTCACATGAACTTGAATTAGTCTTTTGCTTTAGAAAACCGTACATTGCCAGTCTTGCTGTTTGCTTTTATGCAATTTTATTGCCATTGTGGATTGCTTTTACTGTTTTCTCATGAGTGTCCCACAGCTTAATGAATATAACCACTAACTCTATTGAAGCCATACAATTTTCTGGCTATAAAGTAATGTTACTATATGCATATACTGTATACCTTTGCTGTAGAATGTATGATACATGCCATTCTGGTAATTAGGACTGTATGGTACAATTACTGTATGCATGCAATACATACAGTACAGTATATGATCTAATTTTGAATTGGCTTTAGGAAGATGATACACATGCACTAGTATATACAGTATGCATATTATAGTATAACCATATAAAATACCATATTGACATCATAAAGACAGGTAGATTTTACCTGAGTGATTCTAAAAGTGTCATTGTTTTGATATCAGAGCTTTGCTAAATTACACGTGTAGTTAAGTCATACTGATTCTATCGAGGTTTGACAATGCATTCTCTTTTTGTTTTAATGAGGTGAATTATTGTCTATAAATATTGTATAATGTTTTTGCTGCAGTCAATATAGGTATACAGTGGTAAAGTATTTTTATGCAGAATACTCATCATAATGTATATTGTATAAAGACTAAAATTACCTACATGTCTGGTGCTGCTAGCAACTATTTTATCATGAAAATCAGAATTTTACGCAACATAGAAGTATTATGAAACTAAAATATAGACTAAAAATATTTAAGCATTATCATATTTTCAAAAGAAGATCTTAATAGGGTATAATTTGTATTTTTGGTATCTAAATTGAATTTGCAGATTTATAATTTAAGTGTTAATTAATCAGAGCACAGCATTTTTACCTCCTAGTGGTGAACATGGGCAACACTGACCCGGCCTTTAAGGCAGTTCCTGCAGCAGGAATCCTGACTCAAGGGAATGAGAACATTGTCTCTGTGGGTCAGTGGCTAAAATAATCCTAAAGTTAGGTCAGCAAGGCAAGCTGTTAGCAATATGTTCTCTGTACGTGGGGTCTAGTAAGCCTCATTACTTAAAATACATCTCACTCGGGCGTGAATCCAGAACTAAATTTCGGGAGGGGCTGTCTCCATAAGGCCAATGTTAAAAAAAAATTTGGAATGAGAAAAATGCCTATATTACCCATATTAAATTCAAAATTTATGGGGAAGCTCCCCCTAGATCCGTGCTTGAACTTGCTAAAAAGCAGAGAGAAATTGCCTTGGACATCAAAGACCGAGGTAATAATGCTGCTGGCTTACCCCGCAAGGTATACGGCGCCATGTTATGAATGAAATGAAAGGATATCTCTAACCCTGCTCTATTAAGGATAGTAATGAATAACACGATAATATAATATTATATGTAACAAATGATGAACCTATTGAATATATTTATTATTACAACATTAAAGAAAACATAATTATACAATACATGATATTATCTTTTTTTTTGGGGAATTTTCTAAATATACAACTAATAATAGCAAGAGAAAAAAAAATACGAATACAATAAAAATAAATTAAATACAAAGAAGGTAAGCAAGACTATTGAAGAAAAAAAATTAGAATCTCGAGATCACTTCCATGCCTCCGTTAAACACAAATCAGTGACCGTCAGCCTAAATGGTCACTTATTTGTTTTGTTATCGGAGAGTAGGAGTGCTCAGGTACTATCGTGAAGCCAGATGGGAAGGGTGAAGAAAGAGGGGGCGAAATAATGATGATTCATTGTCGGAGCCAGGGATTCATCGTCCGCAGATTTCGTTTTCTTCCCATATTACAAATTTTGAAGTGGCAAAGAGACATATCTGTGAAAAGAAAAAAAAAAAAAACAAGTTGTTAGATAATATTCTTATTGATGTTAGATTTGTAGATAGTCATGCAAAAAAGGGATAGTCTATAAGAAGAAAATTAATTGTGTGAAGTTAAAAATATATACAGTACCAGTATATTTTTTTAATTTTCAATTTTAGGGAAACTTTTATATTCTTAATTTTACATAATTTCTTAATTTATTTGTAATTACAAGAAGTAACTTATTATTGTGAGAGTAGGATATTTTATTTATTTCCTTTGTCCTGATTTTGAAGTAGTATGTACTGTTTTAGTGCTGCCCGGTATGCAATTCACTATTTTTTAACAATTGTTGTGTATTTTATTTACTTAACTGATATAGGTTAAATTAATGGACAACTTATTTTACTGCAGTGTGTTAATGGTGTTAGTTAATATTATTATTGATGATAGATTTGTGGATAGTAATGCCAAAAAGGGATAGTCTAGAAGAAAATTAATTGTGTGAAGTTATTATTATTTTTTAAATTTACAATTTTAAGAAAGTAATGAACATTCATATTCTTATTTTAATATAATTTCTTAATTTATTTGGAATTATAGCAAGGAAATTTTAAACTTATTATTATTGTGGTATTAGGAAATCTTATTTACTTCTTTGTCATGAATTTGAGGCAGTACTGTACTACTGCTGCCTAGTATGCAGTTCCCTAATTCTTATATTTTTAACAAATAATTGCTTGGCATTTATTTACTATATTAAGGTTTGATTAATGGAAGATCTATTCTACCTTTCTACTGTGCATTAAGTAAATTTAAAAGTTACACATTGATTTATTTTTATATATAAAAGTAAAATATATGTTTTATAAAGTAAAATTAAAAATTAAAATGTGATTTATCATTGCCATAGAAAGCCTTTTGCAACTGGTTCAATAAATACTTTTTAAATTATTTAAGATAAAATTTGTTTACTTATGCAACGTCATCAAAGTTGGACAACAAATTTACAATTAGACCTGTGCTATCACCCAACTAACGTTAGGCCAAGCTCAAGTTTGTTTATTTTGATTGTTGCAATGTTGCAATAATCAAAATCAATAAACTTAGGTTTGGCTTAAAGTTAGACCTCATCTATGTAATTGGGTACTAGCACCGGTTTTATTTAAATGATGAAACAGTACTTTCTTTTTTACGTTAGGAAATTTTATTGTTAATAGTTATATAAATTAAAAAACAAAATTTGCAACATTTTACTGAATTAAAAAGAAAGCTACATTAGTGAGAAAATACTTATTTAGGTAGTATAGGTAGGACATTAGTAAGAAATAAAGACTCATTTCGGGAGGACTAGTGTAATAACTCACAGCTACCCCTCTTCTCCTTATCTTCCAAAGTCTCTCCGTCGGGTCCGATGAAAGAGTTGCGAGCTGCCCCCAGGAAAGATAAGGGTCCTCCGTTGGTCTGCTGCAGAGCTTGAGGTACCGGCAGCAGGGGTGCAGCCCCTCCTTGGTGATGCTGTTGTTGGAACCGTGCACTTAGCAGCTCCAAGAGCAGGGTTCTCTCCTGCAAACAACGAGAGGCCTGGCTCTTCAGTGCCCACGATCACAACTTTCCCTCTAAGAGTCACTACAGAGTCCTCCGTGTCTTATGGGTAGGAATTTGAAGAACCTTGAATTTAGTTCCATCGGAATTCCGAGTGGCCACACTACTATCGACCAATCATCATGGTTTTATTATCAATGACGTCATCCGAGCTGGCCAATCGCTGATCACAAAATTGCCGATTGGCCAGCTCAGATGACGTCACTGATGATGAAACAGTAGTGTGGCCACTCGGAATTCCGGTGGAACTAAATTCAAGGTTCTTCAAATTCCTACCCATAAGACACGGAGGACTCTGTAGTGTCTCTGATCTACAATAGTTCAATTTACTTGAAGTTCCCGCCGGAAATGAGTAGTTTATGATCTTCCTGTTCATGTCCGATTTTTGTACTTTTGCAAACAAGTCAGTCCTCTTATTGCAGAGCTCCCTGTAAAATTTCAAACTCCAAATTCAAACAGGAAGGACAAAAACCTCTCTCTTTCGGAGGAAATTTTAAATAAATTTAAATGTATACAGTTCAAGAAATAAAAGAGTGACACTGAAATTAGAAGGAATTTGGTTTAACTACACTCAAATTAATTTAATATTTCCTCCGGAAGTAGCCGGAAGTGTGAAGTTTGCAGCTCTTTTGTTTGTAATTCAGTTTTGAAACTTAACGAAGTAATTTGCAGTAAAAGTATTAACCTATCATGTATGAAACTGTAACACTGAAGTACGAATAGGAAGAATAGAAAGCATGCACTTCTGGTTACTTCCGGAAAGAATATTATATAAATTTCACTTTAAGATTTTGCAGAGAGGTTGAAATTTCTAATATAAATGAGCAAAGTTTAAGGTTCAAAACTTAATTAGGAAGTTCGGAAACCTCGCACATTTAGTTCCGGTGGTAGTCATTTGTTGAACTTTACCAAATTATCGATATTATACACCTATAAACCTATAAATACAGTCAAATTTATGTAATATTCCCTCCTGAAATAACTGGAAGTGTACGGTTTCTGGTCTTCCTATTCGTATTTGAGCATTAAAATTTTACACGTAGATCAGTATTTCTACTACAAATCTCCATGCAAAGTTTTAAAGCTCAATAAAAAATAGAAAATGTAAAAACTTCACACTTCCGGATACTTCCAGAAGGAATATCAAATTAATTTGAATGTAGTAGTCAAGATCGTGGGGGTAGGAGAGGAGTTACAACAAGAATCGGAGAGTATATTATGCCAATAATACTGATGATTCTCCCACTCCCTCTTTCTCCAATCATGCATTACAATTTTAATTATATTCTTTATTCAAAACCCCAAGAAGTAGCATCATGTATCGTGAATATAATTCAGTGTATACATTGCACCTCTTATTTAATATAATACATTTACAGAATTAATATTACGTTGAAGTCGAATTGAAACTAAAATAGATCTGAATTTAGTGTTATGTGTTTTAATATTATTTAAAACAGTTTTGTGTTGGCTTAGTAGTGCATGATATAGCAACGTACTGATTAATAATTTTGAAGAAAATAAATGTTATATTTATAATTAATATATTATTTTGTGCTTTCTCCATGGTATAAATACTTAATTAATTTACTTATTATACTCTTTATTTAAAAAAGATTTCGGCTTGAGTAAGTTTTCATTTGTTCTATAGAATTTCTTCTCCATTGACAAAATTCATATGAAATATTTAAACAATATTTATCGAATAATCTAAATTTTACATTATCGCATGGACGTATTCAAAGAAACCTAAAACAATATGCTTTAACTATTTAAACGAATCGCAAATCTATATAATTACAATTAAATATATTATAATATAAATTATAAATCTATGCTAAAGCGCGTTTGTGGCTAAAGTTCTTACGCTTCAAAGATCCCTAAAATTAAAAATCTCTTAAGGGTATAAAAGGTAACACGAATCAGCTGATTTTGTAGTCCCATTTGATTAACATGTAAACTTTAGAAAATTCACAAAGATTGTAAAAAAAAATTGAGAGACAGATTTTAGTACCTAAAAGCCATTATATATAGAAAAAATTTCAAGACAATTTAACAAGCCGATTTTTTTTTAATAAGTTTTTAGTTTGACTTTCATCCATGGGAAAGTCCTAGGCTGAAAATTAAAAAAAAAAAAAAAAAATTAAAAGATTGGCTTTTAGGTATTAAAATCTGTCTCAAATTTTTTTCAGAATTTTTGCAAATTTGCTAAAGTTAACATGTTAATCAAATGGGACTACAAAATTAGCTGATTCGTGTTACCTTATACCCTTAATATACACGTACAATGCTTTAATTATTTTTATTATATTTATAAGCTGCCTTTTTTCTTATCCTAATAACCTCTTACTGAGTCTCCTTTCGTCCCAAGGGTTGTTAGACACCCGAGAGTGTATGTATGGACTAAACGGCCTCTCTTGTCCGCCTTAGTCCCTGTATAGGTTCTACTCCTTAGTAAACCGGTTAAACATATACGGGAAACTCGATACTTAATAAACAAGGCCCGATTTAAAGCTCACTAAATTCTGACATGGATAAATGGTAAATTGAGCCTTGTGAATGCCCCTTATTTAAGTTTAAATGTTGTGAAATAAGAATTCATTTTATAATCTCTCGTGATGGAGGACAACGATAAAAGTTAGTAAATTTTTTAAATGGGGAATTCTCTTACAACTCAAATTTTAATTTAACTACTATATTATGATAGGGTACATATTAACAATAAGTTTCACTTAAGTTTCAACTTTTTAAACTCAAATTTGGGGACTCTGAAGGGATTATTAGAATAGGGGCAAAGTATGCATTGCAACCCGCGCGCAAACCTGAAAATTGTGACGTAGAAACTCCCTAGTTAACACACAACAACTACCTGATATCATAATTTGAGCGTCAAGGAGTGATTGGCTATAAATTTTATTAACACGATCGAAATCAGCGGGTTTTTCTATCCTAGTACCAATAGTTTTGTCTCTAATATCAGCTTATTTTAAGAGTGATAATCGAAAATATAAATTTATTGCATGAAAATTTCGCCTGCTAGGCAGTTTCTACGTCACGTTTTGGCGCTAAATTCAAAAGAAGGAACATTTTTAAAAAATTCCCTTGTCTCCAATTTTGAAAATTGAAACTTTTTTGTTTTGGGACATTTAGTTTCAAGGCATAGAGCATCTGAAAAAAAATTAAAATAAATGTAGGAGAATTCCCCATTAAAATGAAATTGAGGGTTTCTACACTTGTTAATTCCCCTTTGATTTAAACCGTATATTTCTCTTCATATAAGTCTACTACAGTTAAATTAATTTGACATTCCTTCCGAAAGTGTTAAGTTTGTGGCTATTCTTTTTTGTAATAGAGGCTTCAAGTCAGCTGATTTTCGGCGTTCCCACCCCCTATACCAATCCTATGTAAAAGAAACGTGAATTCTTTTTTTCACTAAGAATAAAATTTTTTTTAGGGAAAATTCCTTTACGGAACTTTGGTCCAAACTGAAAAATACAGTAGATAATTCAAGATTTAGATTTTTTACTTGATTTATAACCGAGAAAAGTTAAAAAAAAAAAACACTTTGCTTCAATTTCAAGTGCAAGATGGACCTTAGCGACAACAGTTGCGTTGCGCAAGCGCACTCACTTGAAGCCTGCATGCATTCAGTTTTGAAACTTTACAGAGTGGTTTGACGTAAAAATACTGAACTATATTTTTTGTGAAATTTAATGCTCAAATATACAAATCTATAAATAAGAAGACGATAAACTTCACACTTTCGGCTACTTCCGGAGGGAATATAATGTAAATTTCACTGTTCATCTCTGGACAGCATGAACTTTACTCCTGCCTCACTTGATAGAGCTGCAACTCCAATGCAGATTTGCAAATTTTGGGACATGTAATAAAAGCACCCAGTTTACCCATATAAAAAGTGTTTTGGTTCACCACGCCTCCATAGACTGCGTGGTAACGTCTACAAACAAAGCAGCAGTAACGTTCGTGGTGTCCAGATGTGTACAGTCAAATTTACATAATATTCTCTCCGAAAGTAACCGGAAGTATGAAGTTTCTGATCTTCGTATTCATGCATTTATATTTCAGCATTAAAATTTCACACATAGGTCAGTACTTCTACTTCAAATCATATTTGTAAAATTTGAAAATTTATTTATAAACATAGAGCTGCTAACTTCACACTTCCGGCTACTTTCGGAAGTAATATCAAATTAAATTAAAATAATTTAAATTTAATATTCCCTCCGGAAGTAGCCGGAAGTGAGAGGTTTCTGTACTTCCTCTTTGTATTTGGAATTTGAAATTTTACAAAGAGCTTTGCAATAAGAGGACTGACTTGTTTGCAAAAGTACAAAAAAACGGACATAAACATTAAGATCAGAAACTACTCATTTACGGCTACTTTCGACGGGAATTACAAATAAATTTGACTGTAAAAGTTGCAGTTTTAGAATTTTGCTTACCGCTTCCGCTAGTCCGTTGACGTGCTCGTTTTCTATGGCGGCGAGTACGTCTGCTAGTCTGTCTCCAGGAACCCCCTGAAGGTGACCCAGGTACGGTGCCAGGCCCTCCACAGGGTCGTACAAGTCTGCGTCTTCCTCTTCGTCTCCCGCGAGGTGCTGGGAGGGAGGGAGCGGCGAGGCGGCGGAGAGGCTGCGACACAGTGGCGAGTGGAGCAGCGCTAGCACGCACAACGCGCTGGCGAGGGCGGAGCTCATTCCTGCGGGCACAACATTAAACTTAGAGCTCTGAAAACATCCGCGTTTTAACGTAGAAACTCAGCGTTTGCGAGTTGAATTTGCTTGAAACATATTCATTATTTTATAGGACTTATGGCCGTAAGTTGCAGCCATCTATCCGAGAATTATCCGTGGATTATTTAACTAATTAATAAACATTAAAATTCTCAGATAATTGTCGGATTTTTCTAAGATAGGTTGGCTGCAACTTACGGCCATTAAGGCGGATTCACATGACGATTTCCAGCCTGCGATCGACGCAAAGCGAATATGCGCACTTGCTGGTAACATCCATTGGTGGCCATATTTGGCGATTTAAAAAAAAGAACATCGTGATTTAAAGCGATATTCGTAGCCGCAATGGTAAATATTCGCTTCCGCATAAGATTTCACAGCTTGTGTGACAAAATCGCGTCGCATCGCCGTTGTCGCCATCTGATCCGCCTTCTCTATGGAGGCGCGGATGTTGAGATATACTTGTGGCTATCATATATACGGTTTTACTGCAAGACATGCGTTTTTCTCGCCCCGCCAAGTCTCGCTTGACATCGCTCCATGGAAAAGCTTCTTAAAATTGTATACATCTAAATTTCATATCATCGTGGTTGTTGCTAATTTAAAATTTAAATCCATTTTTTCAAGAAGGGCGATCGATTTTTATTATTTATTTGTTTATCCAGGGCAGTCTGCTAAGGAGACTGCCCTGGTTTATCTTCTAGAGGACAGTCAATGCATGGAAGCGTTGAGGCGGATTCAGATGGCGACAACGGCGATGAGACGCGATTTTGACGTAAAAGCTGTGAAATCCAATGCGGCGGAGAATTCGCCGGGAATCTAGTTAATTATGATGCTCTTTTTCTTTTAATCGTCAAATATGGCCACCAATGGATGTTACAGCTAGTGCGCATTATTCGCGTTGCGTCGCATGATAAAATTCGCCATGTGAATCCACCTTTAGATCACAATAAAATGCTTAATTATTTTCCATTTTATGACACTCGATATATTTTCACATATTCCTAAATACTAGGAATTTAAAATTTAAGCGGCATTTACATGATTTGAATAATCATCGATTATCATTTATTCATAATTAATATAAACAATTAACCCGTTTTTCCGATTTTTAGGGGGCATGCATGACTAATATATGTCATGTCAATTCGTCAATTATTGCTTCAAAATATCAATTAATCAATCAACTGTTTTTGCTTTTTTATTGGACTCCCGTCACTTGAATCTCTCAGAAAAAAAGTTCAAAAATACTATATATACATTATATAATATTATATATGGTAGAGTGATAGTGTACATGTACTGTATATAATATATATACAGGTGTATGCATTATCATTCATTAAAAATTTAAACTAAACAGCTTATATAATATAGCCTCAGATTTACTCTCCATTACAAATAAAAATTCACCTCTTTCATATATACAAAGGATTATAATATTTTTTTTAATAAACCGTGCGTTAATCTTTGAAGTATAATTGAATCATAACTGAAAATTGTAGCACGTGTGATCAATATATAGTGCTTGCTGTTGATTTTCCATGGCTAAATATAATGCTGTCCGTTTATGCTCTATATATATAGATCCCCGGATATTTATAATTTGCACGCGTATACCTATTAATTATGTCTACTGATGCAGTATAGAAACTCTATATAAGATGTGCATGTAATGTGCTTCGTGAATTTCATGTGGTACTTGAGATCGATGTAGTGATTAAGTCGTTAATAATTTTAAATAAAAATTATGATTTATTATATTTAGGAGGGAACAAACCATAGGTTATTTTGCTAAAATGCGAAAATTTGTATTATATAATAATTATAATATGATTTTAATACTACTTAAATTAAGCTATTAATACACAATGAATATAATTATGCTATATAATTAAATAACATGATACTGTATACTTTATTTATTCTTCTATTAAAGTTCCATTAAAGAACCCAGTCGGTATATTACACGATACAATTTTTTTTAGTATAGTTGCATATAATTTTTTCTTGTAAGAAAACGTTCCTATGAAGACTGATCTATATAATATGGCGACAACGGTGATGCGACGCGATTTTGATCCAAAAGCTGTGAAATTTTATGCAACGAGTGCTGCGGCGAATATTGCGATGCTCTTTTTTTAATCGTCAAATATAACCGCCAACGGATGGCACAGCAAGTGCACATTATTCGTTTTGCGTCGTATGATAAAAATCGTCATGTGAATCCGCCTTTACATGAATTTTTTAACTTCTAGCTTAGATTCCGTTTTATATGGAGATGAAATTTGAAGGGAAAATTGTAATGCAGGCTTTAGAGTAATCAACGATTATAGAAAATTTGATATTCATCAATTTCATCATTAAAACCTTCTGTCCAGGTGCAATGTCAATGTCAGAATAAAAATATCATCAAACTGAAACTGTTTTAACAAAACAGGAATAAAATATTTATAATAAAATAATCGAGTGCTGTGGAGGCAATTTGTAGACGGCTATAATGCTATAGGTATAGGCTGTAGGTAATAATGCAGCTGGCTTACCCCGTAAAGGGATATGACGTCATGTTATGTGTTATGTTGATTTTTTTTTGTAAAAAATAACAAAATTTTTGATTATCCACATAAAAATAGAAATTTATTCTGAGATATTAGATCGGAAAAACAAAATTGACTTTCTCTATACACGGGGCAGAAAATTGAAGGAGAAAAAAATGTAAAATGGACAACCTATACATGAAAAAATTTTAGTACAGAAATTAATAGAGGGTATCAAATTATGCTACTCTGAAATTTGTCAGATTTTTTTGAAACCCAGAACTATTATCAAATAATTATTTATTTTAAAGTCCTGTAAGTTAAGTTGGCACCCCTGTGAATCCTTAATAAAAAGAATGGGGACTAGACGCCTATTGACGCCTCCAGGGGGCGTGGCCGCACTTTCAATAATTATTTAAAAATAGTTCTGGGCCTCAAAAAAAATCTGAAACCATTCATAATAGCATAATTTGGTGCCTTCTATTCATTTCTGCTATAAAAAAATTTCATGCATGTTGTTCATACTTATAAAAACGACGTTTGTTTGTAAATCGAAGTATAGCAATGTTTTGCTACTGTTTTGCCGATATTTATAGACTGCAAACATTGAAATAAAAACCAATTGCTTGAACTGTATTTGATGGACTTATCTGGATTTGGTTTGAGCTTCTCTTCTACACAAAAAATAACATCTCAAGTGTATATTGTCGTTTGCAGATGTTACGATCACGATATAAAATATTTGATTTCACTGCTGGATTCGATCGTGAGCCATGAGTAAGCAACAATTAATGTCATGAAATTCTGAGGTTTCAAGTGTTCCTCGGTGGATTTTTTTTCTCCATAAGCCTCCATGTTAGTACACTTTAAATTTTTCTTAGTTAAATTATTAATTTGAAACCATCTCCTACTTCCCTGTTTAGGCGTCTTCTGATAATGAATCAAAAGCCTTCTTTTTCCCCTCTAAAAATTTGCTTTAATGCTAAAAAAGTAATTAGGAGTTTTTTTTTTACATAAGTTTGAAGAGGATGGTGGGAATACCGCAAAATCAGCTGACTTGAAATCTCTATAGGGCTGATTTGTGAGGTGAATAATTAGTTGTTAGGTAATTTGCCTTAAATGGAGTATTGACTTGATTTTTTTATTCATTGCAGAAATGGATAGAGGGTGCAAAGTTATGCTTCTCTGATTTTTTTCAGATGTTTTACAGCCCTGGAAGTATTTTTAAAAAATGATTGAAAGTCCTTTTTTAAAAATACTTCGAGGGCTGAAAAAAATCTGAAACAAATCAGGGTAGCATAACTTTGCACCCTCTATCCATTTCTGCAATGAATAAAAATTAAGGTCGATACTCCATTCAACGCACTTGACTATGTTCATTTCTCCCACCAACTCCCCTATCGTCCAAATGAATCTTTTTCAGGATATAAGTGACTCACTGTGTCTACGTCCCGGCTCTTTGTGGACCTGATCTAGTATTATTGCTAAAGATTTTAGCGTATCTTCCAAACCAAAGAGGTTATAATGACCTAGCTACCAAGCTACCCATCCCATGAAGCATTCGCCTGGTCAAAACTGAGGGAACCATGGAAACTTCAGTTAATGGAGGGTATACCATCAATCACCTCCCGGATGTTCTTCAAAAACCGCCACTTGTGAAAAGTTTCGCGGTGTCTGGGATCGAACTCACGATCATAAATCAGATGCATCAAGTGCACGTGATTAAATGTTGAAAATTCGTTCGTCCAAATTTATTTTCTTAAAATACCAATAGACAACTTACAGAAAAAAAAAACAAATACAGCAAAAATGAATAGAGGGTATACCAAATTATGCTACTCTGAATTTTTTCAGATTTTTTTTTAGTTTTGGAACTATTTTTAAAAAATATTGAATTTGCGGCCACGCTCCCTGGAGGCGTCAATAGGCGTTTTTGCCCTATCCTTTTTATTAAGGCTCCAGGAGTGCCAACATAACTTAGAGAACTGCAATAATTATTTAAAAATAGTTCCGGGACTTATAAAAATCTAAAAATATTCAAAGTGGCATAATTTGGTACCCTCTATTTATTTTTGTGATAAAAATTTTCATCATGTAAGTTGTCGATTTAAAAACTGCAATAAGCGTGCAGTACATTTCATTGTTTATCTGAAATTATCGACTCGTAGAATTCAAACTTTGTGTGTAAATTAATGTCTACAGTTTTTGGTTAGTAAAGGAACCCCCTCCCCTCTTTCTGTTTGTCAGCGTGAATTCGTAAACCTAGTGAGATTTTATGCAGCGCTATTACAAGCACTGATATATACCAATGTGACAAATTAAGAATAGCAAAAGTGAATTAAAGGTTAATTGTATTTCCGTCTTGAAATATCTGGTTTAAGTTAGAGATAACACGCCCAAAGTTAATAAAAATCCCATTCATGAATATTATGAAAAAAATTAAAATGTTCTCCTTTTTTTCATGGAAATTCCATTTCTCCACATGTTAAATTAGTGAACTCAAAAAATTAATAACTCGAAAACTAGCTCGTTTTTGTATACCTGCATGATATTTTACCTATAAACTGACGAGGTATGTAAAGGAGAACGTTTTTTCTTTTTTTTTTTTATAATTTTCATAACTGGGATTTTTATTAACATTGGGCGTGTTTTCATCTCTGTTATACCTTAAAACCAAAATCGACGAATTTCTCTACACATATATCAACAGGTTGTGCAATAGGGGCAATGTAATCTTTAATCAATATAGTTGGTAGCAAAGCTGGTATAGCATGCACATGCATCATGCAAGTTACGGATATAATAATTGTTTATTGGGTTAAATAATGTATAGGACGGAGAAAATAATCCCAATATGGAACGTGACGCTTCTTGACGCCTCTCTTAATAAAAGGATAGGACCTAAAAGGGGCGTGGGGTTGACCTCGGCAAAACTGTTTAGCAATCCGGTCTCTAAAAATCTAAAAAAAAAAAAAAAAAAAAAACAGAATGGCATAACTTTGCACCCTTTATCCAATTTTGCAGTAAAATCTTTGAGGTCGATAATCCACTGAAAAAGCGGATTCACATGGCGATTTCCATGCCTGCGACGCGAAGCGAATTTAGGCGGATTCAGATGGCGACAACGGCGATGCGATGCGATTTTGACGTAAAAGCTGTGAAATCCTATGCGGCGGCGAATTCGCCGGTAATGCGCGTTAATTATATACGATGCTCTTTTTCTTTTAATCGCCCAATATGGCCGCCAATGGATATTACAGCAAGTGCGCATTATTCGCGTCGCGTCGCATGATAAATTGCATGGTAGTTGCTGTAACATCCATTGGCGGCCATATTTGGCGATTAAAAAAAAGATCATCATAATTTAACGCGATATTCACCACCGCAATGGCGAATTCGCTTTCGCATGAGATTTCACAGATTGTGTGACAAAATCGCGTCGCATCGCCGTTGTCGCCACCTGAATCCACCTTTAGTTCCCAGTAAAGCTTATATAGATAAGATTGACTCAGAGGTGGGTTGATAGAGAGAGATTTCTTGTGTTCGGCTGAAGTGAGTTAACATCTAGTGTTCGTGGACAGCCGTGATAGAGGTAATATGTGACATATAGTCCTTGCATGCAACCTTGCCGTATTAACTGTTTTTTTTTCTGCTTGCAAAATCAAGCCAAAAATATTATACTGAGAAAGCGACCTCAAAAATATTATTGCAAAACAAGGTGCAAAGTTATGCCACTCTGATTTTTTTCAGATTTTTTTAGCGGTCGGGGTTGCTAAAATTTTTTCTATGGGTTGGGTTTGAACCCGCGTCCCTTTTTGCTTCTATCCTTTTAGAGACGTTACTTAATTCTCAGTATTTTCAATAATTTTTTTAAAAAAATAGTTCACGGACTAAAAAAAAATATGAGAAATAATAGAGCAGCATAACTTTGCATCCTCTATCTATTTCTGCATTTTTTGAAGTCGATACGATACTCCATTAACAAAAGAAGTTATCCATGACGTTTCGTGTCATTAAATTAAGCTGGCGCTAACCACGATTAGTGAGAATGGACAACATACATGAAAAAATTTTATTGCAGAAATGAATAGAGGGTACCAAATTATGATACTCTGAATTTTTTCAGATTTTTTTGAGACCCGGAACTATTTTTAAATAATTATTGAAAGTCCTGTGATTTCAGTTGGCACCCCTGCAGCCTTAATAAAAAGGATAGAGACTGGACGCCTATTGACGCCTCCAGGGGGCGTGGCCACACTTTCAATAATTATTTAAAAATAGTTCTGGGTCTCAAAAAAATCAGAAAGAATTCAGAGTAGCATAATTTGGTACCCTCTATTCATTTCTGCAATAAAAAAATTTCATGTATGTTGTCCATTCCTGAATAATTTTCTAAATTATAACTTTCGTGATTCACCCCCATTATTGCTAAATCGTCAAAGAAAGTAGAAGTGCAATGTGTTAACAGTAAAGCTCAAATATACAACAAATTATTTGTGGGCAACATTATTTATTCATATTATATAATTTTTAGAATTTTAATTGTAATAATGAGAAGCAGGTAGCAGCCAAAAAGTAGCATTGTATGAATACCAGTTTGAAATGTGAAAAGCATTGGAGGTCGACGTAGCTTAGTTTGTTAAAGCGCTCATCAGCGGGCTAAACGCACGAAAGAACCGGGGTTCGAAGCCCGGCGGCGACTTCTTTTGCATTTAAAATTTCATATTGGTATTCAAATAATGTGAAATAAAGTTGACGAAAGAGCACTAATTAACGTTTCAAAGTATATAATTTTTCTTGATTTTTTTTTTATTAATTTGCTAAATTATCAATACTTTAAAATTAAAATAGCATCAATAATAAGAAGAGAAACAAAATAAGCTGGTTTACTCTGAAGGGGTACTAATTAAGTCAATTAATTGGACGACCCCTCGCTTGACCGGAAGTTGCGCCGATCAACCACTTCCTGTGGTGACATCTCCTTCGGCCATTCACTGTCACCTGCGTCTTGAAATAAATATTGATTGTTGTTGTTTATTTGTGTATACTCAAGTTCTGTGTCCGGCAAATACTATGGAGCGAGTTTGTGATTCAATTCTATTTATTTTTATTTATTTATTTTGCCAACGTATTTTACAATTACTACAGGTGAAATATGATATTTTATAATCCATGCACAATAGAGGCTTCAAGTCAGCTGATTTTGCGGTGTTCCCACTGTCCTATATAAAGCTATGTAAAAAAAAATAAAATCGAAATTGCTATTTGGCAGAAAAGAATTTTTCATAGAGGAAAACAAGTTCTTGATTCATTATAAGAAGACCCCTAAATGGGGGGGGGGGGGGTAGGTGATGGTTTGAAATTAATAGCTTTAATATATAGTTACTGAGAAAAAATTCAAATTTTATAACATGGTGGCTTATGGAGAAAATTTTCCCGCCGGGGAACACTTGAAGTCTTCATTGAACACCAATAAATTGAACCCCAACCATCCCTAGCTGAGAAATTATGTCTTCAATTTATGCGACTAAATCTATAATTTTTTTACATAAAAAAAAAACGCATCTTAATTTCTTCCTCGTTCAAAGCAAGAATGAATTTGAGATAAATTTTCAATATTTTATTCTCAATAACTAAAAAATAAGATTGGAAAAGACGTTATCTCGTCTTTATTCCTGTTTTTTTCTCGAACATTTTTCAAAATAGGAGGAAAAAATACCAAGAGAGAATTAGTAAGAAGCAAAATTATTTCAACTTTGGATATCATACAATCGTTACGATTCCTTTAATAAATTTGGTATCATAATTAAATTACTTACACAGTATTAAAATGAAATTTAATTTTAAACTGCATGTCTTACCATTAAAATAATATAGGATATTTTTATTTCAGTTGATTTTTCCAAACATTTTACAACGAAATTTACATTTACATTACATTCTTTAGCAAACTCACATCTGAGCTATTTATTCAGTGTCGATTGTAACGTATTTTTGAACATCGGTACGCTTTATAATAAAATATAGAAAAGTTCTAATTTGTACTCTGCATGCCAAATTAATTTCGGAGAGATGTTTTATGGATGAACTTGCGTTTATAATATCAAACGTTATGAAATGCCCTTTTTTTTTGTCCTTGCATGTCGGATTAACTTTGCCAATTAATATTATTAGCATTTTTTTTTAATCAAACCCTATTGGCTACTTCTACTTACTAATTACATATAAATTTGAAACCCCGAATCTTCCGAAACCCTAACTTGAGCGTTCCGCGGGCTCTTCCCGAACGGGACCGGCCACAGCCTTGCAATCTATACCGGCATTTGCCTGCGACTGAGGAAAACATGGAAACCTCAGCCGGGATAGACGCTACAACTTTTGTCAATGAACCGGAAGTGCAATGGTTCAAAGTCAGGGGAACCTAGCTGTAGTCTGTTTTTTGAATAAATATAATAAATAAATGTTGGAAAAGCGCAACGATTTACCCCTGGGTGAGAAACGTGGTTTTTGTTGAAAATGGTCACCCATCCAACTAGTAACCACGCTCGACGTTGCTTGACTTCGGTGATCTGACGAGACCCGGTCAAGCGCACTAGTTTTACGATTATGTTATTGTGCATATTATATAACATTGAAAAATAAAAATATATTATAAAAGTGACGGTTTTCAATGAACTAAACGTTTATTATTATATATACATCGATCATTGGTCAAAAATATATAAAACCAAACTATGATTTTCTTCACTTTTCCTCGACTTCAGCTAAATAACTTTTTTTATCACCCGCGGTTTCATATAAAAATGACAAAGCTGTATTGTTAGCGACGCAACAATACAGTTCCTAAAATAAAAAATATTTATAAAATATATTTTACATTTTTTCTATGCCCTATTATATATTATACTTTTGATAAACTATACATTTTTTACTAATATATACAATTGTATGTACATCTTGTATGTTTTGTATTCAAAATCTATTTACAAAAACTTCAACAAAAGCTGCATGTATACGATCTAACTGATAATATAATACCGTCGTTCCTTATACATTATTATACAATACGAGTTGATAAAAATAAATGTTGATCGTTTGTGTCGGAAAAAAAAATAATGAAGAATATTTATGGTTTTAATAATGACCTTCACAATATGTCAACTTGTATTAACATCTCGTTCATGAGGAGAACGTATTAGATTTGTAAATTTATAGTATTTTGTAAGGGCAAGTGAGAGGTGTGGCGCAGTGCGCTTGACCAGGTCTAGTAAGATCACCGAAGTCAAGCAACGTTGAGCGTGGTTAGTATTTGGATCGGTGACCATTTGCAACAAAAAATACATTTCCCACCCGGGGGTAAAGCATTACGCTTTTCAACTATGTGGTTCCCCTGGCTCTGGACCATTACACTTCCGGTTTGTTGACAAAAGCTGTAGCGTCAATCCTGGCTGAGGTTTCCACGTTTCCCTTAGTCTCAGGCAAATGCCGGAATGGATTGCAAGGCCGTGCATGGCCGCCCCCGTTCCGGAAGAGTCCGCGAAACGCTCATGTTAGGGTTTCGGAAGTGTCTGGAAAGGTATCGAGTATTTCATTAATCCATTAACAATATTAGTGTCATTGATTTAAGATAGTTAATGAGAAATCTGCAATGTAAAATATTTTCATTCATGAACGCACCCAACAATATATAATTATATGTAATATGCTAGCGCGGGTTTAAGAAGAGCCGGGAAGTTAAAGGTAAATAAAATGTCACTTATGTTTAGTACGCTACAATATCGGGTTCAGATGAGGTGAAGAAAAAGCTTTGATTTTTAATAAAAATTTTAAATGCTCTTTTATACCATTGAGTATTATAGTTTGACCAAATTATTTTTATCTCATATAAGGGAACAAATATGGAAGAATGTTTTTGTTCTATTTCATGATGCTAAAAATAAATAATAATAATAGAAATATAAATAAAAAGTTTATATTTAAGAGAAAAAATATTTTTTAAATTACTGTTAATTCTAGGTCAGTACATAAACTAAAAAACAAATTGAGTGTTTGTTTTAAAAATTCCAAACTAAAAAACATTATATGATTTTATATTGAGAATTTGGTGTGTGGAGATCATAAAATAAATTCCTAGCTGCCTTCATCATCATCAAGTATTTCTAAACAAAAGTGTTGTTGAGACAAGAATAACGTGCTTCTTATTAACGATTGTTTAAAATATCGTGACTAACGTGCTATTTATAACTGCAGCGAGGATTTGACGTGCACTAAGCTGCCTCATAATAGTGACATTAATGATAAGATAGCGAGAGTATATCGTAAAAATTAACAGCATCATCTCTTTATTTACATTGTTCGAGTGTGTTTATAGTACTCAGAATTTTAACAACGTCAAATCAACCTTTATTATCGGAAATATAAAAATTGTACATTATTCAACTTAAACGTAAGTTTTTATATCTTTCTAATATAATATGTAAATAATACTTAGGTCGTAATTAAGTCACAGCTATATAGTGTAATATGTATAAAGTAATAACAGAAGATGAGTAAGAGATTTGAAGGTCCGCGATTGACTCGATATGTGCGTTCGAGTCCCTATTATTAGTCATTAGTATTAATTCGAGTCATTATTCAAACTAAATTTATTCAAGTTTTTATATATTCGCTGTGGTATGGTGGCTATTGTTTTATTATATATTAGGAAATCTCTGATAAATATATGTATCTGAACATTATAATATGACTTGTATATATTATGTATTATAATGTATTAGAACGATTTCTTTTCGATTAAGTAGGATTGATCTAAATTTATTGAAATCTTGGAGTCGGCCCCCTTGAATTCAACAACACTTGTAAAGAACTTAGAACACTCGCCATCAATAGATGGCATTTAAATTTTGAAGTGTATCTGATCAGTTTTGCATGTGAAAATTGAAATACATATTTAACATTGGCTTTATGGACAGAAACCAAAAATGGATCTTTTGTGTAAAACCCATTCCTTTGAATTTACTCAAAACATAAGCAATTAATAATTTTTTTAATTGTTTTCATTTGATTTTGTCTGGAAAAAAAATCCTTTATGACTCCAAAAGTAGTCCAATCATTAAATAAAATATAAATATAATCAATTATCATAATTATTAATGAATAAATAAAAAAAAAATGAATTTTTAACAAAACGATAGCAAAATTATAAATATATTATCTGACGCATCAAGAATGTAATTTGTGCAGAAATAAATACGACACCTCGATTTCGTCAAAATAAAAGAGCGTTAATCTGATTTCCTCGTTGTCAAAGATGTTAGTAAACACACGTGGGCTGATAATCTCTGCTTCTTATCTCTCTCCTACCTATCATAACGTCTTTGGCAGTGAAGACATGTCACAGTGGGAACTGTTGTGTGGGAGGTGTGGCGCAGTGCGTTTGACTGAGTCTCGTCAAATCACCGAAGTCAAGCAACACTGATCGTGGTTAGTAGTTGGATAGGTGACCATTTTTTAACAAAAAACATTCCCTCGTTGTGCTTTTCCACTCTGTGGTTCCCCTGTCTTTGGACCATTGCACTTCCGTTTCATTGACAAAAGCTGTAGCGTTCATCCTGGCTGAGGTTTCCACGTTTCCTTCAGTCACACACAGGCAAATGCCGGGATGGATTGCAAGGCCGTGAACGCTCCCGTTCCGAAAGAGCCCGCGAAACGCTCAAGTTAGGGTTTTGGAAGGTTCGGGGTTTCAAAGTAGTACGTAATTAGTATATACTAATAAGTAAAAGTACCCATTAGTTTTTGACTAAAAAAAAAAAAAAAAATGAACTATATATGACCTGCAAGTTATTTAACAACAGCTACTCGTACAAAATTTGCACTAGGAGCAATTTTTTAACACTTGGTTTTTGTTTACTATTATCTAACAAATTTTCTAACCGAAAGAAATTGTTCCGTATATGTAATATTGTCTTAATGCTTTGTGAATGAACTTTATAAAAAAATTATGTCTTGATATAATTGATTTTGAATTATCTCTTTATTTGTAATTCGAATACGAAAAATAATTAATAATAATGGAATTATCAAGAAACAAACAAAAAACTGTATTAGGCGAAGTATTACTGTGAAAAATACTACAGGCCAATTTACTAAACAATTTTATGTACATAAGTTTAAGAAAAAATATAAACCATAAATGATTAGTATCATTAATTGTATTTTAATTTTTGTTTCCATAATTTTGTAATATGAAAAATGAAAAATGTACGTATTAGACAACAAATAGAACATCCCCTAGTTGAAAAATTACGTCTTCAACTCATCCTTTACACGTCTAAACTTAATCTTTTTACCTCTAAAACACATCTTTCTAAGTGAGAATAAAATGAAGACGATATTTCTAACTGCTCAAAAAGATGAAAAAAGACGTAATCTCGTATTTTTCCCTTCAATAAAAGATAATAACATTTATTTCAACTCGGGTAATTCTTTTGCACTTTTTATTTTAAACATTCTTATAATTTTTTCCCTTGACGCCACCTGAGGAAGGTAGCTTACCTTGTTTTTTGTGTTTTCTACGGCCCCTGGAGATGTTTCACTAACAGACGGTGTGATCGGAGTCACTACAAACGTTTGATTGAGTCTGTATGTTGATGTGTTCACCTTATATCTGCTATGCTTGTGTCCGCGCACGCAAACGCCCCCTCTCTCTTTCTAGTTGCAGGTAGCGCCCTCTACGTAATCTTGGACCTCCCATCATCACCCACGCACAAACACTTAATACCAATTCATCGGCTATTCATCAAAATTTTCAAAATTGATCAATTTTTAGAAAATTCATTTTTTATTAATACATTTTGTAAGATGACGTGTTTAAGGTGGATTTACATGAATATTTTTGAGCTTGCGACGTTTAAATAATGCGCACTTGTTGTAATGTCCATTGCTGGCCATATTTGGTGATTAAAAAGTGCATTGGAATTCAGTGAGAGATTGCTCTCGGCAAATTCGCTTGTGGTATATAGAGCAGTGTCGAATCCTCAGTCCTCAGTTTGTTGGGTTGCCTACTTACAGGATAACGCTCAGATGTTTACCTCCCCTCCCTTCCCCTCCTGTTGTCAAACAGTACGTTCTAAAGCATTGAGAAAAAATAGAAAATTTGACTTTGTTGCCAGGTATTATGTCAATTATTTAAGGACATAAAAATGTAGCTTAATTGTATTTTCGTTATAAATCTATAGCAGATGACATGGACGATATAAATGTAATAATTACCGTCTTTAATTTATAATTATTATTTTTCTAAATTTTCTCCCTTAAGGCGGATTCACATGGCGACAATAGCGATTCGACGCGATTTTGATGCAAAAACTGTAAAATTCTATGCGGCTAGCGAATTTGCCAGGTTGCGTGGCGGCGAATATCACGTTAATAATCGACACTATTTTTTTCTAATCACTAAATATGGCCACTAATAGATTTTACAGCAAGTGCGCATTATTCGCATCGCGTCGTTTGATAAAAATCACCATGTGAATCCGCCTTTACATGCTGCTGATGCAACACTATGGCGCGGCAGGCTCCTGTTAAGTATGCAATATGCGTTGCAGTGACGTCATGTTAAATTAGCCTATAGGATTTCACAGCTTGTATATACGTCAAAATCGCGTCGCATCGCAGTCACCGCTCATGTGAATTCGCCTTTAAGAATGTGAAGTAAATTGGTACAGTAGTAATGCGTCGTATGTTGCCCTCCTTTTTTTATTTGAATTCTATATCTACTCGCGAACGATCATAAAAATAATTTCTTAGTTTAAAATGCCATCATCGTTATTATTGGTATATAACTAAAAGAAATCCTAACCTTCATGTTCCCAGAATAAATTATCTTGTACGTGTATTGCTTCTGGAAAAGTATCAAATACCATTAAGGTATTAAAAAGATTAGACAATATTCCTTATAGTTTCAGGAAATGTCTTATTATCTTGTATTTCTTTGTAACAACAAAATCTACTGCAGAATTACACAAGTGAGTATTAAGCTCACATTAAATGTTAGACTTGAATTTTTAAGTAATGAAAATCTGGTTAAAATAGTAAATAAAATTGAGATTTCAATACAGTCAGCTGATTTTGCAGTGTTATTGCGTCGTAAAAAAAAAAATAAAATAAAATAAAAAAATCGAATTAATTTTTTCAACAAGAATGAGATTTTTTATGGTAAATTCCTTACAGATCTTTAATCTAAATTGAAAAATACAGTGGGTAATGCAAGATTTAGATTTTGTACCTCTTCTATAACTGAGAAAAAATCCCATTCATAAAAATTATGAAAAATTTTAAAATGTTCTTCTCAACATCCCCTATCAGTAGGTATAATATCAGGTGTACAAAAACGAGCAAGTTTTCGAGTTATTAATTTTTAAAGTTTACTAATTTAACATGGAAGTTCCATTTTTCCATGTTAAATTAGAGAACTTTAAAAATTATTTACTCGAAAACTATAGCTCGTTTTTGTATACCTGAATTTTTACCTACTGATAGGGGATGTAGAGGAGAACATTTTAAATTTTTTTCATAATTTTTATGAATGGGATTTTTTTAGCATTGGTCCAGCTGATACATATTATCTCTACCTTAAAAAAGACTTTGCTTCATTTTCAAGTGCAAGATAGACCTTAGCAAACACAAATGAGCATCGCGAAGCACACTCAATAAAGCCTCAATGTGATCTAAACGATTTGGGAATGCCTCTCAGGCTAACATATTATATTTGAGTTTAGATGTTTGTCCCGTTCGATCATGCTTAAGATTTTAAATGTTTTGTCACTATTTCTCTAAATTTTGCATGTACTTGAAGTTGCTCATTTATTGGAACAAAGGAAGTAAAACAGCTGTGTTTACTTATACTTCGTCATATGATATTAGTGTCTCACACGGTTTGAGAAAGTATAGATGACACTTTATTATTTAAGGATGAATCTCAGTAGATTGATATCTCGTAATCGTACCGCCTGAATGCAACAAGACTTGCAGGGGACTTAGAACTCACCATCAATAGGTGGCATACAAATTTTGAAGCGAATCTGTCTTAATATATCAGTTTTGTGAAAACTGAGGTATAAGTTTAACATTGGCCTTATATGGACGAAAACTGGAAATGGAGCTGTTGTAAGAAAACTGCCAGGCTGAATTTGGTCAAACCATAAGCGATTAAGTTTTAAAACATTCTCGCTTTTTTATAATTTATTTCATTCGATTCGTTAGCAGGGAAATATTCTTTGACTCCACAGCAGTAACTGAGATTAATCGTTAAGAAAAAACTTAAAATTGTACTAATAGACAAAGAATTTTACTCTGTTAAAGAATTTTTAAGCAATAAAATGCCTGAGAATGTCTTAAATACAAATCTATAGTTGTCTTATTATTAAATGCATATTTTTTTATTTTAATTTATGATGAGTTTGGTATTAAATGATTTTTTTTTTTGTATATTATGTTTTTTTTTTGTTTGTTTTTTTTTTGGTATTTTTGTTTATTGAAGTATATGTTGACGTGAACCATGCATGTTGTTATGTACAACTAGTTGTTTGTAATAAAAAATAAAATAAATAAATGCACCCAAACAACATAATTTAAGCTTTTATTTTGTGATTAAATTTTTTCATCAATCGGTTCATAAAGAAAATTGATTTGCAAACATAGATCTTAGCTTTCGTGATATAATATTATACAAGGTACACTCTTCATCTAAGAACATTTTTCTTTGCGTGGTTTTATTAATCACCATGCCCATGGCCCGTAAGAGTAACATAAGGCATGATTTATTTAACAAAGTTGTAAGTGGTAAAATTTTTTAAGGCGACAGGTCTACATAATTACATATTTTTTTTTCTACTAATATTTTGGTTCGCTCTCTTATATTTTCTACACAATTTAGAGTGTAAAGGTCATGTATACTTTCTATACAGACACAAGCATGCTGTGATGTAATTTTTCTTTAATATATCATCACAGAAAGAACATTTCGCTCAAATATTTTATCAGTTTGCTGCAATACGAGCGAGCAGTTGTATACGGGTCTTTCACCATACGTCACAAAAATATGACGTCACGTGAATGTAGGCAAAAAGCACCTATTTAACATGGTAGTAGCATACCAAAAACTATTTATTTTCTGCGATATGACAATCGTGGTACATTTGACAATTATTTTATTTGATAGATTGAGATGTCAAGTAAATGGAAAAAAATACAATATTTGCCAATGATATCTGTGAAAAATACAATAAATCATTAAATAAAATGTAAATCGACTCCAAATTTCACGTCAATAATGACCATTTTACGACACTTATGCACTGATATTGACCCTAAGATTCTTAAAAAAATTCAGCCAATCACCGGCCATTGCTTTCCCCGCGGACTTTTGAATACGAGGGGGAAACGGAACAACAAAAGGTAATGATAAAGAAACTAGGTAAAATAAAAAAAATGTATATGTTCAAGTTATGTATATTTATTTCTTACGTATATATTATCGTTAAAAAAAATTAAAATATATGTTAAATTAGGAGAAATAAATTAAGTGATTCCAGTTCCCTCTCTCAGTACCTACTGCTGAATGTAAACAACAACAAAGCCAAGCAAACGCTATATATTCAACTTGGCTTGTTAGTACAGATTTATTACATATCATTCATTATATTTATCATGCTATATGATTTGCACCTGAATTTTTATGTTATATTGGTGCTAAAACTAAATTGTAACCAGGGGCGCGAATTCAAGGGGATGCGGGCGATCGCCCCCTCCAAAAGGTCTCAAAATACATTGAAAGTGTAACCACCCCCCACCCCACCGCAAATTTGACATTGCGGAATAGGGCACCGCCCCCTCCCCCCCAGAGCCGCGAGCTGGATCCGCCCCTGATTGTTACCCGCCGGCCCTCATTTTATGTGTGTATTTTCTAACGTAAGTGTTAAAAATTATAATATCAATACCGTGTGATTTCATAGTCATTTTTTTATTTTACGCTGCGGATTCATATAATGTCTGCCAGTTTGTGAGCGTTCCTGAGCTCGCATTCGCCAGGTGATTTCAGCGTTCATGTCGAACATATATCGGGAGGTGCTAAAGTTCACTTTCATGCTTTGGAAACTTTCCACTTGTAGTCTTGTTAATCACCCTGTGTTTTTCTTACGAGGCGTGATGATTATACATAACAAGGCCGCAAAGAGAAATTTTCCAACACGAATTCTATACAAGCTGTAAAATCTTATGCGGCGAGCGAATTCGCTGTGTATCGCGTTAATTATGATGCTTTTTTTTTAATTACTGCAATTATGGCTGCCAATGGATGTTACAGCAAGTGCGCATTATTCTCGTCGCAGGCTGAAAATTGCTCATGAAAATCAACCTTAAAGGTGAATTTCCATGGAGCGGGGAAAGCGAGAATATCACGTGCCGCAGCCAATCAGAGTCGAGATTTTCTTGCCTTGCGTGAAGTGATTTTATCGCCAACATGGCTGCCATATGATATTGAAGCAAGTGAGCTTTTCTCGCCCCGCTCGACATCGCTCCGTGTGGAAAGGTGCTTTTCCATGAGCGGGGTTTGAAGGAGCGAGAAAAGCGAACTTGCTTCAATCTCGTATGGCGGCCATGTTGACGATAAAATCGCTCTCCGCAAGGCAAGGATATCCCGAGCATCTGATTGGCTACGGCACGTGATATTCTCACTTTTCCCACTGCATGGAAATGCACTTGAAAATCAGCTTACAGCTCAAGATTCAAGATTCAAGATAGGTTTATTTCATTTCATTACATGATACATAAAGTACATGAACATAACACAATTTATGGTTAGCCAACAGGCTTTTACCGTTATCTACCAAAGAAGGTAAAATATGAATTAAAATTTAAACACAATTATATTCATTAGAGCATTACAATAGACGTGTTATTTAATTTTTTTAATCAATTTTAATTAGTCAGAATGAATGATCAAATATCCACAGTTCAGTCTTTTTCTTGATTCTAAACTTTTCATACGAGAACGAGTCACACGAGCTTGGCCAAATTTATAAATATTTTGATTTGTTTCATCAACATTGAATTTTAAATTTTTTGACATATTGTATTCAAATGATTTTACAGGTGAACTCGATGAAACAGCTCCGTCCCAGCGCCTTATTTCTCCGCGAGTATGCAATCCCGTCGTACACACATGCAGAACAAGTTGCCTAAACATTCAGGGGTTACTCACCAGTCTGGCTAGATGCTTGTTTCTTTGTGCGTGGAGTTCCTCAGCACATGCTAGACTGCTTCTCGATGTGTTGTCTGATGTATCTGCCGACATCAAAAGGCGGCGCGTCAGAACAATTAGCCACAGTCAAGACCCTGACAGATGTCCGCCGTTTTATGACCGTGACACATTATCCATTGATTTAATATTTTAACGTATTGTTAGTATTACGTCACTATTTGTTTGTAATTTTTGACCTTAATCAGAATTTAACTACAATTAAATTAATTAAAAAGGAACTTCAGAGGCGGCATGTAGGGCTGTTTGTTCTAAGGCGGATTCAGATGGCGACAACGGCGATGCGACGCGATTTTGACGTAAAAAAGCTGTGAAATCTTATGCGACGGCGAATTCGCCGGGAATCGCATTAAGGTAGAGATAATACGGATCAGCTGGCCCAATGCTAAAAAAATTCCATTCATAAAAATTATGAAAAAAATTTAAAGTGTTCTCCTCTACATCCCCTATCAGTAGGTAAAATATCAGGTATACAAAAACGAGCTAGTTTTCGAGTTATTAATTTTTAAAGTTGACCAATTTAACATGGAAGTTCTATTTCTCCATGTTAAATTAGTAAACTTTAAAAATTAATAACTCGAAAACTAGCTCTTTTTTTTATACCTGATATTTTACCTACTGATAGGGGATGTAGAGGAGAACATTTTAAATTTTTTTCATAATTTTTATGAATGGGATTTTTTTAGCATTGGGCCAGCTGATCCGTATTATCTCTACCTTAAGGCGGATCCACATATCGATTTCTAGCTGCGACGCGGAACGAATAATGCGCACTTGCTGTAACATCCACTGGCGGCCATATTTGGCGATGAAAAAAAAAAGAGCATCGCAATTAACGCGATATTCGCCGTTGCAATGGCGAATTAGCTTCCGCATAGGATTTCACATCTTGTGTGAAAAAATCGCATCGCATCGCCGTTGTCGCCATCTGAATCCACCTTTATTTACGATACTCCTTTTTCTTTTAATCGCCAAATATGGCCGCCAATGGATGTTACACAGCAAGTGCGCATTATTCGCGTCTTGTCGCATGGTAAAAATTGCCATGTGAATCCACCTTTTACACAGAATCGCATGATTTCGCATCGTATTATAAAAAAAATAAGCATTCTATGTGATCATGATCAGGTGTATGCGCGCACATATAGCTTCCCATCATATGTTACCGTATGATATCGTACGTTTCTCATTCAGAACCGTTTCTAAAATTTTACTGTCATACCATACGATACGAAGACAGTGTGCGACCACCCTTACAAGGCATTTTCAAAGTGTTAAACAACCTTCATAACAAATCTGTTGCATATTTGGATAGAGGACCGAAAGTTATAAAATGTACAGTTGTCGCCTTGGAAAATATCTCATTATATTGCCTTGATAATAGAATAGAATTATAATTTCTTTATTATAGACGATGTTTGCCATGGCCAAAAGGCCATTCTTACACATAATCCCTATACATATAGGATATTAATAATAACATTGAGAAACATGATCGTAAATATAAGTATATTATTTTCTTCTTTTCTTGATGTATTAATAAGAATCTCATAATCGCCATGCCCCGTAAGAATAACACAGGGCATGATGATTAACAAGGTTGTAATTGCACCAGGAAATTTTCCAAAGCGACGAGTGTACTTTTAACATTTTTCAGTTTTCTTTAACCTTGTAACACCCTTAAAATTGTGCTGCAAAACACTGTGACGTCATAGTCAATCAAATATGAACACGCAGAAGGAAAAACATTGCATGACTATGACGTCACAGCATCTTTCTCCTCGATTTTGAAGGTGTTAAAGGGTTCAAAGGAATCTGTAAATAATTGACAATACATAACTTGATATCCTCTTTTATAAAATAGAAAATAAAACCAGGAAGAAAATGTTTTATATATATGACTTAAATCAAACTTAAAATTTCGAAACATTTTACAAGGAGTGGTTGCGACTTGCGACCTCATCTTTCAAATAATTTAACACGTAGATATAAAATGACAGGTGATGTCTTGTTCTGCAGCGCGTGTTTATTGATGATATTACGCGTTTTACTGATATATGTGTGTTTTTTTTTGTTAAATTGAAAGTGCAACTCACAATTGATTTAAATCGAGAAATTGTACTGAAAATATAAAATTGATATTCTAAATAGGTAGACGAAAAGAATAACGTTTTAAAAAAAATTATACATTATAAAAAAGTGCAAAAATCGACAACTTTTTGCGTCGTTGTTATATAAGATGTATTTTTCTGTATACTTTATCAGCTTTGATTTCATATAAGAACTATGTAAATACATTTCCATTTATATCAATGTCTACGAACTACATTATAACTGCTTTTTACATTATATAACTTTCTCCGGATATCGGAGAGAGAGGGCTGTATTAAATTATAGCATCTAATTTTTTACACAACAAAATATACTGATTTTATATACATAACATAATGCTAAAATTACCGGCGGTATATTGTATTTGTGTCATATTATATTACAAGTTTAATTTTTATTCAAGGCGTATTAGAAATCCTGATGCAGAATAATTTGAACAATTTACCGCTCATTACTATGTTAAAACAAACCCTGCTCAGTGTACACTTTCTGCACCCAATCGACCTTATGCACATTGACATAAGGTCGATTGGGTGTAGAAAGTGTACTCTGGGCAGAATTTACGAAGAGACCAATCACTTTGTCTTTTGCACGTTTGATTTTTACAATCGGTCAATTTGCGAGAGCCATTCATCAAGTTATTCCCATAGGTGAAGTAATTTAATTTCGTTAAAAGACAAACAAATAAATGGATAAATATGCATTAACGGATCGAATTAAAAAAAAAATTGTCTCAAAATTAATAATGGACAACCTACATGAAATTGTTTCATTGCAAAAATGAAAAGAGAGATACAGTATCAAATTATGCCACTCTGAATTTTTTCAGATTTTTTGGAGTCACGGAACTATTTTTAAATAATTATTATTGAAAGTCCTTTAATTTAAGTTGGCACATCTAAATCCTTAATAAAAAGGATAGGACAGAAACGCCTATTGACACCTCCAGGGGGCGTGGCCACACTTTCAATAATTTTTTAAAAATAGTTTCAGGACTCAAATAAATCTGAAAATATTCATAGTAGCATGATTTGGTACCCTCTATTCATTTTTGCAGTAAAAAAAATTCATTTAAGTTGTCCATTTTAAAATAGTTTGTAAATTATAGAAGGTTACATGAAATTATAAAACAAAATAATGTAACATTGTTGAGTATAAATAGGCTTCTAGTTAACATTAAGTTTATACTTTAGAAACAATTACTTTGACACACGTACGTACAATGTAAAGTTTGTATATATACGACTGAATGGAGAGAGAAAAAGAAGAAAGCGAGAGAGAAAGAGGCGAGATGGAAAGAGAGACTGGGAGAGAGAGAGAGCAAGAGAGAGAGAGAGAGAGAGAGAGAGAGAGAGAGAGAGAGAGAGAGAGAGAGAGAGAGAGAGAGAGAGAGAGAGAGAGAGAGAGAGAGAGAATGAGAAAATGAGAGAGAACCAGAGAGTAAGAAGTTCAGTTCGAAACACAGAAAGGTACAGAAATAGCCTCACATTGAGCCCCCGGAATAGCCACTTGTTGCCGCGGCCCATTTACCTTGGTATATCGTTGCTGATGCGTGCCGACATGCGGCTTGCCTGCTAGACACTGCGGCTCCGAGCAACACACAACTTTGTTCTCCCCCACTCTAGCTGCTTGACCCGGTGCTGACCTGTGACCTCTGTTTGACCTCCAGCAGGCTTGCATCTGGAGTATCTCAAGATGATGAATTTATCGTTTGTTGTCATTCTAATGAATGTAAACTGAGGGAGAATGGAAATGCAGCTTTAAGGTCTGTCGCTATGAAAATATGCAAGTGGAATGAAAAGAGATGTCACTACCAGTCTTTAGTAAATGATGTCCGAGATTGGGTGATTTTAATTCCAACATTTCAATGGAAATAATAAGATAAACCGTTTTTAAATGAGCAACAGTCATTATAATTATGTTTATCTATTTCCTAGTCTGATTAATTTGTGAATACAATAATTATATGTTAAGTTATTGCAGTTAAAAAAATGCCCCTATAACTCAGAGAGCAAAAGCTCAAGGCAAAGAAAGAAATATGAAGGGCAGCCGTGCCGTGATGAATGCTCCTTCTCTACCGTTGCGAGTGCGCCTCAACATTCCATTGTATTTTAAATTGAATAGAAGGGAGAGTAACGGTAAATAAACAAATATGTATTATTTTGAAAGAATTAATATTATGATTTTTAGGATAGTAAGCATCGAAACTTTTTTTTTTTTTTCGATAAAAAAATAAAATATATTATTGTATTTTTTAATTCCTTTTGTTATATATAATGAATCTAACTCGAATCTAAGTAATAATCCTAATAATTACGTAATTTTATATATTAAAATTTACTATCATTCATAATGCTGTTTCGCTTTATGTGGCTCATCATATCTAATCATATGCTTGAAATAAAAATAATTTGATAATAATTTGTTTCTGGATCCGCGCCTGATTATATTTATATATATATTATTAATTTTTTTTTTTACAAGGATACACCCCTTAGAGCTTACAGCTCGCGGCGGGGTACTGGGTAGGGATATAAGGTAGGGAACGGATAGTGGCCACGGCCTGCATGCTTACGCGTCCCAGCATTCGCTGAGGTGAGACTGAGGGAACCGTGGAAAACCTCAGTCAGGACGGACACCTTTACTTTTTCTCAATGGACCAAAGCGATGTCCAAAGCCTGGGGAACCACACACAAGTACATCACTGCACTGGGTGGAAAGCGAGACGAATTTACCCCAGGGAGGGAGCAACATAATTTTTACTTGAAACGGTCACCCATCCAAGTACTAACCACGCTCGATGTAGCTTGACTTCGGTGATCTAACGAGAACCGGTCAATGCACTGCGCCAATAATATTATTATTAAAAAAAATAATAATAAATATAAATATTTATTTATTTATATTTATTTATATTTATATATATTTTATATTTTTGTAGATATGTATTATATAAATACATATAACTATACATATAATACTATATATATATATATATATATATATATGTATATATATATATATATATATAGTTATATAATATTATAACTATATTATAAATGTTATAATAAATATTATAATTTTATATAATTACGGTCCAATAATTAATAATAATTATAATAATTAATTAATTTTTCTCTCAATAAAAAAAATCGAAACATATATATATATATATATATATATATATATATATATATATATATATATATATATATATATATATATATATATATATTATGTATTTTTTTTTCTTTATTGGAGGAATTTAATAGCTAGAGCTAGGCCTTGTAGGAGCCATCAATTTCCGTGTGCAGACTACCAATGCTGAGCTGCATGAGCACGGCCCACGGGTCTGCACGGCCCACGGGCCCGCCCGTGCAGATCCGTGCGCGAGCCCGCAGAACCTATATAAGCCGTCTCGGCGTCCTCCCTGCTGCTGGTAAAGCTCAAGCTGACCATCCTCACTTGCCTCGCTGCTTGCTGGCGAGCAAGCTAGGTGCAGTCCCGAACAATGGGACAATGCACAGTACATCCGAGGAGAAAAAAATTCAGCAAGAGGGCTTGTGACAAAGTGGGGAAATATAGTGTGTAATTTTCTTACTTGTAAAGTCCTTAAAACATTGCTGTACAGTATCCATATTAACTTGTTCATCAGAGAATATATATATAATTAATATTATACAATTAAAAATTAAATATCCTTTAAAGTTTTGTAAAAATGTTGGAACAAAATTCTTCCAATCAGTATTTTTCGAAACGCAAACGTTGCGCCTCTGGTGGCCGGCTACGTAGCGACAGTCCTTAACATGAATTTATTTCTTTTTTATTACCTTTATATGCAAGTTTATTATTTTAATGTTTTTTTAATACATCTTGATTCAGAACACCTCTTGATGGTGTGCGAACTTTACTCCTGCCTCACTTGCTAGAGCTACAGTTACAATACACAGATGTAGATTTACAATTTTGGGTGAGTGGAGAAGAGAGCACCCAGTCTACAAATTATCAAAAAAGAGCTTTGGTTCACCACACCTCCATAGACTGCGTGGTAATGTCTACAAAAAAAGCAGGATAAAGTTCATGCTGTCAAGAGGTGTATCAATATTTATGGGAATTTGATTCGGGTAATTGATAGAACTATGTACCGGGATATAGGAAGAGCCATCAGATTTTGTAGTGTTCCCACTGTCCTATCCCAACATTTAAAAAAAAAAAAAAAATCGAAACTGTTCTTATTTTGGCATAAGAGATATTTTGTTAAAAAAAATTAAGTTCTTGATTCATTATCATAAGACCTCTAAATGTGGGGGTAGGAGATGCTTTCAAATTGATAGCTTTAACAGTTAACGATTGACCTCAGTTACTATACGCGAGTTAATGGAAATTTCTGTCAGACGAAATCGAATGAAATAAATTTTAAAAATTCAAGAATGCTCTAAAACTTAATCACTTATGGTTTGAGCACTTTGAGCAGATTCAAAGAGGCGGTTTCATCACAATAGCTCCATTTCCGGTTTCCGTCCAATGTTAAACTTCTACCTCAGTTTTCACAAAACTGATAAGACCGATCCACTTCAAAATTTTCATGCCACCTATTATTAATTTGAGTTCTAAGTTCTGTGTAAGTTTTGTTCAATTTAAGGGGGCCGATTCCGAGATTTGAATCAACTAAGATCAATCCTTAATGAAAAAAATAAAAAATAAATAAAAATAAAATAAAAAAATCTAATATGGTGGGTTATGGAAAAAATTTTCCTGCCAGATAACACTTGAAGCCTCCAATACTATAATGCATAGACTATTTTTATGATAACAACATTATCACACACAAAAAACGTTGATTTTAAGAGTGGTAACACAAAATTCAACATTGCAACGTCATGTTTGCGTCTTACTTGTTTCTGATGATACCAACGGGGGCGTATGAAAGGAAATTCTAAATATATTATATGATATAATAATGTGTGTAAGAATATCACATCGGCTGCAGCACAATCTGTTGTGTCCAAGAGAGACAAGAGCCGGTCAGGTCGGTGAATCATAGATACGTTGATTCGTAGAAGCGTTACATCATTTTTGAAACGAAAAGTTTCAAGGAGTGTGCTCCCTTCGTTTTATAGTTATGTACTGTGGTAATATATTTGTAAATTTGTGTTTGTTCGAAATTGATTCCTCCTTCCCCCACATCCCACAATGCTTAGTATTTATCCAACGCCCACTCCACCAAGGCCTGTAAGCTGAATATCGTTGTGTCATTGTTTTTTTGAAATAATAGTCACCTAGATTTTCATCAATATTTCATTGAGATAAATGCAGTTTTGACCCTGAAATTTATATATAGAAAGAGTAATTTAAGAAATTTGAAACTTTACACGCGGCAAGATTAAGGTTTAAAAAATTAGACCTGCATGGGGTGTGAAAATATAAAGAAAAATCGCTCTTAATTTCTCTCATTTTAGGGGTGGATTTTACAATTATTATATATACAATGTATATATAGCAATGGAATTTAGGACTACTATTTCTTCGCGCGCTTCGCAGTGCGCAGGCCTTGATGGAGTGGGCAGTGATTTATTCCCATTATTTTTTTTTTTTTCATTTATAAATGTCCTCACAGCGTATTTTATGATTAAAATTTTCTGGAATCTACGCGAGTAAAACAGCTTGTCAAACTAATTTACATATTACTGCTCATCAAAACTATGCATGCAAAATACTAGAACAAATAAAATGTTGGAAAAAATGTAAGGAAATTTCAGATTCTCGTTTTTCTCCACACATCACTAAATTTGTTTTAAAAGCAGTAAAATATATAGTTCTATAATACGGGTAAACTTATGCAGTGACAAAACTCCGTTTATACTATTTCTGTGTGTTTGATGAGTTGATACTGTAGACTAAGCGGGTTAATTGTACTCTGTAAGTTGGTCCAATCATCAATTTAATGTACACGGTGGAGAAAAGTATGTATAATAAAACAGTGCCCGTGAGCTTCTGCAGTTTACGTTACGTTTAATTTATTACTAGAGCTCTAACTTTAAATATATCGTACACTCGTCGCCTTGGAAAATTTTCCTTTACAGCCTTGTTAATCAGTAATCACCATACATGTGTTATTAATATGGTGATTAAAATGGCTGCAAAAGGAAATTTTCAAAGGCAACGAGTGTACAATAGTTAAAAGTTGATATAAAAATTATAAAAAAGTATCGGCGATGATTGCCCACCAAGCATACATCAAATGATATGTAAAACACATAAACATTATATGATTTATAGGTGTTGGTTGTTCTTAGGTTGCTGTTAAATTGAACCGAGATCACATACTATCAGTATATAAAAAGAAAGAATTGATATTGACGTGCTTATATTGAAATGTACAATCGAAAAGCAATAAAGATGAATATGAATATAAAAATCGTATGATTGATTGCATGTATATATTAGAATATGAAAATGTTATAGTGACTTAACCGAAAGAAGGGGTAAAAATATGATACTGTGAATTTTTTCAGATTTTTCTGAGACCAGGAACTATTTTAAAAAAAAATATTAAAAGTCCATTTTGATGACGTCACAGGCGGCATTCCTTAAGAAAACGGATAGGGCAGTGCCGCCCGTGACGTCATCAAAATAGACTTTCATTGATTTTTTTAAAAGTAGTTCCCGGTCTCAGAAAAATCTGAAAAAAATTCACAGTACCATATTTTTACCCCTTCTTTCGATTAAGCCACTAAAATTTTCACATTCTAATATCTCATTATAATATACTGTATACTGTACATCAAATACATTGCAGACTTAGCAAGAATTTTTTAGTTTTAATTAAATGACATCATTAAATCATCCCTCGTCTGCAATAATGAACTATCTATACCTACCATGATTTCGTTGCAATAATGAGCCATTTATGCTATTTCAGGTGAGCGCAATTATGAACTGTAAATCAGTATAAAATAAAGCTCATAATTGCGCTCACCTGAAATAGCAGACAGCTCATTATTGCAACAAGATCGTGGTAAGCAGATAGTTCATTATACCGGACGATGGACGATTATATATTATAGCGTGGAAACCCTTAGAAATAAATTTTGTTGCAGATCGGACAATTTTTTTTATCAATTTACGGAAATAAAATACAAAAGAAATGCAAATCGTGATTTCACCCCCAAAAAAAAGCATGACAAAATTAAAAAAAAAAAAAAAATCATCTCATTTAATTTAGTACGACTTCTTAACATCGTTTCACGTCGCGTGGTACAACAGTAAATAAAATATCGTCACAAACACAGATTATTATTATTTTTTTTTTATCTCGGGTCTTTTCAAGTCAAAAGAATCATAACACATATAAAATAAACAATTATTTATAGTTCCTATATGATTAAATTGTTATTTAAAAAAAAATCCGGAAAAAAACACATGATATTAAACACAAAAATTTAATCTCGGATCAAAATTAAGTTAATCCACCGATGTCAGTGGATTAACTTTTGATCCGAGATTAAATTTAAATTTTGTGTTTAATTTTTTTCCGGATTTTTTTTTTTTTTTTTTTTTGAAATAACAATTTCATCATTTCGGAAATATATGTAATTAATTGATCATTTAATAAAATATAAATAATAATTTAGTAAAGAATGAGTTTTCTTTTTGTTAATTAGAATTTTTTAATATAGTTCAATATATTTTACAACAAAATAATAAAAAAATAATAATTTAGCATTTAATTTTTCTTCATGATGCAGCAGTATTGAACAAAAATATTAAAATAATAAATTGCATTTAAAAATTTAAAACACTGTTTAACATATAACAATATAATGTAACTTTATGATAATATATTGAGATTGTCAGTGTTGCAGTATTCTGCTCGATCGAACACCTAAAATTTAAATCTCTAACAAGTTTTTTTAATGAGAAATGCATTACTTGAAGGTTAAAAATTGCACAATTATTCCTGAACTGAGCATGGATGTACGTAATTTTGCCAATAAGTTATCTAGTATAGATGACAGCATCGCCAATACTAAAAGTGTACAAACTTGCAGTTTTCTTTATCTGCTTGTTTCGCTGTCTGAGCGTTAAAAAATAGCAGCTGGTGAAGTCATTGCTGATGTCTGTAGTTTTTATGTTAGTGCGCCTCTCTGATCAGCTGATACAGTCAAATTAATTAAACATTCCCACCGGAAGTAGCCGGAAGTGTGAAATTTGCAGCTCTTCTGTTTGTAATGAAGCTTTGAAATTTTGCAGAGTCGTTTGCAGTACAATAACTTACCTATATGTGTGAAATTTCCACACTGAAATATAAATAGGAAGGTCAGAAAACTTACACTTCCGGCTACTTCCGGAGGGAAAATCATGTAAATTTGACTATATCCAGCTTACAACGTCATGGCGTGGAAAGAGCTCACGATGTTCGTAGGTAAACTGTGAGGACAGTTTACTGGAAGGATAGCCTTAGAACACCGAATTGACAAACCTCGATATTCGACACGTTTCGTCAACCTTCGCGAAATTCCGCCAAATAAGCCGCGCGCTCGAGCTGCTGGCGGCCGGTCTTTGTGGGAACGTCAAAGATCTGACATCGTAGCGCTGGCGGCTAAAGTGGCACCTTTAGGCCATCCTCCAGTAGACAATCGTTTGGGGATGAGGTCAACATATTCATTTATAGGTTATGCTCATTTAGGTTATGATTGGTTCTCAGAAAGTCCTAGGTTCAAATCCTGGCCGAGTTCACTCTTTTCTTTCGAAAGTTTATTATACTTGGATTTCTATGATACGTACCGATGACGGAAAAAGTATACGTTGGAATTAATTAATAAAAACGTCTTCTAAATGGAGTTAACATCTTGTCTACGGACTAAAAATATATATTTTTTAATCAAACACTATTGGGTACTTCTACTTACTAATTCACACTAAGTTTGAAACCCCGAACCTTCCGAAACCCTAACTTAGCGTTTCGCGGGCTCTTCCGGAACGGGGGTGGCCACGGCCTTGCAATCCATCCCGGCACTTGCCTGCGACTGAGGGAAATGTGGAAAACTCAGCCAGGATGGACGCTACAGCTTTTGTCAATGAACCGGAAGTACAATGGTCCATAACCATTGTATGGTTCCCCTGAACCACATGGTGAAAGAGCGCAACAATTTATCCCTGGGTGGGAAACGTGGTTTTTGTTGAAAATGCTCACCCATTCAACTACTAACTAATAACCACGCTCTGCGTTGCTTCACTTCGGTGATCTGACGAGACTCGGTCAAGCGCACCCAAAATAGATTTAAAAAACACAATTTATGTTTTCAGGAACTGTAGAGCAATTAATAAAAAAAGACAATTTAATGTTATATTTTAAAAATAAATGATTTTATTCTAAATTTAGAGTGATGTATTACCGTTCTGAATGTAAGTTACTTTAATTTTGATTATGAATGAAAATCAATCAAATGTCATGCAAAGTAATTAATGGACCTCACCACCATTCAACAATGGCAGAAATGAGTAACGCTCCATTTATATAATTCCAAAGAATACAGTATAATTTCCATAAATTGAACAAAAGTATAATATAGTAAAGATAAGTTTTAAATATTACTGCAGTCTATAACCTATCCTTAATTACAATGCTGTGCATGGAATAATAATAATCGGCGTTATGTTTTACTGCACGTCGATATATGACTTTCATATGACTTTAATTTTATTATTTCAATAAATACTTAGTTTATCAGACAATTTATTATTCCTTAAGCTACACTGCAGCTCTAATCTAATAGACAATGAGATGCAGATATAATTTAGAGAGATGTAAAAAAAGCTCCCAGTCTACCCTTATATATATATCGAGTCCCACCTCGAAAGACTTTTATATTTTCTGACAGTTTTCTTGTCTTGTCTTGGCAGGTAAACACGGTAGAAGTTTAAAATTATTATAAAATACTGTCAATGTCTGTAAGTTGAAAAACTTACTATATATATATATCTATATATCAAAATGGTTTTGGTTCACATCGCCTTCATTATAGACTGCGTGTTATTTATAAGCACCTGCAAACAAAGCAAATTTTCAAGAGGTATACATACGAAAATCTTGACATTATTATCATTAATTATCATGCATGGTACATTATGTACGATGATATTACATTCTTCATTGTAATGCTGCATTCCTAATTACACTGTATTTATAAAATTTACCCGAGTTGAAATCAATTTCATCTTTTATTCGCTATAATTAAGCTATCCTTTCGTCTTTTTTCCTCTTATTTTGCACCAATTTAGAGAAAAAAGATAAAGGGAAAAAGACGAGATTATATATTTCTTCCTCTTCTTGAACATAAAATGTTAGAAGTATTGTTTTCATTTCATCCTCACTTTGAGCGAGGAAGACATAAGATAATAATAATAATAATAATATAGTTTTTATTGAGCAGAACAGACAAGATACATACATTGTTTATAGATGTGTTTAGAGGTAAAAAGATTAGGTTTAGACGTGAAAAGGATGAGTTGAAGACGTAATTTTTCAACTAAGGAATTCATAATATTAAAATGAAAAATGTGTGATGTGGAGAAAATGAAAACTGTACTCGTATCGATTATATATATATTATAGCGGGAGAAACTTGAGATTTAATTAGTACAAATATAATTAAAATATTTCCATACCAACAGCTCTGAATGGAGTCGTTTAAATTGAGCCTCCTTTCATAACATTGCTATCAATTAATTTCCGGCACTAATCAACAACAGAAAGTGACAAAACATCACCACAAAACCTGCTGATTTTAGGCGAGGCGTATATACAGTTAAACAATTGGAAAAAATTAGTGCCGGACGTTGCAGGAAGTGTGAAGTTTCTGGACTTTCTAGTTCAGTTTTGAACCTGAAACTTTGCATAGAGATATATATTAGGTATTTCTTGGCGAAGTTTTAGAGTTATCATGTTCATAGTTCAGTCACTTCCGGTTACTTCCGATGGTAATCTTAAATTTGTTGAACTATACGTGTGGGCGTTTCTGCTTTATTACTGGCCGCAAAACAAGTGTTATTATTTGATTGTTGGCATTGTGTTTTTTTAACCATCTTAAAATACCCTTTAAAAAGCTGAACAAATATTTTTATATTTTATAAACAGAGTATCGACCGTATAATTTTTTATTGCAAAAATTGATAAAGGGTGCAAAGTCATGCTACTGTGATTTTTTTTTCAAATTTTTTAGGGGGCGGGATGTATTACTAAAGAGTTTTGCTGAGATCGGGTTTGAACCCACGCCCCTTTTAGGACTTATTTTTTTTATAAAGAGAGGCGTCAAAAGGCGTCACTTTCTCTGTACTTTCAATATTTTTAACGTTTGACCTCAGTTACTACGCGAGTCGCAGGAAATTTCTGTCAGAAGGAATCAAATAAAATAAATTTTAAAAATTTGAGAATGCTCTAAAACTTAATCGCTTATGGTTTGAGCAGATTTAAGGGGGCGGTTTCCTCCATTTCCGGTTTCCGTCCATAAGGCCAATGTTAAACTTCTACCTCAGTTTTCTCAAAAATGGTAAGACAAATCCACTTCAAAATTTACATGCCAACTATTGATGGTGAGTTTTAAGTTCTCTGCAAATCGTGTAGCATTTAAGGAGGCCAAGTCCGAGATCTCAATCAGCTTAGGTCAATCCTTAAATAGTTGTCGGGCCCCTTAAAAAAAATTTTGAAAAAAAAATATTAGAGTAGCATAACTTTGCACTCTCTATCCATTTTTGCAATATTTTTTTTTCTCAGTAATTATTAAAGCTATCAATTTGAAACGATTTCTTACCCCCCCATTTAGGGGTCTTTTGATAATGAATCAAGAGCTTATTTTCCTCTATTTTTTTCTTTAATGTCATTTTTTTTTTCACAGGTTTGGATAGGACGGTGGGAAACTAGTACATTGGAAATTGAACATAAATTCAGGACTTGAAGTGGTAGGTTCATAAGTTATTAATTTTATGAAATTTAAAATTCATTTGGCAGCATTTTGTGATAAGAAGGAGTACCATTGAATAACCTTTGAAACTCTACACATGATGGTTGCCGATATAATGTACAAAACAAGGCGAATATAAATCACACGTTGATTTATAGTATTTAAATTATTGCTGATATATTATAATAACATTATCCTTATTATTAAACATCACTTTCGGGACCCCAAAATTAACCAGCGTTTTCCTATGCTGGGACGCACTTCCTTTGGGCGAGCGTCTGGGTTTGTCGGAACCCGACGAAACTTTTCCTGGGGGTTTCCGGGGGTGGCCGCCGTAACCAGGAAAATAATAAAAAATCCACGTCCGGGGGGGGGGGGGACTGGGGGTGAATTTTTTTATCTAGATTTTTGGGGTTTTTCGGCCTCCGAGCTCTTCCGGTGCCCTGCGCTGGCCTTGGCCGGTGGAGGTCTTTGCCCGGTGAACTTTTGTTGCTGCCGAGTCGTGTTCGGTTCCGGACACCGGACACCCTTTCGGCAGCGCACGCCGCCCGTGAGGTTACGTTTGGAAATTTGGGCTCTTCGGTGTCGTGTGGTCTGTGTTTCGAATCAGCGTGTGTTCGAGTGTTGGTGCGTGGTGTGTTTATAAAATAAAATAAATAATAATAAAATAGTAGGGGCCTAACAACTGCGTCTGACTCCTTAAAAAAATTATTAAATAAAATAAAATAAATAACATTAAAATAGTAGGGGTCTAACAACTGCGTCTGAGTCGTTATCTGAGCCTGTTCATCGTCGCTAATTTAAAACACTATAATATCTGTCAACATATGGCTGAGAGATTTTTGGAAGTGCATCACTGCACTGGGTGGAAAGCAAGACGAATTTATCCCAGGGAGGGAGTGGCGTATTTTTATACTTGAAATGGTCACCCATCCAAGTATTAACTACGCTTGACGTAGCCTGACTTCAGTGATCTAACGAGAACCGGTCAATGCATAACGCCACGCTCCACCTCTACTCTGAATTACTCTGAATTTTTTTAGATTTTTATGAGTCCTGCAACTATTTCTAAATAGTTATTGAACGTTCTGTAATTTAAGTTGGCACCCCTGAATCGTTAATAAAAAGGATAGGACAGAGACGCCTGTTGACGCCTCCAGAGGGCGTGGCAGCACATTTAATAATTATTTAAAAATAGTTCTGGGTTTCAAAAAAATCTGGAAAAAATCAGAGTAGCATAATTTGGTACCTTCAATTCATTTCTGTAATAAAAAATTTTCATGTAGGTTGTCCATTTTACATTACAATACCGTTATGATATCACGTACTGAATACTTATATAGATGGCAACATATGATTGACAAAATTAATTAAAAGACTTGAAACCAAACGAGCGTAGGCGAGTTTAGACCCCACCCCTAGTTAGAATTAAACAACAAAAATATAATTAATTTACAATTTATTACTATATTGATTTTACAATGTTTGAGAAGAGAAAACAAACATAATATCATGATTATTACAAACAAATACATATCTATTAATAACTTTTTAATGTATATAAATTGTAATTAAATTTATAAATTAATAAATTTATAAGCTCTTAGGGGTGTATCCTTGTAAAAAAAAATCATATTTATTATATTCTTCTCAGTTAAAATTGTTTACTGTTGATATTGTTATAAAACTATTTTTAGTCATTAAACAACGTGGGTAGTAGTGGGTAGTCAATATAATTTTGGACCATTGATAAAAGGTAGAGGTGTCTATAGGATCCTAATTGAAGTTTTTCCACGATTCCCTCAGTGTCACCTCAGTGAATGCTTGGATCCGTAACAGACCGTGGCCACCATCCTTTCCCTACTTTGTACCATATCTCTCCATAACCCCACCGTGAACTGTAAGCTCTTAGGGATGTATCCTTGAAAAAAAAAAATAGTGATGTCCGTCCTGACTGAGATTTTCCACGGTTCCCTCAGTCTCACCTCAGTGAATGAAAGTACGTACCAGGCCGTGGCCATCATCCTGTCCTTACCCATGACCCCACCGTGAGCTGTAAGCTTTTCGGAGTGTATCATTGTATTTAAAAAAAAAAATAATAATAATAAGATTCCAACTGCAATGTTTATATTTTGAACTTAATAAATTGAAATAAACATCATATTAAAAAAAAAACAAGTAAATATAAAGTGTAAATCATTGTACTTTTTAATCAAAACTTCGATCTATTGAAATTGAAAAAAAGATGACCTTTTATTTTTAAATGGCAATATTTTGCCACTCCTCCCACGTATGACATTTGTTTATAAGAAGTGATTTGTGGGTACCGGATGCTCCTCTCAGTTGACGTGATAAGTCCTACATGAAAACGTAATTTGTGTCGATGCTGATAAAGACATTATATATCACAACTCTATTAAAGTGGTTTGCTACTGGTACAAATACACGGTGGAATAAAAAATAACTTGTTTTTATGAAGGCTTCAAGTGTTCTGCGGAGGAAAATTTTTCTCCATAAGCCACCATTTTAGAAAATTTGAATTTTTTCTCAGTAATGGGGAATTCTCTTACAACTCAAATTTTAATTTAACTACTATATTATGATAGGGTACATATTAACAATAAGTTTCACTTAAGTTTCAACTTTTTAAACTCAAATTTGGGGACTCTGAAGGGATTATTAGAATAGGGGCAAAGTATGCAACCCGCGCGAAAACCTGAAAATTGTGACGTAGAAACTCCCTAGTTAACACACAACAACTACCTGATATCATAATTTGAGCGTCAAGGAGTGATTGGCTATAAATTTTATTAACACGATCGAAATCAGCGGGTTTTTCTATCCTAGTACCAATAGTTTTGTCTCTAATATCAGCTTATTTTAAGAGTGATAATCGAAAATATAAATTTATTGCAGGAAAATTTCGCCTGCTAGGCAGTTTCTACGTCACGTTTTGGCGCTAAATTCAAAAGAAGGAAGATTTTTAATAAATTCCCTTGTTTCCAATTTTGAAGATTGAAACTTTTTTGTTTTGGGACATTTAATTTCAAGGCATAGAGCATCTGAAAAAAAATTAAAATAAATGTTGGAGAATTCCCCATTATTATTGCTATTAATTTGAAAACATATCCTACCCCCCTCCCCGCCCCCCGATTTAAGGATCTTCTGATCAAGAACTTTTTTTTACATAGGTTTTTGGATTGGATGGTGCGAACACCGTAAAATCAGCTGACCATATCAGCTGATTCGTATATGTGATACATTATTTGAATAAATATTTTGTATGCAATATAAATTGCAATGGGAGTATAGAGACGCTCGGTCAATGCTGGATTAAATATAGAACGCGAAGTGTAATGAAGTTAGAAGTTATTTTAGAAACCACCTAGCTCAATAAATGATGTATGTCATTTTATATGCATTTTATATGCAATATAACTTTATTAAGATAAACTTATTTTATTGTCGATTGTATATGTATCGTCACTATAATATATAGCTTGTTTTGGAAAAAAAATGAGCTGTATAGGCCAAACCCACGTGACGTCACTGCAACGCAAATTGCATACTTTACAAGAGCCTGCCGCACCATATTGTTGTGTTGCATCAGCAGAATGTAAATTATAAATTATAGACGGCATTTATATATCGTTTCAATATCATCTGGCTAGTTTATAAAGAATGCACTTGTAAGCTACATTTTTGTGTCCTTAAATAATTACACCTGGCAACAAATTCAAATTTTTGTAATCTTTCTATTATTATTTTTAATGCTTTTGAGCGTATACGGTATGACAACAGTAGGGGAAGTGAGGGGAGGTAAACAGCTGAGCGTTATCTTGTAAGTAGGCAACCCAACAATCTCGTGGCACTGCCCTATATCTGCCTAGCAAATTTCATGTGTATTTATTAACTAACTAATGAGCTATGTGCTTTACCTTTAACTTTATAAGAGTGCACTCACTTATAGCAAGTAGCTTATTATTGCAAATATATTCATAATTTATTCAATCTGATTTTTATATTATCTAGCAAAATTATTTATTTACCATCTTCTTCGTGCTCAACATAAAGTATATGCAATATTACATAATAGCTAGTTCTGTTTTCGTAAACCCTGCCCAGTGTATGTACATTGTTGCACCCAATCGACGTTGGGTGCGATTCACGAAGAGAGTTATTCAGGTTTCTCACTTACCACGTTTGTAGTGTCATTGAATTATTAGGCTGGTGCTAAACAGAGTTACTGAGCTTTCTGGATAACTCTTTTGTGAATCGTAGCCCTCAATATGGCCCCTAATATGTAGAATACTTAATTGTTAATTAAGATACAAAAAATGTAACTAAAAAATACGAATGTATATAAAGTTACATGTAAACTTCATATATAACTATGATAGATTGAGGCTACGAGTTCGTTATATTTGTGATCGATTTCCATCGAGGTTAGATATTATAGCGTGGGACGAGAGTTTTTTTTATTTCTGCTTTTTAAAAAAAGTGGGACTTTTTAATCAAGGTTTACTGTGGAGTGTTTTATAGCGATTCTGTGGTCACCTAAAGTTGCATTTGATTTGCGAGACCTCAACTATTTTATTTAATTCCATTTTATTTTTTATAACACTTTTTGTGTTATAAATAAAAACTTTTGCTGGTTTTTCACAATTGCATATTACTTATATTCTCTCTGCTATAATAATCAAATTATTGATATTTTTATTGATTAAGAGTTGATCTTCTACTTTGTGTAGGTGGTTTTTATATCTATTTATAGTTCATAGAGCTTCGTTTGATATATGATAAATCAGCGGTCAAGCGTATATTACAGGATGAAAGAAAAAGAGAGCAAGAGAGAGAAAGAGAGAGATTTTATTCTGTGATTTGCATGCATGTACACTCGTCGCCTTGAAAATTAAAGGGAATAAATTTTCTGAGGCGACGACTGGACGACTGTACGAACGAAAAGAAAATTATATAAAAGTGGAGGTATCCGTCCTGTCTACGGTTTCCACGGTTCCCTCAGTGAATGTTGTGACGCGTAACAAACCGTGACCAGCACCCTTATCCATTACCCTGCCTAAATCTCTATAAGCTCATAGGGATGTAGAATACATCAAGCAGATAGTTTGTCAAAAAAGAAAATCAAGTGTTTTATTATTTATTTATTATATATATTTTATTTTTTCTAAACAAGTTAGGTAGTCCAATTGCAGGAAATATTCATAGAAACATATTCATAACATAATAGTTGTAGGTATGAGGTGAGGTGTCAAGCTATAAGTTTCCAGAATTTGGATGCATTATAGAGGTTTCGTAACCACCTTCAAAGCCTTGTTTAACAATAATAGCTTGTGTCCAGTATATACCGAGCTCTAATGTCAAAAGTTCCTATTATATCTTATTATATTTAATTAACCTTTACACTTACAGAAAGCAACTTCGTGTAAATTAATTTTATTTGAAAATAATTAGTTTTATTTTATATCTTTTGTTAACTCTATTACCAAGAGGAAGGGGGGGGGGGGAGCGGGGGCGTAATTAAAGCGTAAAAAAAAGTGTGGAACACCACTCTAAAAGTTCTGAAAAAATTTGTATACTTCTTATATAGTTAGTATGTCAGTTTGCAATACAAAATTTTGAGGTCGATGAATGATAGGTAATGCCCGGCATACACAAAGTGAACAACCACCTGTTTCGTGTGATAACAAAATGCATGGTGATACTCACAAATTAGTCACAATCATCAGTTACTTTAAATATACTTACACCAGTTTCTAATACACGACAGTATAATAATTTATTTACAAGTAAAAAAATAAATAAAAAACTTAAAAACAAAAATGAACTTTCAATTTTAGGAGGTGTGGCGCAGTGCGCTTGACCGGGTTTCGCCAGATTACTGAAGTCAAGCATCGCCGAGCGTTGGCTAGTAGTTGGATGGGTGACCATTTACAACAAAAAAACACGTTTCCCACCCATCAGGGGTAAATCATTGTGCTTTTTCACCATGTGAGGTGGATCTGATCGCTTTGGCAGTGCAATGACTCCCATCATAATACAAGAAATAAGAACATAATAATTACACCCGCACAGTGTAGATTGCAGATTTATAATAAGGGACCCAATTCTATGTCAATTAGACTTTATAATAAACTTCCACTGCATATAAAACTCATCCCACAGTATGTCGATTTTAAAAGTGCCGTAAAAGTATTATTGTTGAAAAATTGTTTTTATAATGTATCTAGTTATGTTACATTTAGTTTTTAAGTATGTGTTTGGACGTGTCTTACCATCTCATGCAGAGTGCCTTCATTATGATTGTGTCTGTATGTATATATTTGAAAATGACCAATAAAGAATTGAATTGAATTGCATTTTCGGTTCATTGACAAAAGCTGTAGCGTCCATTCTGGCTGAGGTTTCCACGTTTCCCTCAGGCGCAGGCAAATGCCAGGTTGGATTGCAAGGCCGTGGCCGCCCCCGTTCCTGCAGAAGAGCCCGCGAAACGCTCAAGTTAGGGTTTCAGAAGATTCGAGGTTTTAAAGTAGTATGTAATTGGTAAGTAGAAGAACCCAATAGGGTTTGATTGAAAAAAAAATATAGATATGCGCATATTTCAAACTATAGAAAAGCTCCTTCTGATGCTATGGATATAATCCTGCATTTTTTTTATTGCATGTCTTTGTTTTTTTACTGACCTTTTTTTTAAGATATATATTTAAGTATATACCTCAAAATGGAGACGTTGTATGCATTGATTCTCCCAATGCTTGCGTGTTAAATATTTGCATGACTATGACGTCACAGCGTTTTGCATCATGATATATTGAGCGTTAAAACAATTGAAAATACATTTCAAGTCCCTTTTAATAACCAAATATGAAACAAACAAAAATGTCATGCATGTTTTCCATTAGCTGTGTCATAGTTTTGATTTTAATCATCAATGTAAATTACAATAAATTTTATTGCGTAATATTATGGATTATTATAACTACATATTAATTGACATGCTGACCCAATTAATTTCAATTATTAAAAACCTCTTCGTATATTTTCCCTTTGATATGTTTTATTATTATCCACGAATACAATACTATTACCTAGGATGAGGATTTATTTTTAATACTGCAAAACATAATCCTCTTATATGAGATAATATTAGTTAGGAGTTTAATTGCGTTGTGTAATTTTTCATTTGTGTAGTATTTATAATGATAACGCATATTTTTTTAACATATAATTATGCATTCAAACAAAATTTGGTGACATTGACATTTTTAAAACGTTTATTATCAAGCCCTTACTAATTTTAAAGCTACAGGTTTGCCAATTGCATGAATGGAAAAAAAAAATGCTGTAGGGCTTAAAGTAATTTAATAAGCCGTGATTTAAAAGCATATTTGGATTGACTGATCAACACATACACAAAATGTAATTTTGACTTTGTGACTGGAAAACGATTGAAATAAACTTAATAAACCATTTAACGCTCTGCAGTAATACTCTTTGTATCAATATTTATAAGGAAATTTGTGTGAAAGGTTTTAAATTATCTTTCAAGAAAATTATGATAGCAAAAAGTAACACTATAGCACTGTTCGTAAATACACAGTCAGTTGATAATAAATTATAAGGCGGTTGCATGAGCAACGCAATCAGTCTACTTTACAGGGGCTGAGTGAAAACATGCGCGCGCAGCTTGCCATGCCGGTGGAGTGGTAGAGAACTCTGCATGCAGGCAAAATATATTAAAAAAAAAACATTATAAATTATTTAAAATGAAAATAAAAAATGTGAGGTGAACAAAATGTTTAAAATAAAATTTACAAACTTTTGCTCACCTCAGAATTCAGAATCTTTTCTTTATATATTTTTAAATATTTTTTTTTAATATTTTCTCCTATATGCTTATACATTGCGGAGTTCCACCAGGCCACCATCGACGACTGGCGGACGACTGTTGAAACTCCCGATCCAAGGTCACACTGACGTCACACGCAAGCGCCTATATAATTTTCCTTGTGTTTACAGATGGTTAATCTAATTATTTATTCATACTTTTTCATGAATTAATTATGGATTCGCGAATAAAATCCAATACACCTATTTATGAAGAAACGGTGCTAAACCCACAAAATCCTTACATCATAAAATTGTTACTTTTAAATAATTTTTTTTAAAAAAATATGCAGCATGTAATTATTATACTATGTATCTTGCTAATTTCAATTTCACCTTGTATAATATGGGCCCAATTATTATAGCAAATAAATCAATCTCTTCATTGCGTACCTTTGCAGAGTTAAACAAAAATATTTTTTTTTTAATTGTATTTATTTATTACACATAAAGAACCGTGTACATAGTGTTTACATTGCTAATACCTGTAATAAGAACATTTTTAGAATTAAACATAGATATACATATAAATATCATCATCAATTTACATTTTTTGACTAAAATGGACAACATACATGAAATTTTTTTATTGCAGAAATGAATAGAGGGTACCAAATTATGCTACTCTGAATTCTTTCTGATTTTTTTGAGACCCAGAACTATTTTTAAATAATTATTGAAAGTGTGGCCACGCCCCCTGGAGGCGTCAATAGGCGTCCAGTCTCTATCCTTTTTATTGTAGTTAGTAATAGTTGTTTTATTATTATTATTTTTTTTTTTACAGATGTTTTTTTCTCCTAGATTGACGTAAATCATGTTGTAATGTACAACCAGTTATTTGAAAATAAATTATTATTATTATTAAGGCTGCAGGGGTGCCAACTGAAATCACAGGACTTTCAATAATTATTTAAAAATAGTTCCGGGTCTCAAAAAAATCTGAAAAAATTCAGAGTAGCATAATTTGGTACCCTCTATTCATTTCTGCAATAAAATTTTTTCATGTATGTTGTCCATTATTGAGCACAAACATAAATTAATGTTCTAATTTTGCAGTGGTAACTCTGAAGATATAATAACAAAATTATATATATTATATTTTTTTTTAATAAATATAATTTTTTTAAATTTTAAATATATTTTACATGTACATGCCTCTCACTTAGCATTATTGGAATTTTAATATGTTAATATATAGCCCAGAATAAAAAACGCATATTTATAACATTTTTTGCTGCTGCTCGTCTTTTTTTGTTGTGCTATAAATTTTTTTGTTTTATTAAACACTTTTTTTTTGCCTTAATTCTCAGCACTTCCTATAATACACTTATTTATATTTTTAATATGCAGTTAATATGTTTTTATATTTAATCCTAATGCTGTACTTTACAACCATGTGGTATAAAGAATATATTTTGATGTGATTTCTGATAGAAATACAATGCTGCAATGTTCATAACTATGTAACAGTTTGTGTATTTGCTAAAGGTCAAAATGTAGCAATCTGGCCGATGTGGAGTGATCCCAGATTAAAACGTTCCCTCCATTCATCAATTCGTCTCATTCAGATTCATTCATGCGTATGTTTATCCACATTTGGCATATGGCATAATAAATTGGGGATGTAAATCGGAACTATTGAATCGATGTTTTGTTTTGCAAAAGAGAGCACTTAGAACGATTTTAAGAATACCAAAAGGACAGTCGTGTGTTTCACATTTTAAGGCTAATAAAATGTTAACTGTCCCTTGCATTTATATTTTAAATTGTGCCTCATTCAAAAAAAATCATCCAAATTTTTATGTTCAGAATGATGGCTATCATGACTATAATACTAGGAATAAATCGAATGTAGTTACTGAAAGACATAACACACAATTTTTCAAAAACTGTGCAATGTATCAAACAGCAAAATTTTATGAATTTTTACCAGCATGTTTGAAAGAAATAAAAACCAGTAAACTTTTTCGCACAAAATTAAAGAATGTATTGATCAATAAAGAGTTTTACTCTATTAAAGCTTTTGAGAGTAATAAAATGTCTGAAAAAGTATTATCAGGATTATAAAATAAACAAAATTATAAATTTACATATACATTGTATTGACTGATATATATATATGTATGTATATGTATATATACATATATGTATGTGTGTGTGTATATGTGTATGTGTATGTATATATATATATATATATATATATATATGTGTGTGTGTATGTGTATGTATGTATGTATATATATATATGTATGTATATATATATATATATATGTATATGTATATATGTTCCACATAAACTAAAATTTATCAGTATTAATGGTGACTTTGGCTTGTATTTTGTTTTTATTATTATTGTCAGTGATTGTGTTTGATAGTGTTAAATAACTTATGTAAATGTGTTTAAGTTTGATGTTTTTATGTTGTATTTTGTCCAATTTTGACTTGAACATATGTTTGTCTTGTACAACCAAAAAGAAGTTCCAAAATAAAAAAAAATAAATAAATAAATAAATAAAATTCGAGCGGAAATCTGAAAAAAAAAAAAAAAAAAATAGTGATAAAAAAATAATCTTAAAGTTTAGAAGAATCCGCATGCAAAAGAACGTTAAACGTTAAGAAATGTTACAGCAAGTTGAATTGTGTCGTCCAATGCCCTGAAGTGTATTTATAGTTAAATGCAGTATTTTCTATCTCTCATAGAGGATTTACCTTGCACAGTATGTCAGTTTATTGATCCCCGCTTCAATTAAATTATGAGTTTTAATTTGCTATGTGTACATCCTTTTTATTAAATTGATCAGGACATTAAAAACTCCACAGAGGTTCACTTACATCACTGCGTTTTATGTTATGATTTCTATATTTATTTACTGTAAAATACTTTCGTGGAAATCACTGAATTCAAATATCCTGCATGTGTAGAAACAAATCAACCCTTTTGAAGAATGTGTTGCATATATATAATTTTCTCGTATATTGAAAATTAAATTAGGATATTTATTTCAAAAGAATTATAATACTGAACATTGCTATAATGTATAAGCTTTCTATAGAATAATTCTGGATCTGATATAAAATTATAAAGCGGGAGGTGTGGTGCAGTGCGTTTGATCGGGTTTCGTCAGATCACCGAAGTCAAGCAACGCCAAGCTTGGTCAGTAGTTAGATAGGTAACCATTTTCAACACAAACCACGTTTCTCACCCAGGGGTAAATCATTGCGCTTTTCCACTATGTGGTTCCCCTGGCTTTGGACCATTGCACTTCCGGTTTATTGACAAAAGCTGTAGCGTCCATCTTGACTGAGGTTTCCACGTTTTCCTCAGTTGCAAGCAAATGCTAGGATGGATTGCAAGGCTGTGGCCACCCCCGTTCCGAAAGAGCCCGCGAAACGCTCAAGTTATATAGGGTTTCAGAAGATTCGGGGTTTCAAAGTAGTATGTATTTAGTAAGTAGAAGTTCCCAATAGGGTTTGATTAAAAATGTAAATATATAATAATTTTTTTTCTTAAGCATTATATATTGAACATAGCTATAATGAATGATCTTAATTATTATAAATATTCAGTCTATAATAATAGCAAACATGTAGAAATTTAGTTTCCTTGATGGACAATGTTATAAATATATATAATTGTATTGCACATGTTATTAATCATCACTAAAATACAAAGGTATTTCTCGATGAAAAATTAAAGAGAATTTATTTCTTGACCTATAGTCCCAAAATAACTGACGAACTTACTATTATTTTTTTAAAAAATTTGATAGAAAATCGTGGATTTGCTAACCCTCATGTTTGGTATTTTAAGATTGAGTGCTGCATGTGGTCAATAGTTGGCATTTAATTTATAATTGGTAATATTATACCCCGTTCAAGTTCCAATTTAAAATAATATGAAGTGCTATAATTATACATAATGTTAAGTACCATTCAATGAATTAAAACGTATGGGCATGATAATGATATTTAAATGTTTCTATGATTTTTTTTAAAACTTTGATTGAAAATTCAGTTATCCGTGCAATCCATAATACAATAATGGAAGACCATGTGCATGTATAATATACGTACTAAATCTACAATATAGTCTCTGGTCTCGGAAAAAAGCATGACAAAATACACAGCAAAATATCTTATATATTATGCAGAGCATTGGCTTCAAAAAGTTTTATCGCAGAAATTAATAGAGAGCGCCAAATTATGTTATATTTCAATGTTTTAAAACATTTTTTCAGGCCAATAGATATTACTAGTTTTTCAATTCTCTCTGTACTTTCATTATATTTTTAAAACAATTGTTCCCGTGCTCTAAAAAAAAAAAAAAAAAAAAAAAATCAAAGTTGCATATAACGACGCGACGTGGTTTTGGCATAAAGCTTTGAAATCCCATGCGGCGAGCGAATTCGCGTTAATTATCGATGCTCTTTTTCTTTTAATCGCCAAATGTGGCCACCAATGGATGGTACAGCAAGTGCGCATTATTCGCGTTGCGTCGCATGATGCAGTGGAGCAACCATATAGATTTTGTATGCAATAAGTTGTCATCAGTAATTTTTGCAATTAGAGAACTGAGACATGATTGTGAAATAGAGTGTTTGAAAACTTTATACTTTTCTAATTTTTACTCTTTCTTGAAATATGGTATTATTTGTTGGGGTCATATTATACTACAGATATCAATAGACTTTTTATCTTACAAAAAAAAAAAAAAAAGTATTACCTCTTATGTTCTTTTTTAAAAAGAGATCTTCATGTGTAAAAATATTTAAAGAACAGGGTATTTTAACCCTGCCCTGTATTCTAATTATGGAGAGTGTAATGTTATTTGTTAAAAGAAATGTGTCAGATTTCAAACAACATGAAGTTCAACACTGACATAATACTAGAAACGTATTAAAGAATATAATAACTCCTATTTATTGTAGATTAGACATGTATAAAAAGGGCCCTTCTTTGAGGTGACTGACTCTTTATAATAAGCTGCCCTGTGATATAAAATGTATTGAAAATCTAAATGTGTTTAAAGTGAGTGTTAAAAGGTGGTTAGGAGATAAGTGCTTCTATAGTGTTAAAAACTACATTGACTATAAATGAATGACTTCAAACTCTGAAAAATGACTCTTGATTGCTTTAGCTCTAGTACTGACTTGTCCTATAAACCTCAACATATAATAACATGTACATGGAAATATGATCGTAGGAACAATGGAAATAATAAAAGATTTTGAATTTGAAAATTGCCATGTGATTAATCCACCTTATAACGTAATTAAAAAAATAAAAATAAAAACAATTAAAACAAATTGGAAATGTTAACCAGTAGTACAGAAACTGAAAAACTTATATTTAATGGAGTGTATATGGGTTCAGCTTCATACAATCACATAACTGACTTGCACCGTTTTGTCCACAGTTGTCCAGCATGGAAGACGAGGAGAAGTTGTTCGCCGCCGACCGCGCCAAGACCGGACGCTCAGGCTGCAAGCGTTGTAAGGGAAAGATCGAGCAGGGTGCGTTACGTCTAGCACGACTGGTGGTCAGTCCTTTCGGCGAGTCCGGTGGCAAGATGAAGTCCTGGCACCACGTGGCGTGTCTCTTCGAGGCCCTCAGCAAGGCACGGGCCACCACACGTAAGATTGAGGACCCTGAGCAGGACATCGATGGCTGGGACCAGCTGACTGCTGAGGACCAGCAGGAGATCAACACTCACCTAGAGGACCTCAAGAAGGCTCCAGCAAAGAAGGTACCAGCGAAGAAGGGTGCTGCAGCCAAGAAGGTAGTGGCAACAAGTCCCAGTAAAACTCCGGCACCAAGTCCCAGTAAGACTCCGCCGGTGTCACCTAAGAAACCAGACAAAGTACCATCCAAGAAACCAGCCACGCAGTCATCAGCAGTGGCTTCCACCTCTTCCGCAACGACAGGTAAATTTCAAATTTAATTAATTTTAGTTGATTTTGATATCCAACCTCATGCATGTAAAAATAACTTCGAAACTGCTTTTTTAGCATGCAGGAAATTTTTTTAGAGAAAAATAAGTTCTTGATTCTTCATTATTAAAATATTCATAAATCAGAGTTTAGATCGTTTAGGAGATGTTTTTGAATCAATTACTTTAATATTTACTGAGATAATTTTCTAAAATGTTGGCTTATATAGAGAGAGAAAATTTTTCCACCGGGGAACACTTGAATAAACTTGTCTGCTCTTTTCATGCAGGTGAACGCAATTATGAGCCTTATTTACACTAATTTACAGCTCATAATTTGCAAGCTGATAGCTCATTATTGCAACTAAATCATGATATGCAAATAGCCATTATTCCGGACGAGGGACAATGTATGAATATTATATATTTCTGGCAGATTACTGTAAACTTATTGCACTTTATTTTCTTTGCTGAGTTCTGATTTGAGTGATTAAATTGCATTTAGTTTTCATGTTCGATGTTTTCCTGCGTTTTTAAAAAAAGTTTATAAAAAAAAAATTGCAAAAAAGTTCTCTAATTGATTGACGTCAGTGCGAGAATTTAAATAAAAAGAAATTAAAATTTCACTCCCACTCGATGTATTAATTAAAAGAATACTTAATTAAGTTATAAAAGTTGTAAGACAAAATTCCAATTAAATGGAGCTTATAATGTTATTTTTTCTGTTATTTTTTTCCTGTAAATAATTAGAAAGACTTATTGATAGATTTTAATTCCTCTCTCTTTTATTTATTTACACTTGTGCTGGCCTTTTAATAGTTTTTTTTTAAACATTTAAACCCTTTGTATATACCCTCATTCAAATATTAATATTTTTTTCTTGTTTCTGCTTTGTACTTAACTTTTTCTTTTAACATTAGATTTTTTTAAATGATGCTCTTATTAAAAAAAATACTGATGAAACATATAATTATATATACTTTTAAAAAAATAAAAGTATTTTGTAATTTTTTAAAATAATAACACACTTTTGAATCACCAAACGATATTATTTAAAAAGGCTGCGGTTCGTTACTTGTTAATATTGGTTCTGAAGCAAACTTCGAACGGTCCCTAATTCAGAGCGATCAGCTGAGTACAAATTTTGTAAATAAGTGCTTGAAAAAGAGGGTCAAGTTTTGGTGTTTTGGTTGAGATACGCGGTCCGTATCTTCACAATCGTTTTAACAGTTTTAAGGTTAGAAACGGACCGCAGCCATTAAAAACCAAAAATGTATATACGAATATTGTATATGAATTTATTTATAACAATTATAACAACAGTTTTTATATTTTGAATTTGCGACAATCCGCATATTTAAGCTTCTAATTAAGGTGCTCAATAACAAATTTACAAATAAAACGTCCACCTATTAATAACACCGTTTTGCCCTGAGATTGGCACCAAAACCTACATAAGCAGGCGAGGCAACTGTTAAGTGCTGAAACGAATGGAGTATCGGATCATCCTTATTTTTTTTTTAGCGCAGAAATGGATAGAGGGTGCAAAGTTATGCTATAACCATGATTTTTTTCAGACTTTTTACAGCCCTGGGAGTATTTTAAAAAAAATATTGGAAGTCCTTTTTGTGACGTCACGAGGCGGCAAGCCCTATCCTTTTAGGATTTTCATTGATTTTTTAAAAATACTTCCAGGGTTGTAAAAATTTTGAAAAAAAATCAGGGTTGCATAACTTTTCTCCCTCTATCCATTTCTGCAATAAAAAAATTGAGGTCGATACTGCATTGCTAAATCTCGTGGATACAGCAATTTCGAAACTTTCTCTCAGCTTCAGCGTACTCTTCTTGTATGTGTCTAAGTGTATGAACATTGGGACGTTTCCCCTAAAGTCTGGTAATTTCAGGGAACGGCAGTGTGGACCTCCGACATCACAAGGACAACTCGTTCCGGGCGTTCCGAGCGCTGCTGGCGCGACTATCGGACACCCCCGCCTACCTTGAGAAGAGCGCCCTCGTCAGGGAGATGTTCACCTCAGGAACAGGAGGCGGTGAGTCACCCTGATTGTCTTAAATTAATTTAATTTTCCTGCCGGAAGTGAGAGATTTCTGGACTTCCTATTTGTATTTACGTTTTAAAATTTTGGCTACAGGTTCGTAAAAAGAATACTAACATGTTTGCAAATTTTCAAGACTCAGACATGAACAACACGACCAGAAACCTTTTACTTCCGGCTACTTCCGGCAGAATAAATGTTACGTACATTTGACTGTGGTGTAAGTAGTACTATAGTATCGACAGCAAACATTTTTTTTTTTTTTTTTACAAGGGGAACACTCCTAAGAGCTTACAGCTCACAGCGGGGGGTAATAGATAGGGATAAGGTAGAGTAAAGATGGTGGCCACAGCCTGTTTCACGTTCCTGTATTCACTGTGAGACTAAGGGAACCGTGGAAAACCTCAGTCGGACGGACACCTCTACTTTTTATAAGTGATATCTAAAGCCTGGGGAACCACACACAAGTGCATCACTGTAATGGGTGTCTTGATGTTTACATCGTATCGACAACGATGTGTATTGAATTTGTAAAGTGAAGGTTAGTCGATATATTTATTCTTATCAATCATACCTTGATGTCAAACGTCGTTTATGACGTCACACATGTGTGTAGACACTAAATCTCCAGTCGTTACACATTTCGGAGTTTGGGGACCGAAAAATGGAACTATCAATGTTTATAGTTATGGATTTTCACTTGTTGTAACCAGACGTATTATTATATTGTGAGAAATTACTATGGTATGTTACAGTACAAAACCAAGTGATGTATTTAAAACTCGCATATATATACAGAGAATGCATAGCATTTGCATTCTTGCAACATACTTAGCATATTATATATCTAATATACATAACGTGTATTATTAATGTTATTCTGTTACAATATCAGGAATAGTGCATTATAATTAGTAATAAATTTATTTATAAGTATATTCATATATAGAGGGGATTGCGCTGACGTCACGCGAGGAGGGCCAGAATGCACGGACTAGCATATAAACAAAGTGTACAATAATTTTTTACTTAACTTAATAAAATAAATCAAGTTTAAATACTTCAATAATACTTTAACAGTACACGATAGAACTCATAAAAAAAATCTCAACGCCAAAAAACCGTTAAAAGTATTTTTTATAATTTTTTTTCGTCATTTTGCCTATGCTCACTGTATAATCTGGCCTGCCAAAACTTTCTCTTTTCCCTCCCTCCTGCGCCTCCTTCGCAATGTATTATTATAGAGAAACCCCTCTCCCGCCTCACGTAAACATAAACAGAAATCAGCTCTAATAGAGCTTTCTCTTGATCGATTTAAAATTTAAACTATTGTACTGGAGAATTGCTCTTATTGTGGGAACGCATCATTAACTATAACACACTGAACTGCATGGGTAGCAACCCAAGTTATAATAAATTTCATCTTTTATTCGCTATTGAGCTCTCCTCTCGTATTTTTTCCTCTTATTTTGCACCATTTTAGAGGAAAAGAGGGAAAAAAATAAGAGATTACAATATTTTTTTCATCGCAAAAACTGTTATAAATATTAATTGTCTTCATTTCATCCTCACTTTGAGCGAGGAGGAAATAAGATGTGTTTTAGAGGTAAAAAGATTAAGTTCAGACGTGTAAAGGATGAGTTTAAGACGTAATTTTTCAATTAAGGAAGTCTGTGTATTCCTCGTACACAACACCTACAACCCAATTTTTAAAATCTGCATGCTCTTTCCCAGCATTCGTGCTTTCCCAAGTTTTAGATTTCTACTAATAATTCAGCATAAACTTTTAAATAAAGTTGCTATAGCGCAAACATTTTCATTTAAAATGCAAGAACAAAAAATATAACATTCTTTGCATATTATATAGTAAAAGGTTAACATTAATTTTCATTTCTAATTACTTAACACCTACACTATTTTTGCATACCGAGGGCAAAGTGCCTAGGGAATTTCAGCTTATTGACTAATTACCATATATGGTAAAACCTCTGTAGGTGACTTGTACTTTTTAAAAAATTAACATCAAAGGAATAAAAAGCTTCTGTGTATTACAGTATAGTGGTCAGCAAGATTTATGTTTTAAATTCAAATATATTTTCATCCCACTTACATGACAAGTCAACATAGAATACATAGCATAACAAATATATTCACTTTTTATAAAAATTGTCAATACTGCAGCACACATTATTGTCAAATAAATGTTTTTTTTTTTTTACTTAAGGATAGAGATAACACGCCCAATGCTAATAAAAATCCCATTCATGAAAATTATGAACAAAATTTTAAAATGTTCTCCTTTACATACCTTATCAGTAGCTGAAATATCAGGTTATATACAAAAACGAGCTAGTTTTTGAGTTATTAATTTTTAAAGTTGACTAATTTAACATGGAAGTTCCATTTCTCCATGATAAATTAGAGAACTTTAAAAATTAATTACTCGAAAACTAGCTCGTTTTCGTGTACCTGATATTTTATCTACTGATAGCGGATGTAGAGGAAAACATTTTATTTTATTTAATTTTTTCATAATTTTCATGAATGTGATTTTTTTTAACATTGGGCGTGTTACCTCAAAGCACTTACATTTTTCTTACCTTTTTATGTCACTTGGTAGCTAGGCTATTAAACTAAGATTGGGCACTAAAAACATAAGACATCTTTCGTATGCTGCTATTCTGTGTCGTTCAAGCATGAAATATTGTCTTTGTTTTTCTATAGTATCATACTGATGATTAAATTTACAATTATTGAAGTATTAACAATGGACAATTTGCATCAACTTTTTTTAGTAGCTCAATCGAAAGAGGAGGTCGAAAAATACACCTGTGAATTTTATGCGATTTTTATTCGTACTGCATCATGGCTAAAAGAGAGGTCACGTGACCTGGACCCGGCGCCCGTGTCGCCCGTGACGTCATTGAACTGTCTGGTCAAGCAAACGATTGTCTATATAACGCTTGTAAACAATAAATTAATTGTTGCTTGTTTCCATAGCAACGTGGTTGTTTGCAAGCTTTATAAAGTCGATCGTTTGTTTGACGGAACAGTTAAGTGACGTCACGGGCGCCACGGGCGCCGGCTCCAGGTCACGTGACCTCTCTTTTAGCCATGATGCAGTACGAATAAAAATCGCATAAAATTCACAGGTGTATTTTTCGACCTCCTCTTTCGATTGAGCTACTAAAAAAAGTTGATGCAAATTGTCCATTATTGTTTGCAAATATCAGCACTTTTGAGATACACAATGCTGGTAGAGGCAGAATATCGACGTCTTTAAATAAATTTTGACAAGGTGTCCTTGGCGGCACATTTGCATTTACTGCTGATTTTATCAATCATAAAAAATATAATACCATAATTGACTTTCTGTATAAAGGTGTATGCAGCGTTGTTATTATCTGCAGTATTCTTTATCATATGTTATCTGCTATATCGTTTTATCCCCTTGTACAGGTATATATAATATTATAATAACTTATATAAGTTGATTGCGTGGCTTTGTATTTGATATGATTATGATATTTTTCTGCTTATTTTAAATCTATCTTTAATGATAGAAATTTATTTTAATTTGCAGTTTTATGTAATGGGGTACTGATACTGACCAAAAAAAAAAAGTTTCAAGTTTTTGTCAACATTTTAAAAGCCACGAGAATTTCATGAAGAACAAGCCCTATTACAACATTCTACGACAATTTCCTGATTTTATATGAATTTTTAAAACCTCTCAAAAATGACGTCATAGCATTGAATCTTAAATGGGAAAATAGATAAGTTAACATTGCCAAATCCCATACTTAATATTGAAATGTAACCAAAACTTCATTTGCAAGGTTTTCAGGTACTAGAATCACGATAATGAAGGTTTGAAATTCAGACTTCCATAACTTTTCAATTTAGCAATGTTAACTGATGCATTTCCCCATTTAAGATTCAATGCTATGACGTCACCAAAAAAGTTTTAAAAATTCATATAAAATCAGCAAATTGTCGTAGAATGCTCTAATAGGGCTCGTTCTTCATAGAATTCACAGTACTTTTTACTAGTATTGCTAACTCAAATACCGGTCAGTACCCCATTTAAGGTATAGTGATGGCATAATTATAAAAAAAAAAAATCATAATAGGATGATCATGAGTTCGATCACATTCACCGCCAAACTTTTCACAAGTGGTGGTTTTACTAATATAAAGAACACCCACTTGTACATCCGGGAGGTGATTGATGATATTCCTCATCAATTGTCGACCATTCTGACTGAGGTTTACCTGGTTCCCTCAGTCACAAGAAGGTGAATGCTGGGATCGATTGTTATTAACTATGTCCACCCCGGTTTGGAAGAGACTCACAATACCCGAAACAATATTTTAGGTCGGGTTCACGAAGAGCCGGGAAGAGTGAATTGTTACTTGTGACCAGTACCCTACAACAGGGCCGTTCAGTTAAAGCAAAATAATATAAAAAAAATAGTATGAAAAAATATTTACGTGATAAAAATAAATATTGTTTGATTTCAAGTTTTTATTTACACATTAATTGTTTTTAATACGTGATTTTATAGCATAACTGGAATTGTTATTTTATAAAACTCCCCTGATAACAATTAACATTGTACCTTTAAAATTTATTGTTTTAATTTATAAACTAACTTTTTATAGCTAATAATTTTATTTTATGAGCCTATATATATATATATATAGATATATCTATTTTTACGTGTTCACAGACATGTAATGTTAAATTTTACAGTATTTATTTAAACTTAATTTGTGAGTTAATGGGCAACCTGTGTGTTTTTTTATTGCATATATCATATCAGGATGTTGAGTTCTGTATTATCCGTAAGAGTCTAAAAATTAAAATTTTGTAACGATTAATCTCAGGTACTTCCAAGTCATAGAATATTTCTCTCAGAAGAAATCGAATGAAATAAATTCTATAAATTCGTAAATGTTCTAAACTTTAATCGCTTAAAATGTTTATTTGGGCAAATTGAAGGAGCCCTAGATGAGAGCGCTTGCTTTTTTGTCGAAAACGGTCACTGATCCAACTACTAACCACACTCGTCATTGCTTGACTTCGATACTCTAATCAGAGCATCAGCTAATTATTAATTATTATTTTGTTAATTATATATATTCGATTTATTCGCACTAAATATATCACCCACATTCCACAATCGCTCCAATTTCTTATCAACAACGTACAGTTTTTAAAAGGCGGAATTTAGTTCACAGCGTCATGTGCTTCAATTTTAGCATTAAAATAAAATCGTACATTTGTGTGAATCTCTCACTGATAAAGTTATATTTCACCGAAATTTTCGTTACGTTTTTGTTTCCAGGATTCCAGCTGCAGGATATAGTTGTACCAATATTTTTATATTATGTATTATGTCGTATTGTTCGTGTGAAAATTCAAAATATCTATTGGAAATCGTCATATTTCCAGCCTGCGACGCGGCGCGAATAAAACACACTTGCTGTAATATCCATTGGCGGCCATATTGGGCGATTAAAAGAAAAAGAGCATCGTAATTAACGCGATTATCGGCGAATTTGCCGCCGCATAGGATTTCGCAGCTTAAGTGGCGGTTGCTAAAGAACATCCACTCGTGCATCCGGGAGGTGATTGATGGCATCCTCCATCAATTGCCGACCATCCTGACTAAAATTTTCATGGTTCCCTCAGTTAAAAATAGGCAAATTCTGAGATGGATTTTGCTTATTTTTTTAATTGCATGTTTTGGTAGAGACCCACAAAACCCTAAGCAATATGCTAGGTTCATGGGTCCACAACGAGCCGGGAAGTTAAACTACAACATGCAGGGTTCAAATGAAATAAAAGTATAAGTTCTATATATTATACATACAGTCAAATTTATATGCTATTCCCTCCGGAAGTAGCGGCATCGGAAGTTTCTGGTCTTCCTATTCTTATTTCAATGTTCCAATTCCACACATAGGTCAGTACTTCTACTTCAAACCACTCTGTAAAGTCTCAAAACTGAATTAAAAACAGAAGAGCTGCAAACTTCACACTTCCGGCAGAAATATCAAATTAACTTGACTGTATATATATTATAGTTTCTATATTATAAAATAAAATTTTGTTAATGCGTACGTGCCATCTGACATGCTAACTAGTTCTGATCGGTTCGCCATCTAGAAGAAATGACGCGCTTTGCCTCTCCAGCTGAGATACAATATGGTTAAAAGACTCCATCACTAGCTCGATGTAAAGGTGACATCATCTGAGGCCTTGATCCTCCGTCCTATCTCTCCGAGCTGAGGACGCTGACCGGACCATGCTCGCACCCAACTTCATATCTCTGGTGTCCAGTGATGCAAGTGTTCGCGAGCTTCGCGTGAAATTTCGCTAGTTTCGCGAAGTTTTGCAACAAAGTTTTGCTTGAAACTTCACGAAATTTATGTTTTTGAATTTCCCGCTCAACTTTTTTGAATCATATTTAAAAAATTCGTCTTTTTCTATTTAATTAAAGGAGGGGAACGGCTTCAAATTTTACATATTTTTTTTATACAGTGAAACATATTTCTGCACCAAAGAAACGCCATCTTCCCTCCTCCTTCCCTGACTTCCCGCTGCTGAAAGATAAGACGTTCACAAAGTTGCATCAATAACGTAATTTCACGCCAGATAGAAGCAGCCAATCACAGAGCGTCTCTCTAGAAACCCCTCGCGCAATTGGCTGCTTCCCTCTAATGTGAAATTACTTCATTGACACAACTTTTTGAACGTCTTAACTTTTAACAGTCGGAAGTCAGAGTAAAGAGGAGGAAGATGTTGTTTCTTTTGGTATGCAGATATTATGTTTCACTGCATCAACAAAATTAAAAAAAATACATAAAAGTTAAGGCCGTTTCCCTCCTTTAAAGCATAGCCGGATTGGACATTTTTATTTGAGTGTAAACGTAAATAAAATGTCAAAATTTAAATAAAAACCCACTGGAGGCTCCATATTATTATATTATAATATATGACGTGTGTTATTAATTATTAAATGAATGAGCTACAAAGTAAAATAAATCCATTGCAAAAATATGACCACAATACATCGATATTTAAAATGCAATATGAATCAACAAAGCTCCGTTTGATCTTTCCCAGTTGGCTTTGTATGCAGTTATAATTGCATTGAGTGAGGGAATTAAAATGCAAAATTGCATCGTAAATATAACACGAATCCGTATAGTTTTAATAGTTAAGGTGTATTTCCATGGAGCGAAGAACGCGAAAAAATCGCGTTTCGCAGCCAATAAGAGGCTCGGATTTTCCTCGTCTTGCGGGGAGCGATTTTATCGCCAACATGGTCGCCATATGAGATTACAGCAAGTGCGCTTTTCTCGCGCCACCAACCCTGCTTGACATCGCTCCATGGAAATGCACCTTCATTTAACGATCGAGTTAATCCATGTTATTTCAACATTTCATTTAATAAAATGCACACATTCTTTTTAATCACGAATCAAATATATGTCAATACAATTATAAATTATATAACATTTTATGTGTTAAATTATCATTTTATCGAGATCAATGCAACTAATTATAATTGCTATAATGTTTTACTAATGATTGTTTTGTAGTACCTAAAAGTCATTTTCATATTGTTCATCGTAGCTAAAACATTAAATAAATCTACAATCTTGTGTTGTTTGTTATACACACGCGCTTTTTATTGCATCTATAATAGAGTATTGACATATGACGTCACTTATAAACAATGGCTGCGGCCTTGCAATGTGGCTGCCAACCTCGTCCCAGCTTTGTTGGACGTAGTGCCCGTAACCTTGCAAGCACACGCGTGTCTGTGACGTCACTTGGCGAACCGTATTTATTTATTTATTTATTTATTTATTTATTTATTTATTTATTTATTTATTTATTTATTTATTTATTTATTTATTTATTTATTTATTTGTTTGTTTAATAATAATAATAATAACTCTTTATTGAGCAAAATGAAATACAATACAATATTATGTGCAACAGTATTGACCAGTTAAAATAGCTCAAAGGGTGACAAAAAAAGGCATAAGCCATGCACAAAAGTGATCAGTCACCCAACATATAAAATCAGAAAATAAAACTACTTCGTCAAATTAGAAAACAATACAAAAATAAACACAAATAAAACATGTGAACATAAATAACAATATATACAATGAAAATAAGTAACGTTATTCTATGTTGATAACAAATCCATCCTTATCACAGTCAGGTAGGTCATTGTACGCTTTCACGACTCTTGGGAAAAGAGAAGAATTGTATGCACTAGTGTTTGTTTGTTTGTTTGTTTGTTTGTTTGTTTGTTTGTTTGTTTGTTTGTTTGTTTGTTTGTTTGTTTGTTTGTTTGTTTGTTTACTTTTGCTTATGTGCACCTCCATATTCTTGTCCCTTTAAGACAGAGTCTTATGGACAGGTGCTACAGTTTGAACTGAGGCCATGACCGACTCAATTTATCGGCAAGACGAGGGGGAACCATGGAAACTCAAAGTAAAAATGGCCGGTGTCAGAGATGGACTTAACACCTCCCAAATGCATGAGGCATTGGCTCGTCAGTGAAGGGGCAGACCTATCGATCTCTTTACCTATAGCTCTCCCAGTAGGATTCGAACGCACGACCTTCTAACTGTGAGTCAGAGACGCTACTACTGCGCTGCTAATATGCTCGGTCAAGGTGGATTTCCATGGAGCGATGTCAAGCGAAGCTTGGCAGGGCGAGAAAAGCTCACTTGCTTCAATGTCATATGGCAGTCATGTTGGTGTGAAACACGCGGGATTTAATCGCTTCTGGAAAACGATTTTTCCACGCCAATATGGCCGCCATGCAGATGACTATAGAAGCAAGTGCGCTTTTCTCGGCCAGTCAAGCCCAGCTCGACATGGCTCCATGGAGAAGCTGTTTCGTCTCAGCTATGTTGAACGTATTATCCGTAACCTTGTCCACTCACTCACTCCACAACACTCGTTTCCGTGACGTCACATGGCGAACCGTATTCAAGCTCCGTAGAGCGAGAATAGCGAGAAATTCGCGTGCAGTGCCCAATCAGAGGCTCAAGATTCTTATTTTATCGCCAACATATGGCTGCCTTAGCGCCTTTCTCTCGCTAAGGAGCTCCGATTGATATACCTCTATGGAATACCACCTTTTAAGGGAGCCGAAGCCTCGTCGTAACTTTATTATACATGATTTACATAAAATGATTCGCAACCTGGATACATGCATGTAAATAGGATGATATTTTAATATGCTGCAGAAATAATTTAGTATTTGCAATGGATGGGTGACCATTTCAAGTAAATATTACGTTGCTCGATCACTCCCTGCATGGGATTAATTCATCTCACTGTCCACCCAGTGTAGTGATACAATTGTGTGTGGGTCTCCAAGCTTTGGATCATTGATAAAATGTTGAGGTGTTTGTCCTGACTGAGATTTTCCACGGTTCCCTCAGTTTCAACCCAGCAAATGCTGCTGATATACTTAACAGGCCCATCCTTTCCCTGCCTTATCACTACCCATTACCCCGCCGCGAGCTGTACAAATGTATCCTAGCTTCTAAAAAAAAAAAAAATCAAAACATTACTGTACATGCACGTACGTACATGCACCTCTGTACAGCATGAACTTTACTCCTACCTCATTTGCTAGAGCAGCAGCTTCAATAGACTGAGGTACAGATTTACAATTTTGGGGTATGTAAGAAGAGCACCCATTGCAGTCTATCAATATCAAAAGCCAGTATTGGTTCACCACGCCTCCATAGACTGCGTGGTAACGCTTATAAACAAAGCAAGAGTAAAGTTGGTGGTGTACATGCATTTAATAATTCCTTTTACTTGAAGAACAATAATATTGAATACATTCAATTCAAAATTCTTTATTGGTCATTTTCAAAACATACAGGTCAGACACAATCAATAAAATGAAGGCACTCTGAATGAAATGGTAAGACACGTCCAAATATACAAATTCTTAAAGATTTTATTTACTTATTAAATCTTTCGTAGGCAGAAAATACAATAAAAGATAGAAACATGTGAGCCTATGGGGCAAATAGAAACGGCTGCAGAAACAACCAAATCACTATACAGTGTCTATACATTGCACCTAATTAAACAAGAACATGGAAAAGCAGAAATATATACAATATATATACAAAAATAAAACTAATAAGAAGCATAAACAATTAGACTGCACATTGCAGTAGAATTACATAAAAATTTAGAAATTAATTACATATATCAAAAGGGAGAGGCATTGAATTAAACATCTTAGCAGCTCGCGGGAAATAAGAAGTAGCATATGCGACACTATTAGGCTTAGCATACACCAAGCTATTCTTATAGCTTTTTATTCTTAAAGATTAAATTGTACATAGCTGAATACATTGTAATAAAAACAATTCATTAACAATACCACTTTTACGGCTTTTTTAAAATCAACATGCAGTGCTTATAACAACTTATAACATAACTTATTGACGTCAATAGATTATTATAACTGCAATACTTATATATTTAATATTTTCAACATAAAGAAACCCTATTACATAGTTGAAAAATTACGTCTTCAACTCATCTTTTACACGTCTAAACCTAATCTTTTTACCTCTAAAACACATCTTATTTCCTCTTCGCTCAAAGTGAGGATGAAATGAAGACAATATTTCTAATATTTTATGCTCAAGAAGAGGAAAGTCGTCCTTTTCCCTCTAAAATGGTGCAAAATAAGAAGAAATTAGACGAGGGGAGAGCTTAATAGCGAAGAAAAGATGAAATTCGGAAACTAGAAAACATATTTCTTTGTTTCTATATGTTCTCGTTTTTTAACTATAAATTTTTTTTTTTTTCACCATCTGTTAAAGATAAGAGTCGTGTTTTTTGCTTCGAAGTCATCGTATTATGGGTCATCAGCATTGATTGTAACACAGTTACGTCATTTTTATTAGTAAGCGATGATATGAAAGAGAGCAATTAGTTCCCGCATCATATACCTCCTCCAAGAGATTATTACAAAATAACGTTGAGAAATTTTCTCTTCATAATATTCTCAAGTGAAATTAAAAAGTTTTTAAAAGAGAAAAAAAATTAATCATTATTTTAACTAAAGTCGCTATTTGTAATAAAATTGTGAACTTATAATGACGTATCCTTTTATATTTTATATAGGCATTAAAACCTTGAGTTTATTAAAATATTATTCACGTACTGTAATGTATATTATATAGGCTATAACATTGTAATGATTATAATGGGCGTGATCCATGAAGGAAAATATCCTGATTTCTCACTAACCACTTTTAATATCATTGAATAGGTTGGCCCTAATCACGGTTAGTAAGAAAGCTAGATACATTTCTAGATTAACCCTGTCTTTTATACTGATTATAAAGTTTGGTGATTTCGTGTCACATTCAGTGTACAGTATGATCATATATACATATTGATTGATTGACTATTATCAATGGATATTATGTGCTGTATTGTATGTTTTAGTGTATGCTATGTTTCTGACGTGATCAATGTTGCCTTGTACGACCTTTATGTTCGAATAAAAATTATAAAGGGGCATTCACAAAGTCTTAAGGCCACATTTAAGTCTTGATAATTTAAAGCTTGATTTTAGACGTGTTTTTTAGACCCAAAATTTCTGGTCTTAATTGAGCCTTAAATGTGGCCTTAAGACTTTGTGAATGCCCCATATTATTATTATTAAATTTTAACCGGGCACTTAATTGCCGCAATGGTTATACAGTGTATATCTCTGATTCGTAATCGGATAGTCGTGAGTTCGATCCCAGGCACCGCCAAACTTTTCACAAGTGGCGGTTGCTAATGAACACCCACTTTTGCATCTGGGAGGTAATTTGAAGGCATCAAGCATCAATTGCCGACTATCCTGACTGAGGTTTCCATGGTTTCCTCAGTCACAGCCAGGCAAATTCTGCATGGGATGGATTTGCTATAGGCCATTGCCGCCCCGGTTTGGAAGGTACCCACAAAATTCAGGTCCACGAAAAGCCGAAAAAAATTTGTCACTTTACTGTTGCCAGTACCCTAATACAAAATGAACGCTATTATACAGCTATTTAAGGCTCATAATTGCGCTCACCTGAAATAGTAGATTATCATTATGACAACGAAATTGTGGTAGGCAGATAGATTATATATTATTCCAGACGAAGGATGATATAATATATATAAAGCAAGTTTAGCTGTTAGCCTCTGCAGTTGAAACACTATGCAAGGACACTACTGTACCAGCGTTGTCGGGCGATAAAGCGAAAATTCATAAAATTTCCGTGCTCAAAGCACGTGTTTTGTTTTTTGTACCTTTCATATCTCTTTGTTTTTAATCCTCAATCAAAATAATCCCTCATCGTTCATCGATTATAACAGAACGTCACAATGATCGACATATAGTTCAACTAATGTAAGATTACCGCCGGAAGTAGCCGGAAACGGAAGGATTTTGATTGAACTATAAACATGAAAACTGTAAGAATATGCAGATAGCTTAAGGGGAAGGTAACACGCCCAATGTTAAAAAAAATCCCACTTATGAAAATTATGAAAAAAAAAAAAATAAATAAAATGTTCTCCTCTACATCCCCTATCAGTGGCTAAAATATCAGGTATACAAATTCGAGCTAGTTTTTGAGTTATGAATTTTTAAAGTCGAGTAATTTAACATGGAAGTTTGAGTTTTCCATGCTAAAATATAGTCAACAGTCAACTTTAAAAATCCATATCTCAAAAACTAGCTCGAAATTGTATCTGATATTGTAGCTACTGATAGTGTATGTAAAGGAGAACGTTTAATTTTTTTTTTTCTTTTTTTTTTTTCATATATAATTTTCATGTGTGTGATTTTTTTTAACTTTGGGCGCGTTACCTTCCCCTTAAAATTTCTAATAAAAAAATTTTTGCAAAGTTTAAAATTTAACTAGAAAGTTCAGAAACCTCGCACTTCCGGCTATTTGCGGTGGTAATCTTTCATTCATTAAACTGTATATATTTTTTCGTAATACTTTTGTATGTGTCACGTGACCATCTGATGATGACGTCATCTGCAAGGTCACGTGATCTGACCTTTAACCATGACGGCGGGCAGATGGCACACATTGCTCCAAATTTATCTCCCTATCTTCAGTACATTGTGTCTGATGTGCCGCCTATAATAATCAGTAAATTTACTATACTGTGATCTTATGACCCAAAGACATGTGTGTAAAAATATGATGAAATAGTAATCAAATGTGCACCCGCTTTTTCCTTTATATTATCATTCACTCAAATTAATTTTATTTTCCTTCCGGAAGTTGCCGGAAGTGTAAAGTTTGCAGCTCTTCTATTTGCACGAGTAATTTATTTTTGAAACTTTGCATAGTGATTTGAAGTAGAAGTACTTACTATGTGTAAAATTGTAACACTGAAATACGAATAGAAAGACCAGAAAACTTACACTTCCGGCTACTTCCGGTAAATTTGACTACAGCTCTTATGTTTTTATATGCTTTTGTGCAATGCAACATCATTTAAAAAAAAAATACAATTAGCAATTAATCTCAGCTAGTTCGGAGTCAAAGGATATTTCTTTTGGAAAAAAAAAAATAAAAATCATTTTAAAAATTCTATAATCTTCTAAAACTTAATTGTTTATGGTTTGAGCAGATTAAAGGGGGCGGTTTTCTCACAATAGCTCCATTTTCGGTTTCCGTCCATAAGGCCAATGTTAAACTTATCTCAATTTTCACAAAACTGTTGTACTTCAAAATGTGTCTGCCACATATTGATAGCGATTTCAGAGTCACATGCAAGTATTTTTAAAATAAAGGGGCCCCATTCCGATACTATATTAACCATGTGAGATTTATATTCTTAATATTAAAATTTATTTTTTGGAAATAAACTATTTTATATTTAATAAAAATGTACTAAATTTTAACGTAATCCGAACATAAGACTCCAAGAATTTATTATAGAAACAATTATTTGAAAATAATTTATGCTTTATACTTTATATTATTTTATATAATATATTGGGTGCGATTCGAGAAAGAATAACGTTATCTTGGTCCCTCACTAACCGTCATATTAAGTTAGAAAGAACAAATTGACCTGAAATCGTATTTCAAGTTTAGCGCATGTGGCTCGTATATGGGTTAAGGTTAAGATCAAATGATCCGTCAATTTTTTAGTTACTTTATGATTTTTTTTCTTCTTAAAGATAAGTTTTTTAATTCTTCTGCGATTCAACTTTTCTTCCGAAGATATAAGTGCAAACATACAGCGTGTTGATAACTAATGCATTGCTGAGAAATATTTTGTATTTGTATTTATTTATTACACATAAAGAACCGTGAGGTACATAGTGTTTACATTGCTAATATCTGTATAGTAAAAGAACATTTTTAGAATTAAATATAAATATACATACAAATATCATCATTAATATACATTTTTTTACTAAAATTAAATAAGCACAAACATAAATTGTTGTTCTAATTTTACAGCAGTAACTGTGAAGATATAAAACAACAATACATAATTTTTAAATATATATATATATTTATTTATTTATTTTTTTTTCAATATGTTTTATGTACATGCCTCTCACTTAAGATTATTGCAATTTTCAAATGTTAGTAGTCTAAAATAAGAAATGCATTTAAATTTTTTGCTGCTCTTCGTCTCTTTATTGTTATGCTATAAAAATTGTTTTGAAGTAAAAAGTCAAATAACTTAGTCTTGTTCCATGTTCCGCTGATAAAATAGGTCCTTTGCATATGGAACTGATAAACGATTGGTGCGTTACAGTGCTTGTATTTGCCACTGCACGTCCAATACAATGCAGTTAATTAGTCTTTTTACTCATCATCACATTTTATAGGATATAAGCCTTAAGACTTTTTATTTGCTACTCGCTTCAATTCGGTACACTTTACTTCATTCAGTAATGTTGGTCCATCAAGAAATCATCACAAAAATAGGAAGCATTAAGTTGGAGTTACATGAGTGATTTTCAACTAAGTGATGCAAATAATGCGACTTGCTGTAACATCCGTTGGCGGCCATATTTGGCGATGAATCAATTAATTTGATGAGTGATTTCACTCGCGGTCAAAATCGCGTCGCATCGTCTTTGCAGCTCATAAAAATCCACAAGCAAATTTAATGCCGCGGCGGCACTTGCATTGCTTATGTTAAACTATGTTAAGGTGCTTTCACATTTTTGAAAATTGCTTCGGAGTCCGTAGAAATGCCGTAAGCCTCGCTTTCACATATTTTCGTTTGTCTGCGGCAGCTTCAGCGGAAAATCATGTGAATGCCTTAGCAAAATCAAGGTGAGTTTGATTTTGCTACGGCGTGCCGTAAAACGCCGCAGCAACAGATCGCGATCTCTACGGCGTAAATTAACAAGATTTGCTACGGCGTGTTGCGGCGTGTTTCCGTAGCAACTTTCGATTATGTGAAAGCACCTTTACATTGACTTAAGTTGCGGACTAGTGTTGACCTGTTTCACGTATTGTTGCAGACGGTTTCCACGGTGACCTCAAGATGTGGGTGCGGATGTTGCTGCCGGGGGTCCAGAAGCGCATCTACAACCTCCGGACCAAGCAGATCGTCAAACTCTTCTGCAAGGTCAGTTCAAGGACACTTTGATAGTGGTCAGGTGAGGATCTAAATCCAAATTTCGGGGGGGTATTATAGAATAGATGCTTCAAGTCAGCTGATTTTGCGTTGGTCCCACCGTCCTATGTAAACCTATAGTATAAAAAAAAAATCGAAATTGCTTTTTAGCATTAATAAAATTTTTTTAGAGGAGAATAAGTTATTGATTCATTATTAAGAGATTCCTAAATGGAGGCGTATTGGAGATGTTTTCAAATTAATTGCTTTAATTATATTTACGCAGAAACTACTTTGAAACCCCGAACCTTCCAAACCCTAACTTAATTGAGCGTTTCGCGGGCTTTTCCGGATAGGGGCGGCCACAGCCATGCAATCTATCCCGGCATTTGCCTTTGACTGAGGGAAACGTGGAAACCTCAGCTAGAATGGACGCTACACCTTTTGTCAATGAACCGGAAGTGCAATGGTCCGAAGCCTAAGAAACCACATACCGTAGTGGAAAAGCGCAACAATTTATCCCTAGGGGGGGGGACGTGTTTTTTGTTTAAAATGGTCACCTATCCATGCTCATTGTTGCTTGACTTCGGTGATCTGACGAGACGCGGTCAAGAGCACTGCGTTACACCTCCCACTGATTTTTTTATTTCAAATTTTCATTTTTCCTCCATGTTTTCAAACCGTTTTGGAGATGAACAAGTTTAATTCTTTTCATTTTGTTTTCGGACAGATCCTGGGCGCGGACATGCCGGACATGCAGGAGGACATAGAGCAGGGGGACGTGGCCAGCACGGTGAAGCTTTTCTTCGAACAGAGCCAGCACTGCCCGCCGCACATCCGCAGCACGCTCACCATGCAGGAGGTGCGTATGTCCGCACTAGTCGCTAGTGCGTATATATGTTAGCAATAAAGTCTGCTCGCACTGACGTAGTGCCGATCTCTGTGAGAAACTCTTATATGAACAGAGTAGTGTGTATTGCTATAATATAGCCACAATAGGCTCACCCTGCGAGAGGTGCGTATGTTCCTCAGGTCAGTAGTGCGTATGTTCACACTAATGAGAGTAAGGTCTGGTCGCACTGAGATAGTGACCGTCTATAGGAGTTCTTCTACGGACAAAGTAGTGTGTAATGATATAGCCACAGTTCGCTAACCCTGAAGGAGGTGCATTCTATAATATGTTCGCACTAGTCATTATATAGTTTGTATTCGTACTAGTCAGTAGGGTGTGTTCTTACTAACGTACAGAGACAAACTCAGAGTGTTTTACGAATAGTGTTTTCTGCTATTGTCACAGCACGCTCACCCTACAGGAGGTGCGTATGTTCGCACTAGTCAGTAGTACTTATTTCTGTTCTAGTCAGTAGGGTATGATCACATCTCGGGGAATATTTTTACGAAAGGAGCGCACATTACCCAATAACTATCTACAGTAAATATATAATAAACTGTTAGACTATGCTGGAGCTGACGAGGGATAGTGGTCTCTATAAAAGGTCACATATATATTATATGGTCACACATTAGGGGCGCCCTTCCTGGTTTTAGATATATTACACTCGTCCTAAATCTATTAATTCGACACCTCCTTCCTCCGTACTAAAAACCGAGTTGCCTTCCCCCAGTGTATTTTGTTTGGTGCACACTGATAGTTCTTGTACCTGCCGCCAGGTGGACGAGTTTCTGGAGGGTCTGTCGAAGGTTCGCAGCGAGGAGGAGCAGGAGCACCACTTCAAGACCATCATTAAGAGGTGAGTCATGGTGCTCATTTGTCCTTCGTAAGCTGGAGGCTGTCTTCAAGTCCGACAAATGGACAACATACATGAAAAAAATTTATTGCAGAAATGGATAGAGGGCACCAAATTATGCTACTCTGAATTTTTTGGATTTTTTTGAGACCCAGAACTATTTTTAAATAATTATTTGAAAGTGTGACCACGCCCCCTGGAGGCGTCAATAGGCGTCCAGTCTCTATACTTTTTATTAAGGCTTCAGGGGTGCCAATTGAAATCACAGGACCTTCAATAATTATTTAAAAATAGTTCAAGGTCTCAAAAAAATCTAAAAAAAATCAGAGTAGCATAATTTAGTACCCTCTATTCATTTCTGCAATAAAATTTTTTCATGTATGTTGTCCATAGTGCGAGTTCATTTTTTTTTTTTTTATTTACATTATTTCTTTTCGTATGGTATAATGTTGCATTCCAAACACAATATTGTGGACATCACTGGCCGAGTCGAGCCGAATTACTACCGAGCGCTTCCGACCATAACCAAAAATCAAGTTAAATGTGACAGCTATAGTGTAGTGCAGATAATTTCATCATTAGCGAAGAGGGAAAATAAAATTTTCCACGGCACATATGTAACCCGCTACGCATAGGTGATGAACAAGTTGCCTAACCGTTAGGCAACTCTGTATTTCAAATATTATGTTATTTAAAATTATAAAATATATCTATATACAATAGGGCATATAAGTTATCCTGCTCTAGAAATATGTGATTTGCTTCCCAATTATTTATTTTATGTATTTTATTTATTTATGTGTATTTATTATTTTTGCCATCATGTTCTAAAAACTTCGATTATGTTTGATACTTATTTATTTTTCAATCAAAATTTTCTTTCATTTTTCCAAAAGCTTCAAAGTAATCGGCAAATAAAATGACAACAATTTTTAGTCTCTATTCAAGAATGATGCTTCTAGTGCTTAACTAGATATGACGTGATACATTTTGTCATCAGGTGTACGGCGAACGATCTGCAAACCCTGATTCGTCTGATCGTGCATGACCTCCGCATCAACGCAAAAGCCAAGCCAATGTAAGTACCCCCCTCCCCTCGCCCCCCGGCAACCTCTAGACCCCAATGAAGGATTCTTTACACAGGATAAGACACGTGTGCATTTCGTGCGTCAATTTGTTGCGCCACATAGAGGCTTCAAGTGTTCCCCAGCGGGAAAATTTTCTCCATAAGCCACCACGTGTTACAAAATTTTAATTTTTTCTCAGTAACTATTAAAGCTATTAATTTGAAACCGTCTCCTAATACCCCTCCCCATTTAGTGATCTTCTGATAATGAATCAAGAACTCATTTTCCTCTAAAAAATTTCTTTAATGCCAAATAAGCGATTTCGAGTGTTTTTTACATCTAGGTTTAGATGGGACGGTAAGAACACCGCTAAATCAGCTGACTTGAAGCCTCTATTGCACCGCGAAATTTAAAAAATAACATTTCATGATGGGCGCATTCAAAGTTTTGCAGTACTATGGGGCCTAAAATACTCGAACCTGACATTAACCTGAGCTCTTTAACATTGGTCAAGTCAGTGACGTAACCTGTATAAAGGAACGTTGAGCACAACCGTTTTTTCCAATACTGGGAGGATGGCCTAACTTTCAAATTGGCCGCTTTTGCCGCCAACGCGACGCCATGTCGGATCCCTGGTACGTCACGATTTTGATAAACGCATTGGCTAACCTAACTACAAAAGTGCTGCTTTAGCCACCAGCGCTACGCTGTCAAATCTTTTATGTATATCCTCACACAGCGCACTCAGAGTATTTGGCTGATTTTCCCGAAAGTTGATGAAAATTGTCGAGGTTCACAATAGACAATAATGGTTGCATTTTTTTTATTTCATAATTACAAAATATGCATAAAATTATAATGCTATTCTGAATTTTTTTCAGATTTTTTGGAGTGCGGGAACTAATTTAAAAAAATATATATTTAAAATTCCTGAATTAGGGTGGTGCACCTGATGGGACAACCGTGACGTCATTTTGTCGTGCTGTAATTGGCTATTGATTTCGTCATGGTTGTACCCTAATTTAGATATTTTAAATATATTTTTTTAGTTAGTTCGGATCCCGCACTCCAAAAATCTGAATAAGATCAGAAAAGCATAATTTTAGATATATTTTCTAATTTTGAAATAAAAAAATGCAACCATTATTGTCCATTCGATGCCTTAGGCCATCCTCCCAGTAAACTGTCCTGACCCTCCCGTGTCCGCAGCCTGGACGGTCTTCACCCGGACGCGTACGAAGTCTTCAAGAACTCTCAAGACCTGGACGCCGTGGTGGAGCAGGTGATGAATCAGAAGGACGACAAGACTGCCCTCTCCTCCAAGGTGGCGCTCATGACGCCTATCCAACCCATGCTGGTACGTCATTACATCTAGTACATTCATCAACTCGGAAAATTTCCCACTTCAAGTCTTGATAATCACCATGCTCCGTAAGAATATCACAGGGTCATCATCACTCTCGAAAATTGGTGTTTCAGAAACACTTGCCTGAAACGGTTAAAGTGTTTTAATAATGACATGAAACGTCTTTCGTGTTTCAGGGGAGACACAAAGGTGTCTCACAGGTATTTTCTGTTTCGCGAAACACTTTAGATGTTTCAAGTCAATTTTGGTGTCTCACCTTGTTGAAACACTTAAAGTGTTTCAGGGATCCACCAATCAGAGAGACGATGACTGATAAAGCCAGTTTGTTTGCAAGATGGATGCTGGTAGCATCATGTACGTGTTAGTGTCAGTAAATCTTTGAAATATAGTTTAATTAAGTCCAATAACTTCAATCCAATGTTCATAGAGTGACTGTGAATTATTAGTGGATCGTAAGAATGATAGTCACAAGTTGTAGCAGTGCTATATTTGTGATACGATGTGATCATAAAATGTGCCCCCTCTGCAAATTTTCTAACAGCAATGTAAGTTTATGAAAATATGATTTTGTGGGGACTTTATCAAGGAAATATTTTTCTTTTTATACATTTAATTCCAATATTATATTTATTCTGGTTCAGGGTATGTTTTCTCCGTTTATTTGTAAAAGGTAGGATAATTATATTTTTGTTATGCTGATATATTGTTTCAAATAATCAAAGATATATTTTTAATTGTTCGTTATAAAGGCTTTACATCATATCAATAGTAAAAATTAAAGTAATACTGCGTTATCACGCAAATAATTAATATATTAATGTTCTATGACGTCACAAGATATTCCTCCGCGGAACAGGATCGTGGAGATTTTACGTGTTTCAGCTTGAAACACGTAAGGTGTCTCATAGGTCTGAAACACCTTAAGTGCTTTAACTAAGGGGGCGGCCTGTGAGACGCGTTACGTGTTTCAAACAAGTGTTTCTGAAACACCAGTTTTCGAGAGTATGGTGATTAACAAGGTTGTAAGAGGGAAATTTTCAGAGGCATGGAGTGTACATTAAATTTTTCTCTTGAAGCTACAACGTCAGCAAATCAAGCTGGATAATATTCAAATTTGAAAATATTTGCAGTATCATTTCTGTAAGAGTATATACTTTGAAAAAATTGTACCATAAAATTGTGTTACATGTGCCAGGCTGAGGCTTGCAAGTCCGTCGAGCAGGCCATGACTCGCTGCCCCAACGGGATGTACTCTGAGGTCAAGTATGACGGCGAACGAGTGCAGCTACACAAGAAGGGCAGTGAATTCAAGTACTTTTCTCGCAGCCTCAAGCCGGTCGTGCCGCACAAGGTACGTCTGCATCACCATCCCGAAGTATAAAGAGTTGTTTGCTGTTTTTGTTTAAGTCATGATCCGTTGGAGGGGGAAAAAACAAGCAGGTATAGGGAAGGGTCTCTAGCACAAGAAGGGGTAGGATGAAGAAAATTTAGTGCCAAATAAGATAAGAGCAGTGACAAAAAAAAATAATGAATTTATAAGTTTTATTATTCTTCGGTGTTGTGATTTTTTCTTATATTATCTGTCGCATATTGGTGTATTTTTACAATTTTTTTAAACCCGATTTATTTTGTTTATTAAAGTAAAAAAATAAATATATTATTTGTTTACATGCTGCATGCTCTGTATATTCTGGCCCTCCTCAGGGTAGCTTATCTTACAGGTGCATGATGTAAGCGCAATCTACTCTCGTATGTGATAGTCGTCTCGGTTATTTATCTTTAGTGTGACGTCACGTGACCTCCCATTAGTATTGGAGGACGAAGAAAAATTTAACCCGAGACGACTATATGCTGCAACCATGCTGCCAGGGCTAACTTTCAAAGGTACACAGGTACAACACCTGGCTGAGCACATTCCGCTGGCGTTCCCTCACGGCCGCGACCTGATTCTGGACGCTGAGGTGCTGTTGATGGACACAACCACGGGCAAGCCTCTGCCCTTCGGAACTCTCGGCAAACACAAGGTACAATTAGTGTAAGGTGGGATTGCATGGCGACAAGGTTGAAATGACGTGATTTTGACGTAAATACTTCTCTGCGGTGAACGAATTCACATGGTTGCGGCAGCAAATATCGCGTTAATTAAGATGCTTTTTTTTATTAGTTGTTTTTTACTTTTGAATGGTAATTATTTATGCTACATTTATAGAGTTAATTGTTTGCTCTTTTTGTTTATGAGGAAAAATAGCATAGCAGGTATACGGAGGTCAGGAGGGTAGAAAAGAGAAAGTGGAGGTCCAACTACTACGACATTATTGATAGGAGAAATGACAAAAAAAAATAATAATAATTTTGATTGTTCTTTAATGATGCAATTTTTTTATGCTATCTATCATTTATTAGTGTATTTTTATAATTTTTTAAACGTGATTTATTTTGTTCAATAAAGTGAACATAAAAATCAATATATAATTTGTGTTTATATACTACTCTGCATTTTGGTCCTCCATAGAGCAGCCTAACTTACAGGGGCATGATGTCACCGCAATCAACTCTATACATGCGATCATTGTCAATTAGTTTAATTCTACTTTTAGGGGGGGGGGGGACATTGTTTTATTTACATTTCTAGTGCTGTATGGATGTATTTTTTTAACATGAAAAATAGCATCATATTGTTTTTTTAACAATACTGTTACTCTGTGCATGCGGTCAAAACTTTTGTTGATAAATTAATGTATTTAGTTTTTCTGTGCTACACTCGGAATTTGAATAGCTTCCAAGTACCGTAATGTATGTTCTCAGTAAGATGATTATAAAATAGTCATTCACGGAAAAATAGAAGGAAATAGTTGCTAAATTATACATATGGTTTGATTGTGTAGTAATGCCATGCAGTAACGTAGTACTAATAAATTAATTATCCGGGTCAAATGTAGTTATGTTCCTCATAACATGTAAAAAGAAACTCAATAATAAAATTTCTAGAATATATATATATATATATATATATATATATATATATATATATATATATATATATATATATATAATATAAATTATATATACTGCATGTAATACATGTACAGTTTGTAAAAATCGTTTTCATTGCCTTTCCTAACATATGTGCCTGTCAATGGACAACTTTCATGAATTTTTTATTACATATTTTATTTTGATAAAGCACCTCGATTTATGCATTATATTGTTAATTTTTTTTTTAACCTAATTTTTACATTTTTTTTTTTTTTTTAATTGTAAATGTATTTTCAGAAAGAGGCCTTCAAGGATGCTTCCGTGTGCCTCTTCGTGTTCGACTGTCTGTATTACAACGGAAAGACGCTGCTCCACAAGTAAGTTACACTTAGTTATCAAATCGAAACATAGGAACCTCGTCAACCTTCGGGAAAGTCCGCCAAATAAGCCGCCCGCTTGGGCGACTGGTCTTTGTGGTGACGTCACAGATCTAACATATAGCGCTGGCGGCTTAAGCGGCACCTTTGAAAGTTAGGCTAACCAACTATATGCGCTTATCAAAGTCAGCGTCGTGATGGACAGGTATGCAGTTTGCAAGTTAGGTCATCCTCCTAGAGAAAATTGCTGCAACAATATTGCCATAATATTATACCGACGAGGGCTCTATATCTACATATAGCTATTTTGCCACATGTTGTAACAATGGCTTTTAATTTTGTTATCAGTTATCAGCATCCATCGTGATAGAGGCTTTAAGTCAGCTGATTTTTCAGTGTTGCCACCGTCCTATCTAAACCTATGTAAAAAAAAAAAGTGAATTCGTTTTTTCTCTACACAGAGAAAACAGAAGTGTAAACTTAAACCCGCTTAGTGTAGTAAGAACACCACCCTAGACCCAAATATGACGGTATCTAACGTGGTGTTCTTATTAACCCAGGAGTAGGGTTCTCGCGGTAGTGTCGGAAGAATCCCAGGTTGCGGGTGAGATGAAACCCAGTACTTGGGCTGCAGATTAACCCACCGCGAGAATGCGCGCTACACCTGTCTGGTGTAGTATTGAGTATTGCTTAGTGTAGCCTGGAGTATTATGCTATACTACGGATGATGCCACTGGGATTCTATAAACTAACCCATGATTATACTGGGGCAGAACCACTAAAAAAATTAATTTGTATAAAAATTATTTTTTTGTAATTCTTTTTTCATTATCCGCGATTAATATTTAGCTTGAATATTAAATTGGAATTTGATAATTATTAATCGATTAAAAGTCATTTACAGTACTTACCCCTCCTGGGATTCGATCCTGGTACCTCTTGCATCGGAAGCGGACGTCATAACCACTATACCTCGATAGGCCGGTTACCGAAATGAGTAAACTTGGTATATAAAAACTTCTAAGTTGATAATCATTGACTTTTGGGAAAAAATGATGCTCCCAAAAATAGAATTACAAAAACATAATTTTCAGATAGAAATTCATAGAAATTACATTAGAAAGTGTATTTAATTACTAACATTTCGGTAATACTCATCAGCTGTTAAAAAGCGAATTTAGCGTGCTCTGGTGGTGGATTAATGAAACTCTCGTGGGTTACTCTCTACCCCACCGAGTGTTATTTGAAGTATAAGTTCGTGTGACCGGTATCAAAATTCTTCTCCTTCTGTCAACTCTAATGAATAGAAAGAGATAAAACCCACCCAGTGTCGCGCACAAATCTAGAAAAATATTTTAGTATTCTATGCATCCTAAGGGTTTGCACTAAGTCTGGGGTAACGAGAAGTATAAAATTTTACTTCTTAAAACACTATTATATTAATGACAACACTACAAAAAACCAATATACGGACTAGTGTTATCATCATCCCAGATTTTTCTCTGTGTACATAAGAATAAGATTTTTTTAGGGAAAATTCCTTTACGGAACTTTGGTCCAAACTGAAAAATACAGTGGATAATGCAAGATTTATATTTTTTACTTGATTTTTAACTGAAAAAGATAAAAAAAAAAAAAACTTTGCTTCATTTTCAAGTGCAAGATAGACCTTGTAGCGCAAGGCGCATGACGTAAAGCCTCTATTGACTATAAAATACATTGTTGGTGATGTCAATTGTCAACGTTTTTTTTTTTTTATTATTATTATTTTTTGTTAGCACTAGTTTTTTTAGCTAGTATTAAATTTTGTATGTATTTAAAACTAACTAGCTTAGCCTCGACTATAAGATAGATATATGGCAGAGTCGTTTAATAGATTTCAACGTAGACTTGCTTCTTACATAGCTCTTACATAAACAGGAAAAAATATGAATATTAATATCCAAGCTTTTCAACTTATTTCTGTAATCATCGGTAAAATGCTGGATTGAAATTGAAATTGTATTAACAGACAGCTATTAAATATTTCCTGGTTTTAATTTTAATTATGACATGAAAAAAAAACTAAGCCTCCGTGTATTGTATATTTTGAAGTATATTTTTTTAATTTTAATTTCAAACAATAGCTTGGAACAATTGTTAATAAAAAGATTTCAACATTTGAAATTTAGGGCGGGGGGATATAAAAAAAATATTATACTATGTATAATGTACTCTTAAGGTACATTTCTATGGAGCAAAGAAATCGAGAAAATCGCATGCCGCAGCCAATCAGAAGCTCGAGATTTCCTTGCCTTGCGGGGAGCGATTTTATCGCCCAACATGGCCGCCATACGAGTTTTAAGCAAGTGCGTTTTTCTCGCCCCGCCAAGCCACTGCTTGACATTACTCCATGTCACCTTCCTACTAAATTTGCTATTTAATACATCTTCACAGACCAAGTGCAACAGCTATTAAGGTTAAAATACAAGCTTTTTGTATTAGATGCGAAATCAGTAACGTCCTCCTCTCTGATTGGCTAAAATTTGGTTTGCGTATACCATTCAGCAAAGACTTGTTCCTGCTATATATGCTCTGGTTTTGCTAGAGTCTAGAAAACTTGGCACGCACCGTAAAAACTGCATTTTGCTTAACCTAAAGCCTTAACCTTATATCCTTATGACAGTTATGACTGTGACTTTGTTGAATAAGAATGAAGAAAATTAATTGACATGGATTGATTCATTATGAATATTTTCCTAACATTGTTTTTTATTGACTTGTCCTTTAAACCTCAGCAAATGTTATTGTATATTATGACACTTTGATTGTAGGAAAAAATGGAAATGAAAATATATTGAATTGCATTGAAGCCGAATTTACAGATTTCACAATGCATCATCACTTTTTTCTGATACCCGTCAGAAGTTCAGAAACTTAATTGCCGTGTCAAAATTCTCCAAAAATTTCGACCAATCAGAGAGAGATGAATTTGGTCTATAATTTTAACTCTGTGGCACTCCGATTTCTCACGACCTGCTCGTACTTTAATTTTCAGGGTAATTTGTTTGTGCAGGACGATCCAGGAGCGACGTAAGATCCTCAAGGCCAACATGCAGGAGGTGGAGAACCACGTCGTCTTGTCCGAGACCCAGGAGATCTATGTGAGTCATTGACACGTCAGTTGAACAATTACGTCTTCAACTCATCCTTTAAACGTCTAAACCTAATCTTTTTACCTCTAAAACACATCTTATTTCCTCTTCGCTCAAAGTGAGGATGAAATGAAGACAATAGTTTTAACATTTTATGCTCAAGAAGAGGAAAAAATATGAAATCTCGTGTTTTCCCCTCGTTTTTCCTCTAAAATGGTACAAAATAGAAGGGAATTAGACGAGGAGAGAGCTTAATTAATAGTGAATAAAAGACGAATTTCATTTCAAATCGTGTGAAGATAAAATAAAGTACCGACTTCAATATTTTTATTACAGAAGTAGATATAGGTTGCATTAGTTATGCTATACTCTAATTTTTTTTTTCAGATTTTTCTCAGTCCAGGAAGTATGGTTAAAAAGTTTCGGCAAAATACGGTTTGCAAACCATGCTCCTTTTTCGACTATCTTTTCAATATTATTTTAAAAATAATTCTCGGGCTTAAAAAAATCTGAAAAACAACTCGGAGGAACATAACTTTGCAGTCCTCTATGAAATAAAAAATTAGGTTGATACTCCATTAACTTCTTCAGTTTTTTACCAGCTAGCATTTTGATTTATTATGTTTCCCTCGTGTTACATAATATAAAACATGTTAATTGATACACTTGTGATACTAACGTAGTACTATAAAGGACAAATTATTAAGTGTAACATATATGGGTATATATATAACATTCCTTTAAACAGTTATATAATAAATAAGAGAAAAATATTTAACAATGACTAATAACAAAAATGTAAATAAATATCTGGTGTGTAAAACTCAGTCTATAGTCAAAATATTAAATTACAAGTTAGAAAGTAAAATACGGGATTATTAAGAGATTCAGATGTCAGAAGAGAATGTTCAATGCAATTCTTCTGTATGTTATTTAATAAGTTTGCACGATGTTTAGACCTCACTTTTCTGGTTAAAGAAGGCACTTTGACTGCAGCTTTAGTTGATAGTGTCATCCAAGTGCTGTATAAACAATCTGCCTCAAAATTGCAGCACCTTTGCCTCGTTTTTAGGACGTGCAGATCGTTTATTGTGCACTATAAGTACACCTCATGATCGCACTAACGTTAACCCTGCTCACATGATGTGGTCATCAGATTTAACGTTTTGAGGATGACTACATATATAAACCTAATTTACGAGATTGAGTGTCTCTGATTACAAATTTTTGTCTCATCTCGAAGTCTTAAAGCTGCAACTCTAAATAGTCTTGACATTCTTGCTTTCCGGAAGTGCACATATAAACTTGCATGCATGGTCACATAAGAAAAAAGCTTTCACGACTGTAATGTCAAAATTAATGTCTTAATAGAGACTGGAATGGTCAATAGACTTTCTTTCAGTGACATTAAATTTTTAGGGCTTTTAAATGCTCGTTTACGTCACAGAAAAAAAATGTGAATTTTAGTTTGTTTGTTTGAAATTGTTTGCTTTTGATATTTGAAAATATGGATTCTTCGCATTATTGCATGGAAATGCTGAATATAATTTTGAATGAATTCTAAATATAATAAATGCGTCACTATCAAAATTTTAATTATATTTACGTCACTATATAAAAATCAAAATGCATTTTTAATCAGTAACCTTAATTAATTTTTCGTCCTCATGCGTATATCGTCTTTCGTCTGAAATAATTGTCTATCTGCTATTTCAAGTGAGCCCAATTATTATGAGTTAAAATATAACATAAAGTTCATTATTGCGCTCACCTAAAATAACATATAGCCCAAGTTGAAATAAATTTCATCTTTTATTCGCTATTGAGCTCTCTGCTCGTCTAATTTCCTCTTATTTTACACCATTTTAGAGGAAAAAAGAGGGAAAATACGAATTTTTTCCTCTTCTTGAGCATAAAATGTTATAAATATTGTCTCCATTTTATCCTCACTTTGAGCAAAGATGAAATAAAATGTGTTTTAGATGTAAAAAGATTAGGTTTAGACGTGTAAAGGATGAGTTCAAATTGTATTTAGAATTTTAGGGAATGGTTAAAAAATTGTTATCATGTAACTTGTATTATTGGTTGAAATTAATTTTCACTATTAAGAATTAAAAAAATAATCTATATTTATAAAAACCATTTTCTACAATACATTTAAAATATTAAATAATTTTTTGTAAAAAATATTATATTTTGACAATAGATTAATATAATGTGAACTAGAAATATAAGGCTCTGCCTTTTCTGGACACTACTGTACAACTTAAGGTCAAATAAAAAAAAAAAAAAAAAAAAAAAAAAAAAAAAAGTTAAAAACGTAATTTTTTAACTAGGGTAGCTCATTATTGCAACGAAATCGTAGTAGATAAATCATTATACACAACGAAGGACGATATTCCTATCAGCTTCGTCACGACACCGTGGCTCTACTTTCAGGACCAACGTAAACTTGAGGCGATGATCGCACGTGTGCTGAGCGAAGGACTCGAAGGACTGGTGCTCAAAGACCTCAAGGTGAGTTCTCGGTGACCTTGGATGACCTCTGCTGACCTTGATATGTCCTTGCAGAGCGAGTACGAGCCGGGCAAACGCCACTGGCTCAAGGTCAAGAAGGACTACCTTTGTGGTGGCAAGATGGCGGATACTGCCGACCTGGTACCCCTGGGAGCTTGGTTCGGAACCGGATGCAAAGGTACTTCTACAACAGTCACTGCGCTTACATGACGGTGTTCCGTTGAAGACGCCTCTTAAGAATAACATTATCCGTCGTCAACGGATTCGTATAATACACCGTCATGTGTACGTAATGTACTGAAGGATGGGCCGTCGAATTCAGAAACATAAATTCTTAAAAATTTTCCTCAACCTTCGGAAAAATCCGCCACGCTCAAGATGGTCTGTGTGGTGACATTACAGATCTGATATCGTATAGCGCTGGTGGCTAAAGCGGCACCTTTGAAAATTAGGCCATATTACCATAGTATATACAATCGCAGAGACCATTGTCCTTCGTGACATATTATGTCCAGAATTAAAATTGAATATCCATAATAGGCAGAGCTTCGCCGGTATTGAAAGTGGTACCGCAACTGTCGTGATCAATCACCGTGGATTCATATCAATGACGTCATCCGAGCTGGCCAATTGGTGATTTTTTGATCAGCGATTGGCCAGCTCTGATGATGTCATCGGTGATGAAACCACGGTAATTGGTTGCGACAGCAGCGGTCCCGGCGAAGCTCTGCCAAGGCTGCTCAATTTTCTACGGAGGTCTCTGATATAATCGTTGACGCCACCTCGGTTCTCTGAGGTCACGTGACTCATGTTTGTTGCACAGGTGGCATGATGTCCATTTTCCTGATGTGCTGCTGGGACCCTCACCGCAAGTGCTGGCTCACCGTCACCAAGGTGCATGGAGGATTCGACGACAAGGCCCTCGAGAAACTACAGGTAAAAACCTGCCGAATTACCAGGCGGATTCACTTGAACGGCGTGACGCACAAGCTGTGAAATTATATACCGCAAATGATTTCGCTGCCTAAAGGTAGATTTTCATAAGCGACAACGGCGATGCGGCGCGATTTGACGTAAAAGCTGCGAAATCCTATGCGGTGGCAAATTCACCGGTAATCGCGTTAATTACGATGCTCTTTTTCTTTTATTCGCCCAATACGGCCGCCAATGGATGTTACAACAAGTGCGCTTTATTCGCGTCGCGTCGCATGGTAAAAATCGCCATGTGAATCCACCTTAAAAGTGTTTTATAGTGTAAAAGCATATTATATGAATGTATGTGATTTTTAATTACGACAAGAACTATTTCAGTTTGAATTAAAAAAAAAATTGTGTGTACACTTTATGGACTTGTCCTATAAACCTAAACAAATGTTATTGTATATTATGACATTTTGACTGTATATAGGAGAAAAGTAATTAATAAATAGAATTTGAATTTGAGCGACAACGGCGATGCGACGCGATTTTGAGGTGCAAGCTGTAAAAACCTATGCAGCGAGCAAATTCGCCGGGTATCGTGTTAATTACGATGCTTTTTTTTTTTTAATCGCTAAATATGGCCACCAGCGGATGGTACAGCAAGTGCGCATTATTCACGTCGCAGGCTGGAAATCGCTAATGTAAATCCACCTTAAACGTGGTTAATTCGCTTGCAGCATAGGATTTCATAACTTGTGCGGTAAAAATCAAGACGCATCGTGTCCGTTGCTCATGAAAATCCACCCCTTAATATATAAATTAAAACTTATAGAGTTTTGTGCTATTTACCACCAATCATGAAGATAATTAAAAGTTATCAGCGATAGCATTTAAAATGTTGCATTGTAGTCTTATTCAAATATTATTTTTATGTAAATGAGTTCTATGCAGATGTATGATAAGTTTCTTCTTCGTGCTTTTTTTCTTGGGGGAAGGGGGGGGGGCAATTTTAAAGAAAGTTCTTAGAAAACTAATTTTTGATCTCTTGACTTAAATAATCATTGTGAATTCCTTTCCGACTTCAAATAGTTAATTCCAAAAAAAAAAAAAAAAAATGATGAAAATTCGAGAATGCATATACCACAGTACAGAGAACATAGTAGAGAAAGTCATATGTTAGAATCGAAGTCGAAAACTGGTCGCGTCAACGGCATGTTTGTCCGCCGCAATGTTAAAATCGTAGGAAAGGGGCACGACCAAATGGGGCATCCTGCAATGTTATATATGGTATAGGAGAATGAACTATATATAATCTGCTCTAACTCGGAAATTATTAAAGCTAGCAAAGTGGAACTTTCACTAAAGTATTAGAAAAAAAAATCTAGTATTTTTTACAAAAAAAAAAGTAAGCTCTTAACCCAATATTCAAAAAGTGTCAAAAATTGACTTCAGCTCCCCCGTAGCGCAGGTATAGGAGTTTGGCTACTATCTTCTCTGTACTGTGATGCATACAATTTCTCTATCGCTATTCGATTATTATTAAATTTGTAACAATATTTGGTCAAATTTCGTACACTGACCTTACATTAAAACAAAAATAATCTATACCCTCTCCTTGTGACTGTTTCAGACTGAGTTGGAGATGGAGAAGATCAGCAAAGAAGAGACGCTCGTACCATCGTGGCTCAAAGTACCTCGGACCCTCGTACCAGACTTTGTCGCCAAGGACCCCACGGTGAGTACCTCCGGCCGCCCGCAGGCTCGTAGACGGTGATAATATGTGTATATAGGGTTTGAATAAAGGCCAGCTCAAGTGAGTGCGCCTTGCGATTTTCATTTTTGTCGCTAAATTTCATCTTGTACTTAAAAATAAAGTTTTTGTTTTTCTCGGTAATAAATTTCGTAAAATATATCTAAATCTTGCGTTATCCACTATATTTTTCAGTTTGGACTGAAGTTCCGTAATTGAATTTACCGCAAAAAAATCTTACAGTTACTACAAAAAAAAAAAGAAAAAATAATACGCAAATTTTCTTTTATACATTTTCTTTACATATTATAGGTTTAGGAAGGTGGAAACACCGTAAAATCAGCTACTGCCTTGAAGACTTTATGTATTAGGGTTTTAAACAGTACCGTCACTTTGCTCAGATTTTTTTTTTTTTACAACGTTTCATTCGTTTTTTCGTTGTTTTTTTTATTTTTTATTTATTTTTTATTTTATTTTTTTTTTTTTGCGTCTGCGGCTTTAAATTAATTTGTTCATAAAGAAAAGTATTTCCTCTTATACTATAATATGTCCTTCTCTCTTTCAAGAAAATTGATAATGTCTAGATTTCCTGCAAAACTTGGAAAAGTCCCCTACTAATAATAAAATTATTAAAAAGCTATAAATTGTTATATTCAAATAATATTCACTGTATAACCCGTTCTTTACTTGCGTTAGGTAAAATACACAGTAAATATTACTTGATAGGTCAGTAATGTGTACCATTTTGTTCAATTTGAAACATATTGTCGTGACCTTTTGTGCGTCATCTTGTAGCAGTAAAATACATCGGCAATAACGTGTTTTATTTTGTTGCGAGCAGTTAATTTCGACATAAAAAGCAAACGCGCAATATCTGCCGCGTTTTAAATCGACAGCAAGGACACATTGACAGGATTTGTTTTCCATAAATTAATTATCAGACATTGCTATAGTGTCAATATGGAGCAAAGGCAGCAATATGTTCGGCCTATAAGATGAGGCTATATTTTCAATATACAATTTTCAAAACAAACTCGACCGAGAAAATTTCTTGCTGCAGGTTTCATGGCTGATTTCAATTGTCATGCAGGACATCGAGTTTAATGTATCTTCAGATATTCTTTTTTTAACTATTACTATTTATATGTTATGCTGCAAAACGCTATTTTTTGTAGTCATATAACACGCATTTTTTTATATGTATATAATTGAGTATTACACATTTGCATGACTTTGAAGTCCCAGCGGTCCCACTGAGATGAGACTGAGGGAACCGTGGAAAACCTCATTCAGGACAGACACCTTTACTTTTTATCAATGGACCAAAGTTATGTCCAAAGCCGGAAGAACCACACACAAGTACATCATTGCACTGGGTGGAAGGCGAGTGGAATTTACCCCAGGGAGGGAGCAATGTAATGGTCACTCATCCAAGTAGTTAAGTAGTAACTATTATACGTTCGACGTAGCTTGATTTAGATTAACAAAAGTGAACCGGTCAATGCACTGCGCCACGCTCAAGGTTGTTAGTTATGTTTTGAGAAGCACATTAATGTTATGTGTTCCTCTACTTGTTTAGAATGCTTCAGCCGGCAGGCGCGGGATCAAATTTGCAATTTTTGCGGCTAGTTGAACAGCTGTTTCTCTCGCCAACTGAAAATAGAAGACGTTAAATCGGCAGACTGCTTGCCGTCTCTCGGGAATTTGCTGGCGAACATCACGAAATGTTTATAACTTGTTTATTTTGATCGTCAGCATTCTTGTGCTGGCAGCTGAGTACACTGAGGCCTTATTACCGCCAGATGGACTCCGTATTGTTCTACATCAGAGCATGGTGGTTTGGCACCTCACTTTTTTCTGTTCACTAATTGTATACTGATTTACTGATTTACGAGAGAAATGTCCCAATGTATTCATAGCTCTTTCTACAGAGTACAGAGGCAGCCTATCAGATGCAGGCGCGGATCCAGAAAAAAAATCGGAGGGGGTGGGGAGGTCTCTTCATAAGGGCAATGTGAATAAAAATGGAGTGGGGTAAATGCCTATATTGCCCATGTTAAATCCGAAATTTCGGGTGGAGGGGGGATGTCGCGCCTGATCAGATATAATGCTAGCATCACATGCCTGGCTCAGCTCCAACTCATAAAAAGTTTTTGTGCAAGTCGATCACCAAAACTGACTCGACCCTCCATCTCCATATGAGGTGAAGCTGGCCGGGCAAGCACCGGATGTTATATACGTTAGCATTACAACACAGATCAGCCGCTTCTATAAGAGCAGATGGAGCCATAATTACAATGGGACATTTCTCTTGCAAATTAGTGTACTATTATATAGCGGTTTAGCCTCTTTTTCCTGTTAAATAATAATGTTCTATAATAATACAGTGATTTGGCAGATCACGGGTGCCGAGTTGTCTGAAAATTATATCATGGGGAAGTATGTGACGTAATCCATTGACCGGTTCTCGTCAGATCACTGAAGTCAAGCAACTTAGAGTATAGTTGGATTGGTGGCCATTATCAACAAAAATAAGTTTTTCCAATTGTGGTTCCATAGTTTTGTGTTTTTAAATTATTTCCGTTCCATTGACAAAAGAAAATAGTTAATTCTAAATTAAATCTCCACGGTTCCATCAGTCACTAGTAAATTTTATGATGGATTTATTATCATTTATTAAGTCATTGGCTGTTTCGTTCCGGATGAAACCGTGAAACACGCAACTTAAATCCGAGAGCTTTTGACAGAAAAAAGTCTGCCTGGAAAAATATATCCGTGTCACTATAATTAAATTGACGGTAGGTTAAATGGTAGGACTTCGCAAATTTTCCGCGCAGGAAAAAAAAAAGAAATGAAAAGAATAGAGGGAAAAAACCGTGATTTCGTGTGGACCAATCAGAACGTAGTATTTGGATATCTTGAGAGCAGTTTTAAGCACTGAATCAAAAACGGAAAAGCCAGGAATTTTTATTTTTCCGTTTACTATAGAATTTTCTAACTAAATCAGAAACTTTAAAAAATTTCGTATTGGTCGAGGGTTTTCCGTTTCCCATTCCGGACAGTGCTTTAGATTTTCAATACAATTTGTAACAAAAAAACTATAGTACTAGGTACTGTACATAAGTAGAAGCACCTATTGTGGTTTAGAGGCAGTGCGCTTGACCGGGTCGCGTCAAATCAACGAAGTCAAGCAACGACGAGTGGTTAGTAGCTGGATGGGTGACCATTTTCAACAAAAAAAACACGTTTCCCAGCACCCAGAGGCAAATTGTTGCGCTTTTCTACTATGTGGTTTCCCTGGCTTTGGACCATTGCACTTCCGGTTCATTGACAAAAGCTGTAAAGCGTCCATCCTGGCTGAGGTTTCCACGTTTCCCTCAGTCGCAGTCAAATGCCGGGATGGATTACAAGGCCGTGGCCGCCCCCGTTCCGGAAGAGCCCGCGAAACGTTTAAGTTAAAGTTTCAGAAAGTTTGGGGTTTCAAAGTAGTATGTAATTAGTAATTAAGTAGAAGTACCCAAATTGTGGTTTGTTTAAAAAAAATTAATCATAATGCAGCGAGACAATGTATTTCCCCCATGGTTTCAGCGCATGCCGGTGTGGGAGATCACGGGCGCGGAGTTCACCAGCAACGACAAACATTCCGCCGGGATCTCCGTGCGCTTCCCGCGAGTCACGCGTCCGAGAGCTGACAAGACCTTCAAGGAAGCCACCAATCTGCACGAACTCAGGGTATGTTGTATTCTTATAAACTGTTTTGCAACAGAAAATTTCCGGAAATTACGTGGTTTTTATGTATATACAAAATGTTTACTATTAGTTCTGTTCGTAAAAATTAGAAAAAAAATCGAGTAATATAATACATAGATGATAACCTTCTGTACATTATAGAACATAATGATTATCAATAATAATCTATTCTTTCTGATTGTATATTTATATACACATACCTATTGCATAACCTGCAATTATTAATTCCGCGCGGCAATTTTGAGATGTAACCAATAGCTTGAAAAATGTAAAGATAACTAAACTAAGATGAATTTACATGAGCGATTTTTAGCCTGTGACGTGAATCTTGCGACGCACTTGCACTTGCATTGGCGGTCATATTTGGCGATTAAAAAGAGGGTCGAAATTCAATGAGAGATTTCGCTTGACGTAACCACTTGTGTTATAACAACTATATACTGCGTCAAAACTGTGTCGCTTCGCCGTTGTCGCTCATATGTGAATCCACCTTTCAGGTGCATTTCCATGAATTTCCATATGCTAATATAGCCATGCTGGCGAGAAAATCGCGTGCCGCAGCCAATCAGGAGCTCAGAATTTCACGTACAGTGATTTTATCGTCAACATGGCTACCCCATATAATATTGAAGCAAGTGCGCATTTCTCGCCTCGCCAAACCCCGCTCAACATCGCTCCATGGAAAAGCACCTTTATACTTTTTTAAGAAGATTTTTCTTTTGTACAGTCTCTCTCTCTCTCTCTCTCTCTCTCTCTCTCTCTCTCTCTCTCTCTCTCTCTCTCTCTCTCTCTCTCTCTCTCTCTCTCTCTCTCTCTCTTTCATACTTACTCTCTCTCTCATACTTATATGCAATTACACTATCTTTTTCCTTCAACCCATTTTCCTAATAATACTGTAAGGAACCATAATTTTATTTGATTGCCACAGTTCCCTCATTATTTTCAATATAATACCCGCCCGGAGGAATGTCCCAAGTACTGTTTACCAACTTGTTCTTATCTCACGCCCTCCAGACTCTGTATGAAAACTCGCGGCATGGCACGGACGTGGGCAGCCTGTTTGGGATCACAGCTGATAACGATGACGAGCCTGGACCCTCCACCTCCACTGATAACAAGGTAATTCTCACTAATCTACAAACTTTCACCCATTATTGATCTACATCTCAGTTTAATGTATTCAAGTTCACCTGACGGGTATGCATTTTGTTTAATTTCTCTTTGTCAAATGGTGTTTTTTTCTTTGTTTTTTAGAGGGGGGGGGGGCATATATATAGTTCAAGAAGTGTAAGATTACTACCGGAAGTAGCTGGAAGTGCGAGTTTTATGGACTTCTAACCTGAATCTTTGTATAGAGATACATTGTAATTTGCAAAAAGTCTTAAGATGAAAATACGAACTTTCGTTTTGAGCCTTAACACAAGTTGCAACTTTTAACCCTGGCTCTGCCAGGGGTATGAAAATGGAGGGAGTTAGCGCTGTGACGTCACGACCAATCAGAGAGCCGTATTGGAAGTCGTACGATGAAACGAAAAGCTCGTATTTTCACTTATTCTTAAAGTTTTCATGTTCTTATTGCTAGTTGAGCCAAAATCATTCAACTTTCTGGCTTCTTACGATCGTAATCTTACAATAATAAATCAGATAAAAAATGTAAATTATATCAAAAATAGACTGAAGTAAATATACGAATTTAATATATTTATACATACATTTTTTTCTAATATTTATTATACATATTGTATTTGTTCCGACTTTATTTTTTCTTTTTGTATTGAGCTATGTTGTATGTATGTTTTACTGTATGTTTTTCTTTTTTTACTTATTCCACACAGTTTGTATGTCAAAGGAATCAATAAAATATTTGACCTATTTGATTTATTCTTCTTTCAGAAACATTGTGGATTTTACTGTATCACATATTTAAAAAAAAAAAAAAAAAAAAAAAAAAAAAAACGTATTTAAAAATATAAACTTTGCGTAACAATCCGTGATGTGTTGTTATATATAAAAGAGACATATATAATATACAGAAAACCTTTATCAAAAAATATAAAAGTTTACTAGTACTACGGAGAAATTAAAATATAAAAAATGCATACTTATCAAGCCTGTTCAGAAAAATGTCTCAAAATCTCTTCTTATTCCAATCATCTCAAATGTGACTATTTTTGTATGTTTAACAGCCTACTTCTCCCAGTAAAGCTGCAACTCCTCAAAAGAAGAATTCCAGTAAAAAGCGGACGAGTGACGAGGTAATTTGAACGTGGACGTGTTAAGACTCGAAATTTGACGTGGAGCTGTTGCAGGGCCATGACGAAGCTTCCCCCGCCAAGAGAGCCACCCCCGCTACCCCCAGCAAGCGACCCCCCGCCCCCGGTCCTCTGACGTCACCCTTAAAACCCCCGGCCGGACTAAAGAAAGTAAGTGCGCTATGTGTGATTCATTTTAATTAACTTTCTTTGATGTAGCGACATTTCCGTGTTATTTTCCTGCATGCACCATACAAAATGTTGAAACAAGTTATACCATATTAAACCTAGAAACGAGAATTAAAATTGAAAAAAAAATAGCTTTGTTATGATTATACAGATATGTACATAATTTTATACTTTGTGAAATTTAGAAACGGGAATTACAATTTTTGAAAGAAAAAATTGATTTGTTACTGAAAATTTTGAATGTTGCTATTTTAGAATTTGAATGTATAGTCGTAAAATTATATGATTTTCTGGATGGTTGCGTAAGTATTACATACTTAACACACGTTGATCCGGACTTGATCGTGTTTTGAATTTAAAATACTAAAGCCGGTATTACACGATACAATTTTGCAGACAATTTTTTCATGCAAGAAAATTTCATCTCCATACAAACAAATGGAGTTGAAGCTTGAAGCTTTCTTGTAAGGAAAAATTGTATGCGATAATCAGAAAAATTGTATCGTGTAATATACCGGCTTAAAGCCGGTAATGCCGGTATTACACGATACAATTTTTGTGACTATTGAATACAATTTTTCCTTACAAGAAAACTTATACTCCATTTGCTTGTATAAAGATAAAATTTTCTTAAAAGGAAAAATTGTATGCAATATTGTACCGTGTAATACCGGCTTAATTAACACCGGCTTTATAAGCTGTACGTTCACATGACGTCTGTTTAACACGGATCTTTTGACGACAGATAATACTATTCTTATTAGGCGTATTCAATGAAACATGCTGAATTTATGACCACAAATTTAGCAAATATTTTGAACTTTGAACTATACAGCCTCGTTATTCGCTGTAAATTCTGGCGCGGTGTCCCGTCAATACTTGCGCGCTCTGTTGGTCCGCGCGCGAACTTTCGTGTTTCACAGATTTGCCTTTAGATGGCGACTCAGTGCAGAGCTTGATTGAAATATTAATATTATTTCTTATAAAATACTCCTAATTAGCTCAAGGATGATAGCTGTTACGCCATTCAGTATTAATTAATTCTTAAAAAGACGTAATTAATTTGTTAGAAATCTGCCAGCGCCTGTAAGTTAGATGTTTTGTTAAGCAGTGTTGTAAAACGGGTTGCATTCCCCAGTTTTGCAGGCGCTTAAACTTTTACGTCGCGCTATTTAAAATTTCTAGATATTGCACTTCCGGTTCATTGAAAAAAGCTGTAGCGTCAATCCTGGCTGAGGTTTCCACGTTTCCCTCAGTCACAAGCAAATGCCGAGATGGATTGCAAAGCCGTGGTCGCCCCTCTTCCGGAAGAGCCTGCAATACGCTCAATTTTTTTGGGCTTCGGAAGGTTCGGGGTTTCAGACTTAGTAAGTAGAAGTACCCAATTTGGATTTGAGAAAAAAAAAATCTGTAGCAGAAAGCATAACTTGCAGTTTGCATAATAATTTCTGTAAATTACTAAAGAGGATTAAATTTATAAAGTCCCCGAGTTGAAATAAAATTTCATCTTTTATTCACTCTAGCTCTCTCCTCGTCTAATTCCCTCCTATTTTAATTGCACCATTTTAGAGGGAAAAATACGAGATTACGTCTTTCTGCCTCTCTTGAGCACAAAATGTTAGAAATATTGTCTTCATTTCATCCTGACTTTGAGCAAAGAGGAAATAAGATGTGTTTTAGAGGCAAAAAGATTAGGTTTAGATGTGTAAAGGATGAGTTGAAGATGAAATTTTTCAACTAGTTCCGTTTAATTCAAACAGTGTATATTTTTGGTAAGCTATATGAAGATTTATTTTCCCTTTAGAATGTGCCAAGCAATAAATCACGTTGTACAATTTTAGTTCGGGATTTGTTGCTTGTCTAATGACGTCACTACGTTTTACGTTTGCGTGGGCGGGACTGTGACGTCATAGTTCATTCATGACGTCACAACTTCCGAAACGCCGCCCCCGCCAATGTTACGTGTTATTTATTGGCATGCTGATAATTTTCTCTGTACACATTCAACACTCGATTCGTAATCTAATGTCATCAACTCACTAAACAAGTTAAAATTGTAATTACATTTTATCTGTGGATGTTTGTTATATGTATTTCAACTTAATTTTGGTATTGAAATTTTTTAATTAATTGTTATGTTCAATTTTTCCTACCAAATCGTGATAAACTGGCAGTGAATATTGATTTTTTTTATAACATTTTATCACGTAATAAAGTGAAAACATTTTTATTTTGTGATGAGTTATTTTTATTTTTGAATATTTAGCAGTATGATAATTAAAAGGATATATTGTCAAATAAAAAAAATTCGATCCTGAATTTTAATTATATGATATTTTGTAATTGCCTTGTTATAATTAGGTCTGTTCGTAAATACACAATCAGAAAGAATCGATTTTTTGTGATGAACCTTCTGTATATGGAACGTAAGGTTCATCAGATTCTTTCTGATTGTGTATTTACGAACAGACCTTTGATATAGTATGTGAAATTAGTTTCACTGAATAAAGTCAAATGGGACCACTTCGTCTCTTTGTTGTATTCTTTTTCTGTTCCACGATGATATTATTTTCGTTGCAAGCAAAGCATGTTCACGTTGTATACTGTCGTTTATACATGTATATACTACAGTAAACTGTGTATACTGGTCACTTGAAACTCTGGTCAATCACGACAACTTTGTGACAGTAATTCTTTGTCGACAGTTCTTTGTCAACAAAGAGATAGAAACAAATAATGGAATAAATTAACGATTCAGCTAGTTTTTATTTTTAGATTGTTGACATTTGAAATTAGTTTTATTTTAATAATTAAATTATTAATATTTGATGCAATATATTCCTAATTAGCTTCCACAAAAAATAGCTGTTACTTCGTTTGATAATAATAATTAATTCGTAAGAAGATGTTATTCGTTAAAAATCTGCTAGCTCCTGTAAGTTATACCACTTGTCATGTTGCGCTGTACTACGGGTTGCAGTCCCTCAGGTTAAAAAATTAGTGTAGAGAAAATTGATCGATTTTTTATAACTCGACTACTTTTACAAATAAACCCTTTTTACAATTCAAAATTTGATTTCTTTTTTCCAACAAAAAGAAAATCATCGGACACTAAAAATTTGTTTGGTGCCTTAGAACCATTCATGCATGCATGCGTGATAAAAAAAAACACGATATAGATTGAGGTTAAATTGATAGAAATTATGATAAAAAATGTTATTAATTGAGGAATAAATTAAGATTTTATTCCTACATTTTGATTACCATCGTTTTAGCGTACATCATGAATATTATAACTCGATTTTGTAATGCGTTACTGTAGACGTATCTCTCGTTTTCGAACATCTTATATCAAAATGATTTTGTAATCATGTACTATCTTTCATTTTGTCACATTAAAGTCATAATTTTGATATCCATTTTTAGGTGTATAATTTGTTTAGTTCGTCATCTGCGAGATGCAGGGTCAGGTAACACGGATCAGCTGATTTTGTAGTGCCCTTTGATTAACATGTTAACCTTAGCAAATTCTCTGAATTTTTTTTGACAGGAAGATTTCAGAGTCAGAAAAAATTTCAATACAATTTAACAAGCTCATTTTAAATCTAGTTTTTAGTTTTTCTCTCCATGGGAATTAAAGCCCTATGCTAAAAATTAATTTAAAAAAAATCATCTTGTTTAATTGTCTTCAATTTTTTTTTTTTCTTTATAGGCACTAAAATCTGCCTCTCAAAAAATGTTTGTGAATTTGCTAAGGTTTACATCATGTTAATCAAATAGGAATACAAAATCAGATGATCCATGTTCCTTACCCAGTGACGTTGCTCGTTGCCGTGACGGTGCAGCTGACTCGTGTTCTGTTGCAGCCACTGCCCGACGTTTTCCTGGGAGTCAAGATGGTGCTGCCCTCATGGGCCTCGAGTCGTCGCGAGGAACTAACTCGCTACTTCATCGCGTATCCTTTTACTGCAACAAATGTACAGTCGTTACCTTGGAAAATTGTCCGCTTGCAGTCTTGTTAATTACCATGTCCCGTAAGAATAACGCAGGGAATGGTGATTAACAAAGCTGTAAGTGGGAAATTTTCCAAGGCGACGAGTGTACACACAGCTCAAGCCACCAGTAACTTTACCTCTGCTCTGTTTGTGTTACCACGCAGTCTATAGATGCGTGGTAAACTTTGAACTATTTGGGATGGTTAAGGTGTATTTCCATGGAGCGAGGAAAGCGAGAAAATCGCGTGCCACAGCCAATCAGAGGCTCAGGATTTTCTTGCCTTGCGGGGAGCAATTTTCGCCAACATGGCCGCCATACGATATTGAAGCAAGTGCGCTTTTCTCGCCCTGCCAAGCCCCGCTCGACATCGCTCCATAGAAATGTACCTTTAGACTGGGTGCTCGTGTAACCTCTCGCAAATTTGCAAATCTGCATCTCTCTGTCTATTGAACCTGCAGCGCCATCAAATGAAGCAGGAGTAAAGTTGAGGATGTCCAGAGGGGTACACTCCATTCGAATAAAAACGAGTAATCCGGCTATACTTTAACATGTCTGGATCGGACAACTTTATTTCAATGAAATCTCAAGAAGAGCTAGTTTTCTGCCGGAAGTAGCTGGAAATGTGAGGTTTCCGGTTCTCAGAGTAAAGTTTTTTGTCTAAAATTTGACATTGACTTACGTGATATGAGACAGTAGTGAATTTGACTTATAGCGAAGAAATTATTGTATTTAACATAAACATGCAGTAAAACTCTATCTGTAAGCTCGTTGACTTTTGCTTTGAAACAGCCGTAAAGGTAAATTAATTATAAAAATGTTTCTGTTCCTTTTGTAAGTGACTGTTGCCCCCCTCCCTCCCCTTCCTTCACTGCACAAAAATTTTAATATAAAAAATCCCCTACCTGTTATTTGAACTCCTTTTTTGATGTACCACAGAAAGAATTTTAAGAATGTTGAACACATCTTTTTTTTTTAATTATATGATAACATATTATACAAACTTATATTAACAGAAATTACATAATATATGTCATTTTATAAAAAGCTATTGCATTTAATTTTGTTTCGTGCCCTTTATAAAGCCTGTATTACACGATACAATTTTCATTTTTTTTTCCTTGCAAACAAATGGTGTTACAGTGCAGGTTTCTTGTAAGGAAAATTTGGCAATAATTAGAGCAATTGTATCGTGTACTACCGTCGTATTACTAACTCTTACGCACTCTAAGTTGCGAGGGCCCCAATGAGCTTCTGCTTATAGTTCCCCAGACTTTGCACCTATCACCTTAGTCCATTGATAAAAAGTAGAATTCCGTTCTGACTTTTTTTTTTTATTTATTATATTTCCCTCGTGAATACATAAAAAACAAGTCACAGGCAGGAGACACCAAACAGTCCAAGCAAAACCTAACACATAAAGTGCATAGTATCCCTGTGAAACAAAGTTGTAGAAAGAAAAATATATAATAACAAGGGTATCATATAATTCAGTGAACAAAGGTAAATAGAAAGACTTAAACACTATTGTAAATATAAAGTAACCTAATACTGAGATTTCCACGGTTCCCTCAGTCTTACCTCAGTGAATGCTGAGACGCATAACAGGCCGTGGCCACTATCTTTGCCCTCTCTTACCCCTACCCATTAACCCTGCCTCGAGCACCAATCTCATATTATGTATTATATCCTTCTAAAAAATAAAATATTCGAAACCTTTGCCGCGATTGTTCCTTGACCTCGTCAGGTTTGGAGGCGAGCTGCTGAGCGCCACCCGCGCACACCACGCCACCCACTGCCTTTACAACGCGGACCACCCCTCGGTGAGTAGCCCTCGTGTAGAGGAGGGAGGATTGTGTTACTTGAAATATCTTAAACAAATTGAACGTGTGTTTGTTACTTGTTTTCTTTTTTATTTTTTTCATGTACGGTAACTTTAGAAATAAAAAGAGAGGACTAAATTTAAAAACCATCACACTTCCTTTTATGGCCAAAAAGTTTACCAATATTTTTCAGAATCACTGCATCCGTCCTCTGACCTTGCGGAGTACTCAAAATTATATTAGTCACATTTCTGAATTCAGGCGCGGATTCAGGAAAAAAATTCGGGGGGGGGGGGGGGGGGGGGGGCTGAAAAATCTTGAAGTGGGCTGCCTTCATAAGGCCAATGTTTAAAAAAAATTGAAGTGAGGGAAGTGCCTATATTGGCCATGTTAAACTCAAAATTTCGGAGAGGGCTGCAGCCCCCAGCCCCCCCCCCCCCCTGGATCTGCGCCTGTTTCTGATCGTAAGTCACGGGAGGTCTTTGTAGACTAATGTTTTTGCCGAATTCTTGTGTTTTATAATTTAAATCCGTAACTTTTTGTATGCAGGTAGAACGGGGGGAGGGGGGTGGCGGTCACATTCATTTCGGTTTTCATCGGGGGTCGTTCGGCTCGGTCAGTGATGTCCTTCGTTACAAACTGGCTACCAATGACTGAGATCGTTACAGACAAGATGAAGACTAATTGGAATCCAGAGTGTACTTGTTCGCTGATGTACATTGCAAACATTAGCTTTTTACTGGCCATATTTGCATATTTTAGACTTCATTTTATAAACTAAATTAACGATATTCAAGTGAATTTTTGTATTGCATATTTGGATACAGGACGTTATGTTTTCTCAAATTTGTTTAACCTTCTAACACCTTCAAAATCGAAGGGAAAGATGCTGTGACGTCATAGTCATGCAACATCTTTTTTTTTTTTTTTAATTACCTGGATTGTTTGACTCTGTACAGCATAGACCTGGTCAATTTCCTCAGGATTTGTGGTAAGGTCAGCAACCCCAGGTGAATACCCTACGTTTACGTGTTAACCCTAGCATTGCCAAATGGGGGGGGGGGGGGGGATGACTCCTTTTTCCCCCTTTATCTATAATCTTTAAAAGCTAAGAAAGTGTAAAATACTGCCGCAGAAATTCTGAAAAAATTTGTAATCTTTAGTTAGCCACCCATCAGCAATAAATTTCCGCAAAAAAAAAAAAAAAAAAAAAAAAAAAATTGTTTTTTAATATGCAATTTAAATAACGGATCGTTTCGACCCCCCTTCCCACCCCCACCTCTCCCCTTTGGTAAATCGTGTGACAAAAAAAGTACCTTAATAATGTTAGGGTTACTTTATCTTCATGACTATGACGTCACAGACATTTTGCAGCTCGATTTTAAAGTTGTTGGATGGTTCAAAAATACTATCAGAAAACTGGAGATCCTTGATCGAAATATGTAATTAGAATCCATTGTGTTGTCCAATGTGTGATTGTTGCACAAATCACCCTTACAAGAGATAGGGAACATATCGATCGTTGTATGACCGACATGGAAGACACATTTATTTACAACTGTCACATACCACTCAGAGACTGTCACTTTGACAGATGGCTTTATAAGTCACAAGCTGCTAAACATTGCTGCAGGAGCGATGTTTATATCGACTATTATTTATACTACTGTCACTTTGCTTCATGTCACTAAATATATGACTGTTTACCATCATCAACAGCCGCGAATCTAGGGAGAAGGGGGGGTTTGTATAGCAGCTCTCCGAATTTCGGATTTAGTGTGGGCAATGTAACATTTTTTTTACAATATTAGCTTACTACAGCATGGTACTTGGCGTAAGCATTCAAACTTAGCAATAGTATTGCTATAACAATCTCGTACGAATACATATATATACAGAGACCCTACAGAGACCTCCATGTCTTATGGCCAGGGATTTGATCAGAGTTTCGCTGTTTCTGAGAGCGGCCGTGCCGCTGCGATTCAGTGGCACCACCACCTATTGAAACTTCTGCAAGTAAAGTTGGCACCCCTAATAAAAAGGATAGGGACTAAACGCCTATTGACGGCCTCCAGGGTGCGTGGCCGCACTTTCAATAATTATTTAAAAATAGTTCCGAGACTCGAAAGAATCTGAAAAAATTCAGAATAACAGAATTTGGTACCCTTTATTTATTTCTGCAATAAAAAAATTTCATGCAGGCTGTCCATGGTTCTTGTAGAGTAATGTAGAGTATCTAGACAGGAACGAACAACTAGCTTGTTTTGATGTTTAAATTTTCCCGCCAGGCCCGCCGTGCTGGCGCCACCCCCCGCCCCGTGACTGTCCACTGGCTGTGGGACAGTATCCGCGCCAAGAGCCTGCAGCCCGTGACACGCTACTCTCCCTAGCCGCAGCGCCGCCACCGAGAGACGGCGTCAACTAGCATGATCTCCATCAAATGAATTTTAGAATCGAAAAACTTTCACTACATTGCAATTTTACGTAATAGTAATTGTTATGTAAAATTTTAAACTTTTTTTTATATAACGTTGAAAACATTAAGATAGGTCATTTTACTATTATCGTGGGCCTTTAAATATTTGTTACCCTTTTCCTTTTGATAATTATGTTGTTATATTTACTAACTATTTCTCGTCAATATTTGAGGCTATATAAAAACAACCTAAAAAATGTGTAATTAAATGTGTATTAAAAATTATGTGGTTACCAATTAAACTTATTTTATACCATTATTATAAGAGTATGTATTTGTTATGGTAATTGTTATAATACTAAACTGATGAAAAGTGAATTGTTTAATGAACGTAAAAATCTAAGCAATATTATTAATTTGTGGGTTATGTGTATGAATAGCTGCCAGGCCAAACATCGCCTAATATAGAAATTTCTATCTATCTTCTATCTAAATATATAAGGAGAATGGTTGATGACTTTTGCATGTATTTAATGGAGATGTGAATGTTACTTTGCTATCTGCCAGTTAGCTCAAAGTTAGATTATTTACTGTCGTAAAATTGGAACATTTCTTTTCCCAAGAGATGGTGATACTACAGTCAAATCAATTTGATATTCCTTCTGGAAATAACCAAAAGTGTGAAGTTTGCAGCTCTTTTAATAGTAATTTAATTAGTTTTCAAATTTTGCGTAGAAATACTGAATTATATATCATAAGCAAATATAAAATATATCGCTGACGAATAGAAAGAATATAGAAACCTTACACTTCCGGCTACTTCCGGAGGGAACGTCATGTAAATTTGACTGTATCAATGTAATACTCTAGCCAGAAGTAGCTGGATATATAAAGTTACTGATGTTCCTGTTCGTATTTCAGTGTCGCAATTTCACCTATAGGTCAGTACTCTTAAGATACAATCAAATATATATGATATTCCCTCCGGAAGTATTAGCCTGAAGTGTGAAGTTTGCAGCTCTTATGTTTGTAATTCAGTTTTGAAACTTTACAGAGTGGTTTGAAATGGACCCATGTGTGAAATTGTAACGCTGAAATATGAATAGAAACACCAGAGTATTTGCACTTCCGGCTACTTCCAGACGGAATATCAAATTAATTTAACTATATCTTTTATATTGTCCAGATATATGTACGTATATTGTTAAAAAAACTGTACTGGAAAGGAAAATTTCCAAGACAAAGAGTGTATTTCACTAAATCATAGATTTTGCTACTTCTATGTTTCTCTCATGGTAAAATTGTATAGTGGTATTTATATTATAATGTAAATTTTCTATTTTTATGCTCTAGAAAATGTGTCACTATGTATGATAGATTGCAAGATAATAATAGTCATTAATTCCAAGATTATGTATAATAAATTTTGATTCATGGTGAAAAGTAGGCAATTTTTCAACATGTATTATCTCTTAAAACACTTGAAATATATTTTATATTTATATCGCCTATATGTAATAAAACATCTTAAAGATGGGATTGAATTTTTTTAATTTACTATCCTCTTCTATATATTATATTATTTGAACACTAGAAATTAGGAATATTTAAATGGTTCAGCAATACATTGCCAACATTAAGGGTAAGGTAACAAGCTCAATGTTAAAAATATTTCCACACATGAAAATTATTAATCATATTATTATCTTCAAATTTTCTCCTCTACACCCCTATCAGTAGCTAAAATATCAGGTATACACAAATTCGATCTAGTTTTCGAATTATGAATTTTTAAAGTTGACTACTTTAACATGGAGAAAAGGAACTTACATGTTAAATTACTTAAATTAGTCAACTTTAAAAAATTTTAACTCAAAAAGTAGCTCGAATTTTATGTGTATCTGATAGTTTAGCTACTGATAGGGGGTGAAGAGGAGAACATTTTTAAGATATTATGTGAATTTCTAATGTGATTTTTCATACGTATTTATCAAATATATTTATATATGGCGCCTAAAAGAAATAATATTTATATTATTATATATTATATAGATACGATACGAGCAAATTGGAATTAATTAAACAAACGTCATCTTATAGAGATGACATAATGAAAAAAGACTTGCCTATGGACTATAAAAAAAAAATCAAAAAAATTTATGTCTGATAATTTTCATGTGTGATATTTTAAACGTTATACGTGCTAACTTAATTACCTTTCAAAAAATCGTAACAAAAAAGTTAATAATAAATCTTAAATATCCTCACCTTTTTTTATTCTAAAATAAAAAATTTTAATTTAAAGAACAATCTAATATAAAACCCCATTAATATTAACAGTAAATTAATATTAAATACAATTCTTATTTCCTGTGGATTTTAATATCCCGTGGTTGGTTGACGTGGAGGGTCCTCGTGCTGAAAAGCTCGTCTGACGAGCCCCCTCGACGTGGCAGCGCATGACAGAGAGCCTCTCAGACAAGGCGAGGGGCGACACAAAATTATCTCTGCCGCCATTGCCTGGCCCCTTTACTACGACGTAGCGAGCAGGCGGGATGTGAAATTTGACCTAAGAACATTGAGATCTCGGAATCAGCCCCCTTGAATGCAACAATTAAAGGTAGATATAACACGGATCAGCTGACCCAATGCTAAAAAAATCCCATTCATGAAAATTATGAAAAAATTTAATAAAATGTTCTCCTCTACATCCCCTATCAGTAGCTAAAATATCAGGTGTACAAATTCGATCTACTTTTCAAGTTATTAATTTTTAAAGTTGACTAATTTAACATGAATGTTCCATTTCTCCATGTTAAAGTAGTCAACTTTAAAAATCAATAAACCGAAAACTACATAGCTCGTTTTTGTATACCTGATATTTTACCTACTGATAGGAGATGTAGAGGAGAACATTTTAATTTTTTTTATAATGTTCATGAATGGGATTTTTTTAGCATTGGGTCAGCTGTTCCGTGTTATATCTACCTTAAAGGGACATGGGGCAATGCAATCATGAATGCTTTAAATGTTTCTGTAAGTCCTGTTAAAATGCGAGAAATGAGTAAATTTCCGTTTTCGGAACATACCCCAAATTTATAAAAATTAATTAAATATAGAGAGCCGCAGGTCAATTGCACAGGCAACATCACACTGTGAGTACGGCTGGGCGGGAGGAGGGGGGAGTGAGTTACATGGAGAAGTGGCAGCAGTGTTGTCAGGCGATGAACGTGACGTCACGTTCCTCTGGTCGCGCTATTCATTGGGGGGGCTTACCCTGAGGCACTTGCCACCGTGCGGCATGTATTCATACGCAGTTGATGGGTAACGTTTGATTAAAAAATACTTATTTTTAAGGTCCCCTGTCCCTTAAAGACTTGCAGAGGACTTTGAACTCACAATCAATAGATGGCATACAAATACATTTTGAAGTGTAAAGAGGCTTCATGTCAGCTGATTTTGCAGTGTTCCCAACGTCCTATCTAAACTTATGTAAAAAATACTCGAAATTGCTTTTTTTTTTTTTTACATTAAATTAATTTTTTAAACAAAATTAAGCTCTTGATTCATTATTAGAAGACCTCTCAATGGGGAGGTAGGAAATGGTTTCCAATTGATAGCTTTAATTGTTACTAAGAAAAAATTCAAATTTTCTAACATGGTGGCTTATCGAGGAAATTTTCCCGCCCGAGAACACTTGAAGCCTCCATTGTCAAATCATTTTGTGAAAATTGAGGCCTTATGGACGGAAATCGGAAGTGGAAGCGTTGTTAGGAAGTTCCCAGATTGAATTTAATCAAAACATAAAAGCAATTAAGTTTTAGATCGTTCTTGATTTTTTTTTTAAAGTTTCTTTCATTCCATTTCGTTATAATTCAAAAATATTCTTTAACTACGAATCAAATATCATTAATTGTTCACATTGAATAAATAACAAAATGTAAACCTCATTAATTTAATAGTTTAATATGACCCTAATGTATTACATTACAGTGGGGATTAAACAGGGCCGTCTCCTGGATTAAATCGATTTTCAGCAAAGGAAAATTTCCGAGGAAACTTAATTTTCAATATGCCATTAATTTTCAAAATTATTTTATTGTAATAGCATATACAGTATATGTTACATATTATAATTACGTATAGTATACTACCTCGTAAATCGCAAACCATCAAGGGATTTTCACCATCCCTCTGTTATTTGCACGAAATACTTCAAAAAATTATACCCTTTAGATTATACACTTGATAACAAACTTAATATCAATCTACACAGATCAAAGACATTAACCAATATATGTAAGATAAGATATTGGTTATCTTGTTATTGGATAAAATGTAAATACAAAATCTTTGTATGGTTCAGCCTGAGACATCGGCAACTGTTTGAGAAGCAGTGTAATCAAAATTGCCTATTTTACAGGCTGAAAGAATTCACCATGATACCGAAGCATCGTATATAGTACAGTCAATAGCAGATAAAAAGGACCAACAATGGTCCTTTGTTGCATAGCGTCCTGGAATTCTAGAACACTATGTTTGTTGTTATGGTACAAAGTTTAAATTCACTGCTCCTAACTTATCACATATCTCTGAGAATGTTCGCACTCTTAACGATGTTCGCCCACTCACCAATCAAGCAAGCAATAGTGAGTAAATAAATGCATTGAGAGTTGTGATAAGCTAGGCGCAGGGAGTTTTAACGTTACACAGTAACAACAAACATAGTGTTCTAGAATTCCAGGACGCTATGCAACAATGGACAACTTGCATGACATTTTTGTTATTGCAGAAATGGATAGAGGGTACCAAATTATGCTACTCTGAATTTTTTCAGATATTTTTAGAGTGGACACTATTTTTTAAAAATTATTGAAAGTCAGTTTTATGACGTCACGAGAGTTTAGCGCCTATCCTTTTCTTAAGGACAGACACCTCTAATTTTTCTATTCCAAATAATAAAAACGATTAACTTGTTACTAATTTGAAAGATCTTGTTTGAAAACGACATAATTTTTTCAGTGTGGCAAATAAAAAATAAATATGAATGGTGCACAAATATTTCACAATATTTTCACAATATTCTACAATTTTGTAATGAAACAAAAAATTTATATTTTAATGTATTTCTCTATAATTACTTTTTTACATAAATAAGATTTCATAATCATCATTATCAGAGACTTATCATAAGCTGAGAACAAAATTGTTCAGGCATTGCAAAAATTTAAATATCTATAATTTTTTTATCATATTGCAATATTTAAAGTTTTATTTCCAAATTTCCTGATACAATCTAATACAAATATATAAATTTCATGCTGTGATTTACTGTATATTTTTTTAATTAAAGGATAGTGTTGGCTTACTAACTTGGCTAAAGTAGCCTACCCCATGTAAAATTAGACCAGGGACTCTATTCTGATCAATTAAAAGAACGAAAGTTAACGAGGGAGGCGGGAAAATCAATTTCTGGGACTGATCTTCTGTAAATTATGTTTTTTATGGTGTTATCGGTGTCGTTCGAGTATATTGTTGCTGACAACAAAACGACTGTTGATTCTCGGCTCCATGGCAACCGATTGTTTTGATTGTTGGGAAAGCCAAGCAATCAAACATTTTTAAACTTTCGCCGGCTGCGGTTGACGTTCTTCGAAGTTCTACTCAACTTTTCGACAATTCAAGGTAATTTTGACCAACAATATTTTAATATACACCTTACCCCACCTAAAATCACCTCAGGGATCTGTTTTTGATGTATTTAAGACGTATTGTCACTATTTATGCATCTAAATTCAAACTTTTTCTCAAATTCTTCAAATTATTCGATTTTTTTTTTTACCCGTGTTCACCCAATTCTTTCGGATCTAACTTACAACTAGACGAATATTAAATTTCTGCAATGCAGCGATGCTCAGTGGGGTGTCTGATGTGGTCCGCCCAAGAGCCTGATAACTAACGTTCCTGGCGAGATGGTACCACCCTAATGGTGGAGATCGATTGGCGTGCAAGGCTGCAAGGAAGACGTACGGTCCAGGTGCACTTGATAAGGTAATTAGACCCCGGGAGGGGTTAAGTGATCATTGTCAGCACTTCTTGATCAACTTGCGAGAGCACTGAGCACCTGATAAAGAGAGTTTGTCACAGTATAGTTTTGATCGTATTTAAAATGCTGTTTACGTGGATGTTTTATATATTGTTTTTATTTTAATTGCACTTTTTTATAGAAGACATCGCGAGTTGTCAATTTTTTTGACTATATTTTTGTTTGAATTGAAAAATGTACAACGTTTAAATATTTAACTATGTATTAAGCCTGCCAATATATAAATTTAATTTCTTAGCCAATAGTGTAAGTAAAAAATATATGTATAAATTAAACCTTACTTTCCCAATATTTTCCTTTTTCCACCTCCTTAATTAATATCATTTTTACACAACATCCCAAACCTGACGAGAGAGACTCGACACCTCCCCGTGGTTTTCGTTTACACATGTGCTAATTTAGTTTACCAAATAGAATCAGATTAGTCCTATTGACGAAGGTCGAATTATTAATTTTAATATTACTAAAATTGTTACATATAAATTAAAGTTATTTGTTAAATATTTATCTTAAATTTATTTATAGTTGTTTTGTGGTGCGAGATAACAGTAGTGGAGATAACAATCGGTCTCTATTATTGTGCTGCAATTGTAAACAGTCGGCGGATATTTTGCCAGGGTCATAAACTCAACCATTCATATTTTGATTTATTGTATTCTTCACTGTTTGCGCGTTTCAGCCCTTGCAGGTGCATTGCAGGCATTGCTCCTCCTATTTAGTCCTCGTCCACTGCCTTGCCCCTCGTTTCTTTCGTCTCAAGGCAAAGCGACATCTAGTAGCAGTCGCGGTTGTATTCAGAGGTGGGGACAGACGAAAAGTTAACACGGGCCTGAGCCTTCTAGATGATATTTTCTCTGGTTTTTCTATACTCTGTATGGTACTTATTTAATTGTCACTTCCAACAGTTGCATGTCTAATCGAGTTAGCAGAATAAAAGTTAAAGAAAGGTTTACAAGTAATTTTTCTATTTCATATAATAAAAAGGATAACTTTTTACTAATTTGAAAGATCTTGTTTGAAAACATCATAATTTTTTCAGTGCAGCAAATATAAATTAAATATGAATGGTGCACAAATATTGTTAATTCTTCAAAATTATTGACAGATTTACACAATATTTTACAATTCTGTAATAAAATAAAAATGTTAAATAATAATGTATTACTCTATAATGGAGTAGTGACTTCGAAAATTTTTATTGCAGAAACAGATAGAACGTGCAAAGTTATGCTACCCTACTTTTTTTCAGATTCTTTTGAGCCCAGGAACTATTTTTAAAAAATTATTGAAATTTATTTTTGTGATGTCACTTGGCGGTAAGTCCTATCTTTTTCTTAAGGAGTGGCGCTATTGATTGACGTCACAAAAAGAACTTTCAAAAATTTTTAAAAAATAGTTTCTGGTCTCTAAAAAATCTGAAATAAATCAGGGTAGCACGCTCTATCAATTTCTGCAATAAAAAAAATGGAGGTCGATACTCCATTACTTTATTACATATATAAGATATCATAATCATCATTATCAGAGACTTATAATAAGGTGAGAAGAAAATTGTTCAGAAATTGCAAAAATTTAAATATCTATAATTATTTTTTATCATATTGCAATTTTTTAAATTTATATTTCCAAATTACCTGATACAATCTAACACAAATATAGAAATTGCATGCTGTGATTTACTGTATATCTTTTAATAAAAGAATTATGTTGGCGTACCAACCTATCTAATGTAACCTACTCCATGTAAAATTAGCCCAGGAACTCTATTCCGATCAAATAACAGTACGTTAATTAACGAAGTAGACGGGAAAATCAAATTCTGGGACTGATTTCCTTTGTATATTATGATTTTAATGGTGTTATCGGTGTCATTCGAATATATTGTTGCTGACAACAAAACGACTGTTGATTCTTGGCTCCGGCTCCATGGCAACCGATTGTTTTGATTGTTGGGAGAGCCAAACAATCAAACATTTTTAAACTTTCGCCGGTCGCGGTTGACGTTCTTCGAAGTTCTACTCAACTTTTCGACAAATCATGGTAATTTTGACCGACAAAATTTTAATTAAACACCTTACCCCACCAAGAATCACCTCAGGGATCTGCTTTTGAGGTACTTAAGACGTATTGTCACTATTTATGCTACGAAATTCAATTTTTTTCTCAAATTCCTCAAATTTTTCGATTTTCTTTGTTTTTATTCGTGTTCACCCAATTCTTTCGGATCAAACTTACAACTAGACGAATATTAAATTTCTGCAATGCAGCGATGCTCAGTGGGGTGTCTGATGTGGTCCGCCCAAGAGCCTGATAACTAACGTTCCTGGCGAGATGGTACCACCCTAATGGTGGAGATCGATTGGCGTGCAAGGCTGCAAGGAAGACGTACGGTCCAGGTGCACTTGATAAGGTAATTAGACCCCGGGAGGGGTTAAGTGATCATTGTCAGCACTTCTTGATCAACTTGCGAGAGCACTGAGCACTTGATGCAGAGTGGTCGTCAAAGTATATTTTTGTTAATATTTTAAATTTTGTTTATGTCGATGTTTTGTATTTATATATTTTTTTTTAATTGCAGGTTTTAATAGAAGACATCACGAGTTATCAATTTTTTAGACTATATATAGTTTTATTTTAGTTGAAAATTGTACATTGTATAAAATGTAACTGTATATATTAAGTCTGGCAATATATAAATTTAATTTCTTGACTAATATTGTAAATGTATATATATGCATAATTAAAACCCAATTCCCAATTTTTTCCTTTTTCCACATCCTTATATATTATTCTTTTTACCCAACATCCCAACCCTGACGAGAGAGACTCGACACCTCCCCGTGGTTCTCGTTGGACACATGTGCTAGTTTAGTTTAACAAAATTGAACTAGATTAGTCACATTGACGAAGATCGAGTCATTAATTTTAATATTACTAAAATTGATATATATTTATTGAAGTTAATTAATTTACATTCATGCGCCGTCTTTATATTAAAAAGAGAGGTTCTATTGTAAAAATATTTAAAGTGCAAGGTATTTTAACACTACCTTGTACGCGTATATTCATTATGGAAAGTGTAATGTTGGTATAAAAAGGAATATGGCAGATTTTAAACAACATGAAGTGCATCATAATCAAGACACCAGAAATCTAAAAAAATATATAATAACTCCAATTTACTGTATATACACAATTAACATGTATAAAAATTTACCCTTTTTGAGTTGCTTGTATTTGTATAATAAGCTGCCTAATGATGTTAAGTGCATCGAAAATTTAAATGTTTTTTAAGTGGGTGTAAAAAAGTGGCTGCTAAATAAGTGTTTCTATAATAGTGTACAAAACTACATGGACTATGAATGACTTCAAGTAATGTTAAATGATTCTATTTCTTAACACTAGCTTGACTTGCCCTATAACCCTCAGCATATATCATGTACACATGAAAATATGATTGTAGTAACAAATTGAATTAATAAAATATTTATGATTTTTTTTTTTTAATTTTGGGGCAATTTCTTCACATAAAGCTTGAAAGATCAGTGTATTTGAGAACTTTACATTTTTTGGCACCCCTCATTATTTTCATTTATTGTGAAATTTTATTTTATTTTTATTTTTTTTTTAAAATATGTTTAATCAGAAAGAATCAAACATATTATAATAAGATCTCAAGGGTCTATATCTCGTAAGTTGGGAACGTTACTTTGTTATTTATGAATTTTAGACAAGATGGGGGACATTCACAAAGCACTTTAACCCCCACTTTAGCCCCGATTTTTAAACCTGGTGCTAAGCATGGTACTAAACCAGGGGCTAACCATGTTAACCTCATAGTTTAGCACCATGTTTAGCACCAGGGTTAAAAATCGGTGCTAAATTGGGGGTTAAAGTGCTTTGTGAATGTCCCCCGATGGCAAATTAATAATTTATACATTCTTATTACAATACACATTTAAAAACATAATTGAAAATCGATTATAAACAATATAATTATATGTATTATTTTAAAGACAGCGAAAGAAAAAAAGAAAATATATAGTTAGTGTTACATGCATATACACATTATACATGCTAATGAACAACCTTCATGATTTTTTTATTGCAGAAATTAATAGAGGGTACCAAATTCTGCTACTCTAAATTTTTCCTGATTTTTTTTTAAACTAGAACTATTTTTAAATATTTATTGAATGTGTGGATTTGCCCCCTGAAGGCGTCAATAGGCATCTAGTTCCCATTCTTTTAATTAAAGATTCAGGGATACCAACTTGACTTACAGATTTTTCAATTCTTATCTAAAAATGCAAAATAGTTCTAGGTCTCAAAAAAAAAAAAAAAAATAGAGTATTGTCCTCAATTTTTTTTTATTGAAGAAATGGATAGATGGTGCAAAGTTATGCTACCCTGATTTTTTTCAGATTTTTTAGAGCGCGGGAACTATTTTTAAAAAATTATTGAAAGTCCTTTTCGTGACGTCACGAGACGCCGCTCCTTAAGAAAAAGATAGGACTTGCCGCCGCGTGACGTCACAAAAAGAACTTTCCATAATTTTTTAAAAATAATTCCAGGTCTCTAAAAAATCTGAAGAAAATCAGGGTAGCATAACTTTGCACCCTCTATCCATTTCTGCAATAAAAAAAATTGAGGACAATACTCCATTGAAAATATCAGTGAGTAGCAAAATTTTGTACCCTCTGTTCATTTTTGCAATAAAAAATTTCCATGCAGGTTGTCCATTATTATTAATTATAACTCCCAATGTAAGAAAGATTGTCAATTGACAACCTACATAATTTTTTTATTGCAGAAATGAATAAAGGACACCAAATTATGTTACTCTGAAATTTTTCAGATTTTTTTTTATCTGGAACTATATTTAAATATTTATTTAAAGTTCTGTAAGTTAAGTTGGCACCCCTGAATTCTTAATAAAAAGGATAGGATGTTTTGCCTCCAGGGGGCGTGGCCTCACTTTCAATAATGGACAACATACATGAAAAAAAATTATTGCACAAATGAATAGAGAGTACCAAATTATGCTACTTTGTTTTTGGAGACCCGGAACTATTTTTAAATAATTATTGAAAGTCCTGTGATTTCAGTTGGCACCCCTGAATTCTTAATAAAAAGGATAGAGACTGGACGCCTATTGACGTCTCCAGGGGGCTAGGCCACACTTTCAATAATTATTTAAAAATAGTTCTGGGTTTCAAAAAATCTGAAAAAATTCAGAGTAGCACAATTTGGTACCCTCTATTCATTTCCGCAATATTTTTTTTTCATGCATGTTGTCCATTATTTAAAAATAGTTCTGTCACTTAAAAAAATCTGAAAAATTTCATTGCATAATTTGATACCCTCTATTCATTTTTGCAACAAAAAAATTTCATGTAGGTTGTCCATTTCTAATTTATACAATGTAATATACTGTACATATGATCTATATCCTACACATGGCATCACTTTTCACAATACATATATATTATATCATACAATTACTACATGCATAGGTCGTAGGGGTGGTCATTGGAAACATCATCAGGGGGCGTTCATCATCATAAGCTTAAGGCCATCAATATGTAAAATTGCTTTGCTTTGTTATTTTTATTAATAACATCATAATTTAATGTTTTTTTAAAAATTATTAACATATTATTTACCTCCAGGCTTTTCAAACTCATATATACTTACATTGTAAAATTTATCAAAATTAAATATTTTTATGTTAAAAATCAATTTTCAATAATCATCAGCCACATATTACTACCGTATCGTATATGCAATTATTGTTTAAATTTATTTTTAATCCTCAGGCAAGATGTTATCTCTATCAGATGACGTTTTTATTAATTAATTCCAATGGGCTTTTTCCGTCATCGGTATAATGTATCATACAAATTCAAGTATAAACTTTCGAAAGAAAAGAGTGAAATCGGCCAGGATTTGAACCTAGGACCTTCAATTTTCATGATGGATGCTCTTCCCATTAGCTGCGTACCGATGACAGAAAAAGCACCCATTTGAATAAATTTATTAATACGTAATTATATAAACTCCATATCACATTTGTTTCATATTTATGGTATATTTTATTAAATAATAAAATATATTAATAATACAATAATTATATCATAAATCATAATGAATTATGTGTATAACGAAGTATTTGGTAAATTGTATTGGGATAACTATATAGCTGTAGGAACAATGTTACAATAATTTTATATCAAATTTTAAGTGTTTTCTATTTTTCAATTTTCTTATTGACATTATAAGAAAATTCTCAAGTTTCACTTATTTTCTGTAAAGGTTAATTTTTTTTTTGTTTACGTATCAGTCCGTTGCCCGAGATTGAGAAGTAATCTCGGGGCTCTCTGGGGATTTTACTGCTATGTAGCAACAATGGGAGGGGGTGATGGAACAACAATGGGCTCAATTGAATTGGATACATCCTACTTTCCAACTGGGACTTTCATAGAGATCAACAGTAAAAATATTTGCTTTTTAGTAGGACGTGTTTGCCTGTGTCAACAAAAAATATTTGTAAACATACATTTTCACTGCTTATTAACAAGAATATAGGAATGGAATTTATTTATTTTGTCACTATAGAATATGTTGTATTGTGTCGTAAAACTCAAAGATTTTTGACACCTCTAGACACAATGAACTTTACTCTTACTAAATAAAAATAAATAAAATATCGTACTTCTCATAATATATTTATAAAATATAGAGGTATCTCATAATTATGTAGTATATACTTGATACATTATATAATAAAATATTAAATTTTTTCGAAGTGAATAATAGGAAAAAATTCAAATGCAAAGAAATTGTTGTTGATTTTTTTATTTGTTTGTTGTTTGATAATATAGGCTTATCAAGTATAACAGTTTATTGCTTATATATAAGTTTAGTGAACACACTAAATTATATTGTTAGATGCTGAACTTGACTTCAGTGCTATTAATTTTACCGTAGTATATTAATTAAGGATTTATTCGGATTCAGAATTAAAATATCTATTAATGAACCTTATTACCGAACCTTATTTTATTGTATTTAGTGTCTTGGTTTTTTAACTGTTGCTAATTAAAAAATAATAATTTGAATTTTATTGTTGGGTTTAGGAATTTTTATTCCTGACTACGCTTTTTATAAAATAAAGTCCTTTATTGTTATTGTTATTTTTTTATTATTATTAATTGTCTATACTTCTTGCACATAAGTACAGTACTTCATCTAACAAGTAAATAAAAAAAATATTTTTGTACTGAAAAAGAAGCATCAATAAAAGTTCAAATAATCTTCTTAAAGTAATAAGTATCTAAAAATTTAGTTTGAAGATGTGTCTTAAAATAATTATTAATACAAAAACTGTGATGCGAAATTGATTGAAAATAAAAAATAAAAAAATCACCTTAAAAAAATTGCAAGCTAACGTTCTATACATAATTAAAGACTTCAAGTGTTCCCCGGCGAGAAATTTTTCTCCATAATATAAGCTTTCATGGTGAAAATTTGATATCTTTCTCAGTAACTATGAAAGCTCTTAATATGAAACCATCAAGTTCCTACTCTCATTTAAAGGTTTTCTGATAATGAATAAAGAGCTTATAATCCTCCAAAGAAATTCTTAAAGACAAAAAAGCAATTTCGAGTTTCTTGTTACGTAAGTTTCGGACAGTGGGAACATAACAAAATCAGCTGACTTGAAGCCTCCGATGTATTGTCTTCTCCTCTCTTTTGATTTGTAAAAAAATGTGTCTCCAAAGCTCGTATCAAATTAAATCTATTGAAATATTTTAATTTAACTTGGTGTTTGGGTGCATGGCTAAATTTGGTTTATTCTCAAAAACGGATCAAGAAGAAGAAGAGAAGTAAAAAGTACCGAACGTGTCATTAGGTCTGTTCGTAAACCCTGCTCGGTGTACACTTTTACACCACTTTTTTACACCAGCTCAGAGTTTGGGCCGTTTGGGGTAGGGAGTGCAGTGCAAATGACTTCACAATTTTTGTTCGTAAACTTGCTCAGAGTACACCGAGCAGGATTTACGAACAAACCTATATTATGAACTAGCCAAAAGGTGAACTAAAAGTTACCACAAATTCAAATATATAATAAAGAATGAACTTGGAAGCTACCCCGAGTTGAAATAAAGTTAATCTTTTCTTCGCTATTAAGCTCTCTTCTCGTCTTTTGTCCTCTTATTTTTTTGCACCCATTTTATCGGGAAAAAGACGAGATTGCTTTTTTTTTTTCCTTTTCTTGAGCATAAAATGTTAGAAACATTATATAAAATGTTAGAAATATTTTCTCGATTTCATCTTCACTTTGAGCGAGGAGGAAATAAGATGTGTTTTAGAGGTAAAAAGATTTAGTTTAGACGTATATGTAAAGGATGAGTTGAAGATGTAATTTTTCAAGTAGGGACTCTATCGTAGGCAAGAGTGATTTTAACCAGCAAATATTTGAAATAATTATACGGACAGTCAAATTTATATGAAATATCTTCCGGAAGTAGCCGGAAGTGTATAAAGATTTCAGGCTTTCTTATTCGTATTTCAGCACTACAATATCACACATGACATAGATCAGTACTTTTATTTCAAAACCTTTTTTTTTCATAACTAAATTACAAATTATCAAAATATTCAAATTTCCGGCTACTTCCGGAAGGAATTTTAAATCAATTTGACTATAGTGATTTTTTTCAGTATCCAAACATGCTTCCGAGAGACCCCAAGTTAAAGCCGCCAGGAAGAGATGGCATTGTGAATCCTGCAGGCATTGTGAATCCTGCAGGAAGACTGACTCCAGCTGGTAACGTGAAACCTGCAGTTGTGGTCGCAACAATGGCGGTTGTTGTTGTTGTAGCTATTGATGTTGTTGTTGTTGTTGTTGTTGTTGTTGTTGTTTTTGTTGTTGTTGTTGTTGTTGTTGTTGTTGTTGTTGTTGTTGTTGTTGTTGTTGTTGTTGTTGTTGTTGTTGTTGAAGATATTAATGTTGTCGATGGAGCTTTTGTTGTTGTTGTAGTCGTTGAAACCTTAGTTGTCGTAGTCACCACAGTTGTTTTTGTCGCTACTGTCGTGGTAGTTACCGGAGCGGCTGTTTCAGTTACCGGAACGGATGTTAAAGTTACCGGAGAGGCTATTTTAGTTCCTGAAGTTGCCGTATATATGGTCGAGTACTAGTTCTTGAAACACTCAGTAGATGCGCTATATAGTGTCGTGCTTCCTACATGTGGGAAGAAATGGAAGTTCGGTGTAGTGGAAGGTGTGATTATATGGAAAATCTGTGTAGTCGAAGCACCGTTATTAACCCAGCCTCCCCCATTTGAGCCATCATCAGTTGATTCACTTGAGTTCCAAGTTCCGGTATTTCCGGTTCCGGAAGTGGTAACTTCCTCCAGGTTCAGCAGCGACTCCCAGTTGGAAGGACAGCCCGGACAGGAGATGGGAATTCCGTTGGTGACCCCTCCAAGGTTAAGGTTGTTCTCCCAACCTCGCGGACAAACCTTGCAAGACACTTTCACTCCCTCGTCAGAAATCCGGACGATGGCGTGTGTGAACTTGCCCGGGTGTTTCTTTTTTTTCCTGTTGTGGAGAGTTTTTCTGGGCCGGCAAGATCTCCGATTGCAACAATGTACAATGAAGGAACGTCGTATCCGAGTGTCCACATCTGTAACATTGAGTTAGTCTTCAGATGCAAAATATGTTAAAATAAATGCTAAAAATGTGGCGCATATTGGAAACTGTTAAAGGTGAATTTTCATGAGTGACAAAACCGATGCGGAGCGATTTGACTTAAAAGTTGTGAAATCGTATGTGGTGGCGAATTCGCTAGTAATCGCGTTAATTTATACGATGCTCTTTTTCATTTAATCGCCAAATATGGCTGCCAATGGTTGTTACAAAACAAGTGCGCTCTATTCGCGTCGCGTCGCAGGCTGCAAATCGCCCATGAAAATCCACCTTAATATATAATTTTTCCTGTGCTCCCCCATAAATCAGACTCGTACTGGCCATAAGGCTAGGTCAGGGATCCCTGAATGACATCTTCTCTCATTTTTAACACAGAGGGTATACAAAAAGTGGACTTAGACCCTCTTTTAAGTGGCCCCTGCTTCATCACGTAATGCCAATGGCCCTGAATGGCCTCTAGCTTCCCAGTCTGAGCCTAGCTGCATGAAATCTTGTTTTCCTCAAATCCTTATATTCAATACTTCAAATTAATACCTTCCTTTTAAGTCTATCATTTCCTCTACTTCCATAAAAAAAACACCTCTCTAGGAAGCAGTACAATCCCATAATTCTCTCTCTCGGTGACTGACTGGAGAGTAGCAATTACGGCATTTGTCACCTTCACAATCATCCTGCAAGGAAGACTGTTTCCCATTACCTTCACCTTACATCCCAAAAGGAGTCTTGGCAGTCCCAGGATAGTTTATTTGTAAACTTGTGTCAATTAAGGGAAACACATTACATCGGGATTTTTAACTATCAATCAATCAATCAATCAATCAATCAATCAATCAATCAATCAATCAATCAATCAATCAATCAATCAATCAATCAATCAATCAATCAATCAATCAATCAATCAATCAATCAATCAATCTTCCCCCACCGACCTCGTTTCTCCCTGAAGGCCACGTCGTCCCAGGGTCCAGGGTGTTCCCCATCTAGTCGCAAGTGGCGCCTCAGTCGAGCCTCCAGTGACGTCATACCGACCACGAGGCGCCGCACGAATCCACCCTCCACGTCCTCGTTAAGAACCGCCTCGTGACGCAGCTCGTGAGACTTTCTGTTCACTGCAGTCACCTCGACCATCTACCGGACATACGAGGAATCAAAAGTCGTCAGTAAGTTGTTTTTAGCAAACCATGTTTATTAAAGTAGGATCCACATGGTGAAAATGGCGATGCGATGCAGAAGCTGCGTGCAGCATGAAATCCTATCCGGCGAGCGTATTCGCCAAATTGCAGCGGAGAAATACGGCATTAATAATTATTGGTGATATTTTTTTAAATCGCTATAAATGTGGCCGCCAATGGATGTTACAGCAACTGCGTATTATTCGCTTCGCGTAACATGATAAAAATCACCATCTGAATCCGCCTTAAAGGGGTACCAAAGTGAATACTTTTTTTACATATTCGGACAGCTAAGAATTATTCTGATATCCACGTGTCTCAATATTTTCATACGATGCCTAGTTATTTTAAAATTAATTATTTAGTTTGAAAAGTGAGTTCAAAAACCGTTGGTTGATTCAAGTCGGTGCGCGCCCGCAGCAGCCGCTGATAAGACGAAAATTTAATCCGCGAATCATGGGGAACCTCCTCCCGCCTCTTTCTTGTCGTATCTCCGGCCGCTGCGGGCGCGCATCGGCTTGAATCAATCAACGGCCATAGAACTCACTTTTTAAACTAAATAATTAATTGTAAAATAACTAGGCACTGTACGAAAATATTGAGCCACAGGGATGTTAGAATAATTCTTAGCTGCCCGAATATGTAAAAAAGGTATACACTTTATTTAGTACCCCTTTAACTATACACTACTAGAATGAAGCGTTTTATTTTAATCAGACACTTATCAAGCACTTAATGTGTTTAATTTCAGACGATTTAAATGTCTTAGTGCTAACTTTCTAAGGTTTGAAGTAAAAATTACGTTGCTTCCTCCCTGGGGTAAATTCGTCTCGCTTTCCACCCACAGTACAGTGATGCACTTGTGTGTGGTTCCCCAGATTTTGGAGGACATCACTTTGGTCCATTGATAAAAAGTAGAGATGTCCGTCCTGACTGAGGTTTCCCACGGTTCCCTCAGTCTCACCTCAGGGAATGCTGGGACGGACGCGTAACAGACCATAGCATCCTTTCCCTCCCTTATGCCTACCCATTAACCCTGCCTAGAGCTGTAAGCTCTTAAAGTCGTATCATTTATATATATAAAAAAAACTAATAAAAAATGCTGAATTTAATTTTAAAAAGTTAGTATCGGGCAGGATTTACGAACAAGCCTGTCATGAACTACATGTAAAAAATATTTCTAGTTGTGATCAGCTGAAATTACGAATCAAGTAAGAGCAATTTTCTATATTTGAAAACACCCAATTTTAAAAGTATATAATATCATAATAATATAATATTCCTCAAAATAACTGCAAAACTGATAAAATTTATCATAAATTAACTACACAGTAGAAATTTTATAATACCAGTAGTGTCACCTGCCAAATGTTATGTTATTAATATAACATGTGAGAAATATAAAAAATAAAAATAGAATTTATGTTATAATAAAATAAACAAATTCATTACATTACTTCTACTTAGCAATATTATTATTATAATTTTTTTTTTTTTTTCACGAGAGATGATATCTCTGTTGAAAATGTTCACTTCCGGTCCCTAAAAATGCGAACACCAAATCACCAAACTCACCAAAGCGACGCTGAGACATACGAACGCACATTCCCAGAAAGGACACCTCATTTCTGTTTGCAGCTCACGGAGGTAGATCGGTCACGACCCTGACGTTTTTTGTCGGAAGTCCGGTGTGATAGCATCGGCGTGACATCACAGTTATTTCTTCATATAAATAATTATCTAGCTACTATATAAAGTTCATAAATTAGACAATTTACAAAAAAAAATATAGTGTTCAAAAGTGTATTCAGAACACAGAATTATTTTACACTAAGGTTCATATTTAATTTAATTTTCAATGGAAATGCTCGGGTGTTCTTTGGCTCGTCCAGTAAAATTCTTCGTTACAAACAACACACCAATGACTGAAGACGTTACAAACATGACGAAAACCAAGTTAAATGTGAACCAAAGTATATTATAGTGATTAAACACGGCCAACGTGGCCCTTAATTAAGGCAGTTCCTGCAGCAGGAATCCTGGTACAGGAAATGAGTATACATTGTCTCTGTCCGGGTCAGCGGCTAAATTTCTCAAATTAATTAATTAATAATTAATTAATTAATTAATTAATTAATTAATTAATTAATTAATTAGCAACTTGTCCTCGATACGTGCATGGGGTCTAGTAAGCCTCACTTATTGCTAATCTTATATAGTAATTTTCAGATAAATATAAAACTTATATAGAGACATTTGTAATTTCATTGTTGATTTTTTAAAATAGTTCTATTAGTGAAAATAATAATACAGTCCCAGTCCTACCAAGGCCACAAGCCTTATGGGTAGGTGCTGTTGTACAAATTATCTTACATTACAGTGAGCTTTGCAGAAAATTAAATATTAGCAGAAAAAAAATACAATACTGGCTCAAGGGCTGCGTGTAACTTTTGTCTTTGAATTAAAATTGTGATGTCAACAATCGTAAAGTATTCTATTACAATGCTTCTTAAATACTTACAATGGACAACATACATGAAAAAAAAATATTGCAGAAATGAATAGAGGGTACCAAATTATGCTACTCTGATTTTTTTCAGATTTTTTTGAGACCCAGAACTTTTTCTAAATAATGATTGAAAGTCCTGTGATTTCAGTTGGCACCCCTGAATTCTTAATAAAAAGGATAGAGACTGGACGCCTTTTGACGCCACCAGGGGGCGTAGCAGCACTTTTAATAATTATTTAAAAATAGTTCTGGGTCTAAAAAAATTCAGATTATCATAATTTGGTACCCTCTATTCATTCCTGCATGCAATAAAACATTTTCATGTATATTGTCCATTCTTAGTTAAAATATAAACAATGTAAATTTTAAATAACTAATTTCATACAGTAATATGTTAATTGTAAAATCAAATAAATCATATTTTCTTAGAAAACGAAAGTATTTAAAAAATAAATGTCTCCAACAAAGGGGGACTTCGCGGGTACAACAATGTATTTTCTTTTTAAACTAAACGTGGAACTGAATAATGGACAACATACATGAAAAAAATTTATTGCAGAAATGAATAGATGGTACGAAATTATGCTACTCTGAATTTTTTCAGATTTTTTTGAAATCCGGAACTATTTTTAAATAATTATTGAAAGTCCTGTGATTTCAGTTGGCACCGCTGCAGCCTTAATAAAAAGGATAGAGACTGGACGCCTATTGACGCCTCCAGGGGGCGTGGCCGCACTTTCAATAATTATTTAAAAATAGTTCTGGGTTTCAAAAAAATGTAAAAGAATTCAGAGTGGCATAATTTGGTACCCTCTATTCATTTCTGCAATAAAAAAATTTCATGTATGTTGTCCATTATAGGAAAATTGAAATAATTAATATCGATAACTTTTTCGTAGCCTATATAGAAAATAGAAAATTATCACTACTTTATACATTTTTCCAAGGATCGGATGTGGATGCAGATGCAATTAAAAAAGATGCACACGGATGTGCAAAAATGGGCTTGCATCCGCATCCATGCATCCCAGATGCACGGGAAAAAATTAATGCATCTGGATGCGCATCCCAGATGATGCACGGGAATAAATTAATGCATCTGGATGCGCGTTCCACAGATGCATGAAAAATAAATGTGCATCTGGATGCGCATCCATGGATGCATGAAAAATTAATTTGCATCTGGTTGCGAATCTTGGATGCACGAAAAAAATGCGTGCATCCAGTCTCTGATATTTTCTCTACAATATTTCAGTTTCACAATTAATTTAAATAGAAAATACATTGTTGGACCCGTGGAGTCCTTCTTTATTGTATCAAATGTTTTTTTTTGTACTGTGCTTTTTTCGACAATATTGATAATTTAAATACAAGAGATGGAGTGTTATAACTTGTCTTCATTGACAATCTAAGATGTAAAAAACAAAAAACCTATGTTTTATATTATGATTATTTTATTTGTTATAAATCATATAATTATAAATATTATACATATCAACTTAAATGAAAGTTGGTCCACTGATAGAAAGAAGTAACGAAAAACAATATTTCCATGAAAATATATTTTAGTGAAGTGTTGACTTCAATATATGAAAAAAAAAAATAATCACTGCAACAATCCCGAAACAAGCGAGTCATCTGCTCCCGCCGCTGCGATGGATATGCAATGATGATCTAATTCATCTAATTTAATAGGCAAATTCCACGTCACGTCACTGCAGCTCATATTGTATATATTAATATATTTTACAGAAGCCTACCACACCATACTATTGTGTTGCATCAGCAGCGTGTAAGGGAAGAAAATGTAGAAAAAAATAATTATCAATTATAGACGGCAATTGTTACATTCATATTATTTCCTGCTAGTTTATAAGGAATACACAAGCTATATAATTCTGTGTCGTTAAATAATAATTATATCTGGAAACAAAGTAAAATTTTCTATTTTGTTCTTTTTTTTTTTTTCACAGCGTACGGTGACAACAGTAGGGGAAGGTAGGGAAGGTAAACGTCTGGGCATTATCCTGTAAGTAGACAATCCAACAATCAAATGGCGCTGCTTTATTATTCTCTTATGTCTTTGCACAGTTTGATTTTGATTTTTTTTAAAAAAGTAAGTGCAAACCAGTTCCCTTTATTAATATTTGATTGTTTTAATTTAGCTTGGTACAACGAGTACGTTCTAAAGTGATCAAGGTGTTTTTAAACTAGGCTGCCAAGTTAATGTTATTAATGTATTGTTTTGTATTGTTATTTTTAATTAGGTAATTTTGTTTAAGCTTACTATACGTTTTGAATAATTGTATGTAACTCAGTTCCAAGTTCCAACCGATATAGGGCTTCATTTAGGGCCTTGGTTGGACTGTATTTGTACACAATTTAATAATAAAACTTAAAAAAAAAAAAATAATATTTTGAAAAATATATATGAGAAGTTAAATGTAAAATAATCACTGGAAGTAGCTGAAAGAGGAAGGATTTTGGATTAAATGTGAACATTAAATTATATTACAGATATAGTTTGATATCCCTGTAAATTTTCAGGTTTAAAATTAACTCGTAAGTCCAGAAACCTACCACTTCCGGTGATAAATTTGTTGAATTTAACTATACCCAACTGAAACGAGTTTTATATAACATATTTCATCTATACGTCAAATAACTGGTGATATTTTAACATTAACTGTTGAAAACCATCGGTTAATTATCCGAATAAGTTTGCAAAGTTAGCAGGCATTGTAAATCCTCCAGGAAGATTAGCAGGCATTGTGAAACCTGCAGGCATTGTTAAACCTCCAGGAAGGTTAGCTGGCATTGTCATTCCTGCAGGAAGAGTAACACCAGCTGGTAATGTAAGTCCTGCAGTCGTGGTCACAGTAGCGACGGTAGTTGGAGCATGAGTTGTCGTAGTTGCCACCGTTGTTGTTGTCGCTACTGTCGTGGTTGTCACTGGTGCAACTGTAGTTACCGGAGCTGCCGTAGTTACTGGCGCTGATGTAGATGGTGGATGAGTAGTTGTCGTAACACTCGGTAGGTGCGCTGGTGTCGTGTTGGTCCCTGCTTTTGTAGGAGTGACAATATGGAAAGCAGTAGTAGTCGTATCTCCCCAGTTTCCGGAAGTCTCATCTAATCCAGTCGACTCCCAAGTTCCAAATGAAGAAGTGGTGACATCTTCCAGGTTCAGCAATGATTCCCAGTCCGATGGACAGCCCGGACAGGAGATGGGAATTCCGTTGGTGACCCCGCCAAGGTTGAGTTTATTCTCCCATCCCTTTGGACAACCAGAGCAAGATACGCTCACGCCCTCGTCAGAAATCCGAGCGATGGCACGATATGAGCCGACCGGATGTTTCTTGTTCTTCTTATGGAGGGATCTGGTGGGAAGACACGACTTCCGGTTACAACATCGCACAATGAAAGCACGTCGTATCCGAGTTTCTGCCTCTGTAACATCGAGTTTAGGGACATTATAGAGACCTCCGTGTCTTAATATATGGGTAGTAATTTGAAGAACTTTGATGAATTTAGTTTCACCGGAATTACGAGAGGCAGCACCAACTATCGACCAATCACCGTGGTTTCATTATCAATGACGTTATCCGAGCTGGCCAATCACTGATCACAAAATTTCCGATTGGCTCTCTCGAATGACGTCACTGATGAGGAAACCACGATGATTGGTCGATAGTGGCGTGGCCACTCATAATTCTGGTGGAACTAAATTCGAAGGTCTCCCTATCTCTACGGTCTGGTTGAACCTGGTAAGGTGGCTGGTAGACTCTTACAAGCACTAAACCAGCAGTGCTGGTAAGCAGTACCTGTTCTTACCAGCCATCATGAAATGCTGATAAGCCGAACCAGGGCATACCAGGCAATACCAGCTACTGTCTGGTATTGCCTGCGGTATGATTTACCAGAAGATCTTGTAACTATATACTAAATTGTTATTTTTTTTTAAATATTATTTATTTAAGATATTAATTATAATATAATAATATTTTATATTATATTTATACTTTATAAATAAATTATTTAAATAATTTATTGATATACTACACTGTAAATATAGATTAATTATATAATTTAAATTTTATACTGTGTGGATCGACTGTTGATGAGAATGTACCAAAATACTAAAAAAAAAAAAAAAAAAATTTTTGCACATTAATTATGGAATAAATTGATTTATTTTAATTAATTTATTTAAAAATTAATATAAATTTTCAGTCATTTTTATTAGTCACTGACACCTGGTGGTGAAAAAGTGAAGCATCATATCAAACATATGGAAGTGATTGAAGATGTCAACAACCGTGAAAATGACCTGTTTTACTGTGAAAATTGTGTTATAAAGTGACTTTGGAGGTAAAAAAAATATCTTAACAGTAATAAATAAATCATACTGCTTAGGTGTAGGTATTAATGATTTACTTTTGTGCTCACAGAAACCCATAATCAAGGATAAACCATAAGTCAACTGCAGATCATTGCAGACACAATGCCAGCAGTTTGTTTTTCCTGCTCTTCATTATTTTCCTTGCATGGTAAGTACATATTTTTATTTTGAATATTTTATATTTCTCATCATTCAATTTAAAATCAAATATTTATTAAAAGCATACCTTCATGTTTTTTTTATTTATTTCAAAGATCGAATTGAATGATCAGAATCAAGAAGATTAATTGCCACAACATTTTGAATCAAAGTTTTAATGTTAAATGTACTGTGCCCTGCAGGAATTGGCATACTGTGAGCCACTGAAAGATCCCAGACTACAGTTTTATGGATGGAAGAGATGCAAGAAGAGTCCCTTTAAAAAGTTTCCTTCCATTCCTTAAATTTATTTCTAAATATGATTTCTGTGGCCGCCATTTTACCCGCATATCCCCACCCCGTCCCCACCTCTCAGTTGTCAGCACTGCGTGAGTCAAAACAAGTTTTGAATGTATCATTCAAGTACCAAATAAAAATTTTAAATTTATTTTTTCTGTACTTTTTCGTATATAGAAAATTAAAAAATGATTTTTGATACTAAAAAAAAATAGCAAACAGCATATTTTAAGGCAGGAGGAGGGGGAGGGAAATTTTGATCTAAGCTTGCCAGGTAAGACCTGGTATCCCATACCAGCACACCAGGTAAAATCTTACCAGCCAGGCTATGCAGAGTGACCATTTCTTACCAGCCAGGCTGGTACGGATATAATGTTAAATTGTACCTGCAGATGGCCAAGTTTGTTACCAGGCACCTTACCAGGTTCAACCAGACCGTAGAGATAGCAGTGGCGTGCGGTGACTTATGAGTCAGGGTAAGCAGAGGACCTACTGGAGTAGGAACTAGGTGGACTAGCCCTCAGGAAGACGGCGCGTGAGCGCCCACCCCAGCGCGCCGCAGGCGCGATTTTTTTTAATCCACGCCCCTTTTTTGACAATTTATGGCAATTTGCTGTTATATTTATCAATTCGTAATTTATACTTCGCAAGTAAAAAATGCAATCTTTTATCTGAAATATTTTGGTTCGTGCCTATAATATGATTTTTAATATATAGTAGCTGAAATCTTAACATATTATAATATCACGAAAAAACTACACCAAGTGAACAAAAAAATTAAGTACTTCCAATATGCATTGTGTTGTTTACACGAAGGCCCATAATGCAAGCAAAGAATAAGTCAAAATGTTTGAATGAGCGTAATGCTCCCAACCATCCCTCTCACTGACCTGCAAGCACAATGTTGCAAGTTTTTAATAGTTTTTTCTCTCCTTCCTATCTTTAACACATAAAAGCAGAAAAATCCTGCTTATTTTGCCGTGTATTTCAAGCGGCTGTAAATCAAGACCGTAAAACTCCCAACGCTGTATGCAATGCTTTTTAAGGGAAGCTAGTAAGCTAGCTTTTAAGTTTTTTCAACATATTTTACAGACGAGATTTCATATGGAAAACAAATGTTTTTACTCGGATTTTTTTGAAATTTTGCAGTTATTTTTTCACATTTTTATCATTTATAGAGAATTAATTTTTTTCTTTTAATTTGATAATTTTAAGGTAAGCTCTGCTTACCTTGCTTACTGTGAATGCACGCCACTGAGAGATAGGGCTATCAAATTTCTACCCATAAGACACGGAGGTCTCTATGGTTTATCTGCATTGATACAGTCAAAATAATTTGAAATTCCCTCCGGAAGTGCCCAGAAGTGTGAATTTTGTGGCAATTGACAATAATGGTTGCATTTTTTATTTCATAATTACAAAATGTACCTAAAATTATGCTTTTCTGAATCATTCACATTTTTTGGAGTGCGGGAACTAATTTAAAAAAAAAATAATATTTAAACTATCTTAATTAGGGTGGTACACTTGATGGGACAACTGTGACGTCATTTTGTCGTGCTGTGATTGACTATTGATGACGTCATGGTTGTCTCTTCAGGTTGAACCCCCCTTAATTTAGATATTTGAATTATATATTTTTTTACAATTAGTTCCCGAACTCCAAAAATTCTGAAAAAAATTCAGAAATGCATAATTTTATGTATATTTTCTAATTATGAAATAAAAAAAACTATTTTAGTCTGTTTGTTATTAAGTTTTGAAACTTTGCTGGTGGTTTTGTATTAAAAATACTGACATATGAGTGAAATTGCAACACAAAAATACAGTTAGATAGACCAGAAATTTCCCACTACCGCCTACTTCCGGAGGGAATGTTATATAAATTTGACTGCAATCATCAGATGCAAAACCGCATATATACGCTAAATGCTTTTCTGATGATTCACTAAATTTTCATGGGCAACGACGTGGAAACAACCAAAAATGAAACATGCAGGAGTAACGTTCATGCTATTCTGAAGTGTAAGTTATCTCGCTCATAAAAAAGTCTAATGGAGCGATGTCGAGCGGACCTCGGCGAGGTTAGAAAAGCGCACTTGCTTTAATATTATATCTCATCATATGGCGTCTGTCGAATGTATTAATTTACCAAATTTAAAGTTAAATAATTGTAAATCCACAAAGTGAATTAAACATAATTAAAATATCTCCGCCGTTGAATTTTCAATATTCCTCATGAAAGTTTTCTTGCCAGTCAATTTTATCTGAGCTCCATCGTTTCGTTTAAAATATCGACTCTCAGATTCTATTGATGATAAAATGTTTCGTACTTCCAAATAAAAAAAAAAAAAAAAAAAAAAAAATTTTTTAATTGCGATTAGCTTAATGTAACATTTTTTCAAATATTTTTATTGCTCTTCAATAAATAATAACCAATTACAATACCAATTATGAGTTGTTTGCGTATATTGAAAAAAATTGCCAGTATTTCATTAAAAAAAAATGATTACGGTGTATGTTATATAATTTTAATATGATATATAATATATAAAATTAACATGCATGCATCAATTCATTATGATTTATTTAAATTAAAATTGTGATTATACTTCGACAATTTTGACATAGTTAACAAAATGGTCTACAGTTAAATTAATTTGATATTCCTTCCGGAAGTAGCTGGATGTGTTAAGTTTGAGGCTATTCTCTTTGTAATTTAGCTTTGACAATTTTTAGACAGGTTTACAGTACAATAACTGACTTACGTAAAATACAAAAAGAAAAGCCAGAAACCATACACTTCCGGCTACTTCCGGAAGGAATATTAAATAAATTTGACTGTAGAGGTCGTTAAGAATATTTACTTACTAGTGAGTGTTTATTTATGATAATGACTTGATTACGCGAGCAACTTTATCTTGATGTGAACATAACAGTTATACTTTACGATATTAATTTTAACAATTTGTTATTCTCATCAGTGTGAGTCGTAAAATTACTTCAGGACAAGAATTTTTTTTACTTTTAATGAAGTGCAATAACAAGCTTATTAATTTTAAATTGATTGTTAAATTATTGGCGTTTGAATAAAAAAAAAATCCAATGCAGAGAGAAAACAATTAATTATATATAGAACATTTTTGTATTCATTAAAGAAGAGACTTCCTCATTCCTTATATAGAAAAACACGGTACAGTGTAATAATATTTGTAAAGAGCAAAGTCTTCTACTCGCAATGGTTGTAACAAACCATTGTTTATAATGTCTGTCGCATCAGGCTTTTTTCATTGTTAAACATGGGATGACGTATTGCCTGATTTTGCCACCAGAGCACAGAACGTAATGGCATTGTTGGCGCTAGTAGACACTTCCAACTTCAAAATTAACGGTCATTTTCCATAAGTTAACATGTAAATCAACAACCGTCCCATGTTTTTCCTTTCACGCGACAGACATTACACAACAATACTTTGTTTACTAACAACGAGCAGAAGACTTTGGTAAAGAGTCATTAAAAAGTGTAACTTTTTATTATTATTTCTTTATTGAAATGTTTCCTGATTGAAAACAGGTGATTTTATTTTATTTATTTATAAATTTTTGCTGAAATGGTATAATAGTTGCTGAGTGCCTCATTGCCAAGCTGATTTTTCAGTGTTCCCACCGTCCTATCCAAACCTATGTAAAAAAAAAAAAAAAGATTTTTCAGAAAGACGAAGATTTTTTAAGAGAAGTTTCATTTTCGGAACTTCAGTCCAAACTGCGAAAAATAAAGTTCATAATGCAGAATTTAGCAAAGTCTTCTACTCACTCTATATACTCGCAATGGTTGTATCAAACCATTGTTTATAATGTCTGTCGCTTGAAGCCTTTTTCATTGTTAAACATGGGACGACGTAATGCCTAATTTTGCCACCAGAGCAGACAACGTAATGATTTGTTGGCGCTAGGCAACGGTGTCAACTTCATAATTAACGGTCATTTTCCATAAGTTAACATGTAAATCAACAACCGTCCCATGTTTTTCCTTTCACGTGACATACATTATACAACAATACTTTGTTTACTATAACAACGAGCAGAAGACTTTGGAATTTAGATTTTTTTCATAACCAAGAAAATTAAAAAAAAAAGCTTTATAGTAGATTCATATTCAAGTGCAAGGTAAAATAATTTAGCAACACAAATGAGCATCGCCAGGCGCTCTCACTTGAAGACTCTATTGAAAAAATAAAGGACCAAATAGATGGCATTGTGCCCAGAACTTTTGTATATTTTTTTCGGAGGATACGATAAAGCCTACAGCATTGAGAGAATTCCAAAAGTAACAAAATAATTATGCTGTTGTCATTGATGTCATTTCTGTGCAATGGGGTACTGACCGGTATTTGAGTTAGCAATACTAATAAAAAGTACTGTGAATTCTATGAAAAACGAGCCCTATTAGAGCATTCTACGACAATTTGCTGATTTTATATGAATTTTTAAACTTTTTTTGATGATTTTATAGCATTGAATCTTAAATGGGAAAATGCATCAGTTAACATTGCTAAAATGAAAAGTTATTGAGCTAGGAATTTGAAACCTTCTATATCGTGATTCTAGCACCTAAAAACCTTGCAAATGAAGTTTCGGTTACATTTCAATATTAAGTATGGGATTTGGCAATGTTAACTGATCTATTTCCCATTTAAGATTCAATGCTATGACGTCATTTTTGAGAGGTTTTAAAAATTCATATAAAATCAGGAAATTGTCGTAAAATGCTGTAATAGGGCTTGTTCCTCATGAAATTCTCGTGCCTTTTGAAATATTGACAAAAACTTGCAACTTTTTTTTTGGTCAGTACCCCATTACACAATTATGTTGTAGCTGCTATCACATCATTTACAGCAATCCTCGTTTGACCACGTAGTTCAAATTTTTACTACCAGGCTATATTACGTTGCTCCCTTCCTGGAGTAAATTCATTTCACTCCATGCAGTGCAGTGAGCGTGTAGTTCCCCAGGTTTTGGACATCAAAATAATAAAAAGTAGAGGTGTCTGTCCTGATTGAGGTTTCCACGGTTCCCTCAGTCTTACATCAGCAAATGCTGGGACGCATAACAGGCCGTGGCCACCATACTTTTCTTCCCTTATCCCATTATGAACTCCAAGCTCATATAGGGGTGTATCCTTGTAAAAGATATCTCATATTGAAGTGACACCGACCTCGTTTCTCCCTGAAGGCCACATCGTCCCAGGGTCCAGGGTGTTCCCCGTCCAGTCGCAAGTGGCGCCTCAGTCGAGCCTCCAGTGACGTCATACCGACTACGAAGCGCCGCACGAAACCACCCTCCACGTCCTCGTCAAGGACCGCCTCGTGACGCAGCTCGTGAGACCTTCTGTTCACTGCAGTTACCTCGACCACCTACCGGACATGCCATGAGTCTAGTCGTTTCAAGTAGGAAACTAAATTTATACATTATACTTACTAATGGACTATGAAAATTTTTTATTGCAGAAATGAATAGAGGGTACCAAATTATGCTACTCTGAATTTTTTCAGATTTTTTTGAAACCCAGAACTATTTTTAAATAATTATTGAAAGTGCGGCCACGCCCCCTGGAGGCGTCAATAGGCGTCCAGTCTCTATCCTTTTTATTAAGAATTCAGAGGTGCCAACTGAAATCACAGGACTTTTAATAATTATTTAAAAATAGTTCCGGGTCTCAAAAAAATCTGAAAAAATTCAGAGTAGCATAATTATTTGGTAGACTCTATTCATTTCTGCAATAATTTTTGTTCATGTATGTTGTCCATTGTACACTATTTTGCACAACAAATGTCCCGTTGTAGTTACAATCCCTAGTTGAAAAATTACGTCTTCAACTCGTCCTTTACACGTCTAAATATAATTTTTTTACGCTCAATAAAAGGAAAAAAAAAAACGTAATCTCTTTTTTCTCCCTCTTTTTACTTCTAAAATTGTGCAAAATAGAAGGGAATTAGACGAGGAATGAGCTTAATAGCAAATGTAATATGAAATTTATTTTTAACACTTATAAAGCACTTGAAGGGCTCAATTTCTAACGCTTGAATTGAGGATCTGATAAAAGAAATAACGATTATCGTATCTAATGTTTCAAGTATAAAAATAAGTGTAACAATTTTTTTACATTTACGACTATTTTTATAAACAAATTATCATCATAGGATATTAAAATAAACTAGAAAAATAACTTGTTATAAAATAATTATGTTAATTAATTCATATATCTAATTAAACAATTTAATAAATTATTTCTATAGTTGTAACAATTTTATTTATTTAATTATTTATGAGATTTCTGCACTGATCTAATGATAATTTTTATTGCCAACTCCAAAAGTGATTACGAATTATATAGTTCGACTAATATTTCCCTCCAATATGTTAACTACTAATTTCTAACATTAAAGAAGGTTTTCTGACGAGGGTTCATTAAATAATAAATGGTAATTGAATCTTACCGGACTGTTTCCACTCGTCGATTTTGTTGTAGTACGTCGAGAAACTTGTTAATAAAAACATTAACATTATAATTCAGTGCTCAAGTTTCTCGACGTACTACAACAAAATCGACGAGTGGAAACAGTCCGGTAAGATTCAATTACCATTTATTACTAATTTCTAAGTCAAACTTACCACAGAAAGGCTGAGACAAACGAACACACATGCCCAGAAAGGACACCTCATTTTGAAGGTATCTCGCTGAGGTAGATCTGTTACGGCCCTGATATTCTGTGTCGGAAGTCCGGTTTGGTATCTACTGTAGCATCGGTATTATGTCATAACTCTTCATATACATACATAATAAACTGTTATATAAAAAAATATTTTACGATGTGCAGTGAAGCTTCGAAACTGTAATAAATTTATTGGCCAAAAAACATGACGCATGCGTTGATGTATTATTGTACATTTTATTTACTAGAAAATGTTATATATTATAATACACCTCTGGACACCACGAACGTTACTCTAGCTTTGTTTGTGGACGTTACCACGCAGTCTATGGAGGTGTGGTGAACCAAAACTATTTTGATATTGATAGACTGGGTGCTCTTCTTACATCTCTCAAATTGCAAATCTGTATCTCTCTGTCTATTGTAACTGCAGCTCTAACAAGTGAGGCAGGAGTAACGTTCGTGCTGTCCAGAGGTGTACAAGTTTAGATATAAAAGAGTATATATTCTGATGAATCGATTTTCTTTTCCAACTATAAAAGGTGAATTTACTAAATAGTTTTTAATCGCTACCAACTCTCTCTAAATTTCAAAGTCTACTCCAGCGTATTTTTGTATATTTGTCCAGCGTTAATTGTCTTATACACTTGGGAAATCTCGTATTTAAATATACCTGCTGGTCCACATCTATATTAAAACAGTGAGCATGTTCGTTCTTGTTTAAAATTTATTTGTTCTGTGATTTGTTTATTGAAAATTTAGAGAAAAATATTTGTAGCAGATATCGTAAAAGTATACATATAAATAAATATATATACCACGTACATCAAATCAATACAAATTTTTCAAGTACTGAAAAATCGAATTGCACACACAAAATTGATAATATAAGTGTATATTATTATGACTACATGGGAGGTGGGAAGAAAGGATGGTGGCCACGGCATGTTTTGCGTCCCAGCATTCGCTGAGGTGAGACTGAGGGATCCGTGGAAAACCTCAGTCAGAACGGACACCTCTACATTTTATCAATGTACCAAAGCGATGTCCAAAGCCTGAGGAACCACACACAAGTGCATCACTTCACTGGGTGGAAAACGAGGTAAATCTACCTCAGGGAGGGAGCAATGTAATTTTTACTTGAAACGGTCATCCATCCAAATGCTAACCATGCTTGAAATTACGGAACTTCGGTAATCTATTCAGAACCGGTTAATGCACTGTGCCACTCTCATTACGATATATATTTTCGATGCAGTGGGGAGAGCGGGAAAATCGCGTGCTGCAGCCAATCAGAAGCTCGAGATTTACTCGCCTTGAGGGGAGTGATTTTATCACCAGCATGGCCGCCATACGAGATTGAAGCAAGTGCGCTTTTCTCGCCCCGCCAAACCTTGCTCGACATCGCTCCATGGAAATGCATGGCACATTAATAATTGATAATGACAAATGTGAATTTATTATCAAAGTATACTTTCTGAAAGATAAGAAATATTTATTTTTCTATTTTGAAATTTTCTGTATCGGATTGAGGTAGAGAACACGCCCAATGTTAATAAAAATCCCATACATGAAAATTATGAAAAAAATTTAGAATGTTCTCCTTTACATACCTTATCAGTAGGTAAAATATCACGTATACAAAAACGAGCTAGTTTTCGAGTTATTAATTTTTAAAGTTGAGTAATTTAACATGGAGAAATGAAACTTCCATGTTAAATTAGTCAACTTTAAAAATTAATAACTTATTTATTTATTATATTTATTCAGAAAACCGACTACAGGTTAGGTAATCCGATTATAAAGAATACAATAGTTCATACAAATTCATAAAAACTAGCTCGTTTTTTCGATATACCTTATATTTTACCAATACTGATAAGTTATCTATGTAAAGGAGAACATTTAAAAAAAAATTCATAATTTTCATGAATGAGATTTTTATTAACATTGGCCGAATTATCTCTACCTTAATTTTCGCTCATTGTACACTCCATTCGATTAAAAAAAAATGCATAGCTATTCTGACGAGATTAATTGCTTTTATTTTCAATTGTTTTTTTGATAATTTGACGCTCAGTGAAATTTGTAATTTTATTGTTGTACAAATTTTAATGTAAAACACGCACATTGTGTTAAAATTGTGATAACAATGAGCATATATTACACTGCAATGTTTATTAAATATTTTAATTATTAATAAATAATTTTACAATAATAACACATATTGTAAAATCAACTATGAAATAAAGCATATAAATTTAAAAAAAAACAGGAGTACTTTTTCTAAATTTAATTAGTTTCATGTTATATAATAAAATATATTTTATATTACGATCATTTATTTATATACCAATTTAAAGTTAGTCCATTGATGAAATCGTAACAAAAGCTACCCGAGTGGAAATAAATTTCATCTTTAATTCGCTATTAAGCTCTCTTCTAGTCTAATTCCCTCCTATTTTGCACTATTTCAGAGGAGAAAATATAGAGAAAAAGACGATATTACGACTTTTTTGCTCTTCTTGAGCATAAAATTAGACACATTAAGGGGCATTCACAAAGCCTTAAGGCCACATTTAAGGCTCAATAATTTAAGGCTTGATATTAGACGTGTTTTTTAGACCCAAAATTTCTGGTCTTAAATTATTGAGCCTTAAATGTGGCCTTAAAGGGGTACCAAAGTGAATACTTTTGTTACATATTCGGGCAGCTACGAATTATTCTGATATCCCTGTGGCTCAATATTTTCGTACAATGCCTAGTTATTTTACAATTAATTATTTAGTTTGAAAAGTGAGTTTGAAAACCGTTGGTTGATTCAAGCATCCCCGCGGCCGCAGCAGCCGGTGATACGACAAGAAGGGGGCGGGAGGGTGTTCGACCGCACAGGCAGAAGAGGTAGTGGCATCTCCTATCTATCTTTCCCTACCCAAAATGCATGCATCCAATTAACTTAAATTATATAATATAACACAGAGCAAAATTTCAAATAATTTGTTTATTTAATCCAGTTATATACTTCTCCTGGCTGCAAGGAATAAATGTCCTAACGCCAATCAAAATTTAATCAATCAGGGGGCGGGAGGAGGTTCCCCCGATTCGCGGGAGATTCTCGTCGTATCAGCGGCTGCTGCTGGAGCGCACCGGTTTGAATCAATCAACTGCCATATAACTCACTTTTCAAACTAAATAATTAATTGTAAAATAACTAGGCATTGTACGAAAATATTGAGCCACAGGGATATCAGAATAATTCATAGCTGCCCGAATATGTAACAAAAGTATTCACTTTGGTACCCCTTTAAGGCTTTGTGAATGCCTTTTCTTAATTGTCTTCATTTCATCCTCACTTTGAGCGAAGAGGAAATAAGATGTGTTTTACATGTAAAAAGATTAAATTTAGACGTGTAAAAGGATGAGTTGAATTTTTCAACTATAGGGTATGATGATAGAAACAATACTTCCATGAAAATCATATTTTAGTGAAGGGATCATTGTTGACTTTTATGAGAAAAGAAGGCAACAATAACAAATGTCTTTCGCATTGTTGCATCCCCGGAGGGAAGAGAACCATCTGCTGCGATTGATTTCTCTGCTGGCGCCCCATGGGGGTAGAGGCGCCGGACTAAAGAGGCGCCCCCACTAAATGATAGCATCTACATGAACTTCTCCAAACTGTCTTACAGAAAATATTCTGAGAAATATCTTTTTATAAAAAGTTAGTTGGTTTTTCTATAAAAGTAGTTTTTCTCTTTAAATCATATTTTTTATTTGCTTTTTCAATAGCTAAAAAGTTCAAGAACTTTATTTATATTTAATATAGATGTTTGTTCGTAGGCAACTGTATTTTTTTTTAATTTGTGTATTTATACAGTATAACAGATGATAAGAAATATTGGAAAAGATTCACGAAGGATTTATCCAGAAATTTGTCTAGTTTTCTTAAGAATTGTGAAAAGCGTCATTGATTTAGGCTGGCATTATTAAATGAGAAGAAGCGCTTCAGCTGTTATATTTTTAATACTTTATAAATAATGTCAAAGTTACTTGCATGTGCACCAAATAATAGTCACCACACTCCGCCTTCCACCAGTTCAGCAGATGAATTTCAAAAAGCGAGCCAAAGAAAATTGGGGGCTTATGACGTTAATATCAACAATTGGTTGCGCTTGACCTATCATGGTGCTTGACGTCATAAGCCCCAATTTTCTTTGGCACGCATTTTAAATGTCAACTGCTGAACTGGTGGAAGGAGGAGGGCGGTGACTATTTTTTTGGTGCACAAGTTAATTTCACATTATTTATAAAACGTTAAAAATATAAAAGTTGCTCCCTCCCTGAGATATATTCGTCTCGTTTTCCACCCAGTGCAGTGATGCACTTGTGTGTGGTCCCCCAGGCTTTGGACATCACTCTGGTCCATTGATAAAAAGTAGAGGTGTCCGTTCTGACTGAGGTTTTCCATGGTTCCCTCAATCTCACCTCAGTGAATACTGGGACGCGTAACAGAGGCCGTGGCCACCATCCTATCCAGTGGCGTAGCCACGGGGGGGGGGGGGGGGGGGGCTTCGGGGTTTAACCCCCCCCCCTCCATGAATATCGAGTAATGACTTGATATAAGAAGAAAAAAGGAAAAATTATATAACTTTGAAAAAAAAAGTTAAATAAAAAATTGAAATTTAGGGGTTTCAAGTTGTATTTTCTTTAAAATAAACAAATTATAAGTTAGTTTCTAATTTTAAGGGCATTGGGTGTAGCACCGGTAGTTGGCAACACTGACGTATCTTCACCATGTTAATTTTTGATCATTGCTCCTCGGAGTAATTTTTATGCTAGAGCTAAGCTGATTGCTGTAGTATCAAGATAATTAGTACCCCAAGTGCACAATTTGGCTAAATAAAGCCTGATTTAAAGAAAAGTATTTTTTTTTATATTTTAGAAAAATGCATGTAAATTTAAAAAATTACTAAAAAATACTTTTCTTTAAATCAGGCTTTATTTAGCCAAATTGTGCACTTGGGCTACTAATTATCTTGATACTACAGCAATCAGCTTAGCTCTAGCATAAAAATTACTCCGAGGAGCATTGACCAAAAATTAGCATGGTGAAGATAGGTCAGTGTTGCCAACTACCGGTGCTACACCCAATGCCCTTAACAGGAAAAAGTGCGACTCATAAATAAATGTTTTATTTCCCTTACAAACTGCATGTGCATATAACTACTATTGTATAAATTAAAACGCTCTCACGTGTGCTGCACCTTCATTTAATTGGTTGCTCCACGCGCCCGGTGCAGACAAAATTTAACAAAAATCAGAGAAGCAATTCCCTTTTTTATTTTATTTATTTATTTTTTACAATATCTTAATGATGTGAACTTGGATTATTAAATAAATTTTAAAAATCAAATTCAATTAAATGACACGTACACTGCATTGCATGACTATAAAAATAATATAAAAGTGGTTACATAAATTACTTGATTTAATTAAAATGATTTACTCAAAGCTTTATTTATTATACGCACGTATTCAAAAGAAATTGAAAAATGGGGTGAAAAAAAATATAAACTGTTAAAAAAATTGCATCAGGCCATATATTTTATCCTATAGCTCTAATATAATAGTATTTTTCCATTATTTTACCCTAAAAAAGGGGCGTGTCCTTAAAAAAAATCGCGCCTGCGGCGGGCTATTGGGGGCCTTCGCCCCCCAAACCCCCCAGTGAGCTGTTCTCAATATTTATCTTGAAGAACCCCCCCCCTTGGGTAAATCCTGGCTACGCCACTGATCTTATCCCTATATATACTTTATCCCTACCCATTATCCCGCTGCGAGCTATACGCTCCTACAGAAAAAAAAAATATAAAAATAACTTGATTAGTGAAAAAGCTGGATCACGCCTAATATAATTTATTGTACATAAAAATAATAAAAAAAAATACAGTACAATACCCCAAGAGTTGATAAACTTCGGGAAACGTCAATTTCCTTAATTTAGACTTATCAAAGTATGACAAAATAAAAAAAATATATATAATTTAGAACAAAATATTTAAATCGTATACAATTTAAAATAGATAGCTTTTATAAATACATCCATTTTGCAAAAAAAAAATGCATGTTATGATCATTGCATTATAATTAATTAATAATAATTTCAGACATTTTATTTTATATTCCTAATGTCGTAATTTCTTTAGTGTATTTATATTTCATGATCATAAAAGTGAAGTACTGTAAAAAAAAATTTCATTGTTCAAATAACGTTACTGATTAATTCTCTTAAAAAAAATATTGCAACATTCATGAACATATATCATGATGCGAAGTTCAATAAAAACAAACTTTTTATTGACATAAATTAGATTTATATAACTTAAAAAATAAACTTATGAAACTAATTTCAGTTACATTTACAGACCACTATTAATTCTAATACGAGACTCAAGATTATTAGAAGTTAATGTCAAAGCTTGCAGCAACTTTGGTTTTATTGGTCGATCCGGGTCAGTGCTGCCAACCGCAGGCCACGCTTGGTTTGTGTCACTATGGTCAGCCGCCCCCACATCTCGAGGAAAACACTCAAATACTTACGGAATAAAGTTGGGTTTACATGGAGCGGGGCTTCGCGGGTCGAGAAAAGCGGACTTGCCTCAATCTTTTATGGCATCCATATATTGACGATAAAAAAAATCGCTTTCCCGCAGCTATTTATATAATCCCGCCGTGATTTTTTTTCACGCCAACATGGCCGCCAATGGCCGCCATATGATATTGAAGCAAGTGCGCAATTCTCGCCCCACCAAACCCCGCTTAACATCGCTACATGGAAATGCACCTTCGGCTTCAAGATACATTTCCATGGGAGAAAATAGCGTTTCGCAGCCAATCAGTAGCTCGGAATTTCCTCACATTGCGGGGAGCGATTTTATCGCCAACATGGCCGCCATACGAGATTGAAGCAAGTGCGTTTTTCTCGCCCCGCCAAGCCCCGTTTAACATCGCTCCATGGAAATGCAGCTTTAATCCCGAGTTCTATAAATATAGCTTGCATTGATGTAAAAATCTAATTTGATATTCACAAACGGACCACTCGCTGTTTTTAATAATTAATTTTCTTCAGACTTAAATATATATGTTCTGATGTATAAATGAATGTGTCTTGTCCCAGGAAATAATAAGCTATTGCACTCTTCGTCTTGGAAAATTTCCCGTAGTTTTGTTCATCATCATGCCTTGTGTTATTCTTACGGGGCATGGTGATTATCAAGATCGCAAAGAGTAATTTTCCAAGGTGACGAGTGTACTTGTAACATTATTAACTTGTATATTTGAAAATATAAGTATGAATATCTATCAGGTCTAACATCACCTTGTAAAAAAAATTCCATTACTATTTATTTCTATAACTGGAACAACAAGTTTTTTACTTTACAACCCTCCTTTGCCGTAGAAGATTCATTACAACTTTCAAGGTTGGTTTAAATTTATTTATAGTTTCAACTTTATTTTGTTTATTGTCAAAGTATTTCCATTTTCTTTCTTCATTTGTTATTGTTGCATGTCGAGTTTATAAGATCACGATCTTTCTGCATCAACTTGCAATTTATTAGACTTGACTTGCAATGTTGTCTGGTTTGTTTTTAGCGATACTGAAGTAGGACACATCACCGCATCAGACGACATGAAATATTATAGTTAACGATGAATCTCAGTTACTGCTGGAGTCAAAGAATATTTCCCTGCAAACGAATCGAATGAAATAAATTTTAAAAAATAGAGAATGTTCTAAAACTTAATTGTTTATGGTTTGAGCAAATTCAGTGTTGCAGTTTTCTTACAACAGCTCCATTTCCGGTTTTCGTCCATAAGGCCAATGTTAAACTTCTACCTCAGTTTTCACAAATCTGATAAGACAGATTCGCTTCAAAATTTGTATACCACCTATTGATGGTGAGTTCTAACAGTAAATCCCATGCAAGTCTTGTTGCATTCAGGCGGTACGATTACGAGATCTCAACCTACTGAGATTCATCCTTAAGTGAATATATTTAAGGATTATTTTTTCATTTATTTATTTTTTATCGTTTTCATGGGCACAAAATATACATATATCACAATGTACAAGTTAGAATATAAAAAAACAGCCCATGGGGCAAATGAAAAAGATTGCTGAGTAGTCCATTCATTCAGGCGCGGATCCAGGAGGGAGGGGGGGCTGCTAATGGGGGGGGCCTCCTTGGATTTAACATGGGCAATATAGGCACTTCCCCCAATCCAATTTTTTTTAACACTGGCCTTATATGGAGGTCACCCCCTCCGAAATTTTTCAGCCCCTTCCGAATTTTTTTCCTGGATCCGCGCCTGCATTCACTGTATAGGATGTAGGTGTTCATTCACCCGCAAAATTTCAGTTGATTTTTAAGTTAATCTCACAGATCAGTTGATTGAGATCTCAGAATCGACCCCCTTGAATTCAACAAGAATTACCCCTACTTGAAAAATTACGTCTTCAACTCATCCTTTACACGTCTAAACCTAGCTAATCTTTTTACCTCTAAAACACATATTGTTTCCTCTTCGTTCAAAGTGAGGATGAAATGAAGATATAATTTCTACATTTTATGCTCAAGAAGAGGAAAAAATAAGAAATCTTGCCCTTTTTCCCCTCTTTTTTCCTCTAAATTGGTGCAAAATAAGAGGAGAAAAGACGAGAGGAGAGCTAAATAGCGAAGAATGGATGAAATTTATTTCAACTCGGGACATCTGTGACTTTGAATTTGCCATTAACCCTACAACATTATCAAGGATTTTTTTGTCACAAGCTACACCAAGGGGAGGAGGGGGGGGGGATTCAAAACGACCAGCTATTTAAATCACATGTTAAAAATATAAATAAATAAATTTCTTATTTTTTTTTTTTGAGGAAATACATTGCTTGGTGGCTAACTAAGGATTACAATTTTTTTTTCAATTTTTTTCAGAATTTTCGTTTTTTGCTTTAAAAGATCTACGGGTCGGAATGACCCCCCTTCCTTGATTATGCTAGGGTTAACACCTGAGCATAGGGAAAGATGGCATACAAATTTTGAAGCGGATCTGTCTGAACAGTGTTATGAAAAATGAGGAAGAATGGAGTTGTTATGAGAAAACTGCCAGACTGAATTTGCTCAAATCATAAACGATTAAGTTTTAGAATTAACATTCTCAAATTTTTTTAAATTTATTTCATTCTGACAGAAGTAACTGAGGTTAATATAATATCGTTTATAAATTTAATATATGTTGTATGTCAGCAGAGTATGAAGAAAATCTAGTCACTGTCAAATGTCAGATCTACTGCATGGTTAGCTAAGACTAGCGAGCAATAAGCCTTGCAACGTCAGCCGTTCATATTAATAAAAACTGATAGGAAGGAATTTAATTCAAGCTGTACAAAAGCGCATAGAAAAGTTAAAGTAGGTGAGTGTATGTCAAGGAGCGTTCAAGAGGTTAGAGAGAGGAAGTGTGGAGAGACACTGATCTCCCTGTCTCACGATCTGGGCGATCTTCTTTCCTTCTCTCTCTCTCCCAGTTTCCCTCTGATGTCTCTGTCTCTGTTTACGTCTCCATCCATCTCTCTCATCCTGTTTCCCGCTCTGTTTCTTTCTCTCTTTATCTCTCCCTTTGTCCCGCTCTCTCCCTCTCTTCCCGTCTCGCTTCTATTCTTTACTTCTCTCTCTCGCTGTCTTTCTCCTTGGGCTCTCTCCCTGTCTCCCGCGTTTTTGGATCCTCTCTTCCTGTCTCCTTATCTCCCTGTATATCACTCTGTCTCTCTCCCAGCTCTCCCTGGTCTCTCTCTCTCTATCCCACTCTCTGTCTATAACACTCTCTCTCTCTCTTGGAGAGAAGGAGACAGAGACAAGAAGATTGACAAAGAGTGGAAGACAGGAAGAGAGAGAAAGAGAGAGAGAGAGAGAGAGAGAGAGAGAGAGAGAGAGAGAGAGAGAGAGAGAGAGAGAGAGAGAGAGAGAGAGAGAGAGAGAGAGAGAGAGAGAGAGAGAGAGAGAGAAAAGAATGCTGCATCATAACAAAGAATATTTTCATGTTATATCAAACAATAAATTTATAAATTATAATTATGAGACAAGAAACAAAAATTCAATAATAACTCCATCAATAGAGTATTGTCCTCAATTTTTTTTATTGCAGAAATGGATAGAGGGTGCAAAGTTGTGCTACCCTGATTTTTTTCAGATTTTTTAGAGCCCGGGAACTATTCTTAAAAAATTATTGAAAGTCCTTTTTGTGACGTCACGAGACGCCGCTCCTTAAGAAAAAGATATGACCTGCCGCCGCGTGACGTCACAAAAAGGACTTTCAATAATTTTTTAAAAATAGTTCCAGGTCTCAAAAAAAATCTGAAAAAAATCAGGATAGCATAACTTTGCACCCTCTATCCATTTCTGCAGTAAAAAAAATTGAGGACAATATTCCATTAGTAGACTTCAACTTTGTATTTGTAACAGATGACCTTTAGCAATGTGTATTGAATTGAATGAAATGAGAAATGTTAAATTATAAAAAAAGAGTTTAAAAATGATGAGAATACTATCAATTGATTTGCAATTTAAGTCCTGGTGTATTATATAATTTAATAATAATAATATAATATGCATTTTTGACATTTCTTTAATTATAACCCCTTCATTCAAAGTGCCACATGTTATAATGTTTGTATTTGTTTGTTTAAATAAAAAAAAATGAATTTTGAGAGATAGTTAGCGGGATACAGGAAAAGAGAGAGAGAGAGAGAGAGAGAGAGAGAGAGAGAGAGAGAGAGAGAGAGAGAGAGAGAGAGAGAGAGAGAGAGAGAGGCGGGAGACAGAGAGTGTAACAGATATATAGAAACCCTAATTGAAAAAATTACATCTTCGACTCATCCTTTACATCGTGTTTAAACCTAATCTTTTTAACTCTAAAATACATCTTATTTCCTTTTCGCTCAAAGTGAGGATGAAATGAGAAGACATTGGGGGACATTCACAAAGCACTTTAACCCCCACTTTAGCCCCGATTTTTAACCCTGGTGCTAAACATGGTACTAAACCAGGGGCTAACCATGTTAACCTCATAGCTTAGCACCATGTTTAGCACCAGGGTTAAAAATCGGGGCTAAATTGGGGGTTAAAGTGCTTTGTGAATGTCCCCCAATATTTCTAATATTTTATGCTCAAGAAGAGGAAAGAAGACGCAATCTCGTATTTTTTTTTTTCATCTAAAATGGTGCAATATTAGACGAGACGAGGGTTTAATGGCGAATAAAATATATCTTTTATTCACTATTAAACCCTCGTCTAATTTTGCACCATTTTAGATGGAAAAAAATACGAGATTACGTCTTCTTTCCTCTTCTTGAGCATAAAATATTAGAAATATTGTCTTCTCATTTCATCCTTACTTTGAGCAAAGAGGAAATAAGATGTATTTTAGAGTTAAAAAGATTAAGTTTAGACGTGTAAAGGTTGAGTTATAAACGAAATTTTTCAACTAGGGCAATGAGAGGAAAAAATATGTAATCTCGTCTTTTGTCCTCTAAAATGGTGCAAAATAGGAGGACAAAAGACCAGACAGGAATTGAGAGATGTAGGTAGGTCCATCTTATTAGCACGAGTGCGCTGACTTGTTGAGTTGACGCGAGCTGTCACGCCGTCTGCTGCTCACTTGGCCCCCGCTGTGACGAACAAGTGGCGCCCTCCAGGCGTCTCGTAACAGAAATGACGCCACCAACTGCAATGACGTCACACGTCTTGTTTGAATGAAGTATCTCATTATTATTTCGTGTCGTCGCAGCTAATTTTTATGAACTGTAAAAAAAGTAATGTTACGTTTTACGATGCTATTATTTACTGATGACTGATTGCCAATAAAACAACAATTGTTGCAATTGCAATTTCTAGATGCATTTGATGAACTGTTTATTGGCATGGTCATAATCTTGAATGCTTTTTTTAGGACTGGAATTTTACCAAATAACACTTATTTGAAAAACTACATCTTCAACTCATCCTTTACACGTCTAAACCTATAATTTTATAACGTCTTTTTACCTTTAAAACACGTTATATTTCCTCCTCTCTCAAAGTAAGGATGAAATTGAGACAATATTTTTAACATTTTAAACTCAATAAGAGAAAAAAAAATACGTAATCTCATCGTTTTCCCTCTCTTTTCTCCTAAAATTGTGCAAAAATAGAAGACTAGACGAGTAGAGAGCTTAATAGAGAATAAAAGATGAAATACATTGTCATTATGTGATCATAATCCAAGCTATATTGTCCCCCTTATATTTAATGGTTTACCTGATTATATAAAAAATTCTGGATCATTTGCATCTTTTAAAAAAGAATTATTTAAATATCTTATGATGAATTTGTTTTATAGCGTTAAAGATTTTTTACAAAAAAAGTAATGTGTTATTTGGCTATCTAGTTATTGTATTTACTTTATGTTTGTTGTTATTGTTGTTGTTGTTTTGTGTATTTTCGTTTTGATGTATTATGACTGTATATGACTTGTTCTATGCTATTTGTATAGCCTAAAGAACTGAATAAATCTATTAAATCTATTAAATCTATTTCAGCTCGGATTCGTCTCTCGCATTTTGTAAATTTGATAAGCAAAGACCATAATTATACGAAGACGTTCGCGGCCCTTGTTACTACAGAACCCTTGCAGTGTAATGACGTCATAATTCAGACTCATTGTCAGTTATTTTTTTAAAGGGGTGTTTTTTTTTTCAAGTGTTCCCCGGCGGAATTTTTTTCCCATAAGCCACCATGTTAAAAAATATAATTTTTTTTCTCAGTAACTTTTACAGGGTGGGGCTATGTTTTTTTTTTTTGTATGTATTCGTTTTTGTTTTTTCTCTTTTTTATTTTAAATAGACTACTTATATATTTTTGTGTATGTCGATGTATCTCAGATCCAACCGATAAGGCCTATCCCATAAGGGGCCTTGGTTCGACTGTATTAAATTTGTATTATAATTTAATAAATACTTTAAGAAATTATTTGAAACCATTTCCGTTTAGGGATCTTCTGATAATTAATAAAAAATCAAGAACTTATTTTTCTCTAAAAAATTATATAGTGTCAAAAATGCAATTCCATTTTTTTTCTTTTTACATAGGTTTGTACAGGACAGAGAATTGAATTAGTTAATATATTGACTTTGGATCGGGGGAACAAGCAGCAACTGTCCTTAAAGGATAGGACGGTGGGGGAACACCGCAAAATAAAATTATCTAGAAGCCTCTACACCCCTATAAGAGCTTACAGCTTTTGACGGGGTAATGGGTAGGGATAAGGTATAGGAAAAGGATAGTGCTGGCCACGGCCTGTTACACGTCCCAGCATTGACTGAGATGAGACTGAGGGAACCGTGGAAAACCTTAGTCAGGATGGACACCTCTACTTTTTATCAATAGACCAAAAGTGATGTCCAAAGCCTGGGGAACCACACACAAATGCATCACTGCACTGGGTGGAAAGCGAGACGAATTTACTACAAGGAGGAAGCAATGCAATTTTTTTATTTGAAACAATCACCTATCCAAGTACTAACCACGCTCGACGTAGCTTGACTTCGGTGATTTAACGAAAACCGGTCAATGCACTGCGTCACTAAAACCTCTATTTAGACGAGCATATAATATATAGAGTTATTTGCTGTTTTTGTTTACGAGGGAAAATAGCATAGAAGGTAAATCACGGTCAGGAGAGTAGAAAAGAGAAAGTGGAGGTCCCACTACTATGGCATTAGGTAGGTGAAATGACAAAAAATTTTGAAAAAAAAAAAGTTTTGATTGTTCTTTAATGATGCGATTTTTTATGCTACCATCTATCGTTTATTGCTGTATTTTTACAATTTTTTAAACTGATTTTTTTTGTTTAAAAAGTGAAAAAAAAAAAAAAAAAATCAAAATATGTAATTTGTTTATATACGCTAGTCTGTGCATTCTGGTACTCAATAGGGCAACCTAACTTACAGGGACATGACGTCAGCTAAATCAACTCTATATGAAACGTGCATACTGCCAGCTGAGTTAATATTTTTTCCTGTATGGTCTTCTAATAATTTATAACTATATCTATTTTATTTAGAAATTAATTAAGGCCCTGAGGATTAAACCAGCTTGTATTCACATTTCAGTAAAGTTCCTTGTAATAATTTACATTCCATGTTTTCATGTAGATGTATAAAAACCTTCTACCTGAATGGCTTTTATGCCAGTTTGATGTTAATAGAATCGGTTTATATTACGTGATACAATTTTTCTATGCAATTTTTCTTTAAAAAGAACTTCAACTACTTGTATGGAGATAAAATTTTCTTATATAAAAAATTGTAAATATGCAAAATTATATCGTGTAATATAATATACAGGCAATTCATTTATGAATATGATAAACAATATATATGTTCTTTGTGCACAAGTTTCACATAATTATATTGAAGGCTGAATTTTTTCTATAATAATTTGCAACGGAGTATTGACTTCAAAAAAATTTATTGCAGAAATGAATATAATATAGAATGTGCAAACCACCGCACTCTGATTTTTTAAAGTCTGGGAACTATTTTAAAAAAATAATTGAGAGAATGACGCTTAATTTTAATAAAAGGATAGGAACTAAAAGGGATGTGGGTTCGAACCCGACCCTTGTAAAACTTTTTAGCAATACTTTCCGGTCTTTAAAAAATCTGAGAGCAATCAGAGTGGCATAACTTTGCACCCTTTATTCATTTTTGTAATATAAATTTTGAGATCGATACTCTATTAATTATAAAACCTTATAATATTAAATAACTGATAATAGGGGGCATTCACAAAGCTTTAAGGCCACATTTAGGGCTCGATACTTTAAAGCCAGAAACGTTGGGTCTAAAAATCATGCCTAAAATCGGGCTTTAAATTATCGAGTCCTAAATGTGGCCTTAAGGCTTTGTGAATGCCTCTTATTATAACTATAATAACTTCTTAAATAAGGTTCAGCATAGTAACACATTCTCTTTATTAATATAACATTTGTAAACTGGGGTATTTATAATATAAATATACAATGCACATATCATGATAATTTTTTTATTGCAATGTAATTATTTGATAAATATCTTAAATATCATGCAACATTTTATCTGACAAGATATAAAATTATCAATTATCATACTGTATACAAATTATCAAAATCTACTTTGATAAAATTTTATTTTTTTAAATAAAAACACGAAAACCGATACTCATTGATAAATTTGGAAATTTGAAGCTTTGACTTTTTAACATTCACCCGCCATTAAATGTATATCATCTGCAGTAGACTGCAGTGTATTTGGAGGGTCTGATATCAAACTTGCTTCAACTTGTTCAATAAAGGTCAAAGGTAAGTCGGTGGCTATCACACACAAACTAATGATATTCATGGTATGTTGTATTTAGCTTAATCTCCTTTTTAATCTAGTGTAATTAATATTAAAACCACGTGTGTTTAATATTTAACTCAGAATTAATATTTGAATGTCATGGCATATCAATAAATTATTGACTTTTACAATAATGAAAGTTTGATGCATACTATAATGTAATACATTTAAATGAACACAAAATATAGTACAGTCATCGCCTCGGAAAATTTCCCTTTGCGGTCTTATTAATCACCGTGTTCCGTAAGAAAAACAAAGAGCATGGTGATTATTATGATTAACAAGTGGGAAATTTTCCATGGCGACGAGTGTACATATTAAGGTTCAAATTAATATAGAAATATATCGATCATCGACCTACTATGCAAATAAGTCTGTGGTAGTACAGTACAAAGTTCTATATCATCAATAAAAAAAATATAAAAATAAATAAAAAATGCAACCAGAAATTAAGAAATTACTTTTGTATGAATATTATCAATATCTCTCTCCTCTCTCTCTCTCTCTCTCTCTCTCTCTCTCTCTCTCTCTCTCTCTCTCTCTCTCTCTCTCTCTCTCTCTCTCTCTCTCTCTCTCTCTCTCTCTCTCTCATTTAGTCAAATCAGCATCTTATTCGCAGTAAAAAATATATATTAAAAAAATAACTGCAAACTTAACTTATTTGTTGTTACTATTTATTGCCTAAATTATATAGAATAACTATAATTGTCTCATAATTTTGATATTTTTATCTACATAAATATTTTTATTTTGTGTTATTTAATATAATTAAAATATTAAAATATAGATATATCAATAATTTAAATCAATTAAAAAAGAAAAATATACAATTTTCTAAAATATTTTCAATATTTTAATTTAAAATTAATTTTTGAAAAATAATTTTGTTTGCAAGAGATTAATGTAATGTGAACTAGAAATATAAGGCTTTTCCTTTTCTGGAACTAATGTACCACTTAATGGCAGTAAAAAAATTACATAATTATCAATAAATAAAATATATAAATTTAATATTTACCATGCACTATAATAAAAGGAGAAATTTGAAATAAAAATTCATTTCAGATTTAAGAAGAAACAAATTTATTTGTCTAAATAAAATTGATATGGGTCTTGTATTAATTTATTTTTTTAAATACAACAATAACATTAAGAGAATTTTATTTTTTTGTATCAATAATTCAATAAATATATAAATTATAATATCTATTTTCAAATTAAATTTATATATTGAACTTCCACAAATTCAAATTCTATAAAAATTATTTGAAAAAACATTTTATTTTTTAAAATTTAAGCTCATCTCAAAAATGACATTGTGGGGACATTTTTTTGTGAATTAAAAGATTTACTACGATGAGCAGAGAATACATGCAAGGGAACACAGAGGACACCCTAGTTGAAAAATTACATCTTCAACTCATCCTTTACACGTTTAAACCTAATCTTTTACCTCCAAGACTTATCTTATTTCTTCCTCGCTAAAAGTGAGGATGAAATGAAGACAATATTTCCAACATTTTATGCTCAAAAAGAGGAAAAAAGACGTAATCTCGTCTTTTTCCCTCTAAAATGGTTCAAAATAAGATTAAGGTAGACGAGAAGAGAGCTTAATGGCGAAGAAAAGATGAAATTTATTTCAACTCGGGCAGGTGTTGAAGGTTCCAGGTGTTTATTTTCCGAAACAGGAGACTGCGTTGAACGCACATTGCTTCCAGTAAGATCGCTTCCTTTGAAGGTCACTGACGTCAAGTTGGCTGTGGAGGCGACTCACGATCTGCTTGGCGAACAGGTAGTTCATCAGGGCCGTCTCAACACTGCCATCATCGTCAACCAGCTGTGAACACGTAGATAATATTGAGACACGTGTTATGACACGTGTTGTGACACGTGTCATTAGGACAGGTAGTTCATCAGGGCCGTCTCAACACTGCCATCATCGTCAACCAGCTGTGAACATGCACGTAGATAATATTGAGGCACGTGTTATGATACGTGTGGTGACACGTGTGGTGACACGTGTCATTAGGACAGGTAGCTCATCAGAACCGTCTCAACACTGTTATCGTCGTCAACTATACAGTATATAGCTGTTCATAAATGAACAACCTTCATGAAAAATTTAAATTGCATGCTTGGATAGACCTCGAGTAATGTTCTCAATATTTTTTCAAATATTTAAATCTTCTAACTAAAACCATTAAAATCATACTGCAAAACGCTGTGACGTCATTATCATGCAAATATTTTAATACGCAAGCAAAGGAAAAGATAATGCATGACTATATGACATCACAGCGTCTTTCTTCTCGATTTTAAGGATATATTACAGGGACGCAAGAAAAAAATCTAAAGAAAATACAAAACTCGAGGTCCTGAATACAAAAAAAAAAAATAATACATTAAAAATGTAAAAAAAAAAAAGCATGAGGGATGCCAAATTGTATCATTAAGTTTACATCAATAGTTTACTGTGCAACAACTTGTATGTGGTTCCCCAGGCTTTGAACACCGCTTTCGTCCATTGAGAAAAAGTAGAGGTGTCCATCCTGACTGAGGGTTTCCACGGTTCCCTCAGTCTCTTCTCAGCGAATGCTGGGACACGTAACAGGCCGTGGCCAGCATCCTTTCCCTACCTTATCCCTAACCATTAACCCGCCACGAGCTGTAAACTCTTAGGAGTGTATCCTTGTAAAAAAAAATAATAATAAAAGAACTAAAAAAAAAAATGCTTGCTCTGAGTCAGCAATACCACCACTAATAAATGCAAGTGGAAAAAGTGCAGTAAGTTTTGCATCAGATGACAAGGTCACGAGGGTTGGTGCTCAGTCACTCTGATGACGTCATCAACGTGCTACTTGACAATCCTTCTGCGAGAGATGCACTTAACTCTCGAACATTACTGCTTTGTCAAATGTGCAGATCATGCAATTGACGTAACTTTTATCGAAAGTGCAATTTCTGCAGCAAAATTTTTAGTGTTAAAGCACGCACGTTTTAGTCATAAGTGAATGAAGAAAGCCGCAAGTATTATTAGTCACGTGACACCAATTTCATAAAGCTATCTTCATGTTCTTCTTTTTTTTTTTAAATATTTGAACAAAAGAAGATTCGATTGTCAATTAAAAAAAAAAATTAAAATCGAGGGGAAAGACGCTGTGACGTTATAGTCATGGTCTTTCCCAAGGTTTGTGTGTTAATTATTTGCATGACTATGACGTCACAGTGTTTTGCAGCATGATTTAAGTGTGTTAGAGGTTAAAAAAATAATAAAAAAAAATTGACAATACAATGAGTAGAGGTCATCTATTCAAATATGCAATGAAAAAAAAAATCATGATGGTTTTCATTAATAAATTTCTCATTTTTAATTCTGCTGACCTGGTACCATCTTGTATAATATTGTAATATACTTAAATTTTTCCTTTTTTTCTCCTGTGAAGATAAATAAAAATACTTGTGATTTTAATCTCACTGATGGAAAATTGAATTTGCAATATTAGGTAAAGATTCATAAAGTAATATTTTTTATATAATAATAATTTATGCGAAAAAAAACACTTTAATTCTGCATGTAATACAATAATATAATATAACAACATACAATAATAACAAAAAAATAATAATAATATTAAAAAGTATGAAGTTATATATATATGTATAATATTTATATTGTGTCCCCTTTGATTATTTATAACATTATATATATAATATATTATATTTTATACATGTATAAATATGTTATAATCCTGAATTATTCTTATTTACTTTTTTTTTCTCCTATGAAATTTATATGTGTACAATTCTGTTTAAAAAGAGATTATAAAATATAATAAATATATGAAATACCATTTCAGTGTTTTATTAAAATAAATCCAAAACAATTTGTTTGCGTTGAAATATATATATTCATGCAATGGTAAATTATTAATGACATGTTGGAACATTTTTCCAATAGAGGATTCAAGTTAGTGCGCCTCGCGATGCTCATTTGAGTCACTATGGTCCATCTTGCACTTGATAATGGAGTGTGTGTTTTTTTTTTTTTAAAATTTCTCGAAAATTAATGAAGTAAACAATCGAAATTCAATACATTTTTCGGTTTGGATAGAAGTTCCGTAAAGGAATTGTCACTAAAAATTATTTTTCTTAGTGAAAAAATATCCAAAAAATAATTCACGTTTTTTTTTTCCTTTACTTGGGTTTGGCTAGGACATTGGGAACACCGAAGAATCAACTGATTTCAAGTCTCTAAATTATGGACTAAAAAGTTAGAGATCTGCTGAAATATCAGAGAGGGTTTTCCCCCGCAAAGAACACTTTTAATATTGTCAGATTAGCAAGTGCGGCGTGTAAGAGTGCACCATCGCAATCTGTTAAGCACTAAAAATATTATTTCATATTTAGAGTTGCTTTGGATATTTATAAAAGAGTGCAAACTAAAATATTGCAATAAACTTAAAAGCACTTTATGGAAATATATAAAAAAAGACCACACTTTTTCATTGAATTTTAGTGAAAATTTTTTGTTCATTTTTGTTACAAATATTTTTGTGGTGTTTTAATTTGATGTATTTGTTGTGTTTTTTCAGTTTAGTATTTTTAAACTTGTTAAATCTTACTAAAACGTTGAAGTACTTGAATTAATTGGCCATGAGATTTCTAGTGGCGCTAGCTTAGTCGATCAAATACAAATAGAAACTTTGTGCAAAAATGATAGTCACTTAAGTGAAAATTGTGGCAGTTTTTAATGCCAAGGACAAAAATTGACGGCGTCAATCGAGGCCGTGTGCTTTGAGAGAGGCATTAAAAGCTTGTTCGATCGTACAGAACCGAGCTTTTAAAATTCTACGCTAATACATCAACATGGCTGTGCTTGTGTGGAATTGTTTTGTATTATAAATTAATTGCTGTACCAAATAAAGCCACCTCTTTCTCTATCCTATAGTAAAATTTATCCTATCGTCCTTGGATAGCTATAAGGATTGTCATGCAGTAATGCAGGGCAGGGTGAATGCCATGAGCTCCCTCATTTTCTGAGCGCGTCGTCTGTAGAGAGAATTGCACTGACGTCATACTCCTGGCAAGTAGGCAACGCTAAGATGGGCAAGGTGCACAGACTAGCATAATAAATTGCAGAATTTCGTATCGACCTCAATATTTTTATCGCATAAATGGATATTAGACGGTGCAAAGTTATTCTACCCTGATTTTTTTTTAGAGCCCGAGAACTATTTAAAAAAAAAAATAATTGAAAGTCTTTTTTGTGACGTCACGAGACACTGCTCCTTAAGAAAAAGATAGGACTTGCCACCGCATGACGTCACAAAAAGGATTTTTAATAATTTTTTAAAAATAGTTCCCGGGCTATAAAAAATCTGAAAAACATCAGGGTAGCATAACTTTGCACGCTCTATCGACTCTATCCATTTCTGCGATAATAAAAAATTGAGGTCAATACTCCATTATATTTTTACTTAACTTAAATAAATAAATCAGTTTTGAATACTGTAAGAATATAAAACAGTGCTCCTAGAAAAAATCTCGCCACCAAAAAACTGTTAAGGGCATTGGGTGTAGCACCGGTAGTTGGCAACACTGACGTATCTTCACCATGTTAATTTTTGATCATTGCTCCTCGGAGTAATTTTTATGCTAGAGCTAAGCTGATTGCTGTAGTATCAAGATAATTAGTAGCCCAAGTGCACAATTAGGCTAAATAAAGCCTGATTTAATGAAAAGTATTTTTTAGTAATTTTTTAAATTTACATGCATTTTTCTAAAATATAAAAAAATACTTTTCTTTAAATCAGGCTTTATTTAGCCAAATTGTGCACTTGGGCTACTAATTATCTTGATGCTACAGCAATCAGCTTATTAGCTCTAGCATAAAAATTACTCCGAGGAGCAATGATCAAAAATTAACATGGTGAAGATACGTCAGTGTTGCCAACTACCGGTGCTACACCCAATACCCTTAATATATATTATATATTTTTTTTGTCATTTCCCCTATGTTTCTTATATTAACACAATCTTGCCCTCCGCTTTGTCCTTTTCCCTACCTCCTGCAGGTAGCGAATAACGTTTTCTCCCCACACGAGTTTCACATAAATATAAACTAGCAATCAACTCTACAGAGTTGATTGCTAGTTGATTGACACGTTAGACATACGGAAATGTTATTAAAAAAAATTTTATTTCATAAAAATAATTATTGAAATACTCGCATTCACTAATTCAAAACAATTAAATTTACGCCTACAATTGTTTAAGCGTACAATTAAAGGACTATATTTTGATTATCAATTATGAATCATTTCATAATAAACCAAGATTACTAATTAGTAAATATGTCACAACAAGTTATAATATGTTAATTAATAATTTAGGTATTATATTACACGATGTTTTTGACGGCACTAAATTAGAGAATGAATCCTGGTGGGCGCGGATTTAAACCAATTAGAGACTCTCTGCGCGTGAAAACAGAGACGCCGCGAGAGTTAATGAAGATGGATTGCTAGCCAGATACTGTGTATGTTCACTCTAATTTATATACTTTATATATTATAGTGTCATTCGTTTGATCTATAATAACATCTAACGAAATCTGATGAAGACAGTGCAACATTAGATGTGTCTTTTAGGAAATTTGGCTTTTAACTATATAGAAAAATGAAAAATTAGAGAAAAGGTACATAAATGAAAATATATGTAAATGTAAATTGTAAATGTAAATTTTGTTTTAATACATCATTAAATAATGTGCTTTTCTAGACCAAAGCTCTAAGTTGTTGATATAGGAATTTTACAAGATTTAAGGAGGGTCGCACACTGCCTTCGAATCGCACCGTATTAGTATCATATAATTTCGTATGATAAAAATTTAGAACGGCCGTTTATAAATGAAAATCGTACGATTGCTTGCGATACGAAACAAACCTGTGTACGCGCGCACACCTGATCGCATAAGTTCCTAATTGGTTATCATGCGTTGCGAAACCATGCGATGCTGTGTGAGACATTCCTAATATCGTAACATTTAAAGAAATATGATGAAAACACACATTAAGATGTATATTTTAGAATAGTTGGCTTAGAAAATTAGAAAATAAGTAACGAGAGAAATTATATTTTTAAAAAGGTAAAACCATTTGTGAATGCAAATAGAATTTTAATTTAACATAATGAAATAACATGCTTTTCTAGACCAATACTCTTAATTTTTTACTAGAAAGGTGGAGAATTTTGACAGATTAAAATAAAAAATCTCACTTACATATAGCTATAGTATACCCTAGTTGAAAAATTATGCCTTCAACTCATACTTTACACGTCTAAAAATATTAATATTTTTACTTTTAAGTATATGTTTATTATCAAAATAAAAGCACTTATTTCAAGTGGTTTTGTTCCATGTAATTGACTTCGGACCAAGCAGTCATTTCCCGTAAACTGTTCTGTGTGATCCGATACTTCAAAATCAGTTGGCAGCCTCACCCCTCACTTGCCATTGATTTTATGTGTCTCTAAAAACGCGCTTGACTTGAAGTTATATTTGGACGGTGCTAATTAAACCGATTTAATACATCTGTGCAAATACCGCGACACAATCACTACGTTCACATGACGGTGTTTAACAGTTTAGCACGTATTCATTGACGAAACCTCCTAAGAATAACATTATCCGTCGTCAATGAATGCGCGTTAAACATCGTCATGTAAATGTATTGATTGTAAGCTGGAGAAATACATAACGTCAAACAATTGTATTTATATACTGGCTTGATATTATACACTATTGTAAAAAATGATTGAAATATATATACATTTCTGAGTATATACTTTATAATTTATATTACATTATTATTGTAGGAAATTGATGGAATTTCTTACATTTTTTTAAATTTTAGAACACTAAATTTAACTATAACAATATATACGAATAGTTTTTAATAAACTAACAAAAAGTAAATGCTTAAAATTTATCGTAAACGGTCTTCTTATAGTGCCATGCATGACAGTTATAGTGTTAAATTTAATTATAATAAGATATATTTTAATATTTTTAATTTTAAGTTTTACAAACGTAATCATAAATTTAGTTGAAATAAATTTCATCTTTTCTTCGCTATTAAGCTCTCCTCTCGTCTTTTTTCCTCTTCTTTAGCATAAAATTTTAGAAATATTGTCTTCATTTCATCCTCACTTTGAGTGAAGAGGAAATAAGATGTGTTTTAGAGGTAAAACGATTAGGTTTAGACGTGTAAAGGATGAGTTGGAGACGTAATTTTTCAACTAAGGTATGCTTTTATTCTTCTGATAAATTGTTTAATTAATCAGATTTTTGAAAAACGTTCCGATGATTCTTTCCATGCATGATGAAGGACCGGCAGGATAAAACTGAAAATCTTTATCGGTACAAAACTTGAGACGAACACAAGCCAAGGAGGTTGTTTAGCAGTAAATTGGTGAGTAAAATCGGGAAAACGTCGTCTCATGTTTACACCGACCTGAAGAGAGTAACTTCCCGTGTTCCCCCATCCCTCTCAGATCAAAGCTCGCACGTGCACGAAACGGCAAACTTTGTATACAGGTATATGTGAACTTATATTGATTAAATAAATTATAACTGTCAATATTTTAGAACTATTTGAAATGTAAATGAAAAAAATTAAAATTTTAAGTTTAGCTGAACGCTTGATGCTATATTTCATGCAGTAAGTTACTATTTTATTCTTGATTCTGCTATATAATGTATATTGCCACGGAGCGGCTGGTTCCACCACTCCGTGTGTATCTTGAACGGGATCTTCCCGTGGATGGGAACAAAGATGCAGACTCGATGATTTTGTGGATCCACTTTAATTAATTAATATAGTAATACATGCGACCGAGCCCGGCAGGGCCGGCCGCAAGGAGTACAATAATTATAAGTATTTGTATTCTTTCAGAGAACCCAGTGACCAAGTCACGGGGCGGCTTATATAACTCCCAAACGTGAAGTGTCAGCAATACCTGCAGGCCATTGCACTGCCATGTTGATGCGGCGTCTAGACGCATCAGCATTGCGTGCATAACCACAGAGCTGCTCTTCCGCGTTACTTAATAAATTACTATTATTTTTAACTAAACCGCCACGTGACAATATATATTTATTATAACCGTGGATAATTAAAGGACTGGTAAAAACCCTATATGTTTTAAAAAATGATACACCCCTATATATGAGTCTGCACAATGTATATGAGCTTGAACCGTAATGGGTATAGGCATATAGGGCGCGTTTTACGAAGCAGTTAGCCAGGTTTCTAACCACGTTTAACTATACCTGTTTTAAGTGTTAAACCACCTACTTAAACGTGGTTAAGCTAAATGTGGTTAGAAACCTGGCTAACTGCGTCGTGAATCGCGTCCATAATATATCAAGATGGTGGCCACGCGGCCTGTTACGCGTCCCAATATTCGCTGAGGTGAGAATGAGGGAACCGTGGAAACCTCAGTCAGGACGGACACTTCTACTTTTTATCAATGGAAAAAGGTGATGACAAAGTCATCCAAAATGCATTATTGCACTGGTTGCGTAAATAGAGAAATGAATGTGAAATATCTTTGTCAAAAGTAGAATTAAAATATGTTACATAAAAAAGAATGTGTTCACTCTGTAATTCTGCTAAAATTTATGAAATAAAATGTTAAAATGGATATAATAACATACATAAATTATTGTATATTTAATTAATAAAATATACATATAAAAATTATAATATCATTATCTGCTTTTCTATACTTAATATTAATTAAATTAATTACTTAAAGTGAGTAAATGGAAAGTATATTTGTTTTAGATTGTAGTAATGGTTTATTAAAAGTTTTAAGTACATTTTAATGTCTTTTTAACATGTATTTGTTAACTACAATAATTAAAGTTAAAAACATTTTAAAACTTGCCGTGGTAGGTACGTCTTGGCGAGTTAGAACGAGTCCTTTAATTGCTGCAGCCGCTCAATGAGTACCAATATTTACCGCTCTCTTTCTCTGTCGCTCTCTCTCTCTCTCTCTCTCTCTCTCTCTCTCTCTCTCTCTCTGTCTCTCTGTCTCTCTGTCTCTCTGTCTCTCTGTCTCTCTGTCTCTCTGTCTCTCTGTCTCTCTCTCTCTCTCTCTCTCTCTCTCTCTCTCTCTCTCTCTCTCTCTCTCTCTCTCTCTCTCTTCTCTCTCTCTTTCTTTCTCTCTCCATCTCTCTCCATACAACACTAATTACAGAAAAACACGGCTCGGTAAACCCCCAAGAGGTTAAAAACAGACGACTTTGCGTTGCCATCAAACTGTGAAATTGACCTGCGAAATAAAAATTTATTTTTTCATCTCAAATATTTTTTTCTTAGTTTACCTGTGGATTTTATTACTCAATGGACCATAAAATGATCCTCTTATAACTTTTATAGTCTCTTGGCTTTCACCCATTTGATTATGTTTGCAAATTTACCAGACGCTTCATTAGCAAATTAACTTTGACTTCTAAACCATATATGGTTTTGTTAAGATCTTGTTATTTCATACTGGCGATATCAATAATACATCGTGTAGTGTTCTGGTGTATCAAAATATTGTTTACTATTTCGTCATCATTTTGATTTACTGAAAATATTTAGAAAAATAACTAGGTTTCTTATATACTAACAACGGTTAAACATATGTATAATTTATTTAGTAGGGCTGTAAATAACCGAGAAAAAAGTTTAACCGGTGACCGTCAACTTTAAACCGGTTTTTAATCAAACCGAAGTTCGATTAAAAACCGCCAATAATTCTGAAAATGTTTGATCGATTAAAAAAACCGTCTAATCGATATCGGTTAATTTTATTCGATCAGTTAATTATTTGAATTTATTTGATCGGTTAATTTAACCGAAACGGTTAACTCTGCACCATCGGTTATTTTTTGGCAATTATCATGATAAATTAAGATATATTTAATGCAAATGCCATTACTATTGCATACACATAACTGAATACAAAATATTCTTTTTCCTTTTATCAACATCATACATTAATTAAAAACATTAAAATGAAAATAACAGCTAATGGTTTTTATTATTATAAAGTATATAGCGTATAACATTTAAAAGTATATAGCATAAATATCTTTAATCAATTATTGTTGTTAATATTGATATTGTTTATTTAACATGCATTATTGAATATGGTTACTTTCACAGTGTCACAATTGCATTCTATTTGTGTGTGGAGGGGGGGGGGGTTGAATTGAAAAATTTAATTCTTTTCTGAACTGTTCTCTATGTATCATATTATAATATTTTTTTTTGAGAATGACACTCGAATTCCTTTTTTCCTTTGTTATAGTTCATAAAATATGTTTTTTAGTTGATTACCTAGAAACGGAAGTTAAACAATAGTTCAACTTACATTGTCAAAAATAAAGGTAAATGATATGTACTGTATATTATATAATAAATAGATATGTTTGAGAGGAAGATGGTCAAATACCTTATATATCCTGAATGGAATTCACGTGTCAATTATTTTTTTTGCATTTTTAAAAATTCATAAAAAGAATTAACCGCGGTTACAAATGCTTAAAATTGTGACACGGCTAGAAACGGTTTAAATTGACTAACGGTTAATTTTCAATTTTAATCGAAGTTCGGTTAAATGGTTAAATTAACCATAACCTCGAGTAACAGTGCTTTATGAAAACGATTAACCGTGGGGTTTTAACCGGACGGTTAATCAACCGGTTAAAATTTACAGCCCTATTATTTAGGCTGCATTAAACGTTGCTTATAGTATTATTATATAAGTAACCTGTTCATTTTTATCGCAGCTATGGCAGCTAATCAATATAACATTGACAATAAAAATTACACACATATATATATACACTCGTCGCCTTGGAAAATTCCCCACTTGCAGTCATGTTAAAATCACCATGCCTTGTGTTATTCTTACAGTGCATGGTGATTACCAAGGCTACAAAGGGAAATTTTCAGAGGCGACGACTTTACAGTACACACAATGGAAACAATAAAAAAATGTGTGCCACATGCAGGCTCACGTTACTATAATAATATAATTTTTAGTGAGATGCTGTGAGAGAAGAATTAGAATATATTAATAGTTTTATTAAATAATGAGATAAGACATGTCATATGAAGAGAAATTGAAAACCATTTCTATAAATCTGAAAAAAAAAATTGATAACATTAATTCAACCTTGATACATAATGAAGAATATTTTTTTTAAATGATAAAAATGCATCTTCCAAAAGAAATGTCCGAGTGGAAAAATAATACACCTTTTACTCGTTTTTATTTTTTTCCTCCTGGAAACCTCGTCTTTATAGACGTAATTTCAGTTATTTATGTTTCCTGGTGCACCAGTTTAGTTTAGATGCTCAAAAGACGATTTTTTCCAGTTTGAAAAATTAAATAAAAAGACGTATTGTCATAGGTAGGAAATTGAGAAGAACATTCATATACTTAAATTAAATTTTAAAGAACACAGTACAATTCATAAAAATATAAAAAGAATTTAGGTACAAAAAGGCAGCTTTTGCTATGCAAATGAGTGACAAAGGATCAAAGCGAGTTTAAATTTGGCGCCACTTACGTCGAGGTCGTTGATGAAGCGCTCCTTCTGCTCCTGACTGAGCGCCATGGCGTGCGCGGCGCCACCTAGCGCCAGCACCACCAACAGCATCATGGACACCAGAGCTACCTTTTGCATCTGAAACACCGTCAGACATTTTTGTATACATCCCAATGAGCTCCAGGCAGGGTAATGCAGTATCGACCTCAAAAATTTTAATTGAAAAAATGGATAGAGGGTGCAAGGTTATGCGACTCTAATTTTTTTCAGATTTATTTAAGCCCGAGAAGTATTGCTAAAAAGTTTTACTGAGGTTGGGTTTGAACCCACGGGGTTTGGTTCTCTACTTTTCTTAAGAGAGGCATCCAGTGGCGTCAATTACTCTGTATTTTCAAAATTTTTTTTTTAAAAAAATAGTTTCCAAATTCAAAAAATGTTGAAAAAAATCTTAAAAATTAGATTAGCATAACTTTGCACTCTATCTATTTCCATGCAATAAAATTTTTTACGTCAATACTACATTGGTAGGAAAAGAAGGGAAAGATGGTAGCCACGACTTGTTACACGTCCTCGCTGAGGTGAGACTGAGGGAACCATGAAAAACCTCAGTCATGACGGACACCTCTACTTTTTATCAATTGACTAAAGTGATATCCAAATCGTGGGGAACAACACACAAGTGCATCACTGCACTGGGTGGAAAGCAAGATAAATTTACCCAACGTGATTTTTACTTGTAACGATCACTCATCCAAGTACTAACCACGTTCGACGTTGCTTGACTTTGGTGATCTAACGAGAACCGGTCAATATATGTACTGCGCCAAAATAATCTTTATTAACTTTTACACAAGGCTATAACCCCATTTATACCACCTTTCCTAACCTACTAACCTCGTATATTAACCTTGCTCCTTTCCTCCTAAGAGTTGCACCCTATAATAATAATAATATTTAGTATACTGTACAGTAGCCGTCACATTTATTTAGGTTATACCCGAGTTGAAATAAAGTTCATCTTTTCCTCGCTATTAAGTTTTCCTCTCGTCTAACTTCCTCTTATTTTGCACCATTTTAGAGGAAAAAAGATGAGATTACGTCTTTTTTCCTCTTATTGAGCATAAAATGTTAGAAATTGTGTCATCATTTCATCCTCACTTTTAGCGAAGAGGAAATAAGATGTGTTTTAGAGGTAAAAAGATTAGGTTTAGATGTGTAAAGGATGAGTCGAAGACGAAAATTTTCAACTTGGAATTATACGAAGAATAAGGGCAAGCAAAAGACAGTTTTTAAATCTTAATTAAAATAAAAATATAAAGCATTTTTTTTTTCTCACTCTAAACATATTTTTTATACAACACAAAATTGTCACTGTCACAGTTTATTTCTAGAGTGTATGAAAAATACCTCTATGTAATAAACACATTCTACAGTCAAATTAATTTAAAATTCATTCCGGAAGTAGCCGGTAGTGTGAAATTTGCAGCTCTTCTGTTTGTAATTCAGTTTTGAAACTTTACAGAGCGGTTAAAGTAGAAATACTGACCTATGTATGAAATTGTAACGCCGAAATTCTGAAATACTAATAGGAAGGCCAGAAACTTTACACTTCAGGCTACTTCTGGAAGTAATATCTTATAAAGTGGACGAAGTTGTAGAACTTTATAAAAATGTTGACGATGACCTTTTCAAGGCTGAGTTAAGTGACAAAAAAAAAGTTACAAAGATTCCGGAAAGTTGCGAAATTATACGTAAATGCTTCTTGAAAAACAAAGAAACTGTGAGCCGTGTCAAATCTCACATCAAAAAATTATTTCCTGTTTCAAGAATACAATGTAGAGGAGGGTTACCTTCATAATTATAACTCTCCCGAGTTCAAATAATTTTCATCTTTTATTCACTTTAAAACGTCCCCTCGTCTTTTTTCCTCTTATTTTGCATCATTTTAGAGGAAAAATGAGGGAAAAAATTAAAAATTTCGTCTTCTTTCCTCTTAGTGCTAGAAAAATGGCAAATTTTTCATCCTCACTTTGAGCAAGAAAGAAAGGTAAAAAAAAATAGTTTTAGCCTTGTAAAGGATGAGTTGAAGACGTAATTGTTCAACTATATAGGTTTTACAGAGCTCTATAGAACAAGAATGCATGCACTGGTGTGTGTATTTGCTCATGTTCTCTACAGTTTAAGTCACAAAAAGTAAAAAAATCGTATATGGGCAACAATTATAAGAAATAGGTGTTTCACGAAGTGTTTCAGAAACGCCTAAAAAGTGTTTCAAAATATGCCCCCTTAGTTAAGACACATCTCGTGTTTCAGAAAGTGTTTCAGAATAAGTTTAAAACACTTAACGTGTTTCAGAAACACATTAAGTGTTTCAAATGTCACTTTTTGAGACACGATATGTGTCTTAACTAAGGGGGCAATTTTGAAACACTTTACAGGCATTTTTGAAACACTTTGTGAAACACCTATTTCTGAGAGTGAACTTTATTGAATGACTAAACCCACGTGACGTCACTGCATAATGCATACTTTACAGAAACCTGCCGTGCCAGAGTGTTGTGTTGCATCAGAAGCGTGTAAGGGGAGAAATTTATCCAAAAAAATAATTTTACATTATATACGACAATGGACAAAAATTTACTTTCCCATTTAAGGACACAAAAATGTAGATTACAGTGCATTTTTTTTAAACTGATATGAAAACGAATGTAATAATGGACAACCTGCATTAAAATTTTTTATTCACAAAATTTTGGTTCACAAAATAGCATTAATTATTACATATCACACAGAACCCGTAGTGTTAAATCGGAAGAGGAGGAAAAGTTTCTATAAGATTAGTCAAACGTAATTAATACACACGTGTTTTGCATTAATAGATCTTCGTCATACGTTAATTAAAGCTAAATTATTATCATAAAAAATTAAAATAAAATTATAAAGGTTAAGATTTTAATCTAAAAACCAACAATAATTATGAAGTAATTATAATTATTTACACTTCAATGCATTACACTTAACAAAACCAATGTAAATTATAAATGCATATTTTTATAAAATGCATTCAAGTGAAACAATTATAAGATACTTTGTAATTAGATTATGATGTATGACATTACACTACACAAGACTATATTTCTTGTTTAATGAACTTTATCTCATATATGATATCACGCTCCAATTCTCGCTAATTATCATCTTTCTTGCAAAATATGAAAGGGCTTTTCATTTGGCCGAACACCGAGTTTCAACGAAAATACACGAATAAGAGAATAGAAATAAAACATTAACTTGAGCGATTCGCGGGCTCATCAAGAACGGGGGTGACCATGTCCTTGAAATTCATTCCGGCATTTGCCTGTGACCGAGAGAAACGTGGAAACCTCAGCCAGAATGGACACTCTTTTATCTTTGAACCGGAAGTGCAATATGGTTCAAAGCAAAGGGAACCACATAGAGAAAAAGCGTAATGATTTACCCCTGAATGGGAAACTTGATTTTTGTTGAAAATAATCACCCATCCAACTACTAACCATGCTCGGCGTTGCTTGACTTCGGTGATCTGATGAACCCACTGTGCCATAACTCCAATGCACCAATTTTAATATAATATAATTGCACTCAAATAAATATAATATTCAATCTAAGAAAAACCGGAAGTGTATAGAGTTTCTCCTCTTCCTATTCATATTTCAGCATTACAATTTCACACATAGGGCAGCACTTCTACATCAAACCATTCAGCAAAGTTTCAAAACTAAATTATAAAAAGAGTAGACAAAAGTTTCACACTTCCGGCTACTTCCGGATGAAATATAAAAATTAATTTTACTGTAGCTATCAAATCTGTGTGGGTGTAGACATGTTTTTGCTTGTGCTAATTAATATTATGTCCATCTAATTAAGATAATATTAATTAGAAATAATAATTGCAAGGACTGTACAAAGAAAAATAATTGATGAACTTCATAACAAGATATACGAGGGTAAAAAGAAATTAATTGCACTGATCTTTGATGTTATTTGAAAATAATTTATAATGAAGTACAATTATATTTCTTTATGTTTTGATTTAACGAGACTATATTGTCTAAAAAAAACATTGGACACCATTAATTAACTTCTATATATTAACAAAAAAAATATATGAACTACAAAAAAGTGTTTGTGTTATTCGAAACGAATTTAGTTGTAATAAAAAATTAATGGGATTTGCTCCAAGTATAGAAGATATAAATATGAAGTTGTTTGTGAATGGTTTAAAAAATTGTAATTTTTAGCTTATTTGTTGGCAGGCAATAACGTCACAAAATTTCACTTTTTTATTAATATGCAATTAACTTACTCTAGATAATGCTCTAACCATTTTCAGATTTTTTACAGCCCTGGAAGTATTTAAAAAAAAAAAATATTGAAAGTCCTTTTTGTGACGTCACGCGACGGCAAGTCCTATCTTTTCTTAAAGAAAGGCGCCTCGTGACGTCACAAAAAGGACATTCAATAATTTTTTAAAAATATTTCCCGGGAACTAAAAAATCTGAAAAAAAAATAAGGCTAGCATAACTTTGCACCATTTCTGCAATAAAAAAATGAGGTCGATACTCCGTTAGTCAATAAAGTAAATATATTTATAATTTTGTACATTATGTTATAGTTCTGATAATACGTTTTCGGATATTTTATTATTCTATGCTTTAATAGAGTAAAATTCTCTGTTGATCAACACATTTTTCAATTTTGTGTGAAAAAGTTTACTATTTTTCATTTCTTTTAAACATATTATTATATTGATAAAAATTCATAAAATTTAGAATTTTTTGATTTTACTAATCACATCTTAGAATCTTTACATTCGAGTCATCAAGAAGAATAATGTATTGGCATTTTCTTTATCACACATGAAAGTTACAGTTTTCTCTTCAGCCATTTGAATTTATTCTCATCCTGCGCCATATACAAGCAAAGAAAAGATCATCGTATTCCCCGATACAAGCCAGAAGTATGCAAATTGACCGGAAGTAGCCGGAAATGAGAAATTTTCGGTCTTTCTGTCCTCTTTTGAGTACTGAAATTTTAATACAAAACCTTTAGAGCAATATATATTTTTTAAATTATATAAAAATATATTATTATGTATTTACAATATTTAAAGAACAAATTAAAATACATATAGATTATTTAAATTAATAAATAGCAAATAAATAGTTGATTTTTTTAATCAAACCACTTTTCTATCACTTACTAATTACTCACTAAGTTTGAAATCCCAAACCTTCCGAAACCCTTACCTATATCTTTTCGCGGGCTCTTCTGGAACGGGGGCAGCCACGGCCATGCTATCCATCCGGACATTTGTCTGTGACTGAGGAAAACGTGGAAACCTCAGCCAGGATGGACGCTACAGCTTTTGTAAATGAACCGGAAGTACAATGGTCAAAAGCCAGGGGAACCACACATGGTGGAAAAGCACAACGATTTACTCCTGGGTGGTAAACGTGGTTTTTGTTGAAAATGGTCACTCATCCAACTAGTAACCACGCTCGGCGTTGCTTGACTTCGGTGATATGACGAGACTCGATCAAGCGCACTGCACCACACACCCACAAAAAAAAATTAATTACAAATTAATAGTATCAAAATATTAATTCTAAAATTAATTATTAATTAAATATCTTTGATTCTTAACCGCAGAATTTTACAATAAGACTTCTGTCTGAAAATGTTATGAATTCTGAAAGTACAGAATGCTGAGAAGCTGATTTAAGATGTTATATTAGATAATATTATCTAATTTTCATGATTATCTAATTAATATTTTCAGACAGCAGTCTTATTAATTGTTAAATTCTGCGGTTATTAAGAATCGGAGTTATTTAATTAATAATTAACTTTAGAATATTTTGACACTATTAATTTGCTATTTATTAATTTAAATGAACTCTCTTTGAAGTAATAAAAATATTGTAACAATATACCAACCACTTAATCCAAAAAAACAACACAAGCTGTATATAAATACATTAATGAATCTATTAATTAATGATGATGTGAATATTTGGACCCTGACCGCTCGCACCACATCCACCACTTAACTCGGAAGTTGTTTGATGGTGCAACAACCACAACAGCTTAATCCGTCCCCTGACTCTTGTTAAAAGTTCCCTCTTTTCTGAGAGAAAATTCACCCCCAATAGTGCATGTCTCTTTTATAATAGCCCATTTCACAGAGGCGCATGCTTTTTTTAACGCAACCATGCGGTTTGGATCGTTTTACAACGGTGCTTTTTGCAAGAGACATTGCAGGCATTCACAGTGATTCGCGTGGACTTCGTGACATATTATGGAAGTGCAAAAGTGACTTCAATGGTTTTGCATTTTTTTTATTTCATAATTAGAAATTATACATAAAATTCTGATTTTCTGAATTTTTTCAGATTTTTTGGAGTGCGGGAACTAATTTAAAAATATATATATTTAAAATATCTGGTGGTACACCTGATAGGACAACCGTGACGTGATTTTCTCGCACTGTACGTGATTGCATGGCCATTGATGGCGTCATTATCGTTCCGTCAGCTTAATTGTAGCACCCTGATTAAGATATTTTAAATATTTTTTTTTAATTTAGTTTCCGCACTCCAAAAAATCTGGAAAAATTCAGAAAAGCATATTTTATGTATATTTTTATAATTAAGAAATAAAAAATGCAACTATTATTGTCTATTGTTTTTACCATCCGCGAAAAACTATTTCAAAAATCCCGTGTTCGTCACCTCGCAACGGCTTGCGACGTAAAAGTTGGATCTGTAGAAACGTATGCGACGATTCACAACGGTCACGAAGTGCAGCGTGCGACGTGTAAAGGCGGATCCAGATGGCGACAACGGCGATGCGACGCGATTTTGTCACACAAGCTGCATGTGAAATCATATGCGGCGAGCGAATTCGCCAGGTTGCGGCAGCGAAATCGCGTTAATAGAGATGCTCTTTTTTTCATCACCAAATATGGCCACCAATGGATGTTACAGCAAGTGCGCATTATTCACGTTGCGTCGCATGATAAAAAAAAACACCATGCAATGTGAATCCGCCTTAACAGTGTGAACGATCGCATTGATTTACATGCAGTCAATTCTGAGCCACTGCAAAAGGAACTGCAAGGAAAGGAAGCATCGCGCTTCTGTGAATGGGCTACAACCGAGCATGGTGGTGCAGTGGTAGCGCGTCTGACTCACAGTCAGAAGGTCATGCGTTCGAATCCTACTGGGAGAGGTAAAAAGATCGAGAGAACCTTCGCTGTCTGGTTAGAGACGAATCACTCATGCATACGGGAGGTGTTAAGACCGTGCTCTGACACCGACCATCCTGACTTGGAGTTTCCATGGTTCCCCCTCGTCTGACATGGCAAATGTCGGTATGAATAAAGTACGTTAGCCATGGTCGGAGTACAAACTCAAACTATAGCACCTGTCCATAAGACTTTGTTTTGATGGGACAAGAATATGGAGATGCACACAAGCAGAATATACAGTATAATTATATTATTTATACTTGCTTCTATGTAATGAAGAGCCTACCCTAGTTGAAAAATTACATCTTCAACTCGTCCTTTACACGTCCAAACCTAATCTTTTTACCTCTAAAACACATCTTATTTCCTCTTCGCGAAAAGTGAGGATGAAATTAAGACAATATTTCTAACATTTTATACTAAACAAGAGGAAAAAAATACGCAATATTGTCTTTTTTTCTCTAAAATGGTGCAAAATAAGAGGGAAATAGAATAAAAGAGAGCTTAATAGCGAATAAGACATGAAATTAATTTATTTTAACTCGGGTAATGAAGAACTTCAGAATCAATTTTGGTGATGGTATTGTAAGTAGGTGATACATTAGCTCTAATGGTTCCTTATTGTTCATAGCTACATACTAAAAGTCTGCAATCTTCTTAAAGTTGCACTTTTATCGGCACTCCCAAGTTGCGTCACTTACTTGCAATGAGTCTACTACCTTAAGGTGGTTTGTTTTTAGCTATAACTTTTAACAACTATACGTTTTAGTACATAAAAAATAGAATCATTTTAAATTTAAAAATAAAAGTACGTAAATTTTTTATTCATGAATTCCATGCAGACAATATTATTATTTTACGTTGGCCGTGATTCTAGAATACAATAGCAATTGAATTAGGTCTTTTAGTAAATGGTTTAGTGAGAAACTGCATATCTTCCTTCGTTAATCGCGCAGATAATGTCTTTCTCACATCTTTGCAATGGGACTTATTTTACCTGACAGATATTAACGAAATTGTATTTATATTCTACAATCTTTTTTCTTTTTCATTCACTTAATTGTTATTTTTATACTGAAACAATACAACATTAGTAACAATAACTGACCATTATTGTTGCAGATCTTTTTAGCATTGGACTTATTGTAAAAAAATTATTGAAATTACAAACATGCATGCGCCAATAGGCGTCATATCTTAATAAAAGGATAATTAAGAAGTAGTGTGCATGAATTCAAAACTAAAATTTGATTAACTTTTTAGCAATTCTTCCTGGACTTTTAAAGAATATAAAAAAAAAGAGTAAAAAAAAATCTGCAATAAAAATTACTCATTAATCCACATTTCTAAGACAGTTTCTCACATAGGATGACGATATTATTTTGTGTCTTAACTGATATTGTAAAATCACAGTGACACCAATATGGCTACCATAAGATTTCAGGATCGCAGAACAGGTGCCCTCGGTGTCCTTATGTGAAAAATTGTTTCCTTATGAAAAACATTTGTGTACATATTTTTACAAAGGTCGAATCCAAACAGTCAGCAAAGGAGTCGAAATGAATGGGACGTATCGGGTTGGTAGCCCTCCCCCCTCCCTTCCTAGTGCCATTAATTAACAGTACAGGATAGGGCTTGTACCCCCCTTCCTCCCTTAATCTACCACTGGATCCGCCCAAACTAAATATTGTAACCAATAATGTATTTTAATTTTCAGTTTAAAATAATAATAACTAAGCGTGAAATTGTAAAAGTTATAATAGTTTTATATTTTTATGTTTAAATTAATAAAACCATTATTTCAAACATCCAGTGAAGGTTAAATAAGTCATTAATCATAAGGTTTCCGATAGAAACAAAACAGAAAAAGTTGCTCGAAATGAGCAAAGTCATTCATCCTTTTAACTGCTTTTATACTTTTTGTGTTAAATAACGCGCGTTTGAGATGTAAAAACAACACGCTTATATTTTTACTTTATGGCTTGCCCTTTTTACAAAAGATTAAATAAACTGAAGAGGATTAAGAGAACTCGACAGCAGAAATATGCAAATGCTAAATAAACTTGTTTAAACACTTACAAACTTGATGGAATTCTGAAGAGTAATGTATACGTTTTTATTAAGCTAAGTATTAACAAGTGGCTATAACGTACAGTCTATCTCATTAAATAGTGGACATGTGAAATGATGAAGTGGACAAATTAAGTCAGTGTAATTTAATGTGATTTGAGGAACAAAATATTCAGATATGACATGTATCCCTATAGTTGAAAAATTACATCTTCAACTCATCCTTTACACGTGTAAACCTAATCTTTTTACTTCTAAAAACATCTTAAGGTTGATTCACATGGCGATTTTTATCATGCGACGCGACGCGAATAATGCGCACTTGCTGTAACATCCATTCGCAGCCATATTTGGCGATTAAGAAAAAAGAGCATCGTAATTAAAGCGATTTCGCTGCCGCAACCAGGCGAATTCGCTCGCCGCATAGGATTTCACAGCTTGTGTGACAAAATCGCGTCGCATCGCCGTTGTCGCCATCTGAATCTGCTTTATTTCCTCTTCGCTCAATGTGAGAATGAAATAATGAAGACAATATTTCCAACATTTTATGCCCAAGAAGAGGAAAAGACGTAATTTAGTCGAGAAGAGAGCACACTTAACTTTTAGATACTGAATCTAAGGACAATTTGTGTACTTAAATTGACCCTGTTTAATTCAGTACAAAATTTGTACTGAAAAGTGCATAAAGTACTGAAAATAAGGTTTAATTCAGCCATTTAATGTACTGAATCCTAAAACGTCCTTGCTGTAAGGTGAAAATAAAAGTACTGAAAACCCATTCAGTATCTAAAAAGTTTAGTGTGAGGTTAATAGCGAACAAAAGATGAAATTTATTTCATTCAACTCGGGAATGCATATAAAATTATCTCAATTACAACGTTAAAGATTAAAAGGAATTTTTCTCATTTTCTTTATACATTTGCATGATCTGACGCTCGGTAAGATAAAAATGTCAACTCTGTTTACTCTCACTACGTTCACTTGACGGTATTTAATAAGTATTCTTTGAAGACGGACAATGTTATTCTTATGAGTCTTCGTCAACGGATCCGTATTAAATACCGTCATGTGTACATACTGTCGTGTTGTATCTCGAATCCACCCTTTTCACTGCGCCTGATCAAAGGGGAGATTATCTCGATCCGAATTGAATTTGTCGTCAATTAAAAGACCCTTTAACCCTCAAGGTGGGTCCAACATTCACCTCAGTGCTATAAGCTGAGGAGGCCACAAGTGTTTTGTCAGCACAATAATTTGAGAGGGTGAAACTTAGAGAACAGACGGAATATAGCGAGATGGATACAATTCCTAAACTTTGGGCAACTGACTGAAATTTGGCTAAATTGCAGAAAACATGCTTACCCATAGAATAATTTATCTATTTAATTTATTTATTTCCTAGTATGGCTGTACATAAATACAACATACAGGAAAAAGATTTTGGTACTTAAATCTAAAACTTATGTCTACAAATTAAATTACCTTAAATTTACATTAATTTACATATTACAATTATTAGAAACATAGAAAAAATCTGATACTAGTGATACATGATTTACTGTATATAATATTATAAGTTAGATTTTAGAAATGTATATTTGCTTGCATTTTTTTATTAATAATAAAACTACCCGAGTTGAAAAATTACGTCTTCAACTCATCTTCTACACGTCTAAACCTAATCTTTTTACCTATAAAACACATCTTATTTCTTTCTCGCTCAAAGTGAGGATGAAATTGACACAATATTTCTAATACTTTATGATCAATGGACAACACACATGACATGAAAAAAATTTATTGCAGAAATGAATAGAGGGTACCAAATTATGCTACTCTGAATTTTTTCAGATTTTTTTGAAACCCAGAACTATTTTTAAATAAATATTGAAAGTGCGGCCACGCCCCCTGGAGGCGTCAATAGGCGTCCAGTCTCTATCCTTCTTTTATTAAGATTTCAGGGGTGCCAACTGAAATCACAGGACTTTCAATAATTATTTAAAAATAGTTCCGGGTCTCAAAAAAAAATGTGAAAAAATTCAGAGTAGCATAATTTGGTACCCTCTATTCATTTCTGCAATAAAATTTTTTCATGTATGTTGTCCATTAGAGGAAAGAAGGCATAATATCGCATTTTTCCCTCTTTTTTTTCCCTTAAAATGGTGCAAAATAGGTGTGAATTAGATAAGGAGAGAGATTAAAAACGAATAATTGATTAAATTTATTTCAACTCGGGTTTATACACCTCTAGACACCACGAACGTTACTGCTGCTTTGTTTGTAGACGTTACCACGCAGTCTATGGAGGCGTGGTGAACCGAAACTATTTTGATATTGATAGACTGGGTGTTCTTTTCTCCTCACCCAAAGTTGCAAATCTACATCTCTCTGTCTATTGAAGCTGCAGCTCCAGCAAGTGAGGCAGGAGTAACGTTCGTGCTGTCCGGAGGTGCACATCACCATGTGAAGTGGGCAAGCGAACAAAATCAAGGACCTGATACATAATTATATTGATATTTGATAATTCGACGTTGTTCCAGAAAATCTAGAACGGTTGAAGTTTAAAAAGACTCACTTCTGGTGCTTTTTTTGAACGTCAATCATCTTGTTTTTTTGTTTGTTTTTTTTTCCTAGAAGGGTGATGACATCTTTTTGGTATAATAATAATAACTTGGAAATTTTTTATCAATCGATAAAAATTCAAAAAAGTTTATGGTGTTTTCCTCTTATAAGGTTAATTCATTTTTGTTTAAATTTAGAATTTATATATAAATAATTTTTATTATTTATATTATTTATTCTTTTTTTATCCATTTTGGATACTAATAAAAATCTTAATTTTTAGTATTTGTTGTTTTATTTTTTGAGACTTTTACATCCCATCAGGCCGGAAAGGGTTAAACATATTTTTATTTAATTCTCTCTCTCTCTCTCTCTCTCTCTCTCTCTCTCTCTCTCTCTCTCTCTCTCTCTCTCTCTCTCTCTCTCTCCCTCTCCCTCTATATGTCTCTATGTTACAAGTGGACGGGATATACCCTGAGAAGTGGCATCATTTTTCCCAGTATATTTGTATGGTGGATGCACCCGCACTCTCTTTCTGTATACTTCTTGTCTACGTGCAACATGCTGTATTCTAAATTGAATGACGTCAAAATGGATATAATAGATATTATATATTTTTCTATCTGTTTATAGTAGTACAATAGATAACTCTTCTTCTACTTCTAAACGTTGATGTGGGTAGACTCCTGCTGTATTTTTCAACAGCCATTCTTAACAGATAAAAAACGATAAAGACTCCATAATAACTTTATAAAAAGAAAACTGCACTCGGTCATTATATTTGTAGCATCACCTGATGTCATTTAATGCAGAAAAGTCGATGTGCAGCATCATTATAACGGATAACTTGCATGTCATTTTTATTATATATAGAAGATTTCGAATATTGTATTTTTTTTTTTTTTAATTTTTAAGGATGTATTTCAGTAGATTGAAATCTCGGAATCTACCACCTTGAATACGACAAGACTTGCAGGGGACTTTTAGAACTCACCATACAAATTTTGAAGTAGATCCGTCTGATCAGATTTGTGAAAACTGAGGTAGAAGTTTAACATGGAACTTATGGACGGAAACCGGAAATAGAGCTGTTGCATGAGAAAGTTAAATATTTGCATGACTATGACGTCACAGCGTTTTGCAGTACAATTTTAAGAATGTTATAGAGTTCAATAAAATTTGAAAAAATTCACAGTACGTTTATACTGTAAAAAATATATATACAATAAAAAATCATGCAGATTATTCAATTGCATCTGCAATGGAGTATCGACCTCAAAATTTTTTATTGCAGAAATGGATGGAGGGTGCAAAGTTATGCTACTCTGATTTTTTCCAGATTTTTTAGGGACCGGGAAGTATTGCTAAAAAGTTTTGGCGAGGTGGGGTTCGAATCCACGTCCCTTTTGGTTCCTATCTTTTATTAAGAGAGGCGGCAAAAGGCGGCACTTTTTCTGCACTTTCAATAATTTTTTAAAAATACTTCCCGGTCTCAGAAAAATCTGAAAAAATTCAGAGTAGCATATTTTTGCACCTGCACCCTCTATCCATTTCTGCAATAAAAAATTTTGAGGTTAAAATTCTCCATTATAGTGTATAAATAATTTTCCACAGTTAAAATGCAATGATCAATTTGAACCTCTCTTAAGGTGTATTTACATGATGTGACAACGACGATGCGACGCGATTTTGACGTAAAAGCTGTGAAATCCTTTGAGGTGAGGGAATTCGTCATATAGGTTTAGGCGGCAAATATCGCGTTAATTACGATTCTCTTTTTTTAATCGCCAAATATGGCTGCAAATGGATGTTACAGCAAGTTCGCATTATTCGTTTCACATCACAGGCTGAAAATCACCCATGTAAATCTACCTTAAGGCCGGTCGCACACTGCGTCCGTATCGCATCGTATGACTTCTTATGATAAAAATTTAGAACGAGAAAAACGTGAACCATACTATCGCATGCGATATCATTTATTTATTTTTATTTTATTATATTTCCTTCATGAGTACATAAATAACAAGTCAGAGGCAGGAAACTCACAAACAGTCCAATAAGAACAATTCACATCCCGAAGGTTGTGTATTATATAGTGAATCCCTGTAAACATGCAAAAATAAGTAAAGAAACAAGTTAGAGAAATAACATATAATAGTTAACAAACCAGAGAAAATAATTAAGCATAATATATATTTACATTTGTCCTATAGATTCATGATACGAAACGAAGCTGTGTGCGCACGTACACCTATATCACATTGGTTATTAATTTTTTTATCATACAATATATGAAAGCGATTTTGTGTGAGACAGTCCTTAGCGCATTCAAAGTAATTCTTTGGCGCATTGGTCAATTTAAACCTCTTCTATAGTTCACATCTAGCTTTTAAAGCTGGTATTACACGATACAATTTTTGTAATTATTGTATACAATTTTCCCTTACAAGAAAACTTCAACTTCTCCATTTGTTTGAAATGAAATTTTCTTGCAAGGAAAAATTTCATTATTTGCAAAATTGTATCGTGTAATACCTGCTTTACAGTTTTCACTCCCGCAGTGCAGCAATATTAGTTATGTATTTTGTTAAAGCTGCAAATGACCATGTAACTGACGTTGATTGAGCCGTGGTAAAATCTGAACTAAAACAGCTAACGTAATTTATACAAGGTGTGACAGGTGAGAATGCAGATAGCAGGTGTGTAAACAAACCATTAGACAACGTTGTATGTATATAACCTGTGTTATAAAAATGTGTTATTATATTAAATAATACATTATATACATTGGTATAGCAGGAAAAATAATATACACATTCATAATATTAAGCCGGTATTACACGATACAATTTTTCCTTACAAGAAACCTACATTTGTTTGTATGGAGATGAAATTTTCTTGTAAGCCAAAATTGTACATAATAATTAGAAAAATTGTATCGTGTAATACCGGCTTTAGAAAAGAAAATTTTAACTGATTTTAATGGTTATGTTATACCCTAGATGAAAAATTACGTCCTCAACTCATCCTTAATCTCGTGTAATCCTAATATTTTTACCTCAAAAGCAAATCTTATTTCCTCCTCGCTCAAAGTGAGGATGAAATGAAGACAACACTTTTTGATCAAGAAGAGGAAAAAAATACGTAATCTAGTCTTTTTCACCTCTTTTTTCCTCTAAAATGATGCGAAATAGGAGGAAAATAGACGATAGGATCGAGAGCATAAAAGTAAATAAAATATGAAATTTATTTCAACTCGGGTATACCTGACAGGTATATATTTATGTATACCTGAATGCTTGTCAACATGGTATGTATTATATTTAACCTGTGTGACAGTTGTGACGAAGTGCGTTTGACCGGGTCTCGTCATATCACCGAAGTCAAGCAACGTCGGGCCTAATTAATAGTTGGATGGGTGACCATTTTCAACAAAAACCACGTTTCCCACCCAGGGATAAATCGTTGCGCTCTTCCACTATGTGGTTCCCCTGGCTTTGGACCATTGCACTTCCGGTTTATTGACAAAAGATGTTGCGTCCATCCTGGCTGAGGTTTTCACGTTTCCCTCAATCACAGGCAAATACCGGGTTGGATATGTAAGTACGTGGTCGCCCCCGTTCCGAAAGAGCACGCGAAACGCTCAAGTTAAGGTTTCGGAAGGTTCGGGGTTTCAACGTAGTATGTAATTAGTAACTAAAAGTACCCAATAGCCCAATAGGTTTTGATTAAAATATTTAATTATTATATATTTAATCTGTATAAAAATGCGTCTATCATTATAAATTTGTAATTATAAATGTATATTAAATATTACCTTACTTTATTATATAGAAGGAAAATACATAATTCCTTGTAAGCCTGATTATATGTAATATTAAAAGAATGTTCTAACTAATTTTAATGTTTGATGTTTAATTTTATAAGTAGATTATAATATGCCGGTATCATATATATGTTCCAAATTTGCTTTGTTTTAGTTTTATGTCCAATTAATTAATTTTAATATTCAATTATTTTTTTCAAAATGTAACTTAAGCCGTAAACTTATTCAAATTAAAAATATCTAATATATATTAAAATTTTTAAGTGATTATTTATAAAAATTTTAAAAGACACATTAGTAGCAAACAGTTAACCTTTTGATAATTAAGTTTATGAAAAAAAAGTAGAATTAAAATTTCAGAAACTCCAATAATTCTCGTAAAAATGAAATTTTGCGTCTTACGAACTTTATAAAAATCAACGATATTTTAAGTTGTATGTATATATATAATTTTTACTAAAAATGCAAAAAATAGCGTTGTTAATACATTTTAAGCATATATTTGTATGCAAGAATCGCAACACAATGAGAACATTTTACATCAGAAACCTAAAAGAAATATTGATAAAGAACACCCTATATACAAATTTCTTTCCCTGCAGTTTTATATAATAGAGTCAATTCATGAAGGAGTTATTCAGAAAAAAGCCCAAGCGTCTCACTAACCGCGGTTAACACCAGCCTCAATGACAACATTGTTAGTGAGACACCTGGATATCGTCTCTCGTGAATCGCCTCCAGTATTGTTTGATTTTGGTATGAAATTTTAAGACTAAAATTTTCTACGCTATTAATTTTATAACTTCTTTTTTAATTAAAAAATATAACTTATAACTTAAAAGACCCCCCCTCACTTTTCCTAATTCTTTGCTGAGTTAACGTATTAACATATAATAAATAATACTGTGATATTAAGTATCAGTCATAAAGTTTATAAAATCATGAATATTACCACATATTTATAAATATATATTTATATAATAATAATTAAACTATATATAATGCAATGTATATCAATAGTTTCAGTTATGGGGGCCGATACACGAAAAAGTTATCCACGTTTTTCACTCGCTTCAATTAGCCAACAGATTGGCACATGTGACCATGCAGTTACTAGTTCAAAAACTACGTCTACAAATCATCCTTTACACGTTTAAACCTAATCGTATTACGGCTTTTTATATAATGGGTGCGATTCACAAAACAATTAGTCAGGTTTCTAACCACGTTTAACTAGGTGGTTTAACACGTAAAACAGGTATAGTTAAACATTGTTAGAAACCTAGCTAACTGCTTCGTAAATTACACAACTTTTTTCTTCCTCGCTCAAAGTGAGGAAGAAATAGAGACAATTATTGGCGTGATTCACGAATATAGTTATCCAGGTTTCTCACTATAAACCACCTTAATTGTCATTGAATTAAGCTGGCGCTAACCGCGGTTATAGCATGAATGAGAAACGTGGATAACTAAACATTCTGGATAACTCTTTCGTGAATGGGGCCCAATAATATTTCTAACAAATCATGCTCAATAAGAGGAAAGAAGACTCAATATCGTCTTTTTTTCACGTAAATATTGCAAATTGGACGTCAAAAGTAAGTAAAATATGAAAAATATTTCAACTTGGGGTTAAATTAGACGGTTAAAGACGTTAAAAGATGGAAATAATTTTGTTACCTTGAAGAAGCTTGGAGGGTTTCAGAAGCCGGAGGATGCTTGCGGGGCGAGGATCGCTCGGACTGCGGGACGGGTTGGTGTCTGCGCCCGCATTTATCCGCTCCCGCCCCCGCCTCCCACCCCGCGCAACTCCACGCGCAACCGGCGCACCTCCCAACACTGTCAAACATCATCAGAGATCGGGGGTAGTAATCTCACACACTGGGGCTTGAAAAAAATATATGAATTTAAATTACCAGGTGTGACCTGATTTAGAAATTATTAATTCAATTGATTGGAAAGAATGTGTGGGAGGGGGAAATTGTGGTTTATGTCATAAGTATATATAATTATACCCTATATATAGTTGAAAAATTTAATCTTCAACTCATCCTTTACACGTCTAAACCTAATCTTTTTAACTCTAAAGCACATCTTATTTCCTCTTCGCTCAAAGTGAGGATGAAATAGAGACAATATTTCCAACATTTTATGTTCAAGAAAAGGAAAAAAAAAAAGACGTAATCTCGTATTGTTTTCTCTAAAATGGTGCAAAATTGGAGGAAATTAGACGATTGGAGAGTTTAATAGCGAATAAAAGATGAAATTTATTTCAACTCGGGAATAGATTGACCTGATTTAGGTACACTTCTTTTAATTCAACACATTGAAGAGAACGATGAAAGGGGTAAATGGTTTATGCCATGGGTACTCGATCCCATATGTACTTAATTCAAAAAATTTGAGCTGCTTTAGATTTTTTCTTGTTTTGTGTTCATGCAACCATCTTAAAAAAAAAATAGTAATCGGCGTCACCCTCCCCCCCCCCATTTTTTTATGAAAAATTTGTCAACATCATTTGATATTTCGTAAATGAAGGTAATTTTGCTAATTCTTGAGTTGGAGTAAACGAATGATTTGGCCTGCCTATTTTAAAATTTTACTGATTACTTTTACTGTAAGAATTTAATTCAACCAGCATTATAATATAAATACATGGATTAGAGTCATAGCACATTTATATTTTTTTTTTAATTTTATGGGCATAAAAAAAGTTAATATATTGAAACGACAGAACTGCTGAATAATTATTTCATCGAATAAATATACTTTTTAAGTGAACCCTGTTGTAGGGTACTGAATTTAACCTCCCGGCTCTTCGTAGACCCTACCTTTGTGGGTCCCTTCCAAACCGGGGTGACCATGGCTTATTAATCAATTCATCCCAGCATTCGCCTGGTTGTGACTGAGGAAACCATGAAAACCTCAGTCAGGATGGTCGGCAATTGATGGAAGCTGCCATCAATTACGTCCCGGTTGCACGAGTGGGTGTTCTTTAGCAACCGCCACTTGTAAAAAGTTTAGCGGTGCATGGCTGGGATCGAACTTACGACCATCCGATTACTAATCAGGAGCGCATATCACTGCGTCAAGTGTCCGGTCTTTTCATCAAATAAAATTTAAATTTAATATTATTTTACTCGAAAAATAAAAAATAATTATATTTCACGGCAAAAACCACCTTCTCCACCTGTGAGCATTTTTGCAATATATTTGCCATAAGCATATCTTATGGTCACATGTTATAATTTAAATATAAAACGAAGACCTTATTTTACAGCAGTGACGTAGTCAGGATTTGTCCAAGGGGGGGGGAGGTTCTTCAAGATAAAGATTGAGAACAGCCCACTGGGGGGCTTGGGGGGCGTAGCCCCCCAATAGCCCGCCGCAGGCGTGATTTTTTTAGGGACACGCCCCCTTTTTTTAGGGTAAATTTTTGACAAAATACTATATTATAGAGAATGTATGGCCTGTTGCAACCTTTTTAAATTTTATATTTTTTGCTCCCCATTTTTTTAATTCATTTTTTCAATACGTGCACTAACGTAATAAATAAAGCTTTGAGTATAAAATAAGCAATTCAAGTAATTCATCTAATAACCACTTTTATATTATTTTTATTAGTTTCATGACGCGCGATTTTTTTGAAAAAGGGACGTGGACTATAATTTTTTTCGATGAAAAGTTGCAGCAAATTTCTTATATTTGTAAATCGTAAATTATGTAGTTCCAATATTTTTGACACTACTTTTTCTTAAAAAATAGACCACATTTTAAGACGATGTACTGACCAAGGTGCATAGAGGTTTATATCAACCTCTATGCACCTTGGTACTGATGTACGAGCAAGAAAAAATATTTATATTTCAATTTTCAAAACAGGAAAATCAATTTATTACATTAAAAATGCTGTAAAATTAATACATTAAAAAAATTGTTTGTCTTTTTTAACTTTATTAATGAATTTAAATATGTACGTACAGCAGTATTATACATTAGACAATAAAACTAGCAATTGTAAGATGTAATATACCTTCTACATAATTAATTAAAAATAATAAAATACTATATATATAATTTTTATTTTTATGCTGAACATCATGCGGGGAATGTTTTCAACATTTGTTATATTTTAAATTCTTGTCGTTTCGTATAAAAAAACATGAAAAACTTGATAATGAATACTACATAATATAATTATAATACAATAATTATAGCATACTTAAATAATCATAATACTGTACATGGATTTTAAATAAATTAAAGATACTGTATATTAAGGTATCCGGAGAACTCGGAGCGGGGGCAACTGGGAGCCGGACAGCTCGGAGCCAAACGTGTTTGCTAGGACAACTCGGAGCGCGGACAACTCGGAGCGTGGACAACTCGGAGCACGGTCAACTCGGAGCGCGGACATCCTGGAGCCATGGCAGGACAACTCGGAGCGCGGACAACTCGGGGCACGGACAACTCGGAGCCATGGTAGGACAACTCGGAGCGCGGACAACTCGGAGCGCGGACAACTCGGAGCAACGTATAATATACATATTCGGATCAATTTCAGCTATTTCCATCATAATGTCATTATCAATATTTCTCTGCATTCTTATATGCACATCAAGTTTCATATATTCTATAGCAACCATTTATAATTTATTATTATTATTATATTATTTATATTATGCTTATAATGCGGATTGATAAAATGTTCAATCAGATAGGTGTCGTTTCCTTACCTGCCGGCCAACGTGTCGTATGATTCATAACAACAACGAAAGGTGGAGCTTGACCTTTGCCTGCCCAACCTTCATCATGATGACCATTGTTTATAAACTTTGTGATTTTTTATGTTTTTATTACATTACTTCTGAATCATTGATTTCTTCATTAACTAACTTAATTAACTGTAATTTTGTATTATTGTTAATATTGGGCTAATGAACTGAAATATTTTTTTTGTATAAAGTTATTGTATTCAATATTATTATGAGAAATAAATAAAGCCCTTAGTCTTCAATGAATGTTTTGTATTATTTAATTTCAAATATTAGATACACAAGGAACTTTAAAACGACGAATGAGGTGGATAATTAAATGGATAAATTAAGTAGAAAAATATAATTATAAATGGTTGCTATAGAATATTTTATGTGCATATAAGAATGCAGAGAAATATTGATAATGACATTATGATGAAAATGATTCCCGGACAACTCGGAGCGGGAGTTCTCCGGATACCGATGAAAATAGCTGAAATTGATCCGAATATGTATATTATACGTTGCTCCGAGTTGTCCGCGCTCCGAGTTGTCCTGCCATGGCTCCAGGATGTCCGCGCTCCGAGTTGTCCGCGCTCCGAGTTTTCCGTGCTCCGAGTTGTCCGCGCTCCGAGTTGTCCTGCCATGGCTCCGAGTTGTCCGTGCTCCGAGTTGTCCTGCCATGGCTCCAGGATGTCCGCGCTCCGAGTTGTCCGCGTTCCGAGTTGTCCGCGCTCCGAGTTGTCCGCGCTCCGAGTTGTCCGCGCTCCGAGTTGTCCTAGCAAACACGTTTGGCTCCGAGCCGTCCGGCTCCCAGTTGCCCCCGCTCCGAGTTGTCCGGGAATCGTATATTAACGATGTGTTTCGGGGATATAAATTTTTAAAGTTTTTTTTAAGAAAATTTTTCATAAAACTTTATCTAAATCGTATCCATCGAGTACCATTTTTTGTTATTTTTCCCTTAAAATTTACTAAGGTTCAGCTCTCAAGGGGGGGTTATAACACCCAAAACCCCCCTTGTCTACGCCCCTGATTTTACAGTGTAAGAAACGTGACCTCTTTTCGCACCTTTGTCAGAACATATGATATTAAATTTAGAATATTTTTTTACGTTCACTCAAATGACAAGCAGAATTTTATTGTAAATCGATTACTAAAAATATTTTTATGAAATATTTGACTTTTATAAAGCTTGTTCGGAACTTTGTGGAAATTCATCTTTTATTTAAAAATTATTTTGTAAAATCGGAAATTGAAAAGAGATAATGAAATTTTATTGATTCTTATTAATTCTTAATTTGTAACAGTCGTGGCTCTCAAATATAATAAATTTTGTGATGAACTTTGCTACAAATAGTTTCATAATGGAGTATCGACCTCAGTTTTTTTTATTGCAGAAATGGATAGAGGGTGCAAAGTTATGCTCCCCTGATTTTTTTTTCAGATTATTTAGAACCCGGGAACTATTTTTAAAAAAATATTGAAAGTTCTTTTTGTGACGTCACGAGACGCCGCTCCTTAAGAAAAAGATAGGACTTGCCGCCGCGTGACGTCACAAACAGGACTTTCAATAATTTTTCAAAAATACTTCCAGGGCTGTAAAAAATCTGAAAAAAATCAGGGTAGCATAACTTTGCACTCTCTATCCATTTCTGCAAAAAAGGGACTTTTAACTTTAAAGTCTTTTTATGTTCTATGGTTTATATTGATCTGTAATAAAGTCAATAATTTTACTGCATGTAAATTGAAAAATGCCTCAAAATCACATTTTAATAATAGTAATTTAGATACAATATTTCATCAATTTTTTTATTCCGAGTCTCATCAGATCACCAAAGTCAAGCAATGACGAGTGTGGTTATTAGTTGGATGGGTGACCATTTTCAACAAAAACCACGTTTCCCACCCAGGGGTAAATCGTTACACTTTTTCACTATGTGGTTCCTCTAGCTTTGGACCATTGCACTTCCAGTTCACTGGCAAAAGCTGTAGCGTCCATCCTGGCTGAGGTTTCCACATTTCTCTCAGTCGCAGGCAAATGCTGGGATGGATTGAAAGGTCGTGGCAGCTCCCGTTCTGAAAGATCCCTCAAAACACTCAAGTTAGGTTTTCTGAAGGTTCGGGGTTTCAAATCTTAGTATGTATAGTATTAGTAAGTAGAAGTACCCAGTTAGGATTTGATAAAAATAATAGATACAGTTTGCATAAAAAAGTTTTGCTTGCTTATATTTTTTATTGTTTTTTTTTCCAGTAAAATTTATGTACCCAAACTTATATTATAATATGTGTTTTCTAAATAAAAGCCTTTTGAAACCAAATCTGCATGTCAATCATCTTTTTTCATTACGAACGCACAGCATGTAGATGTCATTCCATACAACAAATTCAATATTGTCTTGCTAATACAAGCAGGATAGCACGAACTTAGCTTGTGGACATTTTTACGCAAAATGTCTCCACCCGCATCTCTTTAGATCTGTTTCTAAAAACACAAAAACGATTCAAAAACTAAAAGTACACTTGTCGCCTTGGAATTTTTCCCACTTGCAGCCTTGTTAATGAGTTACCATCATTCCCTGTGTTATTCTTACGGGGCATGCATGGTAATTATGTAATTAACATGACCGAAAATGGAAATTTTCCGAGGCGACGACTGTACATGAACCATAGAGATAAAGGAAAGGAACGCAAGTAAAATCTGATTTTTTTACACATTTTATTTTACAAGTATACACCCCATATGAGCTTGGAGCTCGAGGTGAGGTAATGTGTAGGGATAAGGGACTATATAGGGAAAGGATGGTGGCCACGGCCTGTTACGCGTCCTAGCATTCGCTGAGGTGAGACTGAGGGAACCGTGAAAAACGTCAGTCAGGACGGACAACTCTACTTTTTTAAATAGACCAAAGTGATGTCCAAAGCCTGGGGAACCACACACAAGTGCATCACTGCACTGAGTGGAAAGCGAGATGAATTTACCCCAGGAAGGGAACAACGTAATTTTTACTTAAAACGGTCACCCATTCAAGTATGAACCACGCTTGACGTTGCTTCAACCATTTATGAAGAAAGCATTAATTTAGAGTACAGTACGCCAGTTAGGGTAAATTTCATGATGTTCCGAGGTGTAAATTGTGATTATACATACCTGGAATAAAAAAATATTGAATATATTTTATGTTCCATTACTCTCTAATAATATACAGTGGATTTTATTGAAATAAAAGTGCATTAAAATGCCTCACAACCAATTTAAATAAAAAAAAATTTTATCAATAAATATTTTTATATTTATTCTGCTTGATTTTCAATGGTCTTTTGAATAAGGTTGTAATACCTATATGCCATTATGTAGTTGCATTGTTCCACTAGACGCGTTTTTTTATAAAAATATAAATAATGTCTATTATGACAGCTCACGTCTATACCATTAATATTTAAAAAAATAATAAAATTAAAATAAAAACATTTGTTTGCTTTCAGATTAATTCATTTTAAATGTTATTAATTTAATCGTTTCATTTTTAATACCAAGACTGAAAATTTCAAATAAAACAAGTTACAGAATTAGTTAATATTTTATTTTATTGTCTTTTAAAACAAAAAATGCTGTCACGTTTATCAAAGCCTTTTAAAATTGTATGGTATAAATTGGAGAAAAGTAGGAGAGAAACGGAATACATTTATGCAGTGCACAATTTATTGAACCATAAAATTACAATGGAAATTATAACAAGATGATGAAATATGTAGATAAAATAATAAATAAATAAACAGAGAGAGAGAGAGAGAGAGAGAGAGAGAGAGAGAGAGAGAGAGAGAGAGAGAGACCTTTTTGATGAAACTACCCTACATAGTTGAAAAATTACGTCTTCAACTCATCCCTTACACGTCTAAACCTAATCTTTTTACCTGTAAAGCACAACTTATTTCCTCTTCGCTCAAAGTGAGGATGAAATGAAGATAATATTTCTAACATTTTATGCAGAAGAGGAAAAAAACGTAGTCTCGTCCTTTTCCTTCTTCTTTCCTCTAAAAAATGGTGCAAAATAAGACGAAATTAGACGAGATTAGACCTTAATAGAGAGTAAAAGATGAAATTTATTACAGCTCGAGTGTCCAAATGTTGTATAATTCATGTTATTTTACTTTACGATGATCATGGCGTACCATACGATGATGGCCCACATATATTACGTATATAAAAATGCAGCATTATTTTTTTAATAAAAATGAACATTGAATTTTCTACAAATCCCGAGTTGAAATAAAATTTTTCTTTTATTCGCTATTAAGCTCTCCTCTCGTCCTTTCTCCTCTTATTTTGCACCATTTTAGAGGTAAAAAAGGGGAAAAAGATGAGATTACGTATTTTTTCCACTTTTTGAGCATAGAATGTTAAAAATATTGTCTTGATCATTTCATCCTCACTTTGAGCGAAGAATAAATAAGATGTGTTTTAGAGGTAAAAAGATTCAGTTTAGACGTTTAAAGGATGAGTTGAAGACGTAATTTTTCAAGTAGGGATTCCCGTAATTTTCTGATGCCTCCTGCATTTTCTCAGCAAATTTTCGTTTCATGATTTTCAAGCACAGATGGTCAATTACAATGAAGGATCTCCTATCTGCTCCAGATTTGTGGCTCAACTTGCTGCAGTTGCAGTGACCACTGATAGTTCAGCAAACTTCGTTCCTTAAGGCACCTCCATATGTTAAGAAACTTTGTCTGACCAACATAACAGTTCTCTGACAGCTGTTTAGTTTACCAACATTCTACTTTGGAGAATAAAATACAAAAGTGAAAAATGTTATATATATATATATATATATATATATATATATATATATATATATATATATATATATATATATATATATATATATATATATATATATATATATATATATTATAGGGATATATATTTCAATATAGGATAATGGGTAGAGATAAGGAAGGGAATGGATGAGGACTTCAGCCTGTTACGTGTCCCAGCATTCACTGCAATGAGACTAAGGGAACCGTGTAAACCTCAGTCAGCATAAATCGAAACCTCAGGGAGGTCAAAATGACCCACAAATATTTAACAAGTAGAAAAATATAAATGAACCCTAGTTGAAAAATTACGTCTTCAACTCATCCTTTACGAGTCTAAAAATAATATTTTTACCTCTAAAACATATCTTATTTTCCCTTCGCTCAAAGTGAGGATGAAATTAAGACAATATTTCTAACATTTTATGTTCAAGAAGAGGAGAAAAGAAGTACTTTCGTCTTTTTTACCTCTTTTTTCCTCTAAAATGGTGCAAAATAAGAGGAGAAAAGACGAGAGGAGAGTTTAATAGCTAAGAAAATATGTAATTTATTTCAACTCGGGAATGCTCCAAAAGTCTGAAAAAAATTAGCTATATAAGTCCTTTTATTGTTACCTAATACAAGTATAAATGCCATGGTATAATAAATATAATATATTTTTGCAAAAAATAAATTATATTTATTTTTAAGCGTAGCAGAGTGATTTAACAAGTGGGTTAATTGTTTGACTTCCCCTCTTGTTATAGGGTAAAATTTTTTATATATATTGGTGAAGCAGCACTAGCCGTCACATTTCACTGCATGGCTCATGCATGGTCGGAACCACTCGGGAGTCATTCTGCTCGGCTCGGCCAGTGATGTCCTTCGTTACAAACCGGCTTCCAATGATTGAGAGCGTTACAAACACGACCATGAGACTTTTAAATGTGACGGCTACTGTAGGGTTAATACTGTTTCAGTATGGATAATAATTGAAGTATTAGTTCCTAGTTGACAAATTATGTCTTCAAATCATACTTTACACGACTAAAGGTGGATTCAGATGGCGGCAACGGCGACGCGGCGCGATTTTAACTTAAAAGCTGCGAAATCCTATGCGGCGGCGAATTCGCAGGTAATCGCGTTAATTACGATGCTCTTTTTCTTTTAATCGCCCAATATGGCCGCCAATGGATGTTACAGCAAATGCGCATTAATTCGCGTCGCGCCGCGTGATAAAAACCGCCATCTGAATGCACCTTAATAGTGGATTTACATGGTGATTTTTTTTTACCATGCGACGCGACGCGAATTATGCGCACTAGCTGTAACATCCATTGGCGGCCATATTGGGTGATTAAAAGAAAAAGAGCATCGTAATTAACGCGATTATCGGCAAATTCGCCGCCGCATAGGATTTCACAGCTTTTACGTAAAAATCGCGTCGCATCGCCGTTGTCGCCATCTGAATCCGCCTTAAACCATAGAAAAAAAATTGCTATGTGTAAACCTAATCTTTTTACCCCTAAAACACATCTAATTTCCTCCTCGCTCAAAGTGAGGATGAAATGAAGACATTGGATGTGATTCACGAAGCAGTTAGCCAGGTTTCTAACCACAATTAGCTTAACCACGTGGTTAACAACTGGTACGTGGTTAAGTTGAACATGGTTATAAGAGCCCTAGCTAAATGCTTCGTAAATCGCGCCTATCTATTAATATATCTATTATTTCATACTGAATATGAGGAAAAAAAATATTACGTAACCTCGTTTCTTTCCTTCTGTTTTCCTCTAAAACGTTGTAAAATAGGAAGCGAGGAAAGAGATTAATGTCGATAACAGCTGTTTCTGGGTAACATTATGTCTGTTCTTAAATACACAATCAGAAAGAATCGATTATTTGTGATGAACCTTCTGTACATGGAACATAAGATTCATCACAAATAATTGATTCTTTCTGATTGTGTATTTACGAACAGACCTAATATCAAACGGTTAAAAGAATGAGATTATTTTCCAACCACAGTCGTGCACCTATATCATGACACGCATTTATAGAATAGCTTATAATTACAATTTGCATAATGTTATAATTGCGTTATTTAGTAGTAGACTTGTAATAACAAATTCCAAACTAAAATTAATTAATTAGTAATTTTGTAATAAATTAAACATCACTACAAACTGTATACAACAATTAGCAAATGCATTCCATTGTTGTACCACTTTAATCTTGTGCTTGTGTTTTAGAGGTAACATTTTTAATTAAACTAAAAGAACGTTAACTAATAATTAAAATAAATTATCATAAAAATAATTGTAAGGAAGAGTTATTCAGATTTTAAATTGTATCATTTGGAGCTTAAATTAAATGAAATAAATTTAATTTTAAATAAACCAAAAATAAAATTAAAACAAAATTTGCATGAAATTATAATAGAGTATCGACCTAATTTTTTTTATTGTAGAAATGGATAGAGCGTGCAAAGTTATGCTACCCTGATTTATTTTAGATTTTTTAGAGCACGGGAACTATTTTTAAAAAATTATTGAAAGTCCTTTTTGTGACGTCACACGGCGGCAAGTCCTATCTTTTTCTTAAGGAGCGGCGTCTCGTGACGTCACAAAAAGAACTTTCTATAATTTTTTAAAAATACTTCCTGGGCTCTAAAAATCTAAAATAAATCAGGGTAGCATAACTTTGCTCCCTGTATCCATTTCTGCAATAACAAAAATTGAGGTCGATACTCTATTACCTGCATATTGTATAAACAACATGATTTATAATAATTTTAATCTTTTATTCACTATTAAGTACTCTTTTTTCCTCCTATTTTGCACCATTTTAGAGGTGGGGGGGAATGAAAAAACCCGAAATTATGTCCAATTTTCTTTTATTGAGCTTTAAAATGTTAAAAATATTATCTCCATTTTATCCTCACTTTCAATGTGAACGAATTAAGAGGTAAAAATACGTAATAATAAGGATAAGTGTACCCTATTCGAAAGATTACGTCTTCAACTCATCCTTTACATGTCTAAACCTAATCATTTTACCTCTAAAACACATCTTATTTCCTCTTTGCTCAAAGTGAGGATGAATGAGGATGAAATGAAGGCAATATTTCTAACATTTTATGCTTAATAAAAGGAAAAATGATGTAATCTAGTCTTTTTTCCCTCTAAAATGGTGCAAAATAAGAGGGGATTAGACGAGGAGAGAGCTTTATAGTGAATATAAAAGATGAAATTTATTTCAACTCGGGAAGAAACTGTGTAAACTTCAGCACCTGCATGACAATTTTTTGTAACTTGGGAACGTTTTAATAGCATGTAATAAAAGGATTATATCTGTAATCCTCAAAGTGCAGAAATAATGAGGGCGGATTATAACTACATCACAATTTGAGAGTTTAATTGCTTCTAGTCTTTTATCCTGCGGTTTAATAGATGAAGTATATATTAAAAGATCGTTACATTAGATTCTCGCTAACTAGCAATTATACCAAGGACTTTTTTGTCTCATCCAAGTTGAAATAAATTCCATCTTTTAGTCGCTCTCTCCTCGTCTAATTTCTTCTTATTTTGCACCGTTTTAGAGGAAAAAGGACGAGCTTATGTAGTTTTTCTCTTATTGAGCATATAACATGTTAGAAATATTGTCTTCATTTCATCCTCACTTTGAGCGAAGAGGAAATAAGATGTGTTTTAGACGTAAAAAGATTAGGTTTAGACGTGTAAAGGATGAGTTGAAGACGTAATTTTTCAACTTAGGGCACAAAAGAAGGGGATCGAAACAAGCAAATCGCTATTTAATTAACATTTTAATTTTTTTAAAGATATTTTCTAATTATATTTTTTTTTTGTACAAATACATTGATATTTGGCTATAACTCAGGACTACAACTTTTTTTAGAACTTTTGGAGCAATATTTCCCGCCTTTTTCTCACTTTAAATAAGATAAGGGCTCACTCCCCCCCCCCCCCCACGGTAATGCTAGGGTTGATACTGTTAATGTTTATCCTAAAAGTGTGAACAAAATAATTAAGAGAAACTTTTATCAAAAATCGTATGTAAAAATATTGAGTTCCATCAAGTGCATATTTTATTCCTATAACCACCTTCGTAATTATTGTAACAAACCATTGTTTATAATATCTTTTTGATAAATAATTAATTTTAAATGTATTAATAAGCCTTTTTACATTGTTTAACATGGACTGATGTAGTATCTGATTTTACCATCAGAGCACAGAACGTAACAGCATTTTTTGGCGTTGTTAAAAACACATTATTTTATAATTAATGTTTTCATATTAATACTATGTATCACAGTAATTCATTTTCCATAAGTTACATGTAAATCAACAATAAAATTGTCCCAGAATGTTTTTTCACTTCACCAGACAGACATTACCAACAATATGTTGTTTACTAACAACGAGCACATGCAGAATTTCAAACACACAAGAACATTTTTTATATTGTGTACATGCACAGTGTTTCGACAGCACTCGATTTAGGAGCGAAATGTGAAGCTTTATTTATGTAATGTTCTCTTTTATTTTAATATACATATTATAATATATGAATTAAGAGACTTTTTTGTACGTACAGAACTATACTGTTTTAATCTACGATCATTGCGAAGGAAAAATACAAGCTCCTCTGCTCTCTCTCTCTCTCTCTCTCTCTCTCTCTCTCTCTCTCTCTCTCTCTCTCTCTCTCTCTCTCTCTCTCTCTCTCTCTCTCTCTCTCTCTCTCTCTCTCTCTCTCTCTCGCTTTGTAAATTCAAACCATAATTCTTTATAACACTATAATAAACAAAACGCAAATGGACGCATTACATTATAAAAATGACGTATTGTTTCTTGTATTGAATTTCACTTCAAACCGGAAATGAAACCAGCAAATGTTTTGTTGTAAAATATTATTGTGTTAGAGGTTGGTGATTGTTGTTGCGTGTAACAATAATTTATTTTCATTAAGATAGTGTATACAGTTTTCGATAAAATAAGTGATCCGCGCTGAACCATATATATATATATAATATATATATATATATATATATATATATATATCAGAGTCTTCTGCGCGCAATGTTTCTAACAAAACATTGTTCAATGTCTATCGCGTGGTCCGATTATTGCGTGACGCTTTAGTTCCATTTTGCGCCCGCCAGAGTGACCAGAGGCGCCACCAGCGAGCGGTTTTTGTTGACTATGTGCCATTGTTTAACATAGGAAATTTGCGAGTTGACGCCTAAATGTAACGATAACTTCTAAAATACCACACCAAAATATAAAAAAATATCATTATTTTGTACTACATTGATCCAGGTAATGTAAAAAATAATTATTAGCAAATATTACGGTATTTTATCTTATTTTAAGCACATAGAAGAGACGACGCAGACTGAGGTTGGCGTTTCATTGACTTTTATGTGATTCTATGCAATCATAGATGTTGGACGGGACTCCAGTCACTCCAGTATTAAGGTCTAACAGCATAGAAACTTGTAGATTATCGAGTTACTGCTATATCTTCAGTATGTATAGAAATTCAAAGGTAAAGTTTTAAAACCCTATTATATTGCTTTTTATTTTTAAATAAATCAACAAATGGACACTGGTACGGCTGGTAAGGGCAGCCAAGTCCTGCCAGAACTTGCTAGCTAAAAGATTTTAGTGCTTACAAGCCCTTGGAAACACAGAAATGATATACATTACCTACACCATGGCTATCGCTCCACATTTCTTCGACCGTTTCAATGATAAAAAACCGTTAAAAATTCTTAATTTTTTCTATAAAATTTGCGCGCATGTTTCTTTCCATTTCACTTGATTTTTGAAAACATATCCTCAATTTTTTAATTATTTCCATTAGTTTTTCATGTTATTCATAATGCTTCCCTTGATAATTACCGCTCGCTGGTGGCGCCGCCAGCGGCAAAAAATTGTAAACAACGGAGTTTGTTTACAATTTTCTTTTCTCGCGTTCAACAATCGAAAATTACACCACGCGACAGACATTGAACAATGTTTTGTTAGAAACATTGCGCGCAGAAGACTCTGATATATATATATATATATGCATATACATATACTTTGCCCCACACGCTTTATGATGAACGTAGTACACTATAAAATTATAATGTACCACCGATATCATGTATATTAAATTTCGTCCTTAGTCCCGATTAATGAGCTATCTATATATCCCTACCAAAATTATATGCATGCAATAATGCTCTACCTTTAACTCCATTATTGTATATGAATTTTGATCGGCAGGTTATTGCTCATTATTTCGGATGAGAGACGATTTATTAATGGACAACCTGCATGAAATTTTTTAAAGGATACTTGGATATTTAAGATCTCGAATCTCGATACTGTGATGTTTTCAATTTTTTTTAACCTTCTAAAGGTGGATTTTCATGGGCGATTTCCAGCCTGCGACGTGACGCGAATAAAGCGCATTTGCTGTAACATCCATTGGCGGCCATATTGGGCGATTTCCAGCCTGCGACGCGACGCGAATAAAGCGCATTTGCTGTAACATCCATTGGCGGCCATATTGGGCGATTAAAAGAAACAGAGCATCGTAATTAACACGATTACCGGTGAATTCGCTGCCGCATAGGATTTTGCAGCTTTTAAGTCAAATCGCGCCGCATCGCCGTTGTCGCTCATGAAAATCCACCCTCAAAATCGAAGAGAAAGACGCTGTGACGTCATAGTCATGCAATGTTTTTCCCTATGCTTGTGTGTAAAATGAGTTTAAATAAATTCCATATCTTCTTCGCTATAAAACTCTTCTCTAGTCTTTATTCTGTTTTGCACCATTTTCAAGGAAAATGGAAGGAAAAATTCGAGATTACGTTTTCTTTTCCTCTTATTGAGCATAAAATTGTACAAAATATTGTCTCCAATTCATCTTCACTTTGAGCGAAGAGGAAATAAGATGTGTTTTAGAGATAAAAAGATTTGGTTTAGACGTGTAAAGGATGAGTGGAAGACGTAATTTTTCAACCATCAGGGATCTCATGATGTGACAGCGTTTTACAGCACTATTTTGAAGGTTAAAAACATCTGAAAAAAATGACGAAGTATTATAAATGAAGGTTCTTTACCCAAAAATGTAATTAACAAATCATGCTAGCTTGTCTATTTTGAATATTCATTTCACTGATCCTCAGAATAAGTAATCCCACTTTATACCAAGTAATTATATGTAACACTTGATAGTTCTTTGCCAGATTTGCTGGCGCTGCATCTGGAGCGACAAAGAGATGCAAATTAGTCTTTTTGAAGGAGCTTTTTGATCTCGAGGGGTTCGAGCCCCCGCGCGGTTATTGGCAGAGACTTGGCGGTAAAAGTGAAGTAATATTCAAATGTACAGCCGTCACCTCAGAAAGTTTAACTTTGCAGCCTTGTTAATCACCATGTTCCTCCGTAAGAATAACGCAGGGCATGCATGGTGATTAATAAGGCTGAATGTGGAAAACTTTCCAAGGTGACGAGTGTACACCTCTGGACACCACGAACGTTACTCCTGCTTTGTTTGTAGACGTTACCACGCAGTCTGAGGAGGCGTCAAGAACTATATACTGGGCAGTATATAGTCGTTGAGGAGGCGTGGTGAATCAAAACTCTTTTAATACACGTTTTCGTTGGCGACGACTAATGTTATTTCTTATGAATCGCCGTCAGCGGATACATACGCATTATACACCGTCATGTAAACGTAGTGATAGAGAATTTTTTTAACTCACACAAGTTCTCCAGAAAAAAATTCCAAAGTCAGAGAGAACGCGTCATTTAACATGGGGCCTTACCTGAAAAAAACAACCTCGAATATCTAAAAAAAAAAAAAAAAAAAAAAAAAAATACACCGTTAGGTGGTGTTATAAAAAAAATATAGCCATGTTCTATGGCTCGAGCTTTAACCAAAAGTTGTTTAAAAAACATATGTTCTCGAATCCGTTTTCAAGTCACAAAATCACGAAAAATTCTTATGGCATCAATTAACATGGGAAATTTTCTCGTTTTTTTTCTTTTACAGAAAACTGGGTTCGAGCGATTTTTTTTTATTAATTTTTCTTCTGTTAAAGCTCGGGTGATAGAACATCGACATATTTTTTTCATGCCACCTAACGGTGTATTTTTTCGAGATATTCGAGGGTCATTTTTAGGTAAGGCCCTATGTTAAGCGACGCGTTCACTCTAAATTTGGAAATTTTTTCTAGAGAACCTTATATGTGAGATGGAATTTTTTAGATTTTGGTTCCATATGTAGGAGCACTGGAACTATTTTAAAAAAAAATACTAACTCATTTTTCATTTCTTGACATCAGCTGATCAGGACCTTATACTTTAATATCTTCTTGTATCAAAACGTAGGGGTGGCAAGGCGTACGTAATCATCCCCCGTGTAGACCTTTCCATCTAATCTGCATTCAGTCATAAATATTTTAGCGGCGTTAAAAGCAAGATGGGACGTAGTACATTATCTGTATTATATAAAGCGAGTGGTATATTTCGTAAGCAATCTTATTATAATTATAACACCTATATAATATAGATGTATCTTATATATATAGTATAAAGTTTTATATTTCAAATTACGTTTTGAAGTTTTATATAATTTTATCAGTAACTATAGTTAAAAAGGCTAATAATTTACAACCATCACCTACCTGACTAATGACATGTAATATATTAAAGAAGATTTTGTGACGTCACGTGGTGGCAAGTCCTATCTTTTTCTTAAGGAGCGGCGTCTCGTGACGTCACAAAAAGAACTTTCAATCATTTTTTAAAAGGTGTTCCAGGGCTCTAAAAAATCTGAAAAAAATCAGGCTAGCTTAACTTTGCACCCTCTATCCATTTCTGCAATAAAAAAAATGAGGTCCATACTCCATTGTTTCCTTCAGAACGATGCATATAACGTGGCTGCTCTAGCGATGTCTGATATTTCGAAGTTGATTGAAACCATGTGTATCAACGCTACAATGACGGTGGAAAGTAGTAGAGAATTCTGAATTCAAGCAAAAGATAAAAAAATATATGTAATAAATTATGTAAGGTAGAGATAATGCCGAACAGCTGTTCGACGTACTCCCCTTTGATTAACATGTAAACCTTAACAAGTTCACAGAAATTCTGAAAATTTTTTGAGAGGCAGATATTAGTGCCTAAAAGCAATGACTAGAAAAAGTTTCAAAACAATTTAACGAGCCGATTTTTTAAAAATAAGTTTTTAGTTCATCTCTCCATGGGAAAGCCCTATGCTGAAAATTAAACAAATTAAAAAAAAAAAATCGTCTCGTTAAATTGTTTGAAAATTTTTCTATGCCTCCCCCCCACCTCACAAGATTTATTTATTTATTTATTTATTTATTTATTTATTTATTTATTTATTTATTTATTTATTTATTTATTTATTTATTTATTTATTTATTTATTTATTTATTTATTTATTTATTTATTTATTTATTTATTTATTTATTTATTTATTTATTTATTTATTTATTTATTTATTTATTTATTTATTTATTTATTTATTTATTTATTTATTTATTTATTTATTTATTTATTTATTTGTGTCTTTATTTATTTTTTGCCCTTGCAACATTAATCACTAATCAGATTTGTAAATTTGCCCATACAACCAAAGTTCAGTTTGTCCATGTACCTCGCATGGGCACTTCCTCACTGCCACTCTATGCCACTCGGCGTCATCTGTCCCGGTTTATTGGTTTCAACGATGTCACTGCCCATCCACTGCCACTCAATGTCCCGATGGTCCATTTTCCCATCCCATATCGCGGCAATCCCGCCTTAATACCCGTTTTTTCACCCTTCCCCACTTTTTTCGGCCAGGGGAGAAGGGGGGGGGACCAATTGCTTAGGTAGAAAAATCCAAAAGGTGTGAAATAGGAAATATTTTCAAATCAATATCATTTATAGTTGCTGAAATAAAAAATCTGACATGGTGGCTAATGGAGAAAATTTTCTCGCCGGGGAACACTTGACGCTTTTATCCCTCACTTTATCGACTCTTTTCTTTTTTTTTTGCCTACATAAGAAACAAGTTTTTAATATAGATAATCTGACATTATATACTCATGAAGTGATGAATCTGCTGAAAGCTTCTACTATCAGATTCAAAAAAAGTTGCAATCTTGAATAGCATACAAGTACACAAGGAGAAAGGTATACTTTTATGATTCTCATAGTAACCTATACTTTAAATATTATAGCTGAAAAATTACGTCTTCATTTCATATTTTGCACGTCTAAACCTAATCTTTTTACTTCAAAAATATATCTTAAATTTCCTCTTCGCTCAAAGTAAGGATGAAATGCAGACAATATTTCTAATATTTTATGCTTTTAAAAAGAGGAAAAAAGGCGGAATCTAGTCTATTTTCCTCTTTTTCTTTCCTCTAAAATGGTGCAAAATATGAGGGAAATTAGACGATGAGAGAGCTTAAAAGGTAGAGATACCGCCGGTCACATGTCCCATGTGATTAACATGTAGCAAATTCACAAAAATTCTGAAAATTTTTTGAAAGGCAGATTTTAGTGCTTAACAAGCCATAGAAAGAGTTTCAAAATAATTTAAAGAGCCCATTTTTTTAAATTAATTTTTTAGTTTGTCTCTCCATGGGAAAGCCCTATGCAGAAAGTTAAAAAAAAAATTTAAAAAATCGGCTCGTTAAATTGTTTGTTTTTTTATGGCTTTTAGGCACTAATATCTGCCTCTCAAAAAATTTCAGAATTTTTGTGAATTTGCTAAGGTTTACATGTTAATCAAAGGGATCTACGTCGAACAGCTGACCGGCGTTATCTCTACCTTAACAGAGAATAATAGATGAAATTTATGTTAACTCTGCGCTGGGTATATTATTATATATAGCTGATGGTATTTATAACGTGCGCGCGGTACCATGTGTACAAATCAATGCTTCTAGAATAGCATTATAAGATGATAATATGCTCATAAGGTTGAATATTATATAAGAAAACATTACTAAAACGACTATGTAAGACGATCAATAAGAACCATACACGTTGACATGACGTGAACTAAGTACTTTTGATTGATAGTTGACAGGTAGCTTTGTCACCAGGCGTCATATTGCTTCACAAAGGCGGTATAAACATAGGGAGTTATGTTGCCCAGTGAACAATACCACAGGTCACTAATTACTAATTAATTAACAGGCAAATTATTACGAGTTAATGCTTCAGTGATAATTTATACATACAGAGAAATGTGATATTAAGTCATTAATTAGTAAAATGACCTTTTGTAATATCAAGTTATTGTGTTGCATACAGAAATAATCTATCAGAGTTACTTTTATTCGTTACTAAGCTCTCTCATAGTCTGATTTCCTCTTATTTTGTATACCATTTTAAAGGAAAAAAAGACGAAATAACGTCTTCTTTCCTCTTATTGAGCATAAAATGTTAGAAATAATTTCATCCTCACTTTGAGCGAGGAGAAAATAATGTGTTTTAGAGGTAAAAAGAAGTATAGTAATAACATTAGATTTAGACACGCTAAGTAAAGGATGAGTTGAAGATGTAATTTTTCAACTAGTGTAGTATTAAATACTCAAATAAGGACATTTGACATTAACTTTCTTTTATTTCTTTTATTTCAGCAAATTTATAATAGCTACAGTTCTCTGTTTCAGCAGTAGATTTTTCTTATTTATATAGTACTTAAATTTGCCATTTAGAGTACAATTAAACTCCCATCAAATGTTTATTTATTTAGTTATTTGGGTAAAATATAAGTGGGTACGTCTTGAACCTTTCTTTACACATCTAAACCTAATCTTTTCACCTCTAAAACACATCTTATTTCCTCTTCGTTCAAAGTGAGCATGAAATGAAGACAATATTTCTAATAATTATATTTTATATTCAAAAAGAGGAAAAATGACGTAATCTCGTCTTTTCCCCTCTCTTTTCCTCTAAATTGGTGCAAAATAAGAGGAGAAAAGACGAGAGGAGAGTTTAATAGCGAAGAAAAGATGAAATTTATTTCAAGTCAAATTAAAACACAACATTGCTCATGTAGAAGTAAAATATTTTTTTAAACATATTACAACTTTTGCACATTTATTTTAAATGCAACCGTAACTAAAAAAAATCTAAGATTATTACTGAAAACATATATAAATTTGTGAGTTTCTTTTCAACTTACTGATGTGTATTTACTATTTCTGTATCCGCCCACAACCTCATTCAATAAAACGGTATCAAATAACATGACGTAACAAAGGAGGTCAAAGTAAACAATATCTTTTTGTTGCAGAAAATATAAAGAGTGCAACATTTCTCTGGAATATTTTTAATGAATGAAATTCAATATTATATGATTTCGATATCTTTGTTGACGATGTTATTCAATAAAAAAAAAATTGAATAATGGCGAAAAGATTTTGATTCAAAAGTGAAAAGAAAAATTTATGTTTTCAATATTTATTTCAACTTTATTAAGTATGAATAACAATGGTCTAAAATTTCTGAAAGGTGGTTTATTTTATAAAATCTCATTCTTTTCATCATGATAAATGATAATTATGATACTAAAAAAAAAAATGCAAGTCAAGAATCTATATTATTTAATAATTATTACAAAAAAAAAGTAATGAAAAAAACGAAAAAGAAGCAAAATCAGTCAAATCAGCACCTTTATCCCACTGATTTTTTTTTTTTTAATTTTTTTGATATATATATTTTTTTTTTTCAAGAAAACACCCTTTTAAGTTTGAGGTGGGGTAATAGGTAGGGATAAAGTATATAGGGAACGAATGGTGGCCATGGCCTGTTACGCGTCCCAGCATTCACTGAGGTAAGACCGAGGGAACAGTGGAAAACTTCAGGACGGACACCTCTACTTTTCATCAATGGACCAAAGTGATGTTGAAAGTCTAAATTAATAATATCCAAATTAAATTATTAAAATATAAAAGTGGATTATTACTCGCATTTATACAACGTTTAGGAACAATACTAAACTTTCGAATTGCAAAACTTTTGAAATGTATTAATTTCAATGCTTTTTTGTAATAAAAATTATACTTTTTTTTCTTACTTCAATTTCAAAGTTCATAAAATCCCTAGTAAACTCTTACTTTTAAAAATTTTCGAAAAACTTTGAAATTAAAATATTGATAAAAATCTCTACTCAGAATTTTAGACACAGTAATAATTTCGAGTATAATTTTGTGTATTTATTGAACAACCTGTTTTGAGAAGTCTTATTGTATAGAGGATTTTTTTTTTCTAGTGTTTGTGTTTCAGTCTTTTTTAACCCTTTAAAATAAAGTGATGGTGAGTTCATAGTCATGCAAAGTTTTTCCCTATGATTGAATGTTAAATATTTGCATGACTATGACGTCACAATGTATTACAGCACGATTTTAAGAGGGTTTAAAGAATCGAACATAACTTGAGGTCCACTTTCCAAATTGACACATGACCAAAATGTGTCAATTGCCCCAAAATACCAACCAACCACTTTCCAAATTATGCAATAAAAACATTCATATGTAGGTTGTCAATACATTATGTTTCTAATTTTATCAACTTTAAAATCCATTTCTTTTACAAGTATACACCCTATGCGGGGTAATGGGTAAGGCTAATTTAGGGAAAGGATGGTGGACACAACCTTCTCATCATTACTAAGGGAACCGTGGAAATTGCAGTCAGTACGGTCCCTATACTTTTTATCAATGGACCAAAGTGATGTTAAAAACCTAGAGAACCACACACATAGCTCAAAGCAAAATAGAGCTTTTATTATTGCTACAGAGTGCTTGAAGGACCCTTATAGTAAAAATACATATAGAAATTCAGAGTCTACAATCTCGCCATATAAAAGGTATATAACTTAAAAAGTTCTAGGTCCTACTGTATATTTCATAATAATATCCCCTTAAACTGCAAGTTCTTATGTTGTCATTATAGTATCACATGTTTTGAAATTGATTCTAGGTCAAGAGAAATGTGCTTTGGACACTTCATGCAATAAAAGTCATTGTTGACGTTCGCACTGTTGGCAAGCTATTGTTGTCAAGTCAATAATATTGTGTGCGTGTGTGGGAATCAACAATGAAATTTGTAATAAAAGAATTCCACAATAATTGTACGTGATTTTTCAATAATACTTTGTTTGACGCAAAAACTAAATAATATAAATTCTATAGTGATAGTCGAACAGCAATATATTTGTAATTATGATGTATTGAAGAAAAATAACAAGATTCCAGAACCTTATACGAGTATATTAGTAATTACTTACAATAATTTTTTTATTAACTATAAAGAAAATTCTTTACTTTCTTGTTGATTGCAAAAGTATAAAGGTCGTAAAAAAATGACAAAAAATCTAGACACATTCTTTGTCATTGACAGCAATAGGAATTAATAAGGCAAATTCGCATGATAAATGTCATCTTTTATTCGCTATTAAGCTCTCTCCTCGTCTAATTTACTCTTATTTTGCACCATTTTAGAGGAAAAAAGAGGGAAAAAGACAAGATTACGTATTTTTTCCTCATTTTGAGCATACAATGTTAGAAATTTGTCTCCATTTCATCCTTATTTTGAGTGAAGAGTAAATAAGATGTATTTTAGAGGTAAAAAGATTAGGTTTAGAAGTGTAAAGGATGAGTTGAAGATAAAAATTTTTAACTAGAGATGCGATTTTTGACATACAAGCTGTAAATCTTATTCTACAAGCAAATTCGATGAGGAAAATCGCTCGTTGAATTTTTTAATCGCCAAATATGGCTGTCAATGGATGTTATATGTGATGCGCATTATTCGCGTCGTAGGCTGAAAATCGTCCATGTAGATCCACCTATATAAGAGATTTAATATCCTCATTTATTTTTCAATTTTATAAAAACAAAACTCACCCATTGTTAATTTTATATGCAATATTCCCATAATGATGTTTTTATTATTTTTTAAGATTATATTTTATTTACTAAGATATTATGTCATATAAAAATTTCACAAAGATTTCTTAAAGAACGAAATATAGTATTGCAGCCACGAGCTGCTCGTGTCCACAACATTCGCTTAGGTTATACTGAGGAAACCATCGAAACTTCAGTGAGAACGGTCCTCTTAACTTACGCGGTCATGTGACCTATCAGTTATCCACTCTGGTAAAGACTGAGGAAATCATGGAAACCTTGTTTTTTTAAATGTTTTAAAACATTTTAAAGAACACCCACTCGTACATCCGGGAGGTGACTGATCATTCTGGCTTATATAGAATGAGAAAAACTTTGTTGATGCCTGGGATCGAACTCACGACCATCCAATTACGACGATTTATATTTTGGGACCATTGACACATTTTGGACGACGAATAAGATGCGTATATATTATATATTATTATACCACTGCGTCTAGCTGGAGATGTTATAATTAAGTATTGAAAATTTTTTAGTGTTTTTTTTTTAAATAAGAAAGACCAGAACAAAAATAACGACGTTATTATCACTTTGCAGAAAATAAATAGCAATTTATATTTCATGTTATTTACAAAAAAAGTTACATTACTTATTTCCATTTAAATTACATTTTTTTACCAAGTCTTTGATGATAATGTTCGCATTCACGTCTGTTACATCAGCTGACTTTATCCTGCAAACAGTTTTGTATCTTAATTAACTCTATCGTACAACATGTGTGTTTTTTTTACTACGAGGCCTAGGGAAGAAGCTAGCGTTTTAATTACAAATTCAGACGTTTTATTTTTATTTGTGTTAATTTTTCTCCAAGTTATTTATTTATTTATTTTAAATGTCAGCTATATATTTACAATGGCTTAAGCATTCAAACTTAATGTATGCTATATATCCACCAGAGGGCTATGTATATATTTTTTATATAGCATACACATAGCCCTCTGGTGGAAGGCCAAGACCAGCAGGGGCGATCGTCAACTGTCAAGATATTAGCCGTCTGAAATTTAAAAAATAACACGCAAAGTAATGGGGAGGAAATATTTTTTTAAAAATATTTACCTGATATTATTGAAGGTATCTTGTAGTGCGATACTACTTGAACGTAGTCTCCTGCGTGCTGATTATTTTATTTAGTTGATAAATATTATACTACCTGAGAAATATTACCGTAAAGTCAGGGCGGGAACTTAGTTATATCTTCCAAGCTTTGGATATGTATCATGATGTCACGGAATATTGAAAATGCAAAAAAGTACTTGCATCAACTTTCATACATTATTTTTGATGTAGTAAATAACTTTACTTGATATACAAAGTAAAGAAATTGCAATTAAGTAAAGTGAAAGTCACTCGCTATGAAGAAAGGCTTACAATGTTTATATGACGTCATCGCCAGTAAACTGACTTTTTACTTCGCGGCTTCGCGCATGCGCAGATGTAACAGAAGTCGGGTTCATAAAAGATTAATTAGAGTGTATTAATATTGTTTTTGCGTGAAAAAGAAGGTTGTTACGCAAGATTAGACTATATTAGAGTTAAACTAGTTTCATTTTTAAAACTCTAGCACACAGCGCAATTGTCGTAAACCGCGACCAAAGTGAAGTCCTCTCCCATTTGATTACACGCAAACCTGCTGCTCAGTAGGACGGCTATTGAAAAGTGGGCGCGGTCAGGTCTTGGCCTTCCACCAGAGGGCTATGACGTAGCCATGCGTGGTCTAATTCAAACTTCCCACCATTCGGCTGGCATGTTAGTATATAGAAATTTGTGTTAACATTATACGAAAGCGCTTTTTTTTTCACTCCGAATTCAAATTAAAGGAGGGGGACGGCTTCAGATTTATGTATGTATTTTTATTGTTATTATAAACAATTTAAAATTAATTGATAACACAACAAAAGATGTCACCACATTCTCCTAAGAGTTCCAACAATTTATAATAGAGGCTTCAAATGAGTGCGCTTCGCGATGCTCATTTGTGTTTGTACTTTAAAATGAAGCAAAGTGTATTTTTTAACTTTTCTCTTTATATTAAATTAAGTAAAAAATCTAAATCATGCATTATCAATTGTATTTTTTGTCTAGGACCAACATTCCGCAAGGAAATTTTCCCTAAAAAATCCTAGTGAAAACACGAATTTAATTGGGTGCGTGTTTTTTTACACAGATTTAAATAGGATCATGGGAACACCGTGGTTTTCTTATTGTTTTAATTGTTAAGGATCCACCTTGAAATCACCAACCCTTTGTCCTCCCATTTGCTTACAAAAAAGATTGGGCGCGCACGTAAGATCCTATACGGAGCAATTTTTCGATCGCAAATTGTTAACCCTCTAAATAAGTTATGTTTGCAAATTTAAAATTACGTTTTGGCACTAACCTTTTACGTTTGCTACTGTAAAAATTTTAATATTTACCTCGGGTCAGTTCAGCGCCGATGTGCGGTGGTTGTAGCAGGAGTCAAAATCAGCAAACGTACATGGCGACTATGTAAGTTTTCTGGTGGATGCTTACTATAAAATGTCAAAAGATTACAAATTTTAGTTTACTGGGAAATTAAATTTCAGAAAAAATCATCCTGTTTTTGGTTGAAGTTTCAATTATTTTTTAAAAGTTAATTGAAGTACATGCATGATCTACCAAAAATAAATAAATAAACGAAAAAGCTGAGTTAATAAATTATTATCTAAAAATAGGTCTAGTGCTCCTCCATATATATATATATATATATATATATATATATATATATATATATATATATATATATATATATATATATATATATATATATATATATATATATATATATATATATATATATATATATATATATATATATATATATATATATATATATATATATATATATATATATATATATATATATATATATATATATTATATTATATTATATTATATTATATTATATTATATTATATTATATAAAAGGGAAATCCAAAAAATTCAAATTTGAATACTTCTCTCTCTCTCTCTCTCTCTCTCTCTCTCTCTCTCTCTCTCTCTCTCTCTCTCTCTCTCTCTCTATCTCTCTCTCCTCTCTCTCTCTCTCTCTCTCTCTCTCTCTCTCTCTCTCTCTCTCTCTCTCTCTCTCTCTCTCTCTCTCTCTCTATATAATATTAGGTAACATTAATTACTTAATTAGTAAAATAATGGCAAATCTGATTGTTGTGAGATTTACACCAGGTTCCCTCAATTAATCATGGTAAACTTTAAAATTTAACACAACACTGCACATGAAATTTCCACAAGGATTATTTCCTAGCTTTATATCCAAGCGTGTTCTTTAAGATAGAGATAATACGCTCAATGTTTAATAAAAATTATATTCATGAAAATTATGAAAAGAATTTAAAATGTTTTCCTTTACACACCTTATCAATAGCTAACTTCCATGTTAAATTAGTCACTTTAAAAAATAATAACTCGAAAACTAGCTCATCTTTATATACCTGATATTTTAGCTATTGATAAGGTGTGTAAAGGAGAAAACATTTTAAATTTGTTTCATAATTTTCATGAATATGATTTTTATTAACATTGGGCGAATTATCTCTAACTTAAGAATATAAAATGTTGCAGCTTTATTTAATTTAAATCGTTACAAAAGAAACCACCCAGATGTGTGTGTTTTAATTGACAATTAGCAAAGTGGCTAGCTTGGTGACACCACGGCATCATCACAGCTGACCCCATTTTAGTTACAAAGTTCAAGTCTTGTGCAGGAGTTGTCAATGATCATAAAAAAAACTTTGTTTTACACAGAGAGAAGAGAGACTCGAGGGAGAGAGAGAGAGAGAGAGAGAGAGAGAGAGAGAGAGAGAGAGAGAGAGAGAGAGAGATTATCGCTCTTTATATAATATATATAACTATATAAAGAGCGATAATCTCTCTCTCTCTCTCTCTCTCTCTCTCTCTCTCTCTCTCTCTCTCTCTCTCTCTCTCTCTCTCTCTCTCTCTCTCTCTCTCTCTCTCTCTCTCTCTCTCAAAGTCTTGTGCTCGGCTCGATACAACAATTTACAACTATATAATATATATATATATATTATACAACAGGCAAACCTTATTTATAAATTATTGACACTAAATAATAATACAGCTAGTATAATATATGGCTACATATATACTATAGATTATATTTCATTTTACATATATACATACATGCAGTACGAGGACTATATACTGGGAGGATGGCCTAGGACAACTTATTGAAGAACCTCGATACTCGACAATTCTCGCCAACCTTCGGGGAAATCCACTAAATGAGCCACGTGCTCGGGCGGTTTATTTGAAGAAGTCAAAGATTTGACAGCTTGACAGATTTGACAGATGGCTAATAAAGCGGCATCTTTGACCGCGATATCTTTGTAGCTGACTTTAGGCTAATCAAATGCGCTAGAATAGTCAACGTCATGACGTCACTGGGTTAAGGAAATGTTGGCGCGTTGGCGGCAAAAAAGTTAGGCCGTCCTCTTGTATATAGTCCTTGCATGCAGTACATAAATAAATAGTTATTAAATTATATATATCATGCGTAACTTTTTTTTTAAATCCATACTAAAAGCTTATACTACCATAAACAATAAACACATGACATGCAGCATTCAATTGATAATATACAAAATTTCTAAAAGATATAGCAGAATTATGTATGGTAAATTAAGCTTTATAAATGAATAGAACTTTAAAATGTATTGAGGTTTTTAATACTCTCTATTCATGTGGTGTAATTATAATAATTTTCATTCACAATATACTATCTTGACAATATGGCGGTATGATTTCAATTGAATGCTGAGATTATGTTAATGAGCTTTCAGTATCAATAGCTTTTATGATAAATTTTTTCTTATTATTTCAATCTGTATTTTAATAGAGGCTTCAAGTCAGCTGATTTTTTGGTGTTCTCATGTTTTTTACCTATGTAAAAAAAAATGTGAATTCGTTTTTTGTGTGTTTTTTTTTTTTCAGTTATTTCAATAAGAGGAAGATTTTTTAGGGAAAATTCCAAACCGTCTGTCCAAACCGAAAAATATTCTGGATAATGCAAGATTTAGATTTTTTAAATAATTTATAATTACCGAGAAAAGTTAAAAAAAAAAGTTTGCGTCATTTTCAAGTGCAAAATGGGCCTTAGCGACACAAATGAGCATCGCGAAACGCACTCACTTGAAGCCTCTATTAAAGTATAAGGAAAATGGGAATATGACTTGCGTTCTCTACCAGTTATAATATATGGTTTTCTGATGTTTCTAACGTTAGAAAAAAAAATGGCTCTACTAGAGAAAGCGAGCTCATTTTTACTATATATATGATTGTATTTTCTTTATCAAACCCTAATATTACACTCTATTACTTACTAATTACTCACTAGGTTAAAAACCCCAAACCCTCCGAAACCCAAACTTGAACGTTTCGCGAGCTCTTCCGGAACGGGAGAAGTCACCATCCTGCCATTTGCCTGTGACTGAGGGAAACGTGGAAACCTCAGCCAGGATGGACGCTACAGCTTTTGTCAATGAACCGGAAGTGCAATGGTCCAAAGTCAGGGGAATTACGTACATATTTCTGAATGCTCGAATAAAAAATTATTGAAAGAGTTCGGTTTTGACGGGCACGCCCGTTTTTTGCTACGGCGAAGTCTTGTTCTCTTAATTAGTGACGTCATTATGTAGAATTTCTATATTTAAAAAAAAAATTGAATGACTCTAAAAAATCTAAAAAAGAAATAATAAAATAAAAGTATAGTATTCACACCCGAGTTAAAATAATAAATTTCATATTTTCTTCCTCTCGTCTTTTCTCCTCATATTTTGCATCATTTTAGAGGAAAAAAAAGGGAAAAAGACGAGATTACGTCTTATTTCCTCTTATAAAATGTTAGAAATGTTTGATTTCATCCTCACTTTGAGTAAAGAGGAAATAAGATGTGTTATAGTGCAAAAAAGATTAAGTTTAGACGTGTAAAGGATGAGTTGCAGACGTAATTTTTCAACTAGGGCATGCACCCTCTAAATTCTAAATCCATTGCTGTGATAAAAAACTCGAGGTCGATACTACATTGATAGACAAATATGGCTGCAATTGAAAGCTTCAGTAAGTGCACATAATTTGAGTCACGAAATAAATCTCCCATTTAATTAAATTCATGTTAAATTTGACGGCGTAATTTTGGTGAACGTGACTTAACATTAATGGAGTATTGTCCTCAATTTTTTTTATTGCAGAAATGGATGGAGGGTGCAAAGCTATGCTATCCTGATTTTTTTCAGATTTTTTTGAGACCTGGAACTATTTTTAAAAAATGATTGAAAGTCCTTTTTGTGACGTCACGCGGCGGTAAGTCCTATCTTTTTCTTAAGGAGCGGCGTCTCGTGACGTCACGAAAAGGACTTTCAATAATTTTTTAAAAATAGTTCCCGGGCTCTAAAAAATCTGAAAAAAATCAGGGTAGCATAACTTTGCACCCTCTATCCATTTCTGCAATAAAAAAAATTGAGGACAATACTCTATTGCAAGTTTCCAAAAAAAAATCGCCGCTTTATTACGACATATTTGCAACGTTTCGATAAAATCTCTGCGTCGTGAGCAATATTTGTATCTTCAAGAATGCAAATCCACGATAAGCCAGTCTGATCTTCTAGAGTGCCTGAGACGAGAAAACTGATGTGACAGAAAATCTATAAAGAGTGATTTACTTGAAATTCATTTATAATGTGTTAATTAATATTTTCATTCATTATTTCATCTGAATTGAAGTAAAAAAGTAAATATTTTACAGTATAACAGTTTACGTAAGATTTGACTACGCGCGGCGGCCATCTTGGACGTCTACAACATGGGTAAGATAGGGGGCGCCAGCTTGTCTAGCCTATGTTGGTGCCAAGTCAGGAGTTAACTTAGATTTGTTTAACTGTATATTGAGAACAAATAAAAGCAATATAGGTGGTTCTGTGAGCAGAAAAATTTGTTGATTTTTCCGAAGATACGGTAATACCTATAGCATTGGGAGAATCACATAGACAACAACATTTATATTAATAACATCACTTATATAAAATATGAAGTTGATATTTTTCAATTCTTGTCTGAATACTCTGAATGCATACATTTGATAACTAATTATGGTATAATGGACAACATACATGAAAAAATTTTATTGCAGAAATAAATAGAGGGTACCAAATTATGCTACTCTGAATTTTTTTAGATTTTTTTTGAGACCCGGAACTATTTTTAAATAATTATTGAAAGTCCTGTGATTTCAGTTGGCACCCCTGCAGCCTTAATAAAAAGGATAGAAACTGGACGCCTATTGACGCCTCCAGGGGGCGTGGCCGCACTTTCAATAATTATTTAAAAATAGTTTTGGGTCTCAAAAAAATCTGAAAAAATTCAGAGTAGCATAATTTGGTACCCTCTATTCATTTCTGCAATAATTTTTTTTCATGTATGTTGTCCATTGTCAAATCTGTAAAGCTATGCTGCAGCTGCAGCCGGAGTATTCACGTGATTTTACAATATTAATACTATCAGTTTACCGAGCAAGGTGGTGCAGTGGTCTGACACACAGTCAGAAGGTCGTGCGTTCGAATCCTACTGGGAGAGGTAAAAAGATCGAGAGGTCTGAACTTCGCCTGGTTAGAGACAAGCTCATGCATTTGGGAGGTGTTAAGACCGTGTTCTGACACCGACCATCCTGATTTGGGGTTTCCATAGTTCCCCCTCGTCTATATACATGGCTAATGACAGGATAGATAAATTATGTCGGCCATGGCCGCAGTGCAAACTATAGCACCTGTAGAGAAGACTGTTTTGACGGGACAAGAGTGCGGAGATGCACACAAGACAAAAAATGTTGTACAATTAAAAAGCATTAAAATGATTATAATTTATGATCATTGATTAAATATATACAACAATCTTCATTTAATTAAGTAGTTCGACATTTTTCACCACTAGGTTATCCAACAGGCTTTATGGTCTCATTTCATAACGTAACTCGATTTAAAATTGTACGAACTTTAGTGTAGTTCAGTCAGACACATGATGATGAAATTTTATTATTAAAAAAAACAAAACACTAGTTATATTATTTTTGCGTATTTAAAACTTATTTTACTGAAAAATACCAAAATAATTGAACTTTTTTAAGAGGATTGAATTAAAAATCTGACATTTATTATATTTTTTTGTAAAATTTGTAGGTAGCCAACCAACTTTATAAACCAAATAATATTACATAACTTTTGTCGTTTAATCAAAACACTTAATCCCTACTCTATATAATAATGTGTCCGCCCACTTTTTTATTATATATGATCTGAAAATAACATAGCTAATCCATTGTTAGTATAATTTATTTCTCGTATCTTTAAATAATTTAATTATACTTTATCAGCTCCCGGACACTTTAATACTTTAATTAAATAACAAGCTTGATTGTTTTATCGTCATGTTCATATATTATGTACAGTCCAGCGCAGAATAATTTAGACTGATGAATTCTTGAGACCCTTTGTGTAATTTGTTGATTTTAATTAATTTTAAAACACTTAAGGGTAAGATAACGCCACAAATGTTAAAAAAAATCCTTCACACGAAAATTATGAACAAAATTTAAAATGTTCTCCTCTACACCCCCTATCAGTAGCTAGAATATTAGGCTTACAAATACTATCTAATTTTTGAGTTATTAATTTTTAAAATTGACTAATTTAACATAAGAGTTTCATTTCTCCATGTTAAAAGCAGTCAACTTTAAAAATTTATCACTCAAAAACTAGATCGTATTTGTATACCTGATATTTTAGCTACTGATAGGGGGTGCAGAGGAGAACATTTTATTTTTTTTTTTCAGAATTTTTGTGTGAGGGATTTTTTTTTAACATTGGTGGCGATGAAAAACTACGTCTTCAACTCATATTTTATAAGACTAAACCTAATATTTTCACCTCTAAAACACATCTTATTTCATCTTCGCTCAAAGTGAGAATGAAATGAAGACAATATTTCTAAAATTTTATGCTCATATGCTCAGTAAAAGAAAAGAAGACGTAATCTCGTATTTTTTCTACTAAATGGGAGGGAGCAAAACAGGAAAGAATTAGAGGAGGAGGAGGGAACTTAAATGGGTACCAAAGTGAATACTTTTTTTACATATTCGGGCAGCTAAGAATTATTCTAACATCCCTGTGGCTCAATATTTACGTACGACGCCTGGTTAAATTACAATCAATTATTTAGTTTGAAAAGTGAGTTTGAAAACCGTTGGTTGATTCAAGCATGCCCGCGGCCGCAGCGGCCGGTAATACGACAAGAAGGGGGCGAAGGGGGCGGGAGGAGGTTCCCCCGATTCGCGGGAGATTCTCGTCGTATCAGCGGCTGCTGCTGGAGCGCACCAACTTGAATCAACCAACGGTCATCAAACTCACTTTTCAAACTAAATAATTAATTGTAAAATAACTAGGCATCGTACGAAAATATTGAGACACATGGATATCAGAATAATTCTTAGCTGCCCGAACATGTAAAAAAAGTATTCACTTTGGTACCCCTTTAATAGCAAATAAAAGAATAAATTTATTTCACCTCGGGAATGCTATTTCATTAATATTAGCACCAAATCTATATTTTCTTATAAATATAAAATTTGAAACATCAGTAAAAATGTAATGCCATGCAGGTAATTTTAAAAAAATTTTAAATACAATTTTTTGTACTCTTTGTATCAAGGTTAAGGTAATGTACTAAATTTTTTATATTTTAAAAAGTTTTTATTATTAAATACACATTTATTACATTTTTTCACAATATGCATCAATAGGATTACTTAAGAGGTTCTAATACACCTTCAGTACGTTATTAAAAAATAAAAATTTCAAATTTACTTATTCAGTAAAAAAAAAAAAGTTTATATCCCCTGGATTTTATGCAACTTGCCTAGCATGTAAACAGCACGGGTTACATATACGGTAGGGGCAATAACTTCTCAAAAGCCCTGTTATAATAAATAATCCTCTCTTTACCTCTCTATGCTTTATTGCAATATCCCACAAGTAATTTCATACACTTTTTTTCATTTTTTTGTTGTTATTATTTTCCTTTTACATACACGAAGAATACACCCCTATGAGCTTGAAGCTCGCCGCGAAGTAATAAGAATAAAAGAGGGAAAATATGGTAGCCAAGGCCTGTTATGCGTTACAGCATTCACTGAGGTAAGACTGAGGGAACCGTGGAAAACCTCATTCAAGACGGACACCTATACATTTTATCAATGGACCAAAGAGATGTCTAAAGCCTGGAGAACCACACACAAGTGCATCACTGCATTGGGTGGAAAGTGAAATGAACTTACCTCAGGGAGGGAGCAACGTAATTTTTAATTAAAACGGTCACCCTTCTAATATTACTTGACTTCGGTGATCTAAAGAGGACACATTACCTCATGAATTTCGGAAGGTGTTAAGACCGTGCTCCAACCATCCTGACGGGGTTTCCATGGTTCTCTCTCGTCTACATGGCTAATGCCACCCGAGTTGAAATAAATTTCATCTTTTATTTGCTACTAAGCTCTCTCCTCATCTAATTTTCTCCTATTTTGCACCATTTTAAAGGAAACAAGACGAGATTACGTCTTTTTTCTTCCTCTTCTGCATAAAATGTTAGAAATATTGTCTCCATTTCATCCTCACTTTTAGCGAAAATTAAATAAGATGTGTAGAGGTAAAAAGATTAGGTTTAGACGTGTAAAAGGTGAGTTGAAGACGTAATTTTTCAAATAGAATAAACTAAATCCAAATATTTTGCGATACATTTTACATTCATTAATTGATTGTCACGCACACGCGATGTTTCTCTCGGGATTAATGATGAGGTCCGATCCATTATACTCGACGCCAGTTTATTTACTCAGGTGTGTATTTCTCACCCCTCCTAATCCGGCCCTAATATTAAAATATAACACACCTAGTAGTAACCTTATATATGTGGTTGCAATATTTACTCTGTTTTATTATCATGTTAGTATTTCCGTATCATAAAATTTCATATTTTTAATATGTGTGAATGAAAATAATGAATGATGAAACATAAAATGTGTTCTTAAATTTCTTGTATAAATAATATGCGTAAGGTTGCTAATAAAAAAGGAAAAGCAGTTTTTTTTTAATAAAGAAAATATTTTACGTGTTTATTTATTTCCTAATAATCCCAACCCACCCTAAATTGTTAGTTTCATGAGCTGAAAGCAGATACGGCTACAGATCAACCCCGGCATTTATTTGTGGATGAGGGACCCGTGGAAACTGCAGTCACAAAAATTTTTGTTCAAGGCATCGGAAGTGAAAATATTTAAATCCAGCGTAAGCACATAGTAAAAATACACAAAGATTTACCCCTGGGAAGAAAACATAATTTCAACAATTCAAAATAAAATTATGACCAGATTTTATGATTTTAAAATGCCTAAAACATATTGTACTTCATTACAATTAATTTCATCTTATCCTGTAAAGACTGAGTACATTAAGTGTACATATTGAACCTTATTTTCAGTACTTTTTTCACACATTAAGTACTAATTCATCTATACATAAATTTAATTCTGTATAACTGAAAAAAGAGGGCCAGTAAAGGTAAAAAATATTGTGTTTAAAGTAAGTATTTATAAATTTAGTGTAAACAGATTTATTGAATTTTAGTGTAATCATTACATTTTGACTTTTAATTGTTTATAGAAAAACACCTACAGAAGATCGGAAGTGCATGAAAGGTGACTTATTTTTCAAACACGAAGGTTACTTATAAGTTATAAGTTTGAGATACTTCTTAATTCTGCATCACTGTTCCCATGTATATGCAATTTCCAAATTGTCATTAAAACAGCTATAGAAGCCTAAATCTTATATAGTCACAAAATATTATTCTTCAAAATAACTAGTTTACCCAAAGGCGGATTCACATGGCGACAACGACGATGCGACGTGATTTTGACGCAAAAGCTGTGAAATCCTACGAACAAATTCCACCAGCTACGGCGGCGAATATCACGGTTAATTATCGATACTCTTTTTTTTTAATCACAATTGGATGTCACAGCAAGTGCGCATTATTTGCTTCACGTCGCATGATAAAAATTACCATGTGAATCTGCCTTAAAAGCATGCATTGAGAAATTATAAAAAAAACTGTATTTGAGAAAAGTTTATATTATATGTACTGTTTTTGTTGTATAATAAATAACATGCGATTGTAGGACTAATTAAAATATACGTAAGTTACATTAGATGCCTACATATAAGTATAATTTTAAAGGCATGTTTTTAAAAACTAAAAGTAGAATTTTAAATCAACAGTTGGACAAATTTAATTTTTTTTTTTTTCACAAAACTTCGTGACATGTTTCATATTGTTTTTATGTACTCTTTTGTTTTATTTTAATGAGGGAACATTTAAATTAAAATGTTTTTGTCAAAATGAGAATGGTTTAGAGCGTGATGACGTCATACAACTCATTAGGTGGAGTACACGACACTTAATTAAAAACAGAGACATACTGAGGAAAAATGTTTCTACAGTACATCCATGTAGCGAAGGGATGCTATAAGAAGTGCCTGTAAGAGATAACGCCGGTCAGCTGTTAGACGTAGGTCCCTTTTTGATTAAGATGTAAACCTGAGCAAATTCACAACAAATCTGAAATTTTTTTGAGAGGCAGATGTTTAAGCCATAGAAACAGTTTCAAAATAATTTAACGAGACAATTTTTTTTTATTTAAGTTTTTAGTTTGTCTCTCCATGGGAAAGCCCTATGCTGAAAATTGCAAAAATTAATTTAAAAAATCGGCTCTTTAAATTGTTTTGAATTTTTTTCTATGGCTATTAGGCACTAATATCTGCCTCTCAAAATTTTTTTTTTACAATTTTTGTGAATTTGCTAAGGTTTACATGTTAATGATAGTGGACTACGTGTGATAAGTCGAACAGCTGATCGACGTATCTCTACCTTAATGGTAACGTCATAAAAGCAGGGACCAGTTTCATTGAACGCTCGTTGATCCGAATCTTCGATAAATTCGCGAAAAACGTTCGAGGATTTGGATCCAATATCGCGAAGAAAACGTGAAGAACCACATACAAGTGCATTACTGCACTGGGTAGAAAGCGAAATGAAATTACCCCAGGGAGGGGGCAATGTATTTTTTACTTGAAATGGTCACCCATCCAAGTATTAACCACGCTCGACGTAACTTGACTTCAGTGCGATAATATATATGTTATAAGATTGTAAATAAACAAAACAGTAAGAAAAGCACCAGGCGAAATCTAAAAATTTGATACATGGTATGTTCAAATTTGCAAGAAAAAAAAAAAAAAAAAAAAAAAAAGTGAAAGCAAAGTTCTATAATTTTACATACCGCTTATCTTGTAGTGAGAAAAAGTTGTAAGTAATAAATAAAATTAAATATTCATGTATTACCCATTTTGTAACAATGTTTCATCATCATTAATTCATGTAAAATAAAATTAAGTTAAAATTTATGATAGTTCTATTATAATATATAGAACTTATTACAACACACAAAATACTTAGCCCAAGTTTGGTGTTAACTACAGTCAAATATATATAACATACCTTCCGGAAGTATGGGATTTACGGCCTTTCTATTTATATTTCAGCGTTGTAATTTCACATATAGGTTCCTAATTTTAAAACAAAACCATCTCCAAATTTTCAAAACTGAATTACAAACAGAACAGACTCAAATGTCTCACTTCCGGTAATTTTCGGAGGGAATCTTAAACTAATTTGACTGTAGGCACGTTAATCAAGGCTTGACATGTACCTACCTGCAACTTACCTCAAGCCTTTGTGAATTATTGGTCTTGCGGAAACACGATACCAAATTTAAACACAGAATGCAAATTCTAATGAAAACCTATCGCCCTCTATATGTATTATAATCAAAGTTTAATGGAGGTATATTTTATTATGTACATCTTTGATGGATGTGATTTTAAGGTGGATTCACATGGTGATTTTCGGCTTACGACGTGAGTAATGCGCACTTGCCGCCATATATGGCCAAATATGGCCGCCATATTTGGCGATTAAAAAAATATCGTAATTTAAGCGATAATTGCCGCCGCAACCTGACAAATTCGTTCTCCGTAAAAGATTTCACAGCATTTGCTTCAAAATCACGTCGCATCGCCGTTGCCGCCATGTGAATCCGTCTTTACCTGTTCTAACGTGTGAATAAAGTAATCAAAATGTTGAACCTTCTCTGCAGTAATTATATTATGTAGAAATCTAGCTATTATAGCATAAGATTTTCCCAATTACAAGTAAAGGTAACATAATTATCCCACCTCTCCCATCAAAATTATATACTAAAACTTACACACACAAATAAATTAAATATTAATAATTATTTAATACCATTAATTCAATGGAAATGTTTTCGTAAACAAAATTCCATTCCTTTCTCAAAGTTTATATGACTAAATATTTAGATGTATTTGAATGATTTTTAGTAAGCAAAAGAAAATGTAATTTGTAACATGTTTTTGAAATCTTTGTAATATTTACTTTTCATTCACATGTAAAGTTGATTCCGAGTATTAAAAGTTAGTTATATTTCGATGTTTTTAATGTCACACAGATTTTTTCAGTGAAATATGTCTTTTAAAAATTGGTTCGGTTGATGAAAAGATGAAATGTTTGATTTAATTTTAGACAAAGTATAAAAAGAAAAAAAAAAAGATACTGCCCTAGTTGAAAAATTACGTCTTCAACTCATCCTTTACACGTCTAAACTTAATCTTTTTACCTCTAAAACACATACATCTTATTTCTTCCTCGCTCAAAATGAGGATGAAATGAAGAAAATATTTCTAACATTTTATGCTCAAGAAGAGGAAAAAATACGTAATCCTGTATTTTTTCCTCTAAAATGGTGTGAAATAGAACAAAAGACGAAAGGAGAGCGTAATAGTGAAGAAAATTTAAAAGTTATTTCAATGGTATGCATTTTAATTATTTTCTTTGAAATATTACTCCGTGCGTTGAGATGAAATAGGAAAACAAGATAAATATTATTTATTTATTTATTTTTATTTTGGAACTTCTTTTTGGTTGTACAAGACAAACATATGTTCAAGTCAAAATTGGACAAAATACAACATAAAAACATCAAACTTAAACACATTTACATAAGTTATTTAACACTATCAAACACAATCACTGACAATAATAATAAAAACAAAATACAAGCCAAAGTCACCATTAATACTGATAAATTTTAGTTTATGTGGAACATACATATATATACATATATACATATATATATACATACATATATATATATACATACATACATACACATACACACACACACATATATATATACATATATATATATATACATACACATACACATATACACACACATACATATATGTATATATACACATACATACATATATATATATCAGTCAATACAATGTATATGTAAATTTATAATTTTGTTTATTTTATAATCCTGATAATACTTTTTCAGACATTTTATTACTCTCAAAAGCTTTAATAGAGTAAAACTCTTTATTGATCAATACATTCTTTAATTTTGTGCGAAAAAGTTTACTGGTTTTTATTTCTTTCAAACATGCTGGTAAAAATTCATAAAATTTTGCTGTTTGATACATTGCACAGTTTTTGAAAAATTGTGTGTTATGTCTTTCAGTAACTACATTCGATTTATTCCTAGTATTATAGTCATGATAGCCATCATTCTGAACATAAAAATTTGGATGATTTTTTTTGAATGAGGCACAATTTAAAATATAAATGCAAGGGACAGTTAACATTTTATTAGCCTTAAAATGTGAAACACACGACTGTCCTTTTGGTATTCTTAAAATCGTTCTAAGTGCTCTCTTTTGCAAAACAAAACATCGATTCAATAGTTCCGATTTACATCCCCAATTTATTATGCCATATGCCAAATGTGGATAAACATACGCATAATATATGGTTAGCAAGGTTTCATGAGATACATGATTCCTGATTGTATATAACATAAAATTGGCCGAATTTATCTTCTTACAAATCGCATTTACATGTAAAGACCAATCCAAACTTTCATTAATGTGTAGACCAAGAAACTTAACAGACTCTGCTCTTTTAATTGTTTTCCCGGCTAATTGCAACAAATAACTATTCAAAGGGATTTGTCTAGGGGAATGAAATTGGATGTATTCGGTTTTAGTTGAATTTAATATTAGCTTATTATTTGTACACCATGTATGTACCTCTTCAATAGTAAGTTTAATCTTACGAATTAATTCATCTTCGGCTTCTGCTGTGATTATAGCTGTAATATCATCAGCATACTTTACTAATACCGCATTCTTGACATGATCTGATAAGTCATTTGTTCCTGTATTAAACAATGTGGCTGACATTTTTCCTCCTTGAGGAATTCCAAGTGTAATCGGTAATTTGTCTGATTTATATGTAATATTTTGGCCGTTAGAATTTGAATTTAATTCAACATATTGTTGTCTGTTAGTTAGATATGAATCTAATAGATTACGACTCGAAACTCCTATTCCCATGTTATCAAATTTATTCAATAATACATCTTTATTTAGACTATCAAACGCTTTAGATAAATCAAAAAATATTGCAACGCAAAATAGTTTATTATCTATTGCCATATAAACGTGGCTTAAAAGATCAAATAGTGCTGTATCAGTAGAACGGTCTTTCAAGAATCCATGTTGACAGGGAGCAATTAAATGATTTTCTGTTTGATAATCCGTAATTTGATCGTCTAATGTATTCTCAAATAATTTGCCAAAAACAGATGTATTTGATATTGGTCTGTAATTATCAATAATGAAAGTTGGGCCTTTTTTATGAGTTGCATAAATCTTAGAATCCTTTAAACAATCAGGAAATATACCATCTGATATTGAATGGTTAATTAAATTAGATAAAGGGACAGACAAAACAGAAGCACAATATTTTACAACAGTATATGGTATTTCGTCTGGGCCAGCTGCATACTTATTAGGAAGGGATTTCATTCGATTTAAAATATAAATCGGGTCTATCGAACTAAAATTTAATTTCGTTTTACTTTTATCAGAATCGACAATAATTAAAGTATTAGAATAATTAAAAGGAAATTTTTCTGTTATTATATTTTCAATTGTCTTGACAAAAAAATTATTAAATAAATTGCAAATTAGTTTGGGGTCTGTAATCGTTACACTATTTATACATAATTCATAATTATTCTTATTATTAACATTTGTTTTCTTTGTTTTGCATTCTTTATTAATTATATTCCACGTAGCTTTAATTTTATTATTAGCTCCTTTTATTTCATGGTCATTCTCTTTAAATTTAGCGGTGGCCATATTTTGTTTATAAGATTTCATTTCTTTTTTATAAGTAGACTCTAAATTTGGGTCAGTAAATTTTACATCATAGTGTAAGCGTTTTAAAGAAATCCCTTGTTCGTAAAGATGGGGGTTATTGAGTATCCAGGAAGGTTTATTTTTGTTACTTGAAATTTTTCTTTTAACAACAGGAAAAGCCTCGTTGAAATGATAAATAAAAATTTCAAGAAATTTTGACCATCTCTCATTTGAATTGAGATCAGGATTTAATAAATCATTCCATTCTTCACGAATTAATAGGAGCAGAAAATTATCTAAATTGCATTTGTCAAATATTCGTTTATAATAAAATTGTTTTTCTTGTATTTTATCAATGTTCTTCGAGTTATTTAATGTTATTGTGACTATAGTATAGTTATGGTCCGACAGAGTTGTTTTTTCAGTTTTATAATTAGTATTAATAGCAGATGTACTTTTAATAATATGATCAATTAAAGTAGCCGTTTTCATTGTTTCTCTAGTAGCGGAACTATTAACAATTTCCAACTTGTATGAGTCCAGTATATCTTTATATAAAATTACATTTGCATCATCAATAAATAAATTAAGATTTACGTCACCCGCAATAATAAAAAAATCATCATTATTTTTACAGTATTTAATTAATTTTTTGCATAACATTTCAAATTCTTTTAAGAATGGTTTTATACTATTTTCTGTGTTGTCAAAATTCTGAATTTTTTTCATCACTCTAGATATATTAGGTGGGCGATATATAGAAGCAAAATAAATGTTTGTTGTATTGTTAATTACTAATTTCGCTATGCAGCATTCAAAAACTGATTCAATGGATTTTATTTTAATATCATTTATATTTGAACCTTTACGAGATAGAATTACTACTCCCCCACATTTTTGAATATCTCTACAGTAATATGAAACTATCATAAAATTTTTAAAATTTATTGTTATAATTTCAGATTCATTCAGCCCATGTTCACATAATATAATTATATCACAATCAACCATTTCAAGAAAATACTCAAATTTTGGTAATTTATTTTTTAGGCCTGGTAAGTTAAGCTGAAGAATTTTAATATTACATGGGGCTGAGTGAACCTGAACATTAAGTTTTTTTTTTGTTGGGCAATTTGGTGGAGATACTGTTTAGTGTACTGGCACGGAGCCGTGATCTCACAGGGGAAGATTGTGTATCTTCCTGAGAATTTTTAATGGGGGATTTCAATTGAGATGCCAGATTAAAATTATCAACATTTGAACTCAAAACATTATCATTAATAGTATCATTTTTACTAATAATGGATGGTGAGACAACAGATGAAATTTCATTAATTGATTTTTCTGAATTAATTGCACTTTTCTTAGCAGCGGTTTCATCATTTTTTAATAGATCATTTGTAAATTGGAATTTATTATCTAAAATCGTTAGTAAAAAAGCTTTGAGTCTTGGATGTAATGAGTTCAGATCTATAATATCTTGATTCAATTCAAGAGAACATACAGGATCTGGTAAGGGTGGTCCTGATTCAGGCAAACTATTGTTTACCAAAACAAGACTTGACTCCTCACTCGGGGCAATACCGTCGTTCGCCGGAGCGAGGCCTGACTCCTCGCCCGGGGTGGTACCGTCGTTCACCGAAACGAGGCCTGACTCCTCGCCCGGGGTGGTACCGTCGTTCACCGAAGCGAGGCCTGACTCCTCGCCCGGGGTGGTACCGTCGTTCACCGGAGCAAGGCCTGACTCCTCGCCCGGGGTGGTACCGTCGTTCACCGAAGCGAGGCCTGACTCCTCGCCCGGGGTGGTACCGTCGTTCACCGAAACGAGGCCTGACTCCTCGCCCGGGGTGGTACCGTCGTTCACCGAAGCGAGGCCTGACTCCTCGCCCGGGGTGGTACCGTCGTTCACCGAAGCGAGGCCTGACTCCTCGCCCGGGGTGGTACCGTCGTTCACCTGAGCGAGGCCTGACTTCTCGCCCCGGGTATTAGACATCTGCTCCTTCGTGGCTGGCACTGGCAGTCCCTCCACCCTCACTATGTCAGGCGTGACAATTGAGGGGCGGGTACTCTCTCGCAAGGTAGAGGTCTGGCATTGCCCGGAACTTACAAGGACCGCCAGGTTATTAGAAGGAGGGGCCCTAGCGGTAATGACGTTTGCTAGAGTAGATTGGGCTGATTCCTCAAAGAGTTCTTTAACAGCTGTTTCATCATCATTACTTGCAACTTTCTTTGCTAATGTCTTCCATCCATAATAAGCAACAATTTCAATGTCAAGATCTTTGAACACTGAAATAATGTCTTGTTTTATAGTAGACCAGTTGAAACCGTCTCTGCCACATGCTAAACGAGGAATTGCGAGTTTTTTTATACTTAAAATCTCACAGATATTTCTTAAATTTTTTAATGCAAGTAGTATATTTGAGTGGTCAGGATAGCTGTTATGGACAGATTTAGTAACTAAGTAGAAAATAAAACTGTCATCTGAAGATAAAACAGCTACTTCACCAGTATTTTTGAGTTGACTCTTTAAAAAAGGGGTTTGTCCATGTTTTTTTTTAAATTGAGTTGCAACTCCACGTCCTTGTTTAAATGTTTTATCAACGCAGTGGGCGTAGGATGTGCCTGGTGGTGCGTCAAACAAATTTCCTTTCTTTTCAATGAAACGGAAATTTTGATGTTTTCTTTTTATATTATGGTTATTGGTATTTTTCTGATGTAAAGTCGGAAAAGACTCATTATTAATATGTTGTAGTACTGAAAATGAGTTTGATGTTGGTACTGTCGCACCCCACGGATTATAAGGAGGTCTTGGGGGGCGCAATTGGGCACCCTGGCTTTGGCGCGGCAGCTGGGTAGGGTGCGGTCGCTGAGCGCTCAGTTGGTGTTGGAGCGGGCGACGAGGTTGATACTGACTTACAACGTGCTGCCGGCGTGTCTGCTGCTGGCGTGATTGCTCAGATTGTTGCTGCTGCTGCTGGCGTGATTGCTGCTGCTGCTGTGGCACTCTAGTGAACGACGTCGGCTGAGGTGGGCGTTGTTTTGTGTAACCAGCCGTCCTCCAAGGTCGCGAGAATTGAACTGGTGACCTGTCATAATCAGCTGTTTGTATATGACATTGATGATTTGAATTTCCCTCATTATTAAAGTTATTTGCAGAAGAAATTCCATTTCTTTCATTTAACATTAATTTAATAGTGCATTTAATTTCTTCTCTAAAGTCAGTAAATAAGTCCTTAATATTATGTTGAATTAATTTGTACATTGGATGTACAGTCAGATCATTTGATAGGCTTTCATTGGACATATGTATATCAGAATTATTTTTATCATAATTAATAAATTGTGAGTTAAAAACCTCCGGTGTAGTTCTAGCAGGTGGCGGCCAGTGTGGTACGAGCGGAGAGCAGAACTGAGGTGTAGCACGCATGGAGCGTAGGTCCGTCATGATGTTGTTCTCAAGAGAATATTTATCACACCTTTATATTTAAAGTTCAATGCACAGGACACTTAGTAGTAATGTATCACTTAATAGAAAAAAACTTCAACTTTCCGATGAACAGACTTTCTTTTTAATTAAATGATAGATAAAAAGGTTAATCTTTAAAAATTACGGAGCAGTGAAAATATTGTAGTTAAGCTCTCAGGTGCTGCCACCTACCTCATATATATATATACTTCGATTAAAGAAATATGATCACGAAAATAAAGAAGGTTGATATCGATGTGATTGATTTATTTTCCAAGATATATTAAAAAAAAAAATAACATAAAATGATAAAATTATTGAAAAAAAATACAATAAAAATATTTTGAACGCTGGCATTTTTTTAACATTTCAATAATTTTTTTCTATTAGGAACTATATACATGTATATACATATGATACCACTTTTAATAAAAACATACTATCGTTAAGTATGTAATATTTGACACTTTACTCACTTATCAATATTTTATAATTCTATTATGTTGGCAAAGAAACTCAAATTCGGGCAACCTGAAGAAAATGAAGCATGAAAATAGGCCTGGTGAACTCCCAGGTAGACAATCAGTAGATCTTCTTTCATACACTTGCTGGTACACAGGTACGGATGCAGGGGGGCAGGGGTAACTTAAAATACCTTTATTGGCATTTCCACCACTTCAATCTTTTTTAACATTGAAATTTAATTATGGGAAAGAGATGTCCCCCCCCCCCCCCTGAAATTTGTTCCTGGATCCGTGCCTGATGTGGTGCAAGTACAGAAACTTTTTTTCGCGGGTGTACAGTCCAAGTGTACAGAAACTTGTATTTGCTGGTGTACACATTCATCCAGTTGTACAGAAACTTGTATTTGCTGGTGTACACATTCATCCAGTTGTACAGAAACTTGTATTTGCTGGTGTACACATTCATCCAGTTGTACAGAAACTTGTATTTGCTGGTGTACACATTCATCCAGTTGTACAGAAACTTGTATTTGCTGGTGTACACATTCATCCAGTTGTACAGAAACTTCTGTCTGCTGGTGTACGTCGGTTTAATAACTTGACTGCGTGAGAGAGAGCAACAATGTGGTCTGTGTCCCACGGCGATGAAGACTCCAGGATGGAATTTCAGTCACGATCAAATCAAACCTCCTGATACCTCGGGCAATATGTGGGTGTGTAAATAAAAGTAATATTGAGTTTCCTTTTTTATTATTAATGTGAATTATTGTTTCTTAGAATTCTGTGTTGTTGATTTATATTATATTATATATATATATATATATATATATATATTATTAGTGTTATATTTTAATAGTAATAACACTATAGCCCTCTTAAAACACTATCAAAATCGTGCTGCAAAATGCTGTGACGTCATAGTCATGCAAATATTTAACAAGCAAGTATAGAGGAATGCGTTGCATGATTATGACGTCACAGTGTCTTTCCCTCGATTTTGAGGGTGTTAGAATTAGTTTTTTTTTATTTTTTTTTAAAAATTGACAATACATAGCTCGATGTCCTTAGTCCATTGATAAAAAGTAGAGGTGTACATCCTCACTGATGTTTTCCACGGTTTCCTCAATCTCACCTCAGTGAATGCTTGGACGCGTAGCAGGCCGTAGTAACCATCCTTTTTCTCCCTTATTCTACCCAATATAATACCCGGCCTCGAGCTCTAAGCTCATATATAGAGGTGTATCCTAGTAAAAAAATAAAGTGCTTTTCGAGGTCTGCATGGTTAAAATATAACACCATTGTCACACACAAGCAAATACATGCACGACAATGAAGCTACCATTCTCCTCGTGAATCATTGAACTTTTTGGCCATGGTAGACACGGAGGTCTCTAGTTTAACAAATAACGTGATTTTTAAATTTCCCGCGCTTGACTCGTAAAAATATCGACGTTTCTTGCGCTTGCGGCAACAAGTGCGAGATAAAAGTTGTGGATACTTCCAGTAGGTGGCAGCACCAACACGCAAGCGAAGACGACCGACAAGGCAGCAAGTGGCCCTCTCTTGATGAGAAATGTACACCTCTGGACACCACGAACGTTAACTCTGCTCCATGCCATGCAGTCTATAGAGGTGTGATGGTTTTGAAGTTTTGGGATGTACTACAGATTGGGCCCTCTTCTTATAATACCTCCCACAGAATTTAAATCTATATACAGGGTGTTCACAGAAATTGTGGTGTTCACAGAAATTGTCCCGAATTGACAGGCAAATTAAAGTATGAAGCAGGATGGTAACATGAACATGTTATACATCAAATTAAAGCTCAACAATCAACATTTTCAAAATTGTAATCAAAAAAGCATTGTGTGGACTTGTGTTCTTTTGAAACGAAAAAGGAACAAAAATGGCCGTTTCTGAGCTCCAAACTCCGTAGAATCAGCTGTCATCTCAAGGAGATTGTCCTAATTTAATTATTCGCTTGAATAAAATTTTACCCACACAATTTACCACAAGGTTTCTCCACATGAGCATCGTTGGTACCCCCCGGCACACGTCCAGACGGGCCTCCAGTTCTCATCACCACAATAATCAAAAAGTTAATCACGCCGGCAATTCTGGCAACGTGTATCGAGAACTGGAGGCCTGTCCGGGCGTGTGCCGGGTTTACTAACGGTACGGTGCTCATGCGGAGAAGCCTTGTGGTAAATTGTGCGGGTAAATTTTTATTCAAGCGAATAATTAAATAGGGACAATCTCTTTCAGATGACAGCTGATTCTGCGGTGTTTGGAACTCAGAAACGGCCATTTTTTTTTCCTTTTTCGTTTCAAAAGAAAACAAGTCCACACAATGCTTTTTTGCTTACAATTTTAAAAATGTTGATTGTTGAGCTTTAATTTGATGTATAACATGTTCATGTTACCATCCTGCTTCATACTTTAATTTGACTGCCAATTCGGGACAATTTCTGTGGACACCCTAGCTGTACTTCTTTTTTTTTTTTTTTTTTTTTCAGGGTCCTTATCACTTATTATAATAGCTTAGAGATTGAGGCGGGGTAGTCATGGGTATAGGGATAAGGAAGGGAAAGGATTAAAAAGTGGTTATGGTCATTCACATTCCCTGATGCAAAACTGAGGGAACTGTGGAAAACCTCAAAATAAAAGCAAAAAAAAAAAAAAAAAAAGTGTGGTATACTGCTCCAAATTTGAAAAAATTGTATACTTTAGTTAGCCAAAACGTAATGCACTTTCGCAAAAATATTAGTGAGTGATAGAGCGCGGAAAAAGTCACATTTTTTTCGAAAAATGCGCCTAAATAGTCAACTTATTTTTGGAAAAAGTCTACAAAAAATTCACTTTTTTTAAAAATAGTCTATAAAAAAGTCACTTTTTTTTTTAGAAAATGCAGCAAAAAGGGGTTTCAAAAGTGATATTTAAAATTGTTTTTAAAAGTTTTATTTTTTTATACTTCTTTACACATGCAGACTTCCCTTACACAGACTGAAATCTTTGTTTCTTTACTTCCTTTTTTTTACAATAAAAAGATCTGAAATGCACTAAAAATATGTCAAAAAGTCATCTTTTGCCAAAATAGTCTAAAAAGTCTTTTTTTAAATATGCTCATTTTAATCCACTTCCGGAGATCGGTGGACATCCTAAATGACAACAAAATAGTCCTCATTTGCACAAAGAGGCAAAATGACTTTTTTCCGCGCTCTAGTGAGGAAAAAAACTTTAATGATGTTTTAACAAATACATGTGATTGAAATCAAGCTTCGTAGCTTCGTTTCGACCACCCTCTTCCCCCCCCCCCCCCCGCCTTGGTATAACGTAGGATTCGGTAGGAATAAAAAGTCCTTGGTAATGCTAGGATTTATACTAAATGGTAATAGTTTGTTGATTTTATCCTACAATTATACGGTACTCTTGTGATAAAACGTAAAAAAAAAAGTCTCAGTACAGCAATACAGCAAAATATTGATGCAAAATAATTATTTAATTTTGTTCACCACAATGTAGAACATTTTCAGTCCTTAAATTTGTATTCCCGAACCCATCACACATTGCGGTGCGATATTTAATTAAACATGCCATGATGATTGTTAATTATTAATGAGCTTATTGTATTACACCCACTGTATCATATAATGTCACATTGTTTTCCTTCCAATGCAGAGTCAATAGTAAAGACAAATATTTTAATTGATATTTTATATTATATTATTTTAAAATATAATTCAAATTTGCCTACGTTTATTTAATACAAATATTGTGATTAAAATAATTTATTTTAGATAATTTGTGAAATTGTAATTGTTAAATTTATTATACTAATTAATGTAAACTTGTTACCTCTCTCTCTCTCTCTCTCTCTCTCTCTCTCTCTCTCTCTCTCTCTCTCTCTCTCTCTCTCTCTCTCTCTCTCTCTCTCTCTCTCTCTCTCTCTCTCTCTCTCTCTTTCTCTTTCTTCAGCATATTTACTTTAAATGTATGAACACAAAAAAATACAAAAAGTCGTTATAATTATAAATATGATTAGTTAATAATTATATTATACTAGAGTAATATAATTAAATATTTTAGAATATTTTACAATCAGAGTTAAGAGTAGAATGCTCAAATTCCTTCAACTTTCAGTAACAAAATTTATAGTGGGAATGCATGCGGATCACTATATCGACCGATCATCAAAGTCAAGCAACGCCGAGCGTGGTTAGTATTTGGACAGGTGAGCATTTTCAACAACAACAACATTAACAACGCTTCTTTCATCCCAGAGGTAAGTCATTATGTTTTTCCACTATGGCACTCCCCTGCATGGCTTTCTGCATGCAGAAGTGCAATGCTTTTTGCATTGCACTTCTGGTCCATTGACAAAAGTTCCATTCTGGCTGAAGTTTCCACATTTCCCTCAGTCACAGATATTGAATAGCTGTAACTGATTTCGTTAAAAAAAAAAAAAAACGTGAATCAGTTAGGGTTTCGGAAAGAATGTGTTGTAAACTTAATATTAGGGATAATTAGTAGAAGTACCTAATTATATTGCGGTGTATATTATATAATATAGGGAGTTTCATCACCATACCTGCCTGACGGTATTGAAATTATTACATAATATAATATGAACACACGTGTATACATGTATTGTATATACACCAATTATAATATACAGTATATCTACCTGCAATGTTAAATTTCATTAATTAATTCAGGTAGGATTGAATCGCAGAATACTGTACGACGTAGCTTCATTTCAAATTATAAACATAAAGTAATTAAAAAATAATACTACATAAGAGTTAAATTATTATAATGTACAGTATATAATAATTGCTTTTTAGTATTGAAGGATTTTTGTACTTTATTATTGTTGTTTTTGTTATTGAATTCTATGTGAAAATTAATTATCTTTATTGTTTAAATAACATTTTTGTTTAAACGTTCAATTAAACAAAGGAACCGTGGAAATCTCATTCCTGACACCATACATGTATATAATACTGCATTTCTAATGGTTCCAACAATCAGTGGCACTCAATGACATAAAAAAACATATAAGACACTGGGGTGCCATGGACTTACTTCATAATTTAATAAATTAATTAAAAGTTCTGCTTCTATGAATTATTTTATGGGAGTGTCACAAAGAAGAAATTAAAAAAATAAATTGGAAAAGTTTAGATAAATTGAGGACATTTTATTTTTTTTGCAAATCTTAGATTTTTTTTAATTAAAAATATAATATTCCAACTCAGATTATAGTAATATTATTATAATAAAACTAATGTATTATTATTTAAAATATATTTTTCATTGTTTGGTTTTTCATTATAAATACAAAAAAACATTTTTTTTTAATTATTTTAATTGAAAACGAAAAAGTCAACAGAAAACTTTCTTCACGATTTGATGAAAACAGAGCAACACAAAAATAAATTGTAATTTTTACTTCATTGCAATCTAGGAGATAAATTTATTAGTTAAATAAATAAAGTTTTTTGTTGAATGCATTTTGACTTAATAAAAGAACTGATACCAAACTAAATTTCCTGTTTTTAAAGTGTTCGTCGATATTGAAACAAAAATTAATTAATAATATTGTGGATTTGAGAGTTTTAATTAAAACCATATACCGATGCAATCTGAATATTTATGTACAGCAATAATTTCTTTTGTTGCCAAGAATGGTTGTTTTAACTTTATTATAGGGCTGCTTCACAAAGGATCGCATGATTTCACAGCGTATTTAGATAAATAGGAACCGATGCGATTAAGCACACAGCTTCGTATCTTATACCTTCGTATGATAAGTAGAGCACGGAAAAAAATCACATATTTTTCTAAAAATAGACGCCTAAAAAGTCAATTTATTTTTGGAAAATAGTCTACAAAAAGTCACTTTTTTAAAAAAAATAGTCTATAAAAAGTCACTTATTTTTAGAAAATGCAGCAAAAAAGCGTGTCAAAAGTGCTATTTGAAAATTTGAAAGTGTGTTTAAAAGTTTTATTTTTTTTATATTTCATTACACAGACTTCCCTTACACAGACTGAAGTCTTTATTTCTTTACTTACTTACTTACTTCCTTCCTTTTTTTTTTTTTTTTTTTTTTGACAGTATGAAGAAAAGAGCTGAAATGCACTAAAAATATGTCAAAAAGTCACAGAAAGTCATCTTTTGCCAAAATAGTCTCAAAATCAGAGTCTTCTGCGCGCAATGTTTTTAAAAACATTGCGCGCAGAAGACTCTGCTCAAAATCCAAAAATGGTCTAAATAGTTTTTTTTTATATGCTCATTTTAATCCACTTCCGGAGATCAGTGGACATCCTAAATGACAACAAAATAGTCCTCATGTGCACAAAAAGGCAAAATGACTTTTTTCCGCGCTTTAACGATAAGAAATTTAGAACTGGCCCTAGTTGAAGAAAATTTCATCTTGTATTCGCTATTTAAGCTCTCTCCTCGTCTAATTTCCTCCTATTTTGCACCATTTTAGAGGAAAAAAGATGAGATTACGTGTTCTTTCTTCTTATTGAGCCTAAAATATTATCTCCATTTCATCCTCACTTTGATCGAGGTGAAAATAATATGTGTTTTGAGTTTTGACGTAAAAAGACTCACAAAAAAAAATGCATTTAGACGTGTAGAAGATTAGTTGAAGACTTAGATTTTCAACTAGATACTTCTAAATGAGATACGTACGATCGTTTCCTTAGAATCGCATAAAGGCGGATTCACATGGCGATTTCAAGGCTGCGACGCGAATAATGCGCACTTGCATCCATTGGCAGCCATATTTGGCGATTAAAAGAAAAAAAGCATCGTAATTAACGCGATTCCCAGCAAATTCGCCGCCGCATATATTTCACAGCTTTTACGTCAAAATCGCGTCGCATCGCCGTTGTCGCCAACTGAATCCGACTTAAATAAGAAGCTGTATTTAATCTGTTTTACAAACGTAATTTTTTTCATGTTTATAAAAAGAGACAGTAACATTTTTATGTCACAGTGCAAACATAAAGACAGTTCAAGAGTCATTAAGTCACTCAAGTACACACAAAGATGTTTAAAAATATCCGCGGGCAACGTACACGCCTACAGTCTGTGAGGAAAATTGACTGTTATTTAAACATAACAATTGCTTAAGTAAACATTAAAACTATTTTATGATAAATAAAAAAACGTTGTTTTTTTTTAAACAAGTTTCATAGGCAATATCGGTTGTACGTAGGTTTTTATTGGAATTTAGGGATTTTCTCAGTAAATTGAGTAAACTCAAGTTTAAATTAAGATTTATAAAATTGTTTTAATGTTCACATAAATTATCAAGAAATTGTATTTTTTTATCGCCACTGAATTGAGCATAATGAACAACCTTCATGAAAATTATTAATTGTATATTTGGATAGAAAACATCGAGTTATGTATTGTCAATTTTTTTACAATTTTTTAACCCGCCAGCAACCTTAAAATTAAAGAAAAATTCACTATGACGTTATATAGTCATGCAAACTATACCCTATGCTTACATGTTAAATAATTGCATGACTATGACGTCACAGTGCTTTGTAGCACAATTTTAAGGGTATAGGTTACAACAAATTAAAAAAATATTGACAATACTCAAAGTTCTCTATCCAAATACAAAAATATCATTATGCTAGACTTTGTGCATACAGTATTCCCATGCATTTAATTATTTTTTTTTAAACCAGAGTTCGGTAAAATAAATAATCAGCCTTAATGGGTGCGATTCACGAAGCAGTTAGCCAGGTTTCTAACCACATTTACCTTAACCATGTTTAACTATACCTGTTTCACGTGTTAAAACACCTTATAGTTAAACGTGGTTAAGGTAAACATGCTTAGAACCCTGGCTATTAACTGCTTCGTGAATCGTACCCATTCATACTAATTTTACAGTACTAATTAAACTGAAGTTTCCGAAACCCTAAAGGTTTATATATAATATAAGCTTTGAATTCAGCCGAGGAAAGATTCAGCCCAATTTAGTATATGTAAATTCAATTTACATATGTAATTTTCGTAATCCTGGCCGCACTGACAGAGCCAGAAAGTTGGGGTGAACTTACTGACCAATCAGAGATTAGTAGAATAGAATAGAATAGAATAGAATAGAATAGAATAGAATAGAATAGAATAGAATAGAATAGAATAGAATAGAATAGAATAGAATAGAATAGAATAGAATAGAATAGAATAGAATAGAATAGAATAGAATAGAATAGAATAGAATAGAATAGAATAGAATAGAATAGAATAGAATAGAATAGAATAGAATAGAATAGAATAGAATAGAATAGAATAGAATAGAATAGAATAGAATAGAATAGAATAGAATAGAATAGAATAGAATAGAATAGAATAGAATAGAATAGAATAGAATAGAATAGAATAGAATAGAATAGAATAGAATAGAATAGAATAGAATAGAATAGAATAGAATAGAATAGAATAGAATAGAATAGAATAGAATAGAATAGAATAGAATAGAATAGAATAGAATAGAATAGAAATTTCTTTATTAGGCGATGTTTGGCCCGACAGGCATTCTTACACATAACCTCAGATACAAATTAGTTTCGGCTCAGGATTACAAATAGTACTCCTGAGCCGAAAACAAAAGCTTACATTTTAGCCTCATTTTATGCATTTTTACAGGATCTTTAAAAAAACTGAACTGTCGTTACGGTCTAGCTAATCTCTCCCGGCATTTGCTAGTGACTAAGAGAACCGTGGAAACTTATTGTCAGGATGGTCACTCGGAAATGCATTAGCCCAAGATCATGGAAACCACATGTATAGAAAAGCGCATATTTAATGATCTACCCTTGGCTAAGAAAAACATGATTTTTTTATCAGGCCGCCCATAAAACTAAAAACAATTAACGCTCGGCGTTGTTTGACTTCAGTGATCTGATGAGAAATGATACTCTGCTACACTAGCTCCCATTAATTGCGTTAATTTTTAAAAATCTCAAATACAGTACAAAAAAAAGGGGGCACCATGCATGTGAAAAAAAAAACTTCTAAAGAGAAATATTGAGATTAATAATAAGTTATTTTACTAACATATTTTTTGATACTGGAAAACAAAAACAGAACAAATCAATTTTATTTCTTAAGTAATACAAAATATAAAAAAAAAAACAGAATGATCTCGTCCCTCGTCCATTATAAACTATACCTGCTTAACCATAATTTCGATGCAGTAATGAGCTGCATGTCTGTTATTTCAGATGAACTCAATTATGAGCTGTAAATCAGTATAAAATAAAGCTCATAGTCGCGCTTACCTGAAAAATTAGATAGCTTATTAATGCAATGAAATCGTGATAGTTCATTATTCCGGATGATTTGTATACTATAATAGTGCCGCAACTCTAGAAAATCATATAGGAAAGAGTGGTGTTATGCAATACTCTCATATATTTATGTGCAAGGTTTGTACAGTAATTATCATAATATTTCTTCACGACACTCCCCATGTTAATTTTAACTCACTTACACGATCTTATGTCATAATTTAATTAACAAAACATGATGCTCTTTAGACCAACACGTCTAGTGGGAAATGTTAAGTGTAACGTTAAAGGAACATGCATTTCCAATTATCTTCATGAACCATTAACATTTTCATTTTTATAAAAAAAAATGTAATACATTTGTGCACTTTAACACAAAAAACAACTTTATAATATCCGTTTACATAATACTTATATAGGATTCTTTGGATATAAATATATAGCATTTATATATGAAATAATATAATACTATAATCCGCATTGCTTGCCTCCCTCCTCTCTCTCTCTCTCTCTCTCTCTCTCTCTCTCTCTCTCTCTCTCTCTCTCTCTCTCTCTCTCTCTCTCTCTCTCTCTCTCTCTCTCTCTCCTTTCTTTCTGTTCACTGTTTCTCTTATTACTATTTTTCTCTTATACTTTGCCGCTTACATGCTCATATTATTTTTATTTTATTATTATCTTCTGAAAATTCAATATTAAGTAGAAAAAAGAGAAACATGGGAGCTTTGGAAAACAGAAAAGGCTGTAAAAAAAATAAATAAATAAAAAATGAACAGCAGTGTCTATTCACCTAATAAAACAAAAACATAGAAATTAAGAAACTATATAAATATACTTTATAAGATATCATCTCTAGTCCGGGATAATGAGCTGATGTCTGCTTACCATGATTTCATTGCAATAATGAGCTATCTGGTATTTCAGGTGAGAGCAATTATGAGCTTTTTATCTGCATAAAATAAAGTTCATAATTTTGCTCACCTTAAACAGCAGACAGCTCATTATTCCGGACATGGCTTGAATTATATAAATAAAATATAAGAAGAATGAAATAATTAAGAAGCATAAAATGCCCAGTATAATTAATACAAAATGCTAATGATTAAAATTGCATAAGGAAGAGAGGCATTGAATTAAACATCTTAGCAGCTTTCGGAAAATAAGAGATAACGCATTTGACACTATTAGAATCAGCGTAAAGAAAAAGGATTTCCATTTATTTTAGTGCGATGTTGAGAATCTATTATATACATTGTACCTGCATGCCTCTGCTTCCATTTTCAACTTTTTTCCTTTGTCTTTAATTTAGAAAATTGTTAGGGTGTTTCTGTATCTTTCCATAAGCAAAGAATATTTTATAAAATATAAGAGGTATTAGAATCTTAGCGGACTGTTTCCACCCGTCGACGTACTACAACATAATCGACGGGTGGAAACAGTCCAGTAAGATTCTAACACCTCTATTTTATAATGAACCCTCGTCAGAAAACCTTCTTTAAGAACATTTTATGTTGTCATTTAAAACCATATTGACACCGGCACACTAAAGTGGCATCAAATTTCCCCACCCATATCTTAATCATCTCCGTTTATTTACTCTTTATAGTACTCAAGTCTAATTATTCTTCATTATTTTACTTTATCTGTTGTAATTTTTCTTTCCCTGTTATTATTACTACAGTCCAATTTATATATATTCCCTCCGGAAGTAGCCGGAAGTGTAGTTTTTTCCAATACATTTCAGCGTAGTTTTTTGACACATTTATCACAGTTTATATTGCCAAACACTGCAAAGTTTAAAGACTAAATTATGGTCACAATTTGACATTTACGGTTGTTAAGATATAATAATTCGACTGTATTTTCTTGCTTTGTCCACCCTATCTCGTTTGCATTGCACCCCCCTGGTGTGCCTAAGTTGTGCAATGAATTAAGTGAGCACCGCAAATGTCGGGTCAACGGTTGGCCTTGTACGTCACGGGGGGTCTAGGATAATCCAAGACTGAATGGAAAAGTCGAGTTATGTCTTTTCTGCACGCCGGGGGGCTCCGTGTTAGCTCCAACCATCAATAACTTATAGAAACCCCCGCGAGAGGCGCCACTTATAATATAACTTGGTATCGTTTAATAATATGAAATATAAAAATATAATTTTAATTACATTTTTTATTGATTATTATGTTCAATCATTAATAATCATGTTACTCAATTTAAAATAAATTTCATATTTTATTTGCTATTATAAGCTTTTTTCTCGTCTAATTTCCTCTTATTTTGCAATATTGTAGAGGAAAAAAGACGAGACTAGACTTGAGCATGAAATGTTAGAAATATTGTCTGTGTTTCATCCTCACTTTGAGCGAAGAGGAAATAAGATGTGTTTTAGAGGTAAAAAGATTATAGGTTTAGACGTGTAAAGGATGAGTTGAAGACGTAATTTTTCAACTAGGGAACTATTTTGTTAAAACAAAAACTGTACTAAAAAAAAGTTGATAAATCATTAGATTGCGTATTTGATTACAGTTAGATAAGAAGCCAATCCCCACACCCGTCCCCTAATTCCTCTTCTTTCATCGCCTCATTGCCCTTTGTAACCTGAATCCTGGGGAACTATATATGATACGGATCACAAACTCCAAAGAAACCGACGACGCTTTTTCTCATCTTTCGGAAGAAACTAAAACGTCTTGGAAGTTCCATTCCTTCACCTCGAAGTATTATCAAATATTCCAAATTTACTACACACAACATGTGACAGCGTGACAGCGAATTAACCCTAGCTTTACCAAGTTATTTTTTTTGTCACAAGAGGGGGGGGGGATGTCAAGACGATCCGTTCTTTAAATCACATGTTAAAAAATAGGTACAAGTTTTTTTCTCACTATTTTTTTTTGCGGAAATACATATAAGCTGGGTGGCTAGCTAAGGATTTATATTTATATATTATTTTTTGTTCAGATTTTAAAAGCAGTATTTTTTTAGTCTTCATTTATTTTTTTTCTTTTACCTTTAAGAGCTTACAGCTCACGGCGAGGTAATACAGGTCTTTCACCATACGTCACAAAAACATGACGTCACGTGAATGTAGGCAAAAAGCACCTATTTAACATGGTAGTAGCATACCATTCAAAAACTATTTATTTTCTGCGATATGACAATTGTGGTACCTTTGACAATTATTTTATTTGATAGATTGAAATGTCAAGTAAATGGAAAAAAATACAATATTTGTCAATGATATCTGTGAAAAATACAATAAATCATTAAATAAAATGTAAATTGACTCCAAATTTCACGTCAATAATGACCATTTTACGACACTTATGCACTGTTATTGACCCTAATATTCTTAAAAAAATTCAGCCAATCACCGACCATTGCTTTCCCCGCGGACTTTTGAATACGAAGGGGAAACGGCACAACAAAAACTAATGATAAAGAAACTAGGTAAAATAAAAAAAAATGTATATGTTCAAGTTATGTATATTAATTTCTTACGTATATATCATTGTTAAAAAAATTAAAAATATGTTAAATTAGGAGCAATACAAGTGATTCTAGTTTCCCCTAAGTACCTATACCTACTGCTGAATGTAAACAACAACAAAGCCAAGCAAACACTGTATAGGTAACGATAAAGTAGGGAAAGGATGGTGGCCATGGCCTTACGCGTCCCAGCATGTGAATCTCTCGTGAATCTGAGGAACCTCCTTCCATCCCCTTCTTGGCATATCAGCGGCTGAATCAACCAACGGTTATCAAACTCACTTTTCAAACTAAATAATTAATTGTAAAATAACTAGGCATCGTACGAAAATATTGAGCCACAGGGATATTAGAATAATTCTTAGCTGCCTGAGCATGTAAAAAAAGGTATTCAGTTCGGTCTACCTTTAAAAAGTGTTCTGGGTCGTTGAGACTAAACGCATAAACGCAATGCCAGATTTTGTTCCATTTTTTTTTAAATGAATTCACGCTGCTTTTAAATATTGTCATTTATAAAGCAGGATATTATATATAAAATTAAATTAATTAATATTAGAAAAAAATGTTGTGCAAATTATAATTTATTATTTTATTGCAACATCTTTTGATGAAATTTTTTTATATGGAACAATTTCCTAATAATAATTTATGTATAATAATTATATTCTAAAATTCTAATTAATATTTCATAATTATTGTGAAAAGAAACAATGTCTAAAAAAAAAATTAAACTTGTCAAAGAATTTAAATTATCATTTTTTTTTTTTATGAATGTGATTTTTTTCTTTGTTAAATAACGGATATGAAGAACAATTATTAATGTTAATAATTTATTATTACATTTACAAACATAATTAAATTGTTTTACTTTGTGTTTTATAAAATTACATCATTTAGTTTGTTCATATTTCATTACTAAACACATGTCTATATCTACTGCACAGTACAATTATTTGCAATGATGTTACAACGTATTGTTGTTAATTAAAGGTGAACAAAGGTCATTCACCCCGAGAGTGAAACTGAGAGAAAGTGAGGTCGTTGACTCTAGTGACGTCACAGTTGCAACCACGAGCTGCAAGGACAAACTTGATATTGTGCACACTTTATGAGATTCTGCTATTAAATAACAACCGCTCATGGTTTAAACAGTTTGAGTTGAGAAATATCATCCCTGAGGGAGAAATATATTATTTAACTGGATACCCTAGTTGAAAAATTACGTCTTCAACTCATCCAATACACGTTTAAACCTAATCTTATTAGTTATTAGTGTTATTACCTTTAAAACATATCTTAATTTCCTCTTCGCTCAAAGTGAGGATGAAATGGAAACAATAAGGGGCATTCACAAAGTCTTAAGGCCACATTTAAGGCTTGATAATTTAAAGCTCGATTTTAGACGTGTTTTTTAGACCCAAAATTTCTGGTCTTAAATTATTGAGCCTTAATTGTGGCCTTAAGGCTTTGTGAATGCCCCTTACAATTTCTTACATTTTATATGCTCAATGCTAAAATGGTGCAAAATAAGGGGAAATGAGATAAAAGGAGAGAATTATAGCGAATAAAATATGAAATTTATTTTAACTAAATTGGGTAGGAGAACAACTTTTTACCTAAATATATAGAAATAGTTTCTGAATTGAGCTAAAGAGAAGGGGGTGGAGGGAGACAGATACAGAGGTGGGGAGAAATGAGAGAGCTCTTTTGTATTTCATTGTTAAAACAGATTATTATGTCACACAAATATTTGATTATAACATTATAATTCTGAATTCTGATATTGTATCGATTGGCATACATAATCATTATCCTCACACAGTGATTCAATAATGAGTCTGCTATTATATTTGCAAAAAAAAAATATATATATATATATATATTTCTAATATGGTTCATATTTTAATGATAAGTAAGTCAACAAAAAACCTTATTGACAATAGAAAAAAGAGTGGCATGAGTCCGATAGATCACAGAAGTGAAGCTATGTCAAGCATGGTTATTACTTGGATGGGTGACGGTTTCAAGTAAAAATTACTTTGCTCCCTCCCTGCCTAAAATTTTTTTTTTAATTAAAATTTATTTATTGGTCATTTTACTTGTACAACAATCAACATTATATATCATAATCTTATCGATTGAAAAATTCAAAAATTACATATGTAATATTCTTCAAGACCTAACTTCAAAAATATTTTACTTTTCCAAACATTTTATCATTAAAATTATTTTTATTATTATTAAACATATAATATTTATTATTAATTTGAATATTTTTTCTTCAAAAACAAATTTTATTATATGTACTTATAATTCAAAACAATAGATATTGCAATTACATTAAGGAAACACATGCAAACCAAAATACGTTTTTTTTTTTTTTTTTTTTTTTTTTTTTTTTTTTTTTTTTTTTTCAATTTCAATTTCCCTAAGGCTCTAGAAGAACAATGCAACACATCCCATCTCCATTTTAAACTTTCCCTACTGAAATACAAACAATTGCCAATCTTCAATAATGTCCATTACCTGAAACAAAATGACTTTAGTATGATTGCATGATTTCGTTTTCCACCCAGTGTAGTGATGCTTTTGTGTGTGGTTCCCCAGGTTTTGAACATCACTTTGGCCCATTGATAAAAAGTAGAGGTGTCCGTCCTGACTGAAGTTTCCCACAGTTCCCTCAGTCTTAACTCGGTGAATGCAGCGACGCGTAACAGGCCGTGGCCACCATCCTTTCCTTCCCTTTATCCCTGCCCATTACCCCGGCTCGAGCTCCAAGCTTATAAGGATGTAATTTTGTAAAATAAATAAATAAATAAATAAATAAATAAATAAATAAATAAATAAATAAATAAATAAATAAATAAATAAATAAATAAATAAATAAATAAATAAATAAATAAATAAATAAATAAATAAATAAATAAATTATATTGTATTGTATTGTATTGTATTGTATTGTATTGTATTGTATTGTATTGTATTGTATTGTATTGTATTGTATTGTATTGTATTGTATTGTATTGTATTGTATTGTATTGTATTGTATTGTATTGTATTGTATTGTATTGTATTGTATTGTATTGTATTGTATTGTATTGTATTGTATTGTATTGTATTGTATTGTATTGTATTGTATTGTATTGTATTGTATTGTATTGTATTGTATTGTATTGTATTGTATTGTATTGTATTGTATTGTATTGTATTGTATTGTATTGTATTGTATTGTATTGTATTGTATTGTATTGTATTGTATTGTATTGTATTGTATTGTATTGTATTGTATTGTATTGTATTGTATTGTATTGTATTGTATTGTATTGTATTGTATTGTATTGTATTGTATTGTATTGTATTGTATTGTATTGTATTGTATTGTATTGTATTGTATTGTATTGTATTGTATTGTATTGTATTGTATTGTATTGTATTGTATTGTATTGTATTATATTATATTATATTATATTATATTATATTATATTATATTATATTATATTATATTATATTATATTATATTATATTATATTATAGAGGAATAGAGGAATAATAGGTTTTTGCAACTGACTCGCAGGCAAACTTTCAAGCCCCTGAAACCAGCAACTTGTTGAGCAGGTTTGTGCAACTAGTTGCATATCTTACAGGCGCTTCTTCGTCTCACAAGAAATCTTAACGTGATATCCTGTCCACTTTCCTTCGTTGATTTTATTTCACAAAATATTTACATCCTGTGTATGTACTGCGTAGAATGTTGATAATAAATTTTGTTTTCATTTCTCGTAAATTTAAAAACAAGCTCGCGAGGATCATACGAATATTTTTACTCTCCAACATTACATATTTATATTCAAATGCAGTTGTACTATAAATTTATTATCTGTTACATTTTAAATACAGTGGACACCACGAACTTAATTTCTGTCCTGTTTGTTGACGTTACCACGCAGTCTATGGAGGTGTGGTGAAACAAAACTATTTTGGTATTGATAGACTGAGTGCTCTTCTTACCTCACCCGAAATTACAAATCTTCATCTCTCTGTCTATTGAACCTGGAGCTCTAGCAAGTGAGGCAGGAGTAAAGGTCCAAAGGTGTATAAGTTTAGGTCTCAAATTCATTAGAGGTCATTTGACCTTCCCACCGGAAGTAGTGTAACCGGAAGTGACGTATTTGGAGTTGATAAAATGATATAAATTCAGAATCCTATCACCACGGTATTTTTCTAAGAGTACACAGTAGTTAGTAAATATAAAATGCAAATTTAAGCCAAATTCACCAAGGAGCGTCACTTTAAGCGCTTTAAAAGACTCTGATTGGTTGAAACTTGACACGTGACACTTATTGAGAAGCTTATCACGGCAACAAGTGTCACGTGTATGAAAAAATTGACGCTGCATTGAAAATTCGGCTTTAGGAAAATCAAGCAAGACTGTAAATTTATTTTTAACTTTTTTGATGCCTGCCTAATCTTCGAATCTTAACCTTGTGAGTTTTTTTTTTAGGTTAATAAAAAATATATTAACCAGCAAAATCTTGCGGTATACTGGTATACCATTGCTAACCTCTTTTTGCTTAAATTCAAATAATGATTCATGTTCCAAAAACAAGATATGCCAACAATATATTATTATTTATTTTTATTTATACGTTTTTAATTTTTAATAAACCCTAGTTGAAATATTACGTCTTCAACTCAGCCTTTATATTTCTAAATCTAATTTTGTTGTGTCCTTTTAAATAAAAAAACACATCTTATTTCTACTTCACTTAAATTCTCTTCAAAATTTAATGCCTGATTTAGAGGACAGTAGACGTAATTCACGTAACCTCATTTTTTTGCTCGGAAATGGTTCAAAATAAGAGGACAAAATGCCAGGAGAGATGAGAAAAGTGAATAAAAGATAAAAATTGTTTCATATATATATGATACGATTATATGTAGTCACAGTTTCTTTTAGCGTATCAAAACATATCACTATATAAACAAATATATGGAGAATGGACAATTTGCATGACATTTTTTTATTGCAGAAATGGATAGAGGGTACCAAATTATGCTACTCTGAATTTTTTCAGATTTTTTTGAGAGCAGGAATTATTTTTAAAAAATTATTGAAAGTCAGTTTATGACGTCACGGGCGTTTAGCGCCTATCCTTTTCTTAAGGACAGACTCCTCGTGATGTCATAAAATCGACTTTCAATAATTTTTTAAAAATAGTTCCCGGTCTCTAAAAATCTGAAAAAATTCAGAATAGCATAACTTTGCACCCTCTATCCATTTCTGCATTAAAAAAATGTCATGCAAATTGTCCATTGCAATTATATATCAATTTTTTTATATTTTATCACGCCTCCACACATTGTAAGAGAGTGGAATATTTCGATCTACCTACATTTGTGTCTACAAGTATAAAGTGCCTCTTGAACTGATTGTCGATGTTGTTATGTGTTCATCATGGATGCGTGTTGAACTGTAACTTTTGAATATAGGCTGTGTTTTTTTTTTGTTTTTTTTTTTTTTGCTTCAGCTTAACCTTGTTGTAGGGTACTGGCCACAATGGACAACATATACTGTATGAAAAAATTTTGTTACAGAAATGAATAGAGGGTACCAAATTATGCTACTCTGAATTTTTTCAGAATTTTTTGAGACCCGGAACTATTTTTAAATAATTATTTAAAGTTCTGTAATTTAAGTTGGCACCCCTGAATCCTTAATAAAAAGGACGCCTATTGACGCCCCCAGAGGGCGTGGCCGCACTTTCAATAATTATTTAAAAATAGTTCTGGGTCTCAAAAAAATCTGAAAAAATTCAGAGTAGCATAATTTGGTACCCTCTATTCATTTCTGTAATAAAAATTTTTCATAATGTATGTTGTCCATTAAGTGACTGAATTTAACCTCCCGGCTCTTCGTAAACCCTACTTTTGTGAGTTCCTATCCAAACCGGGGCGGCCATGGCCTAAGTAATCCATGCCAGCATTTGCCTGGTTGTGACTGAGGAAACTATTGAAACCTCAGTCAAGATAGTCGGCAATTGATGGAGGATACCATCAATCACCTCCTGGATGCACGAGTGGGTGTTCTTTAGCAACTGCCACTTGTGAAAAGTTTGGCGGTGCCTGGGATCGAAGTCACGACCATTCGATTACTAATCAGAGGCGCATACCACTGCGTCAAGAGCCCGGTCACTTTTTTTTATCCAGGCTACACCCTTATGAGGTTGGAGCTCGAAGCGGGATAATGAGTAGGTATAAGGGAGGGAAATACGCGTCCCAGCATACATTATCAATGAACCAAAACGTGGGAAACCACACACAAGTTGCTTTTCTCAAAATTAAAATCTGCATCGCTTTGTTCTTAAAAATTAACCAGCAAATCACCTACTTTCCACCCAGTACAGTGATGTATTAGTGTGTGGTTCCCCAGGCTTTAAACATATCACTTTGGTTCATTGATAAAAAGGAGAGTTGTCCTTACTGACTGAGGTTTTCCACGGTTCCCTCAGTCTCAACTCAGTGAATGCTGGGACGTAACAGGCCGTGGCCTTTCCTCACTTTATCCCTACCCATTACCCCGCCGCGAGCTTTTATTAACTCTTAGGGGTGAATCCCTGTAAAAAAACAAAATAAAAGCTTAAAACTAAAGTTAAAAAAATTGGTTCATTTCTTATTATTTTTCTTTGCTAATTCTTTTTAATGTAAGCGTTTTTGCTTTTTCCTGTTTGTATATTGTTCATGTTTTGACTGCCTATAGTTGAAAAATTACGTCTTCAACTCATCCTTTACACGTCTAAACCTAATTTTTTCCTCTAAATCACATCTTATTTCCTCTTCGCTCAAAGTGAGGATGAAATGAAGACAATAATATTTCTAACATTTTATGCTCAAGAAGAGGAAAGAAAGACGTAATCTCGTCTTTTTCCCCTCTTTTTTTTTCTCTAAAATGGTGCAAAATAAGACGATAAAAGACAAGAGGAGAGCTTCATAGCGAATAAAAGATGAACTTTATTTCAACTAAGGTGGTTTAAATTTATTATTTTACTAAGTTCATTATAATGTTATGAAAATTTTATAACTGTTACCAGCACTTAGCTGCATTCCGGCCTTTCACACAATTGAATTCTTTATTTTATCAATAAAACTATTAAAAATACTTTCTTAAATTCTTATCAGTGTTACATTTATCAAAAATACACTCCTACCTACGCCTGGCTTGGCCTATCTCCTTCTCCCTCTGTGTCCTCCCTAGAAAATCCAACATTCTGATAAGAAAGAGATAGGCCGAACAAGACATTGGAAGACGTGCATATTTAATAAACAAGAGAGCAGCTGAGCGCTGTGATAAAACGGAAGGAAGAGTTCAACTTTTTTTTTCAACCCCTATTGGGTACATCATCTATTTAGGTACTTACTAATGAAGTATCGACCTAAATTTTTTTATTGCAGAAATGGATAGAGCGTGCAAAGTTATGCTACCCTGATTTTTTTCAGATTTTTTAGAGCCCGGGAACTATTTTTAAAAAACTTTTGAAAGTTCTTTTTGTGACGTTACGCGGCGGCAAGTCCTTTCTTTTTCTTAAGGAGCGGTGTCTCGTGACGTCAAAAAAAGAACTTTCAATCATTTTTTTAAAAATAGTTCCTGGGCTCTAAAAAATCTGAAAAAAAATCAAGGTAGCATAACTTTGCACCCTCTATCCATTTCTGCAATAAAAAAAATTGAGGTCGAGATTCCATTACATACTACTTTAAAACTATGAAACTTCCGAAACCCTAACTTAAACGTTTCGCGGGCTCTTCCAGAACGGGGGCGGCCATGTCCTTTCAATCCATCCCAGCATTTGCCTGCGACTGAGAGAAACGTGGAAACCTCAGCCAGGATGGACGCTACAGCTTTTGTCAATGAATGGGAAGTGCTATGGTCCAAAGCCAGGGGAACTACATAGTGGAAAAGCGTAACGATTTACCCCTGGGTGGGAAACGTGGTTTTTGTTGAAAATGGTCACCCATCCAACTACTAACCACGCTCGGTGTTGCTTGACTTCGGTGATCTGACGAAACCCGGTCAAACGTACTGCACCACACATTTTACCATCTATTACAATGCTCTTTCGGTGTTAGGTTTTCCTAGAACACCGCTGTACGTACCGATTGAACCACAAAAAATGCCTATACACTGCAGACCTTATGGGTGACGTCATAAAAGACGTTTGGCATCAAGGTATGAGTGATAAGAGAAGGCAGTATCAAATGACCTCTGATCAATCAACTTGACACAATATACATCGTTGCCGATACCATGTAAACAAATAGGCATTTTTTGTGGTCCCATCGGCACATAATTTAAAGTAGGCGGTTCCGGAAATCAGCTGTTCGGGTAGTTTGTAATTTATGCAACCTGCATAGCAGACTAATTTTTAACTTTAACTTTCAAGCATTAAAACTTATTATTAGAAAAATGTTGATTTTTATTTGAAGAATAAGAAAATAAAATTTAGAAGTTAACCGTCGTTTCAGTTTTCTCATTTAATTTATCTCTATTGTAATTTTTTTAACATTTTTGTTCATTTTCAAGATGTATGTCGTTAAGTCCAAGTTTATCATGGGCTGCTCTAACAATAAGTTTAGTATCTTTAAGTTTTTGATTAGCAAAAAATAATATTCCGCTGGCCCTATAGCGGTAGTTTCTAATACAAAGCTTGGAGTTTTTACTAATACATTTTTTTTCCATTCTGAAAGAAAAATATACCAAATTTGAACAGGATTTCGAGCTATTAGTACTTTTCTGCAAAAATTCCACGAAAAATGTCAGTTTTACATGCTAATCAAATGGGGAGCAAAATTTTGATTATCTTAAAATATTATTATGTTACCTACCCTAAATTTATTTAGCAATTCTAATAATTGGCCCAAGAGGAATAGCTGGTAAAAATTTCAGGTGTATTTTATTGAAAGAATTTGTAATGTTTCATCTACTTTAATTAATTATTTGATCTATTTCTATTTCTGCAAAATGATTACAACAATTAGTTGTTCAAAAAAATATCAATATTAGATTGTCCTAAAATTCAATTCTAAATATAGTATGATCTAATATAATACCTTCTTATTACATAAATATAAGCTGGTAAAAAATTTCATGTGTAGTTATTGAAAGCTTTTATAATGTTTCATCTACTTTAATTAATTATTTGATATATTTCTATTTCTGCAAAATGATTACAACAATTAGTTGTTCAAAAAGATATCAATATTAGATTGTCCTTATATCTTCAATTCTAAATATACAGAGTGAACCACAATTCGCGTGCCAACTTTTTTCGTAAATATGGTATTGCAAAAATTTTCGCACAAACTTCAAATTTAGAACACTTGTAGCTGAGGGTTGTAAAAATTAGTTCAGGGTGTTGAAATTTTTATTGGACACCAATAACACCCCTTTCAGGGGTGGTTTTTAAAAAAATTATTTTCGCCTTATGGAAATTCAATGTTAAATTCAACTTTTTTTTAAATCATTGGAATTTTGCAGAGAAAATTTCTAGCACAGGGTAATCGACCCTCCTGAACTCAGAATTAATTTTAGATTTTTTCCCCGACGCACCCCTGAGGGTGGAGACCTACCCCTAAAATCCATTTTCCTTAAAAATTGTGCTAAAATTATGAAATTAATTCTCAAGGGGTAATCGACCCTCTTGAACTCAGAAATAATTTTAAATTTTTTCCCGACGCACCCCTGAGGGTGGAAAACTACCCCAAAAATCCATTTTCCTTAAAAATTATGCAAAATTTATAAAATTAATTTTCAAGGGGTAACCGACCCTCCTGAACTCAGAAATAATTTTAAAATTTTTTCCCGACGCATACCTGAGGGTGGAGACCTACCCCTAAAATCCATTTTCCTTAAAAATTGTGCTAAAATTATGAAATTAATTTTTAAGGGGTAATCGACCCTCCTGAACTCGGAAATAATTTTAGATTTTTTCCCCCGACTCACTCCTGAGGGTCAACGGTTACACACCATATCCTAGGCTTATTTCTTAATAATCGAGGAGAAATTGTGTATTAAATTTTTTTCGAGGTTTATCGAAATCTTTCAGAAAAAAAAATCACAGACTCAACTCTTCACTTGCAGCATCATGCCACCATCATCATGTGTCATGTCCACCGTTAATTGCATGGCGTGAAGGCACATGTTGGTCTACACAAGGCTATGTGTGCCTTTAACAACTGAGGTGTGACCAATTCCACATAACGTCTGTCACTTTCAGCTCGTCAATGGTCTCAAATCTCTTTCTGAAGCAAAAGGTTTAAAAGAAGAGATTCGAGACCATTGACGAACTGAAAGTGGAGATCAGACGTTGCATGGTTTTGGTCACACCTCAGATGTTAGAGGCCATGCACCTACACACATAGCCTCGTTGAGCGGACCAACATGTGCCTTCACGCTAACTAACGGTGGACACATTGAGTGAAACCATCGTCATGCTGCAAGTGAAGGGGTGAGTCTGTGATTTTTTTTCTGGAAGATTTTAATAAATCCCGTAAAAAAATAATTCACAATTTCTGCTCGATTATTTAAGAAATTAGGATATGGTGGGTAGCCGTTGACCCTCAGGGCTACGTCAAAGAAAAAATCTAATATTATTTCTGAGTTCAGGAGGGTCGATTACCCTTTGAAAATTAATTTCATAAATTTTGCATAATTTTTAAGGAAGATGGATTTTAGGGGTAGTTCTCAACCCTCAGGGGTGCGTCGGGGAAAAAATCTAAAATTATTTCTGAGTTCAGGAGGGTCGATTACCCCTTGAAAATTAATTTCATAATTTTAGCAAAATTTTTAAGGAAAATTGAGTTTAGGGGTAGGTCTTCACCCTCAGGGGTGCGTCGGAGAAAATATCTAAAATTATTTCCGAGTTCAGGAGGGTCGATTACCCATTGAAAATTAATTTCATAATTTTAGCACAATTTTTAAGGAAAATGGATTTTGGGGGTTGTTCTCCACCCTCAGGGTTGTGTCAGGGAAAAAATCTAAAATTATTTCTGAGTTCAGGAGGGTCGATTACCCCTTGAGAATTAATTTCATAATTTTAGCACAATTTGTAAAGAAAATGGATTTTAGGGGTAGGTCTCCACCCTCAGGGGTGCGTCGGGGAAAAAATCTAAAATTAATTCTGAGTTCAGGAGGGTCGATTACCCTATGCTAGAAATTTTCTCCGCAAAATTCCAATGATTTCAAAAAAAGTTGAATTTAACATTGAATTTCCATAAGGCGAAAATAATTTTTTTAAAAACCACCCCTGAAAGGGGTGTTATTGGTGTCCAATAAAAATTTCAACACCCTTAACTAATTTTTACAACCCTTAGCTACAAGTGTACCAAATTTGAAGTCTGTACGAAAATTTTTGCAATACCAAATTTACGAAAAAAGTTGGCACGCGAATTGTGGTTCACTCTGTAGTATGATCTATACTATATTTATGACTTATATGACCTTCTTCTTACAAAAAAATAAGTCAATTTTCAATTTACAAAATATACCCAATAAAAAATATCAAAACAAATACACGCATTCTTTCATTATTTAATATATATTGAAAAATATATTTATTTAAGATAATTGTGAGCAAGACAAAAGTTATGGTGTTTGGCAGTACAGATAGTGACTAGGCGAAGGAAATTATGATAAAAGGGGAGCAGCTGGAACGAGTGAAAGAATTTGTGTACTTGGGAAAATTGTTTCGGGAGGACGGAAGTGTAGATGGAGAGATTGATAGGAGAGTAAAAAGTGCTGGTAGGAAAATTGTAGGTAGTACGGCAGGGTTGTGTCGCACTGAGCTGTTGTCTAATACGGCTAAGCTAGCTGTGTATAACTCTGTCCTAATACCAACTTTGATGGGAGGTGTGGCGCAGTGCGCTTGATCGGGTCTCGTCAGATCACTAAAGCCAAGCAACGCCGAGCGTCGTTGGTAGTTGGATGGGTGACCATTTTCAACAAAAACTATATACGTTTACCACCCAGGGGTAAATCGTTGCGCTTTTCCACCATATGTGGTTTCGCTGGCTTTGGACTATTGCACTTCTTGTTCATTGACAAAAGCTGTAACGTCCATCCTGGCTGAGGTTTCCACGTTTCCCTCAGTCGCAAGCAAATGTAGGGATGGATTGCAAGGTCGTGCAATGGCCAACCCCGCTCCCGATGAGCCCGCGAAAAGCTCCATTTAGGGTTTCGGAAGGTTCGGGGTTTCAAACTTACTTAGTGAGTAATTAGTAAGTAGAAAGTGCCCAATTGTGGTTTGATTAAAAAAAATAATACCAACTTTCATGTATGAGTTGGAGGTAAGGGTGTGCATAGGAGTAATGTAAATGCAGTTGGTTTGGAATATGTGTAGTAAAATACATAAAATTAGGGGAGTGTGGAGTGAAAGAAAGCGTAATTGACAAGTATGAACGTAGCACGCTACGTTGGTTTGGACATGTTGAGAGAATGGGTGATGAACGAATCGCAAAAAATGTGTTAAAAGGAAGAGTAGAAGGAACAGAAGGATTAGGTAGACTAACAAAGGTTTGGCTGGAGGTGATTGCAGAATGTTTGAAGAAAAGGCGTGTGCAATATAGTGTGTATAGAAGGCAAAAGAGTCTTATGGATATCTTAGAAGCAAGTTGAGTTTGTAAGAATAGACTAAAGTGGAGGTTTATCTGTGAACGGACAGGGTAATAATGCTGCTGGCTTACCCCGTAAGTGATATGTTATGTGTGTATTTATGTAAAGTGCAGTGTGAGAGAGAAGAAAGAATTGATCACAGCATCTCATTTTAATTTATAAAATTTGATTTTTTTTTAAGCCTGTGCCATTGTTATTTGTTATTTCACTGAATGTATTTTTTATTTCACTTTTCGGACTTTTACCTTTGCCGGTGTTCGATGTAATCCTTCTGTGTGTAGTATGTTGCGATGGTCACTTAGTGTTCGTGCACGTCACTAACACTTGCATGTACTACACATATCACTACGTTTCGAGAGTCAACCGCTCTCTTCCTCAGGTGATCTGAGATTGATTCAAAAAATATTGTTATTGCACGTTATACACATTATTAAGCTGTTGTTTTAAAAAAAGGTAAATAGTTTAAATTTTATTGTGTGGCAATATTATGTACGGAAGGAAGCTGTGAAAGCTTAAAATGCTGCTCAAGTTATTTTAATATTTTTTTATTCAAAATTTCCATATAAAACACTATCCAAAATGTCAAAAATTTTGAATTTTCTGATTGGTCGAGATAATTTCTTAAAGGAGGGGAACCGCTTCAGCTTTTATATTTTTAATGCTTTATAAATAATGTCAAACTTACTTGTGCACCAAAAAAAAAGTCACCACCCTCCGCCTTCCACCAGTTCAGCAGTTGACTTTCAAAAAGCGCGCCAAAGAAAATTGGGGCTTATGACGTCAAGCGCCATGATTGGTCAAATGCAACCAATCGTTGATCTTGACGTCATAAGCCCCAATTTTCTTTGGCGCGCTTTTTGAATTTCAACTGCTGAACTGGTGGAAGGCGGAGGGTGATGACAATTTTTTTTGGTGCACAAGTAAGTTTGACATTATTTATAAAACATTAAAAATATAAAAGCTGAAGCGGTTCCCCTCCTTTAACAGTTCTGGACAGTGCTTAATTAATATTCAACTGTCCATGTTTTTATACACATTAGAGTTTTTCTAAATTAATGTTATCTTGTATTTATAATTTTATTGAGCGACATAATTATAATAGTAAGTCAAGAGGTATATTCATAACACATATTTTTTACGGCCTTTAAATGTAATTTAATTTGATGAACGAGTATTGCAGCTTGGAAGAGGTAAGAAACGTGGTCTGTTGTACAATCCTCCTTTTGTTAGCTCGGATGCTCACCAAAGTTCATTTTGTGTAAGAGTTTGTTCTCTTTGGAACTCGTTACCTCTTGATATTAGATCCTTGAATGGTTCTTTATTTTACATAAAATTAAAGGTACATTATGCTTGGTATTTAAATAGGAAAAATGTAAAACTACATGCTTATTTATTTATTTATTTATTTATTTATTTATTTATTTATTTATTTATTTATTTATTTATTTATTTATTTATTTATTTATTTATTTATTTATTTATTTATTTATTTATTTATTTATTTATTTATTTATTTATTTATTTATTTATTTATTTATTTATTTATTTATTTATTTATTTATTTATTTATTTATTTATTTATTTATTTATTTATTTTTTTATTTATTTATTTATTTATTTATTTATTTATTTATTTATTTATTTATTTTTTTATTTATTTATTTATTTATTTATTTATTTATTTATTTATTTATTTATTTATTTATATATTTATTTTTTTATTTATTTATTTATTTTCTTTCCTTCTTTTTTTTTCTTAAATCTCCTATATATTATTTGACTAATTATTAATTTCCTTATTATTGTTTTTACAAGGATTCACTAATACACAACCTTCAGGAAGTGAATTGTTATTTTTGGAATGTTTATAAATTTCCTGCCTCCGACTTGTTATTTATATACTTATGAGGGAAATATAATAAAATAAATAAAATAAATTTTGTATGAGATTTTAGTCATGTATGTAACTGTTATAAGTATTTGTAAAATATTAAATGTTTCCATGTCAATCATATAATATTCAGTGTATTAAAATAACATAATTTTATGTGCATAAAATAATTTATCGTCAGAAGATTATTGATTCACTTTAATTCTGCGATTTCAGTTAAAATATATACCATCAATATTATAATATACATCATCTCAAAAAATGTTCAGAAGAGAGCATGCATGACCGATGGACTATATATACATGTATGACTATATAATAATCAATGAAAAATTGGTTTTGTAAATAAAGGTTATGGGAGTTGCATTTCTCTATGGGAAATTAGTCAACTTTAAAAATTCATAACTCAAAAACTAGATCGAATTTGTGAACCTGATATTTTAGCTACTGATAGGTGATATAAAGGAGAATATTTTAAGATAAGTTTCATAATTTTCAATTGTGGGGATATTTTTAACATTGGGCGTGTTAAAGTACTATAACTTAAAACATATATTTCATGTTAAACATAAACCACACTATTTTTTATATAACAATCATAATGTATAGTACATGTACACACTGTATGAACTTATTATAATGTAAGGACACCGTCACGATGCGGGAACCAATCAGCGCTCTCCAGACTTCGTATATAGAGAGCGGTATGCGGCGAGGCGGCGCACTCGTCAAGCATGCTGTGGTCCCGTCTCTCTCGCTCGCTGCTCGCCGCGGCCGCCTCCTCGTGGCCCCTCGTGCTGCTGGTCCTCGTCACAGCCTCCGCCATGCCCACCGAGCATGCCGCCTCCAGCCTGGAGGCCGCAGATTACACTGACTACCAGAGTGGAGTCCGCTACGACGAGTACCCGGTAAGTTTCCACGTTTCTTTACTGAGATTTTGCAATTATTTAGACCTTTTCAATGGGTTTCCACGTTCCTTAAGTGAATTTTTGTTCTGTTTTGTTAAAAATTGTGTTATTAAAGACCGTTTTCAATACGTTTCCACGTTCATTTAGTAATTTTTTTTCGTGATGATGTAATTAACGACCATTTTCAATAAGTTTCCAAGTTCCCTTAGTTAAATGGTCGTAAGTGTTTATTTATTTTTAATTTGTTGGTAGAAACGATCATTTTCACTGGCGTTTTTATGTTCCCTTAATAAAATAAACGTGATAAGTTTTGTTCTGAAGTTGACGACCGTTTTCATTGGTGTTTCTACGTTCCCTTAGGAAAAAAAATATATGCAGTATTCGGCACTAACGACCATTTTCACTGGTGTTTTTACGTTCCTTTAGTGAATTAGACGTAAGTGGGAGTTTTGTTCTGAAGTTATTGGCGCTAATGAACATTTTCACTACGTTTCCACAATCCTTTAGGAAAGTAGAGAAACAAAAGTTGTTGTTGGGCTACATAAATATACTGCATAAGGAGATATATTATATAAGAAGATGCATTACCGACCATTTTCACTCGCGTTTCCACGTTCCTTTAGTTAAGGTAGACGTAGATAAACAGAAGTTATTTTTGCGTAACTCGTGGTGCCCGCACGGAAGATATAGATGTCATTATACCGACCATTTTAACCTGCGTTTCCACGTTTCGTTAGTGCAAGTAAAACAATTTTATTCTGAAGTCATTAAAGTGTTCATTTGGCAGAATTTTTATTTATGACTCTCCAAACTATGTTCCCCGCATTCCCTCAGCATTATGCTAATTGGTTGTTCGAGTTTAAAAATACAAAACAAGTGAATACAGTGCTGTAGAGGATAATAATTGGTTGCAACGGATGTATACCGACCATTCTGACTAGTGTTCCTTCAGTTAATATAGACAAATACTGAGACTGAATAACATGGTAAGAGTGAACCTTCAGATAACTTTATAACAAATGAACAAATGCTGATATTGCATGGAGGAACGCGAGTTACGTTTAATAAATTTTCAAAATGCTTAAAATTAAAATAAAAATAATTTTACACTTTTAAGAATTGGGGGTTAGAATTTGCCAATTCTAATAAATATCTCAAAATACAATGATCTTAATCCAATATCATCAAATGTATGGTGAAATAGAGTATGACGTCATAGGAGATCAAAATTAATAGACTTGTTTGTGAGATAAATATATATTTGTAATTTTAATAATTGAATTGGAATAACGTGTTAAATTTATCAATATTGATCTCACAGTAATTTTGAACTCTTTTAATATTTTTAAGACTTCAAGCAATGGAGTACTAACTTTATTTTTTTATTGCAGAAATAAATAGAGGGTGCAATTTTACTACTTTGTTTTTTTCAAAGTTTTTAGAGCCCAGGAAGTATTGCTATAAATTTATTCGAAGTTCAGATCTTTTTATTAAGAAATGACACCTCTCTCTGTATTTTCATAAAAATAAATAAAAAGTTTTATAAAAATTTATACCAAGCCCAAAAAATATAAAAAAAAAAACAGAATAGCACCTTCCATTGAAAATTATTTTTATTTTCTATTTTTTTTTTTTTATTTATTTAGTTTTTTTTTTTTTCATTCGATCTCCTACACTCAAAACATGACAATAGACTTTTGTTATAGGATAGGTCATATGGTAATTGCTAGCCAAAGGGTATCGTTACATACAATGTAATAAAATATGACAATTTTTTTGTTCATTTTCTGAAATATTTGAGGTCGGTATTCCATTAATATGTTTTTTTAGTAGAGAATTCTCGATCGCTAACAAAATATAGTTTATAGATCGGAAGTTTTGCTAAGAGACAGAATTTATATATTTTGATGGACAGGTATTTCTATCAAAGGGCAGCCATGTAGTGATTCCCTAGTTGAAAAATTACGTCTTCAACTCATCCTTTACACGTCTACACCTAATCTTTTTACCTCTAAGACACATCTTATTTCCTCTTCACTCAAAGAAATGGAGACAATATTTTTAACATTAAATTTTATGCTCAAAAAGAGGAAAAAAACATAATACATAACCTCGTCTTTTCCCCACTTTTTTCCTCTAAAATGGTGCAAAATATGAGGGAAATAGACGAAGATTATTTAACATTGTTTTTATAGAATGAATAATTAATGCTTAACTTGGCTGAGGTAGCTCGTGTTATATTTATCTTTTAATACCGTGTCTTTATGATACCATATGTGTGTATTTTGTTTTTGGAATTCGTTGAAATAAATAATTTGGATTTTGATTTGGACGAATGGTTTCACATTTTGACATTTTGAAGTGGCATGTTTCTGCAAAAAGAATAATAATTAAAACTGACTAATTAGGGGAAAATATAATTGAATGAATTTCACAAACATTATTTTTTTATTTGAAAATTAAAGTTATTCATTTCCACTTAGCAGTAATGAAATACTTGAGATTAAATATTTAGAAATAAATTATTTTAATTGTCGCAGTTTATTTTGTACTCTTTAATTATTTTAATTAGTTATTTATCTAAATTTTAGCCCTAATTAAAAAAAATCAACTTTGAACTTTGTTTTTCGTTGTCCAGAAGGCTCTTAATTAAAGTTCATATATTTAACCACCGGCAGTAAGCCATGTCATAAAAAAATACAACTAAGCACGTAATTATAGCACGTAATAAGCACTGACGTTCCCCGTTTATGAGTTTTCCAAACTCTTGGGGTTTAATTATTGTAATAATCTATGTAAAATGTCATTAATATGTTTTTTGGAATAAACACATTAAAAAAAATTAGAAACAAACATTATTATGAATTTTTTTATATCTGATTAGCAAAAATTAAAAACATTATTCTGAATTCTTCTAGCATTAACAATGTAAATTTTGAATCACGCCAAAACAACGAGAGGGGGAGGGGGTGTTTAAATGACTCACTAGTAAAATCCCTATAATATACTAAAGTTTTTTTCATCACACTTTTTTTGAGGAAATACATTGCTGGTTGCTTAACTATAAAGAAACAATTTTTTCAGCTTTTTTTGAGCAGTCGTGGGTCGTTTTGACTCCCCTGAATTGGTACCAATTAGGTTAGTTATTAAGTTGGTTCCTTGGGCTTTGGGCATCAATTCAGATCCATTGATAAAAAGTAGAGGTCTCCGTCCTGACTGAAGTTTTCCACAGTTCCCTCAGTCTCACATCAGTGAATGCTGAGACGCGTAACAGACCACCCTAGTTGAAAAATTTCGTCTTCAATTCATTCTTTACACGTCTAATCCTAATTTTGTTTACCTCTAAAACACATCTTATTATCTCTTCGCTCAAAGTGAGGATGAAATGAAGACACTATTTCTAACATTTTATGCTCAGGAAGAGGACAAAAGACGTAATCTCGTCTTTTCCCCTCTAAAATGGTGCAAAATAAGAGGAGAAAGGACAAGAGGAGAGCTTAATAGTGAAGAAAATACGAAAAAAATTTCAACTTGGCCGTGGCCACCATCCTTTCCCTACCTCATCTCTCCATGAGCTGTAAGCTCTTAGGGGTGTATCCTTATATAAAAAAAAATACTCTCATCAAACGCGAATCACAACTCGTGCAGTGTATGAGCTTAGCACTAAAATTTTTGACTTTTGACATTTCATACTCTGAATACCCAGGAAATTTTTAACAAATTAATTTCCCTTTAAATTTCAATTATGTAGAAATAAAAACAAAAATAAAACAGTAATTTAACTGTACTGAAAAACCTTTTTGATCAACAATATCAATAAAAAGTTAATCGACAAAATTACAGTTACTTAATAAATTGGCTAATATCGTTTTTAATGTTATTAGTGCGTTAATGGTGCCATTAAATTAATTGTCTCTTCAAATAACTGAGCACAAATCAAAAACTCTTCGTGTTTTTTTGTCAATTCTCGGCCCAAGTTCGGGCTAATGAGGAATTACAAATTTCCACCAATCAAAATAATAAGTTTACATGATGTGTATAATGTGAATTCGTTGACGACGGATGATGTTGTGCTTATGAGGCGTCGTCAACGGATACGCATTAAACAACGTCATGTAAACGTAGTGAATTAATTGTTAGTTACTTACTATTATATATGTATTTAGAGCTTGGAAACAATATTCGTTTAAACTTTAATCCTCATCAACATAATTTTGCTGTACAACATAATATCTATGTTATTAAATACATAATTATTTTTAATTGGATATACTATTTTTTCAAAATAAAATAAATCAAATTTTGAATATAAATTATATTATAATTACTTTATTACATTTCGTTAAACAATTAAATATTATATATATAATGATTTTTTATTAAATATTACAATAGGTGCAAATAGGTACGTCTAAAAAGAACTACACTATACAGTCCGGAATAATGAGCTATCTGCTTACCACAATTTTGTTGCAATAATGAGCTATCTACAGGTAAGCGCAATTATAAACTGTATACAGTGTATATAAGTATAACATGAAGCTCATTATTGCGCTCACCTGAAATAGCAGATAATTCAGTATTGCGGATGAAGGACGATATAAAAATTAACATATATGTTCAATCACATCCTCGGAAAATGTCCCTGAACAAAAAAAAAAAAAAAATGACTATACCGTCAATATATTGAAATTAACATCTAGTGATTCCTATTGAAAAATTACGTCTTCAACTCATCCTTTACACATCTATACCTAATCTTTTTACCTCTAAAACACATTTTATTTCCTCCTCGCTCAAAGTGAGGATGAAATGAAGACAATATTTCTAACATTTTATGCTCAAGAAGAGGAAAAAAGAAGTGCAATTTATCTCGTCTTTTTCCTCAAATATATGGTGCAAAATAGAAAGGAATTAGAATTATAGATAGAGCTTAAAGGCCCTATGACCATTTCACAGCATTAGGCCTACAGTTAGTATTGCCTCAGTATGATACGGCTGCATAAAAAAAAAGTTCCAGCAGCAATAATATCAGAGATAATAGCCGATGAAAAGGCACCTGTGACGTCATTTGTACCCATTCTGCGGCGACTGTACAGGGAAATCCCTGCAAAAGATAGGTTCACTCTAGCTGCAACCACGGACATTATTTTACTTTTGGATTGTTGAAATTTTGCCAGGGCAGTCTTGATAGTATTTGTCAAATATCTTGAAAGATTTTGTTGTTGACGTTCACACAGACTGACTTATTGCAGTAGCAGTATAATTAATAAGCCAAATAATTAATATTGTTTTCCTATGCAACATTTTTCTCTTCTTGCTACTGCAATGTCAGTCTGTGTGAATGTCAACAACAAAATTCTTTCAGAATATTTGACAAATACTATCAAAACTGCCCTGGTAAAATTTCAACATTTCAGAATTAAAATTATGTCCGTGGTTGCAGCTAGAGTGAACCTATCTTTTGCAGGAATTTCCCCATACCGTCGCCGCAGAATGGGTACAAATGACGTCACAGGTGCCTTTTCATCGGCTATTATCTCTGATATTATTGCTGCTGGAACAATTTTTTTATGCAGCCGTATCATACTGAGGCAATACTAACTGTGGACTTAATACTGTGAAATGGTCATAGGGCCTTTAATAGCGAATAAGAGATGAAATATATTTTAACTGGGGCTATAATAGAAAGACATTTTCCGAGGTTTTCAGCGGTTGCATTTTACTTTGACAAGCATGTACTTGTTATCAGTACAAGTGCACACAGTACATCAGCAAGTACATATTACGGTAGCATAATCAAGCACTCCATCACACTCCATCAGCTGATTACGAAAATGAACTTTTCTATATTGATTGACTTGTGCCTTTTATCAACTTTGCATATCTATAAGTACACTCTGTAAAATGTACGATCCGGTTATACGTTAAAATGGCCGCATATAGGACATTTATTTTTTAAATGAAGTGTGCAATAAATTTGACTCACAAGAATTGAATAAAACAATAAATTGATGTAATCTTGATTTTTTTATTAAAAATTATCAAATCATAACATTCACGGATAAATACAATGGTACACACAGACTTTCATTTCTCTCATCGTAAGCTTGTGATCGTACGTTTCTCATTTAGGACCGGTTCTAAATTTCTCATCATTAATATACATACGATACGAAGCTGTGTACGCGCGCACACCTGATCGCATGGGTTCTTCTTTTTTTATCATATGCTGCGATATCATGCGATTCTGTCTGCGACCAGCCTCAATTTCGAAGGATGTTTGTTTCAGAAACTTCACTGCAAGTATCCCTTATCAGCCATCAGAAAAACATAAATATTATAATGGAACATTTTATATTATTTTCGGTAATAGCCAGACTCTATTAAAATTATATTTCAGCGTTATAAATTTACACGTATAAGTTTGCAATTTTCTTGACGATTAACGATGAATCTAAATTATTTCAGAGTAAAGCTTATATTTTACGTACGATACAATTTTTGGTGTAAAATTTTTCCTTGCAAGAATTTTTTATCTCTTCATACAAACAAATTTAATGAATATTAAGTTTTCTTGCACGGAAAATTTGTACATATATTTATATTTATATATATATATATATATATATATATATATATATATATATATATATATATAATTAGAAAAATTGTATCGTGTAATACCGGCTTTAAATATTATAGACGGAATAGAATGAACTAAATTTTAAAAAATTGAGAATGTTCTAAAATTTAATCGCTTATGGTTTGAACAAATTCAAATTCAAATTCAAATTCAAATTTTTATTTCGATCATAGGCTGTACAGCATGGATCACGTCAATTATTACATTAAATATGTAACATACTTAATTCTAATTAAAATTAGCCTAAATTTAATAAATTTAAACACATATACCCAAACAATATTTAAAATATATATGATCTATAAAATTAATACAATAATTAAAATTGTGTCCTTTTAAACATCACATTAGCACCATAATATATTTAACACACAACTTTTAAATTCAATTAAAAGTCTATACATCTTGACAAAATAATTAGTTACTTTAACAATTTACTAGTAGTAAATTAGTTATTTAAAAAGCACTTTTGCATAAATTGTCATATATTCACATAATTTATTTCTTCTTTTCACAGTACAATAAGTTTCTTGATGCACTTACTCTTCTTGTATGAATTATTTTGAAAATTATAAAATTTTAATATGAAAATTTAACCACAATCACATGTTTGATGTTATTTTTCCCTTTTTTTTTTTTTTTTTTTCACTGTATCACATTATCTTGATGATCTTAATGGATGATAATTAAGTTTTACATTAATATATTGGTTTTCTCACTATAGTAATTATTATGCTGTGTCAGCTACGTTCCAGTTTGCTACATCTCCATCTGTTATTTTTGTGTCCTCTGAATAAAATTCTTTAATATTGTAATACTCTTTTTTTATTAATTCAGTCTTGCAGTTTTCTTACAACAGCTCCATTTCTGGTTTTCGTCCATAAGGCCAATGTTAAATTTCTATCTCTTGCAGTTTTCTCATCAGACACATCCACTTCAAAATTTGTATGATAGCAAATTCTAAGTTCTCTGCAAGTCTTGCTCAATTCAAAAGGGCAAATTCCGAAATCCTAATCAAATAAAGAATGTTACAAAACTGAATTTTAAACAGAAAAGCTACAAACCTTACATTTTCGGCTAATTCTGGAAAGAATTTAAAATTATTATTAGTAATTTAACTTTATATACATCCACATAACATGGCTTACTAATTAACACAATTGCATTGACAAGTTTCTTTCAGAGAAAGTAAGTAGAGAATGATTCACTGAATCTATATCGTCCTTGACTGATACCATATGGCACTTTATAATTAATAACATACGTCAATGCAATCGTACAATATTATTCTTGCTTTTAATTGAGCTCTAATGAATAATAATTTCTATATTTCATAACACAACAATTAATAATCGCAATAAAAGTAACATCGCAGTTAATAATTTTATTGCAGTTTGTCGCTTTTCTTCCTTTCAAAATAATCAGTATAATATAATTAATTCAGCCAATTTAAGGGGAAGGTATATAACGCGCCTAATGTGAAAAAAAAATCCCTCACATGAAAATTATGAAAAATTATTGAAATGTTCTCTTTTACAATTCCCTATCAGTAGCTAAATATCAGCCTGTATACAAATTTGAGCTATATAGTTTTTTTTATTTATGAATTTTTAAAATTGACTAATTTAACATGGATGTCCCATTTCTCCATGTTGAATTAGTCAACTTTAAAAATTAATAACTCGAAAACTAGCTCGTGGAAGGAGGTATGGCGCAGTGCACTTGACCGGGTCTCGTCAGATCGCCGAGCGTAGTTAGTAGTTGGATGGGTGACCATTTTAAACAAAAACCACGTTTCTTACCCAGTGGTAAATCGTTGCGCTTTTCCACCATCTGGTTTCCCTGGCTTTGAACCATTGCACTTTTGGTTCATTGACAAAAGCTGTAGCGTCCATCCTGGCTGAGATTTCCACGTTTCCCTCAGTCGCAGGCAAATGCCGGGATGGATTGCAAGGCCGTAGCCGCCCCCGTTCTGGAAGAGCCCACGAAACGCTCAAGCTAGGATTTCGGAAGGTTCGGGGTTTCAAAGTAGTATGTAATAAGTAAGTAGAAATACTCAAAAGGGTTTGGTTTTAAAAAAATTTATAACTCGTATTTGTATACCTAATATTGTAGCTACTGATAGGGGGTGTAGAGGAGAACATTTTAAATATTTTTTATAATTTTCATAAAAGGGAGTTTTTTTCTAACATTGGGCATGTTAATTATTGTATACAAAATTTGTGTTGTGATAAAATTCTTTGATGATACATCACTAAGGTTTCAGGAAAATGTTGGAAATAATCACTCAAATATAGCAAAATTACTATTTGATTATTTATTAAAAAGTTTATTATGAAAACGAAGTCGTAAAAATATTATATTTAATTAAATATTTACGATCCGTTGTTTAAAAGCAAACAATATAATGTTATATTTGAAACTCCTGAAAATTGTAAACACTCTTCAATAATTGTTTTCTTACCATCAGGAAAATAAAGCTAATTGAGATCAGACGTTTACACTTTAGAGGTTTTACCAAAATAACAACTATTGTTTTGTTTTCTCTTTATTACGAGTACACAGTCTAAGTTTTTTTTTTAATTTCTAATATAAATTTCTCTTTATTTTGCCATTTGAATAATGATCTAAACTTTTGGAATAGACGATTTTTTTCTTTACTTTAATAGCATTAACTAAGCAATTTTTTGTCCCACGCTTTACCCAAGGGGAGAGCAGGGGGGGGGGAGAGGGTTGAAAAGACCTTCTTTTTAAATCGCATGTTAATTAAAAAAAAGTTAAAAGTTTTTCCACAAAATTTTTTTTTTATAAATACATCGCTGGGTGACTAAAGGATTATTATTTTTCCAAAAATTTTGGAGCAGTATCTCACACTTTTATTCCAAATTTAAGAGCTGCAGGTGGTCTCCTCCCCCCCCCCCCTCCCTGATAATACTAAGGTTAACTGAACCCTGATGTAGGGTACTAGCATTAAAATAAATTAATTTAACTCTTTGATTGTTCATAATAATGACCTAGCTATGTATTATGCTTAGAATTTTGTGGATTCCTTCCATTTCTTCCAAACTGGGGCAGCCAATGCCCATATTAATCCTTCCCAGCATTCATCTTATTGTGACTAAGGAATCCGTGGAAACTTAAGTTAGGATGGTCGGCAATTGATGGAGCGAGTATTCCGTAACAAGTTGCAAAAAGTTTGTCGGTACCTGGGATCGAACTCAAGACCATCCGATTAAGAAACGAATGCGGCATACCATTGCGTCAAATACCCAATTTGTCCTTATTTAGTTGAATAATGTTCCAATCTTTGGGATTAGATGTTTCATTTTAAAAAAAAAACAAGGTTAAAGTAGGGGTCAACTGTAGAAGATTCTCGCTAAAAACTCAACATATGACGATTTGAAGCGAGTTATTAGTATTTTCAAAATCTATAGAATCAAAAAAATGGTATAGAGAATAGGATTGCAGAACACACTTACATATATTATAAAAATATATAATTATAAATATTATACTGTATACATCAAGAGTAAAATTATTATTGCATTATTTAATTAAAAATCAATATTCTACCCCTATATTATACATAATGATATCGTTCGTATTTTATTTTAAAGTTTATTTTTTTTTAACTCTGAATAATGATTTCATTGTTAAATACTGAATAGCGTTCATAATTAATTCACATATTAATATCAGTAATGTAATTATAAAATACAATATCAGTTAGTATTATATTTGAAACGCTTGATATGGATTTACGATTTTAATTTTTTTTTTTATTATTATTAATATTGTTGTAACATCATTATGGTGTATTAAAAGCAAAGTAGTTTTAGACCAAAAATATAAACCAACAAACAAAATATGATAACAGTGCTAACCTGATCATACAGAGATAAAAATTATTTATTACATAAATAATGCTAGCCACCCTATCGCGTTAAAAAATTAACAAACAGTAGATATGTATACCCTAAACTAATAATAAAAAAAAAGCGGTCATGACCAAATTCAAACTTCCCACACCTCTGGACACCACGAACGTTACTTCTGCTTTGTTTGTAGACGTTACCACGCAGTCTATGGAGGAGTGGTGAACCAAAACTATTTTCATATTGATAGACTGGGTGATCTTATTACATCTCTCAAAATTACAAATCTGCATCTCTCTGTCTATTGAAGCTGCAGCTCTAGCAAGTGAGGCAGGAGTAAAGTTCGTGCATGTCCTGGAAATAATTATTACTTCTTATTTTTTTGTAATAAAAACAATATAGAACGATTTTTTTTGTAATAAAAACAATATAGAACGAACAAGTATTTTGTATTTATACTTTCACTTTAAGTAATTTAATTTTTAAATTTTATCGGTAATATTATATTTTTATGTGGAGTGAATTATTTTACTCGTCGCCTCGGAAAATTTTCCATTTGCAACCTTATTAATCACCATGCCCCGAATGAATAACACAGGGCACGGTGATTAACAAGGCTGCAAGTGGGAAATTTTCCAAGGCAACGATCGAGTGTAAATTATAGCTTTAAAAACTCGGCACATCATAAAAATTCCGATTTGCCTTTCTGAATAAAATTTCACACAAATGAAAAGGAAATTTAATGGAGTATCGAACTCATTTTTTTTTTTATTGCAGAAATGGATATAGAGGGTGAAAAGTTATGCTACCCTGATATGTTTTTCAAATTTTTTAGAGCCCGGGAAAAGCCGGAGGCGAAGCCCCGTTCCTTAAGAAAAAGATAGGACTTGCCGCCTCGTGACGTCACAAAACGGACTGTCAATATTTTTTTAAAAATAATTCCCGGGCTCTAAAAAAAATCAGGGTAGCATAATTTTGCACCCTCTATCCCTTTCTGCAATAAAAAAATTGAGGTCGATACTCCATTTTTACAAGTTTTGAATTTTAGTACAAGCATTTTCAAGTTATTTTTTTATCATATATAAACAGCACATCCGCCTGCAATAAAAAAAATAAATTGATTATTTCAAAACGAGGTAGCTGAAAATGCCTAAATTATCCATTTTGGTAAAAAAATATATATAAATACACAATTTATATACATACATATATTATATTATTTTACAATGTTATACAGCTTCTACTACAGCATATTCTGCTAAAAACGTATTTATTATTCAAACTTAACAACAGTATTGCTATAACAAATTTGTACGAATACGAGCGACCGTGGCCTAATTCAAACTTCCCGCCATTCAACAAGTTAGCTACTGGAAACCATGGAAATCTGTGTAGGAAGTCCGGTACACCCGAAGGTGTATACTAAAGTTCATATTTAACTTAATTTTCGTCGGAAACGCTCGGATGTTTTCGGCTCGGCTCGGACAGTAAAATTCTTCGTTACAAACAACACATCAATGACTGAAGACGTTACAAAAACGACGAAAACCAAGTTAAATGTAAACCAGACTATACCTCCCGAATGCAGGACATTTGTCTGAACCCTGGAAAAGTGGTGAAAAGTAAGAAAATATTTCAACTAAAATTCACGTTGTTATACTTTCCTAATATGACCGTTTATATTTTATCAATAATTTTCATTTCTTTCGACTGTTTGGGTTTTTTCTAGACCTGGAATTGAATTGACTTGAGTGGAATCTCGTGGGTCAGAAATGTAGCCAGATTGCTTCTTTTGTTTTGTTTCCCCAGGAGGAGGGGGGGGGTGAGAAAAAGTCCAGCTGACTATAGCATACAACCTACAGCACAATAGTCAGCATACTAACACGTCACAGCATATGTCAAAGGTTATGACAGAGAAAAGATGATATTCCCAGGTTATGAGAAAGTATTTAAGGGTAAGGTAGCTGCACGGGTCAGCTGTTGGATATAGTTCCATTTGATTAAGATGTAAACTTTATCATAGACACAAAATTTCTGAAATTTTTTTGAGAGACAGATTTTAGTACCTAAAAATCAAAACAATTAAACGAGTCGATTTTTTTTTTTTTTTTTTTTTTTTTTAATTTTTAGCATAGAGCTTTCCCATGAAGAGCCAAACTAAAAAATTAATTTAAAAAAATTTGAACGAAGGATTGTTTTGAAATTTTTTCTATGGCTTTTTATAGGTACTAAAATCTGTCTCTAAAAAAATCATTTATATTGTGTTTAATAAGGTTTACATATTATAGTCAAATGGGACTACATCGATCAGCTGATTCGTGATACCTTACCTTTAATTGATGTCACGATACAATGTATTACATATAGTGTAATTTTACAGTGCTGCATGAATTCTTTATACATATATGTGTTTCATGCTTCTGCTGGTATGGTTAATATTACTGGCATTATTTTTTTTGTAAGCTTTTTTTTTTTTTAGTTACTATCCCGTATGTTTAGCTTTTGTCTTTTCAAAGATTAGAAATTATATATTTATTTGTTTGCAATTTGTTTATTTTACAATTGAATTATTATTAATCATACCATACTAATGTAGTCAGAAGTTCAAAAGTAAAAGTCAGTTCTTTCGACTTTTTGTCGTCAATGCATCGGTCGCCCACTTGCCTGATGCTCGCAACTATTATGTAAAGAACACAAAATTATGTGCCAACGCTACGTCATGTCGGATCAATGGTACATCAAAACGCTGACTTTGATAAGCGCATTTGATTGGCTAGTGTAACCATATAAAAGGTGCCACTTTAGCCAACCAGCGCTGCGATGTCAGATCTATGACGTCACCAGACAGACCAACCGCCAGCTGCTCGAACGAGCGTCTCATTTGGCAAAATTTCCTTAATATTCTAAATTACGAATTTTTTTTTCAATTTTCTTCCGATTTTTTACTTACGAGGCATGGTGACTAGCAAAGTTGCAAAGGAAAATTTTCCAAGGTGACGACTGTACTTTACAGATAAAATCACTTATTATGCGCTCCGATTATCAACATTGATATAGAGTTGATTGCGCTGACGTCATGTCCCTGTTAGTTTGATACTTTGAACAATTTTTGTAAATTATAATTCATATCACCGTAAACGAATCAAACACATAATATATTTAACACTCTAAATATTGTGTAACCCATACCCATACATACAATATTTGCTAAACAAATATTATGATACATAACTCTAAAAATTGATACTTGCAGTATTGCCAAATCATGCATTTTTAACCTTCAGTAAAAATACACGCATGTATACTTCCGTGTATGATTATGAAATAATTACAATTATAAATTTACATTTTATTCAATAATATCATATTATATTACCATGCAACATTCAATCTTACTTAATTTTGATACATTAACATAATAATTATATTTGAATACATGAATTTAATATTGTGTCGTAAATTTTCCTCACATAATGATAAAGTTTAGTAAATTTATAACATGACAACATATAGATATGAATTTGGTTATAATTACCAGTTAATGATTAATTAATGCCTGCTTTGTGTCAAAATATGTCACCAAAATCATTGCTAAACACGCTGTGGTATTCCTTCACATATAACCACATTAGCTAAGACGTTTAAGATGAAGTGATAATTAAATCTCCATTCATCAAAATGTGTGGGAGTACGAAGATACAAAATTAGCATCTCTGAAGATTATGTTTCAATAATTTCGTAATCACTTTGATCAAATTTGATAGTAAGGAGGGACTTTTAAGGATTGATCTCAGTTGATTGAGCCCGAGTTGAAATAAATTTAATCTTTTATTCACTATTAAGCTCTCCTCTCGTCTAATTTCCCATATTATGCACCATATTAGAGGAGAAAAGAAGGAAGAAGCTGAGATATTCTTTTCTTGAGCATAAAATATTAGAAATAATGTTTCGATTTCATCCTCACTTTGGGCGAAGAAGAAATAAGATGTGTTTTACAGGTAAAAAGATTAGGTTTAGACGTGTAAAGAATGAGTTGAAGACGTACGTATGATTGTTCAACTAGAGAGATCTCGGAATCGGACCTCTTAAATTAATCAAGAATTGCAGGGGATTTTGAACTTGCCATTAGTAATAGTTAGCACACAAATTTTAAAGTTAATCTGTTTGATCAGTTTTGTGGAAACTGAGGTAGAATTTTAACATTGAAATAAGAAATAAGAAATAAGAAATTTATTGATCTTTCTAAAAGACAAGTCACACATTGCATACATAAAATCCAGTAATAACGATAATTAGAGTTCAGTCCTTGTAAAAATCGTCAATTTTATACACATTTTTTTCAAATAAATACATTTTCACTTTTGCCTTAAATTTTTTCAAGTTCACTTCACATTTTATATTCACAGGGAGGGAGTTACACATTTTTAAGCCAGTGTAGAGGAGTCCATCTTGGTATGCGGTAGTTCTATGGCGAGCTAGAACATAATTATTTTTATGACGTGTATCATGTAAATGATTAAATTTACTGTGTTCAAAATAATGTGGATTTTTTTTAACAAACATCAAAACTTGAGTAATATACAGAGCAGGCAGAGGGAGGATATTTAAATCCTTGAACAATGTTTTGCAGCTAGTTCTCGGAGGAACGTTTGCAAGAATTCGAATAGCCCATTTTTGCAATCTAAATACACGAATTGTGGCTTTATGTATGGACACCGGAAATAGAGCTGTTGTAAGGAAACCATGGCACCCTCTTGAATTTGGCCAAATAATATTATATTATAAGTATAATAATAGGTTTTGGAATATTATATTCTCAAAATTTTTAAATTTATTTTCAATTCATTTCTTCTGACAAAAATATTCTTTGACTTGCGTAGTAACTGAAGTCAATCGTAAAGTATTTTTTTATAATTAACATTGTTTATATTATATTTCGATATATCATATACAGCTAATTAATAGAAAATAGAGCTAAAATATATTACATACAACTTAGGTGAATACACAGCAAAAGCAACACCATAGTACAGAATATGTGGTATTACATCCATTTTAGAAACAAAAACAACAATACATTTAATTTAAATTTAATAAAATATTAAATTCTGTTATTAATATATTATACATTGTCCAAAAAGCATACACCTTGGATCAGAGAAGTTAGCTATTCCGCGAACATAAGTCGACCATACATAAGCAGGAGCTACGATCTTGAACTAGAAATAAGCGGTATTGATTGGGGAGACACCTGTTGCCCACAGTTGGTTTAGTGTGAGTTGGAGTCATTGAGAAGCGAAACTCCACACCACTTGAACTTGAAACGTCACGTCTGCAAAAAATGCTTCCAGATTTGTGGGTGCCCGAGTTGAAATAAATCTCATCTTTTATTCGCTATTAAGCTCGCCTCTCTTCTTATCTCCTCTTATTTTGTACCATTTTAGAGGAAAAAAAGAGGTGAAAATGACGAGATTACGTGTTTTTTCCTCTTCTTGAGCATAAAATGTTACAAATATTGTCCTCATTTCATCCTCACTTTGAGCGAAGAAGAAATAAGATGTGTTTTAGAGTTAAAATCATAAAGATTATGATGATGATATGATAAAAAGATTAGGTTTAGACGTGTAAAGGATAAGTTGAAGACGTAATTTTTTCAACTAGGATGTAAGATGACAGTAAAGAAAAAAGCTCGTAAATAATTTGTTACATGCAAAGTCTTATTAACTTATGGTGGCAAGATATCTTCAGGCATTACACCTAAACGTTGAAAGGAGATATTTATTGTATATGTGAGTTTTTAAAAGGTTTTACGGTTAAGTTATTCATCCTAGCATGTGACTTATTAATTTGGGGAAACGTGGAAACCTCATTCAGAATGGTCGTCAGTGACAGCAATGCAATAAATTATCTCCCACATGTAATTTATTTATAATGGGTGCAACACACTAAATTTTTAGATGCTGAATTGGTTTTCAGTACTTTATGTCAGTACAAAATTGCTCCAGTCAATACAAAATTTCTCCAGTTTCGTCTTACATCCAGTACTTTTGGCCTATAAAACACTTATTCCAAGTACAAATTGGGTACTGAAAAAAGAGAGTAAAAAATAGTACAAAAAATTGACTCTCTTTTTTCAGTACCAAATTTATACTTGGATTAAGTGTTTTATAGGTTAAAAGTGCTGGATGTAAGACGAAACTGGAGCAGTTTTGTACTGACATAAAGTACTGAAACCAATTCAGCATCTAAAATTTTAGTGTGAATTCACGAAGCAGTTAGCTAGATTTTTAATTTCTAAGTTTCTTAGCACGCTAAGTATTAATGTCACCGCGGCGGCCATTGTACAATATTTTCCAATTCCAACGATAAACTGAAAATATTTTTAGTCCATAAAATAAATAACTGTTAGTTTGCTGATGTAAAAAACAACAAATTTGATGTAGATTTTGAGTACTTAATTTTCTAGTGTGAAACAAATACTGATTTGACTAAAAGTCAAAGCAGTCCCCATTACATACAATGCTAATCTTAATGCTGAATATCTCAAAAATTTCACCAAATTTGGTATATATATATATATATATATATATATATATATATATATATATATATATATATATATATATATATATTTCATTAAAAATTATTTCATGGTATCAGGAAGTTTTGATACAATATTCATAGTGGTTCACCATCTACTAAGCGTATTTTTCATCCTTAAGCACGTGAAAAACCAACGTTACAATAATATATATTACCAATTTCGTTCACTGTATAACCATAGGAAGTTGGAATTGAAGTAGAAAACATCAACTGCTATTAAATATTTTATCTAGACGTCCGTTTACATAGAGATTTTTTTTAAATAAAAGTTTCTTACGTCACTTCATGCTCATGCATTTGCATGCAGGAATATCACAAAACGCGACGTAATTTTACCTAAAAACGATGAAAGGAAGAGTTCCTTAGATTACTATTGTGCATTTATTGTAAATTATATGGAACTTAAACTTGGTCAAGGTAGCTATATTATAGAGTACATTATCATTGCTAAACTATGTTTAAATTCAAAACTGCAGTAATAGTTGAAACTTTGAGAGTTGTGATAAAGTTAATGAGAAATTTAATTAAAACTTTTATGCCTGTAATTGCAGTTCCTCGTATCATATCATAAATTTTATGTTTTATACTATTATTTTGAGAGAGAGAGAGAGAGAGAGTGAGAGAGAGAGAAAGAGAGAGAGAGAGAGAGAGAGAGAGAGAGAGAGAGAGAGAGAGAGAGAGAGAGAGCACACTAAATTTTTAGATGCTGAATTGGTTTCCAGTACTTTTTGTCAGTACAAAATTGCTCCAGTCAGTACAAAATTTTCCAGTTTCGTCTTACATCCAGCACTTTTTACATATAAAACACTTATTCCAAGTACAAATTTGGTACTGAAAAAAGAGAGTCAAAAAAAGTACAAAATATTGACTCTCTTTTTTCAGTACCAAATTTGTACTTGGATTAAGTGTTTTATAGGTCAAAAGTGCTGGATATAAGACGAAATTGGAACAATTTTGTACTGACATAAAGTACTGAAACCAATTCAGCATCTAAAAATTTAGTGTGAGAGAGAGAGAGAGAGAGAGAGAGAGAGAGAGAGAGAGAGAGAGAGAGAGAGAGAGAGAGAGAGAGAGAGAGAGAGAGAGAGAGAGGAGAGAGAGAGAGAGATCGACATATTAAGGGTAAGGTAACACGCCCAATGTTAAAAATATTTCCACACATTAAAATTATGAATCATATCTTAAAATGTTCTCCTCTGCATCCCCTATTAGTAGCTAAGTAATCAGGTACATACAAATTCATAACTCAAAAACTGGATCTATAAATTATTATATACCTGATTTTTAGCTACTGATATAGGGGATGTAGAGGGCCGGAGAACATTTTAAGATAGTTTCATAATTTTCATGTGTGGGAATATTTTTAACATTAAGCGTGTTACCTTACCCTTAATAAGGTAAAATATAATCACAACTCTGCCTTTTTACTAAAATAAGAATCAACAAGGAAAATCATCTATTTTTTTATACATCATTTTTATTATGAATTTGTTAAAAGAATTCTAAAGTTACTTAGATAATGTAATATTCGAAATCATAAATTGATAAAATCCAACTCTTGTTTCATTTCCTTTTGTTTGTCATAATTTTATTTTTCACTCAAATATCACAAAAGAGAATATAAAGTTACAGAAAAACAAAATCATTTGTTATAATTTATCGTCATGTTTCAAAAAAAAAAACTTCTTATTGAAAATCAGATAAGATAATTTTGAATATTTTACGCACATACAAACTGAAGAATAATTTTCTTTTGTAAAAAATGCCATAGTTAGTTATTACAGAATCATATTTTTTAGTGTAATTTCAAGTTTTTGTTTTAAATTACGTACACTCTTTACCTCGAAAAATTTCTAACTTACAGCCTTGTTAATCACCATGTCCCGTAAGAATAACACAGGGTATAGTGATTTAACAAAGCTGCAAGTGGGAAATTTTCCAAGGTGGCAAGTGTACATCTAGGAGGATGTTGAAACAGAAATGTCATGAAATTCGATCAAAATACGTCATAAATAAACGTAGGGTTTTTAAATGTTAACTCGCCAAAAATAGACGTGATCTCTTATTTATTACAATGTTAGCTTACTACAGCATATTCTGCTATTGGTGTAAGTATTCAAACTTAACAACAGTATTAACAACGGTTGGAAGGATTGATAGGAAAGGAGGCGGCTGATGTGGCCTTGTGTTAGGAACTGCCCCGGCATTTGCCTGGGAGTGACGATGGGAAACCACAGAAAACCATCATCGAGGCAGACGATACCAAAGGGAACGACCTTCGGCACCTCCCGAATACAGGCATTATGGTGGAATTCAAAGGTTAAATGCCTATTTGATTCCAATTTAAGTTATATTCTTATATTAAATATTTGTATTTTTTATTTAGCTGTTTTTTTACAAGATAAGTGCTGATGTATTTTAAAAAACTTATTTAAATGTCTCGATCTTTACTATTTATTTTGTTATGTTTTCCTCTTTTAACCCTGGCATTCTCAAGGTGTTTTTTGTTCACATTTTACCAAACGGGGGAAGGGAATCGAAGTGACCCGCTATCTAAATATGTTAAAAAAATGTTAACATTTTTTTTTCTAACTATTATTTTTTTTTTCGGAAATACAATGCTGGGTGGTTAACAATGAATTAGAAATTTTTTCAGATTTTTTGGGCCAATATTTCACACATTTTTTCCCTCTTAAAAAGAGTTACGGGTCTTCTTGACCCCCCCCCCTTGCCCCTCCTCCCTAACCCCTGATAATGCTAAGGTTAAAAGACGCTTCAAAGAGTCAGCTGATATTGCAGTGTTCCCACTGTCATAATCTCTAAACCTATGTAAAGAACAAACTCGAAATTGCTTTTTTGGCATTAAAAAAATTTTTTAGGGGAAAATGAAGATGACCCCTAAAAAGGAAGGTAGGAGATGGTTTCAAATTAATAGCTTTAATAGTTACTGAGAAAAAATTCAAAATTTCCAACATGGTGGCTTAAAATGGAGAAAATTTTCCCTTCGGCGATCACTTTCTAATTTAAGGGCATTGGGTGTAGCACCGGTAGTTGGCAGCACTGACGTATCTTCACCATGCAAATTTTTGATCATTGCTCCTCGGAGTAATTTTTATGCTAGAGCTAAGCTGATTGCTGTAGTATCAAGATAATTAGTAGCCCAAGTGCACAATTTGGCTAAATAAAGCCTGATTTAAAAAAAAGTATTTTTTTTATATTTTAGAAAAATGCATGTAAATTTAAAAAATTACTAAAAAATACTTTTCTTTAAATCAGGCTTTATTTAGCCAAATTGTGCACTTGGGCTACTAATTATCTTGATACTACAGCAATCAGCTTAGCTCTAGCATAAAAATTACTCCGAGGAGCAATGACCAAAAATTAGCATGGTGAAGATAGGTCAGTGTTGCCAACTACCGGTGCTACACCCAATGCCCTTAAAGGGATACTATATTGGTAACTTTGTAGCGCTTTGTTCTTTAAAGGACTGTTATAGCGTCACCTGCCAACTTTACTGTTATGATTGTTATATTCACGCTATAAGCTATGCTTGTTAACAATTTTATTGCGATTTTGAATTTCTCATTTATTTTATGGATACATTTTAATGATCTGTGGGAGTTTGTTATACAATTTGATATATATATATATAGGAACACAGACATATTGTTATATCTAGTCCCTTTGCTTTTTAGTTTTGAATCTTCGTTTTGGATTATATTTATTTTGTTGTTAAATTTTTTAATATGAACTTGTATTTTCTCTTTTAAAAAAATAATTTTTTTCTTATAAAAATATATTACAATATTTTATGTTTTTCATGTATAATAATTCAGAATTAAAATAATTTTGATAAAAATACTGAAGTATTATAATTAATTTGACTCATTAAAGTTTGTTTTATAGCATGACACTCTTGCTAATTAGCTATCCTTGCATCTAGCTATTTAACTTGTTTTATGAAAAAAAATTTAAATGTTTTAATACAATTATTAATTAAGGCTTGTTAGTGCAATGAAATTAATTAAATTTTGGTAATACCCTTTTTAAACTTAATAAGGGGCATTCACAAAGCCTTAAGGCCACATTTAAGGCTCAATAATTTAAGACCAGAAATTTTAAGTCTAAAAAACACGTCTAAAATCAAGCTTTAAATTATCGAGCCTTAAATGTGGCCTTAAGACTTTGTGAATGCTCCTTAATATATTTATATTTTTAAACTTTTGATGTTTGCGTAATCTTACATTTCTTACACGTCGATGTTAATATGTTAGTAAGTATACATATAACATGATATAATTAATTATACAGTTTTAAATCCTTTCTTTCTACAAATTAAATAAAATATGAAAAAAATATATAGCTAAAAGTTTATAGTTATTAACCGTAACATTGCAAAGGTATTTTTTGCCCCACGCTTTTCCAAGGGGCGGAGGGGGGAGGGGTAGGAGTTCGAAATGACCCGGTATAAATAATATGTTAAAAAAAATTAAAAGTTTTTTCTAACTATTTTATTTTTGTGGAAATATATTGCTGATTGGCTAACTCAGGAGTACAAATTCTTTTAGATTTTTTGGAGAATTATATCACACTTATTTCAGCCTTATAAAACTTACCATTCATCTCGACCCCCCGACCATAGACTACCCGCCGTATGCATATGCTCAAAAAGTAGCCGTCTTTACAGGGGCTATTCTTAATGACATAAAAATGCTTAAAAATTTAATTGTCACCTCAGAAAATTTCCCTTTGCGGCCTTGTTAATCACCATTCTCCGTAAGAATAACACATGACGCCTGTACAAATTCAATACATATATTATAGTCTTTTACAAAAACTCTTATTCAGACAATGTTATTTTGTTAGGTAATTTTTGAACATTTTTTTTTTACCAAAGGCTTTAAAGTTAATTTTAACTTTATTCTGTTATCAAAATAATGTATTGTTATGAATACATACAGTTCAATCAAAAATAAGGAATTTTTATTGAACATTTTTTTTCCTAGTGATATTTTGATTATAAAAAATTGATTACTTTAAACATTATTTTGGTAATATTAACTAACTTAATTACATTTATAGTGGTTGTATGGAATATATTGCCCGAAAGCCAAATCAAATTTATATCAATATAATATATGACGTCATCGCTTCATGAGAATATATATATATATATATATATATAGCTTTCAACAATCTTTTTGCACCCACGCTGATATTAGGAACGACGTTTGCAGAGCATCGCTTGACCGCAGGCCGCTCTTCTTTTGTCAAACAGTTGTTGACGCGGGAAATTTATGAAAAACGTGACAAGCTTAAGTAATGTGTAGGCATATTGAAATATCGTGAGAGTCTTCCAAAGGGGAGTTTTAAATGGACTTGTGTAAATAAATGGACTGCATTTTTCTTTAATTATTAATCTTTAGTTATATAAATGGCACTTCATAGACCCTACAGAGACCATGTATAAAAATTTTGCACTTTATTTTCAAGGCTTTAACTGGTTGCAGATCTGCAGTTTTAAAAAATATTTTTATCTCATTAGTGCGATCAATTATCACTTATGGTGCTCCCGCTTGGCACCCTCAATCCAATTTAAATTTTGCTAAGCTTGATAGAATTGGATAAAGATTTAAGACATGTTGACCGTTTGAGTCTTCTTCAATGTGTGAATTATTTAAATCAATTGATATAAAATTCTTAAAAGCTTGTATTAATGGAAAAACGGATCTGAGCCCTGTTGAAGCTGGAAAATTGAAAGTGCAGCATAGGAGGAGAGGGAGAGGAAACCCTTATTCTTTTGTTTTCCCTAAGCCTAACAGTGAGGCATATGCGAATTCTTTTCATCCTCGTGCTGCAAAAATGTTTAACAGTCTACCTCAGTAGTGGAGAAATTTTCTCCCTTCTTTTATCTCTTTCTTACATTGTGTTCTTTTATTTTATTTTATTTTTTTTTAGTTTGTTTATGTATTTATCTTATGTATTTATATGTATAGTGTTAGTGTTTTGTAATCTTTGTGGTTTAGTAATTTGTATGTATAATTATCTATCATTTAATTTATTAATTAATTTGGGTGAATAAACACTTAAGTGAATGGACTGCTCAGCAATCTTTTTCATTTGCTCCATGGGCTATTGTTTTTTTTAGTTTTGACTATATAATATATAATATGTTATATTATTGTTAAGTGCCCATGAAATAGATAATAAAATAAAATAAATAAAATATGGACAGGAATTTGAAAAACCTAGCTGGGCTGAGCTTCACTGTAACTGAGAGTGGCGGCGCCACTGAATCGCAGCGGCACGGCCCGGTTCTCTCTGGTTGCGCCGTCATTTTAGCCAGCAAGAACCGGGCCGTGCTGTGTGTTTAACAGCGCTGCCACTTTTAGAAACCACGAAACTCTGATCAAATCCCTGGCCATATGACACGGAGGTCTCTGTAGACGATGTTCAGGCAGCCTCCATGTCTCCATGCGCGGCGACAATAACGTACGTACAGCAGATGCGCACAGTGTTATTTAAATGGAGAATATAAAATTGAATAATTGTCTTAAAAATTTATGTAAGACTAAATGGAAAATTTTATAGTGTGTAAACAAACTTTTAATAATCCCCCCACAAGGTGCAAATTTCTCCCCATATATATTTCATTTTTATATAAGGAATTTCTTTACCTGCTTACGGGCTTTCGCTCTGCCTTACGTATGTAATGGCGGAAAAAACAGCTGAGGCAGAGCTGAGTGGAGGGAATGAACATCGTCTATAGTCTATAGGGTCTCTGAAGGCACATAAATTATTTACACAATTTGTATTATTTTTATATAAAATATAAAAATAATTTTAAAGAATGAGCAATAATGGAGTATCGACCTCAAAATTTTTTATTTTATTTATTTTATTTTATTTCACCCATGTCAATTTATACATAAATACATATTTATATTTTACAACAAAATTAAAAGAATAATAAAACAACAAAGAAAATAAAATAAAAATTGACAAATATAGCTCATTTTTGAAAATTTTTAGGGTGAGGACCAATACTGTAGCACCAAAGTGGCACCATGACACATAAGTGGCATTGATCCATAATATACAATATAATTAGCCTAGTCAAACAAAAAAAAAATTATTACATATATTCAATAGATATGTCTCTTTAAACGTAAAAAGAAAGAATGTGGCTGTGATTTAACATATATCGGCAGGTATTAAGTTATTCCACTGACAGTGAGTGGTGCAACGGTATACAAAGCCGTTTTGGTAAAGTGACGTCCGTACTTTGGGAGGGATAAGTCTTGCCACACCAGATTGTCCACGAATTTCACGACCACTCACAACACTATCCGTTATGGTAAGATCATTCATACCATTACGGCACTTGTAAAAACAATTTAAATCATTATAGGTCAAGAAAGAATTAAAAGAAATAAGTTTATTGCAAGCAACTGCAGAATAATTTTTCCCATATATGAATTTTGAAGCTTTTCTTTGAATTCTTTCTAATTTTAACATATTTGATTTTGTAGTAGGGTGCCAAGAAGGAGTGCCATAAGACATAACAGGACGTATGAGAGACTGGTAGGCTTGACATTTGACCTTAGTAGAACAACCTATCAAATTTCTAGACACAAAGCCCAACAGTTTCGCTGCTTTATTTATAACACTTTCTACATGAAAATTCCATTTTAAGTCACTCGAGATGTTGACACCCAGAACTTTGGCAGTATTGCAATAGGCAAGTGTTTCATTATTTAATACAATGAAACACTGGCCTATTGCAATTTTACAGCAGAAATGGATAGAGGATGAAAAGTTATGTTACTCTGATTTTTTTCAGATTTTTTTAGGGACCGGGAAGTATTGCTAAAAAGTTTTGGCGAGGTCGGGTTCGAATCCACGTCTCTTTTGGGTCCTATCTTTTATTAAGAGAGGCGGCAAGAGGCGGTACTTTTTCTGCACTTTCAATCATTTTTAAAAAATAGTTGCCGGGCTCTAAAAAATCTGAAAAAATCAGAGTAGCATAACTTTGCACCCTCTATCCATTTCTGCAATAAAAAAAATTGAGGTTGGTACTCCATTATGTTAGAAGGGTCGTAGTAATGCGATCGTACGCATGCGGTCGCATGTTTCTCATTTAAAATTGGTTCTAAATTTCTTATAAGAAGTCATATGATACGAAGCTCTGTGCGCTGCTACACCCATGATCGCAAGCGTGTGTTAAAAAAGACCTTGTTAAATAATAAAATAATAATAATACCATAATTAAAATAATAATTATACTGTATGTATATAAAAAATATTAAGTATGTATAGTACGGTAGCTTGACTGTGGATTATATTTTTTGCTCCAAAAAATGTATTACATTTTTCTTGAGGGTACAGCATCAACAAACGATCGAACTGATTTAAATTACATATTTAAATTAATTACATATTCATAAAATATGAGCCCTTTGGCGTAGTGATTTGTTCAATCGTAAGGTCGTGAGTTCGATCCTAGAGACATAACGATATTTACAATTTAGTATGCTATGTTAGCAGACTGATTATAATATAGGGTTAACTTTATTTGTATAATATTATAGAAATTTTAATTTTAAATCATGCATGAGATACTGAAAAAATTATTGTAACACGCCCAATGTTAAAAAAATTCCCACACATGAAACATATTATCTTTTCAACATATTATATATTAGGCACTGAACAATGAATTTCCACAAAAAAATAGTGAGAAAAAAAATGTAATTTAAGAGTGTTATAAATAGCGGGTCATTTCTACTCCCCCCACCCCCTTGATAAAGCATACCGTGACAAAAAGTGAATTGGTATTGCAAGGGTTAAAGGTCGTGATATTATGAATGAATGTGTTTTTTACGTGAAAATATGCCATTCAAACATTTTTCCTTCTTTGAGCCGTATCTTCCCTTTGTTTATGAGATTGCGTTATAATACTGTCTGTTACTTAAATGTAAATTAAATGCAAATAATATTCACAACTTTCACAAGAGGAGAAAAAATACGTTTTTTACATTCTTTACGAAATGTATATACGAGAAAAGAATTCAACTAATTACCATTTGAAATAATTTCTTTGAATTCATAACTTTCTTTAATTAAATTTTATTAAAATAAAGTAAAGTGATCAAAGTTTTTTAAATTCAAGAAAAATACGTACTATAGACGTGTTCCTCTATCACTTAATAATGGAAAGTAAATAAATAATTCTATCCTGCATAGTTACTTCAGAAAAAAATGCCCAAGGTCCGATAGAACTCGACCACGCTTGACGTAGCTTGACTTTGGTGATCTAACGAGAACCGGTCAATGCACTTGGCCTCAACCTCAACGGTGATGGTTTTTCCGGTGTAAAAGTGTGTCAGGAACACCTCCGATATCAGAGACCATCACGTGTCCCCCCCCCCCCCCCCCCCCAAGTGGTGTCAGGTGCGAGCAACTCTACACTTCCGACAGCGCGGATTGTTTTATGAACAACCTCGGGACATTGTACCCATTTTCAGCTTATAGACACATGGAGAAGCATTGCAATTATACGGGAATCTTATGTTTACATTTTGGGTACCATAATAGTTTTGGTTGACAAATAATTTTTTTCACTAGATATTGGCGTCATAAAGTTAGTGCGAACCTAGTGGTAACTGCTGAAACTACGTGCGTCTGGCAAGGTTTGCTGTATATGATTAACATTGTAAAATCATGTAAATGCTCTGTCAGCAGCCATAGCATAATTTTACAAAAGTGACAACACCATAATTAATAGTTGTCAAATTAAATACTTTCGGACAAATATAAAAAAAAATATTTCAACTTCGTAAGTGATTTCGTTCCTAAAAATTTGATAATTTTTGCGATTCACCCCATGCTATTGGTATTGCCGTATCCTCGATGCAAAGAGCAACAGTTTCAGTTGTCAGTGACATCTCTTGGTCCTTTATGTCCTCTATAGCATTGGTTCTTCTTATCACCAGTTTTGAAAGAAAATTCTACGAAAAATGATGAGAATAGCCATCAGGAGAAATTAATTTCGAGACCAACTTTAACACGTATCTGCTATGCCGCTGACAATGTTTTGCATACACAATCGTGACGTCATATTGATTTGTGACGTACGGTGAAAGACTCGTATAGTAGAGGTGGGAGGAGCACTTATTCCCACAAATTAAAAGTTTAAGTTTACCACGTCTATATAGACAGCGTATTAACAGCAGGGGATAGCGTTCTTGGTGTCGCATGGTGTACATTTACAGCAATTTGTATTTTGTCTTTTATGTAATTGATAGATTAAAACATAAAAATTTAATAATAATTTAATGAAAATAAATATAATTTGATTAAATATCCGAATTTACAATAGAACTTTTACATCTTTGTAAATTATTTTATTCAATTTAATTAAGTAATTGTTAATTGTAACTTTTAACAAATTATCACTGAATTTGTTTCAAACTTTTTGTATTATTCTTAAATTCTTATATCTATGTAATAACATTGTAAAACTATTGGTTAGAGACAAAAAAGGCATTCATGCCTTAACTCTCGCCATGTAAAGATGTTCAAATAAAATAAATGATATAGAAATATGTATTAACTTCTGTATTCAATTAATGTACAATAAAAGTCAACCTTATTTTGTAAATTGTCCAGCCCTCGCAAGACGCCATCTTCTTTAATTTGCTGATTACATAACATAACGAAAATTGGTAGTTGATGTCGCACGTTACCGCCATGTGTTGTTTTGGACAAATTGAACTGCTAGACAATTTGTCGACGTTTAAGAAACACGTTAGCTACAGTTAAATTAATTTAATATTCCCTCCGGAAGAAGCCGGAAGTGTGAAGTTTGCAGCTCTTCTGTTTGTAATTCAGTTTTGAAACTTACAGAGTGGTTTGAAGTAGAAGTACTGACCTATGTGTGAAATTGTAACGCTGAAATATGAATGAGAAGACCTGAAACCTTTCACTTCCGGCTACTTCCGGAGATAATGACATGTAAATTTGAGTGCAGTGTCTCTGGCAGTTTCAGAAGTAGAACAATTAAATTTACATGGTACTCCTTCCGGAAGTAGCCGGAAGTGTGAAGTTTCTAGTCTTCATAGTTCTTTTGTTTCATCGTTACAATTTCACACATAGGTCAGTATTTCTACTTCAAAACACTCTGTAAAGTTTCAAAACTGAATTACAAACCAATGCATTGGACAACATACATAAAAATTTTTATTGCATAAATGGAAAGAGGGAACCAAATTATGCTACTCTGAATTTTTTCAGATTTTAATTTTGAAACCCAGAACTATTTTTAAATAATTATTGAAAGTGCGGCCACGCCCCCTGGAGGCGTCAATAGGCGTCTTGTTCCTATTCTTTTTACTAAGGATTCAGGGGTGCCAACTTATCTTACAGAACTTTCAATAATTATTTAAAAATAGTTCCGGGTCTCTAAAAAATCTGAAAAAATTCAGAGTAGCATAATCTGGTGCCCTCTATTCATTTCTGCAATAAAATTTTTTCATGTATGTTGTCCATTAAATATTAAGAATTGTGAGAATATTATTAAGAGCTGTAAACTTCACACTTCCGGCTACATCCGGAAGAAATATCAAATTAATTTGACTATGATGGAAGTAGGAAGGAGGAGTTTTTGGAGAGATTTGGCAGAATTCTATGAAGATGGGAATGTAGTAACCAAATATAATAAATATCACTGATGCCATGCATAAACTGAACATGTGGCGGGAGAAGAATGGTTATTATTTGGTCTGTTCGTAAATCTACAATCAGAAAGAATCGATTATTTACGAACAGACCTATTGGTAGTAGAGGGTCCTGTATGATTTTTTTTATTATTAGCTCAACCGAAAGAGTATAACGAAAAATGAATCTGTGGATTGATTTTATATTTTTTTTGTTAGTAAAGCATATTAATGTCTAAAACAGAGATTAAAATTAATATTATAATTTGATCATGATTTTATATAGCTAAGCATATTGGATGGTGCCTCCAGGTCACGTGACTTCTTTAAATCTGTATTTTAGGCACAGTGAACAGAATTCACAAAAAAATTCATGTGTTTATTTGAAACCTCGTCTTTCAATTGAGCCAGTAAAAAGAATAACAACATGTAGGTACCAAAGAAATGACGTGTTGTAAGCTAGCGGGTTAGCAAGGTTGGCTTTATACAGGTTAAGCCTCCGATTTGACCAATGTTAACGGGTTTAGCCAATCAGATTCAAGTATTCCAGGACCCATCGTGCCGCGAAACTTTGAATGCGCCCATGATGCAATGCTATTTTTGAATTTTCGCGGTGCAATGGGTCCTGGAAATAGTGGAAAAATGACGCACGAAATACGCACGTGGCTTAACCTGTATAAAGCCAACCTTGGCGGGTTAGTAGAGAATGTGATTTTAACTAAAAGTCCAACAAAAATATTTTAAAATGCGGTAACTGCATAATTTAAATATCCTTCCGACCAAAAAAAAAAATGCTAATTTCACAAAGAGCAGGAGTTATGCCTAGCACATGATATTTGAGCACAATTTGCCTAATCCCACGGCAGGTTGATACAGACGCAGTCACGGATCCAGCCACACCCCCCGCCCGAAATTTTGGATTTAAATGGACAATATATAGGCATTCCCCCACTCCATTTTTTTAAACATTAGCCTTATAAAGACGGACCCCCTCCCCCCAAAAAATATGGTTCTGAATCCATGTCTATCTATATGGAAACTTTATTTCGGATCGAGTGTACTATACGGCAACGCCACGAGATTGTTGGGTTGCCTACTTACAGGATAACGCTTAGCTATTTACCTCCCCTCCCTTCTCCTACTGTTGTTATAAAGTACGTATAAAACCATTAAAAAATAAAAAAGTTACAAAAATTGACGTCTATATTTTATTTTTAATTTTTTTTTTCTACATTTTCTTCCCTTACACGCTGCTGATGCAACAATACGGCGTGGCAGGTTCCTGTAAAGTATGCAATATGCTTTGCAGTGACATCACGTGGGCCTGGCATATTTTGTCACGTTTTGTTGACACCGAATGTTACGTTTCAGCTGGTGGTTCCAAAGCGGACGGCGCTCATGTTGGACAAAATGATGGTGGCTCTTCAGAGAGCGCTGGATGATGATGTCACCACGGCCTCAGCGGCTCAGCCAGAACAGGTAACGTCTGCAAAAATTACGTAATTATATTTTCTGCTCGTTGTTTGTAAACAATGTACTTTTGATGTGTATTTCCAACAAAAACCATGTTTCCCACCCAGGGGTAAATCATTGCACTTTTCCACTATGTGGTTCCTCTGTCTTTCGACCATTGCACTTCCGATTCATTGACAAATGCTGTAACGTCCATCCTGGCTGAGGTTACCACGTTTCCCTCAGTCGCAGGCAAATGCCGGGATGGATTGCAAGGCGTTCCAGAAGAGCCTGCGAAACGCTAAAGTTGGATTTTGGAAGGTTCGGGATTTCAAAGTAGAATGTAATTAGACTAATTAGCAAGTAGAATTAGCCAATAGGGTTTGATTAAAAAAATAAATAAAAATTAAAAAAGTTTTAAATTATATTTATTTGTACACAATTTAATTTCAATTAATTCCAATTAATTCTTGCATCATCACTACGTATCAAATTAAGCGTTTGAAAGTAAAAAAAGAGTGGGCTTGGACAGGATGGAATTAAAATTCGATTTAAAAGTCTCAATACTTCTTTACTGAAAATTCTTATTTCTAAGAGGCTTTCTCATTAGCAAAATAACATTAGATTTATTATATATTAAAATTTAAACAAAGTTATGTTCATAGCGTTACTGCTACACAAAGGTTAAATAAATATGTACGAGTAATTAATTTTTATAAAAGGTTATACTAGTATAAAAATTAAATTAAAGTTTCACAAACGAAATAATTCCTACATTATGACGTAATAATAATGCATTACGTCATAATTAAATCTTGCAACACGTGTCTTCAAGTCAAAAACATTGGAAAATTGCAAAAAAAAAAATAATAAAATCAATGAGCAGTGCTTTGAGCTTTAATTAAAAACGTAATACGGCCGGTTGCTGAAAATACTTTTAACTTTCATCTTTTTTTAATGAGGTATTATTATTAAATTTATTCTGTTGATATTTGTGTCATGGATATCAACATGTGTATTAACTTTAAGTGCATTTGTTTTGTGGGAATATACAGTGCCTATGCCTTACAATTTTTATGTGTTGTCTCTCTCTCTCAATCTCTGCCTTCTCCAAATAATTTTTCTTTTAATTTTGATGCCATATCCATGCTGCACTGTTAATTTATTTCGCTTGTTTTTTGTCATCGCATATTATAATAAAATATATTATCTTCTAGTTTATTATTTTATTGTCCATTTTATCTTTTATTTTATTGGGAAGAGGCCGGGAGTACAGTAACCTTTGCATACAATTCCTCTCTGCAACATATATTATGCTATTTACACCACAGCTATAGAGGATATATTATATCTGCATGGTTGTTTACCTGAATTCATTCCCTTAAAATTAAAAATCCTTTTAATATAATTAATGGGGTACTGACCGGTATTTGATTTAGCAATACTAGTAAAAAGAACTGTGAATTCTATGAAGAACGAGCCCTATTAGAGCACTCTACGACAATTTGCTGATTTTATATGAATTTTTAAAACTTTTTTGATGACGTCATAGCATTGAATATTAAATGGGAAAATGCATCAGTTAACATTGCTAAAATGAAAAGTTATTGAGGTAGGAATTTTAAACCTTCTTTATCGTGATTCTAGCACCTAAAAACCTTGCAAATGAAGTTTTGGTTACATTTCAATATTAAGTATGGGATTTGGCAATGTTAACTGATCTATTTTCCCATTTAAGATTCAATGCTATGACGTCATTTTTGAGAGGTTTTAAAAATTCATATGAAATCAGGAAATTGTCGTAGAATGCTGTAATAGGGCTTGTTCTTCATAAAATTCTCGTGCCTTTTGAAATGTTGACAAAAACTTGAAACTTTTTTTTTTGTCAGTACCCCATTGGTTCCTTAAAGCCAATATAATTAGATACAATTCAATAAAAAATCCTCTATACTGACTGCAAAGTTTATAACTAAGGCCAATATAATTAGATTAATTAGATTCAATAAAAAAATTCGCGCGCTACACTGGCTGCATGCATTTTACCTAATTAGATTTAATTAAATATGAAATCCGCAATACTGGCTGCATGGTTGTGTACCTAAAACCAATATAAATCAGATTTAATTCAAAACCCGTTTTTATTTTTCTCTTCCTCGTAATTCCACCCACGGACACGTGCTACTTGATAAATTTGTTTTCTAAAAGTAAGGATCGCTCTCAGGTTATTAAATGTAGCTTGATTGAGTGCAAGTCGAGATAGCGGCGCTCTTCGCTTGATTAATCGTCCATCACTCACTTGCCACCACCCACATTATAAGCACCTGACATTAACATGTACTTGATGCGTCATAACCTTTGTCAAGTTATCCTGTGTTGACATGAGGCGTACACTAATTTGCAAAAAAAAAAAAATGTCGCAATGGAATTCATGACTCTTTCTCCTCCCAGCACCTATCAGATGTTACCGCCGCATGCCTGGTTCATGTATGATAGCAATGTAATTTTACTTCTTTAATTAATAAATCTGCTGACTGCATAATAATAAAGACCCTTTCAGATCAAAACAGCCTAAAAGACAATCAAGGTCGTTATCTAAATCATCCAAGTACGGAGTAATAAGCTATCTGTTATTTGCAATAGACAACATGCATGAACAAATTTTATTGCAGAAATGAAAAGAGGGTACCAAATTATGCTACTCTGCTAGATGAATTTTTTCAGAATTTTTTGAGACCCGGAACTAATTTAAAATAATTATTGAAAGTCCTGTGATTTCAGTTGGCACCCGTGAATCCTTAATAAAAAGGATAGAGATTGGACGCCTATTGACGACTCCAGGGGGCGTGGCCGCACATTCAATAATTCTTTAAAAATAGTTCTGGGTCTCAAAAAAATCTGAAAAAATTCAGAGTAGCATAATTTGGTACCCTCTATTCATTTCTGCAATATTTTTTGTCATGTATGTTGTCCATTATGAGTTGTAAATAGATTTAATACAAAGTTCATTGTTGCGCTGAAATAGCAGATAGCTCATTGTTAAAACAAGATCGTGGTAGGCAGATAGCTTATTATTACGGACGAGTGATGATATATACTAATGAAATAAGAATCTACAGGTGGGTGTTCAAATACCGTCAATTCAAAATTTCCATTAAGTTAAGCAAGGAATTAATATATATTTTACATTTCCTATGCTTAAGTGTGGCGTGATTTTAGGCAACTTTTTAATTTGTGGTATTTGAACACACCCCAGCTGACCTTTAGAGAAAAAGTGTAGAGAAAATATATTTTGTTGCCCAGCTACTCTAATACACTAATACGGTAAAATATCAAATAACATAAATATTATATCATTAAAAACAGAATGGTAATATTTTGGTTTTATTTAGGGGAGAAAGTTTTTAAGAAACTTTCTTTTCTTTTAAACAAACAATTATTCATTGATTTATTTATAAATTTTATATCAAATAAACCCTCCTCTGAAAGGATTTTATTTCAAAAGATTTTATTTATAGAAAATTCTAAGTAAGTCAATGATAATTGGACTACATTTGATATTTTATAATAACATTATAATCGGATCTGTCATAAGAATATTATTTGTTCTACCATATCACTTGCATTTAAAAACAAATAATGATTAAAATATATTGCATCAATCTGAAATCAATCCACCTGAACTTTTACCATTCAAAGAAACTTGAGTGTGGGTTTTTCTCAAGAATTTTGCATAAAATCTACCTTCAAATAAATAAAGTCAATACAATATTGTGACTTTTACGTATTACTTTGTTTGAATGTTTTAAAAATAAACTTCCTGTGAATCTTTTTATGTTTAAATTTAGTTTTTTACGACTTTTTTATTTGAGTCTGTCCAAGAAAAAATATTTCTTAAGTATTAAATTTGAACTTTTATACAATGCAGTATTATATTGAGCTAAAAGAATAAAGAAGTATATATATATATATAACTTTTTTCCTAATCTGTGCATCCGGTGCATAAAAAAAATCAACATATATTATTTACGAAAGAAAATAATTAGGGTTCTCACTAACCACGGTTAGTGAATGCCAATAAAGTTGGTTAATGAATATATCTACGATTATCAAACTCTGCTCAAAATTTTTGTGCAAACCCTTATAGTTAAAAAATTTCGTCTTCAACATAATATCTTTTACACGTCTAAACCTAATCTTTTTACCTCTAAAACACATCTTGGTTGGTATTCACAAAGAGTTATAAGGAGCGTTTTAGGGTGAGAAATTTTAAGAAGCGTTTTTTATACCAGGTAACAGGTAAGAAAAATGCATCTTAAAATATCTCTCCCTAAAACGCTCCTTAACTCTTCGTGAATACCACCCAACTTATTTCTTCCTCGCTAAAAATAAGAATGAAATGAAGACAATATATTTTTATGCTCAAAAAGTGAAAAAAATACGTAATTTTGTATTTTTTCCCTTTTTATATCTTTAAAATTATACAGAATAAGATGCAATTAGACGAAGAGAGAGCATATAATAACGAATAAAAGATATGGAATTTATTTTAACTTATTTTAACTCAGGTTAGGTTTCTCACCAACCACGCGGGTTAGTGAATGCCACTAAATTTGGGTAATGAACATCACCTGCGTTGATTGTTTTTGCCTTCCACTTAGCAGAAAACCACAATTTCAAAAGTATAGTTCACAATGCTGCCACTACGTAATTCAAACGACAAATGAGGGCGCCACCGTACTAACTTATAATCACTAAATGAAAGGCAAGAATAATCAACGCAGGCATTGAGTTTTCTTTCTCGTTAATCGAGTCCTATATTTTTATCTTGCACAAATAATTCCAACACATTTATGCTGCACTTGCACTTCCCAACATATGCACAAGTAACATGCCTGCACTTGCACAAATCTGCCAGACACTGATTGACTTTGTCGCCCCACAGAGCGTGACACGACATCGAATTGCAGCCCCACATGCACCGCCTTACTTGAAGGTACGACGGGAACCTCCCCCCCCTCTAATGAGATATTAGAATGTGAAAATTTCAGTGGCTTAATTGAAAGAAGGGCTAAAAATAGTAAAAATATGGTACTGTGAATTTTTTCAGATTTTTCTGAGACCGGGAAATATTTTTAAAAAATGATTGAAAGTCTATTTTGATGACGTCGCGGGCGGCACTCCTTAAGAAAAAGGATAGGGCAGTGCTGCCCGTGACGTCATAAAATAGACCTTCAATAATTTTTTAAAAATAGTTCCCAGTCTCAAAAAAATCTGAATAAATACACAGTACCATATTTTTACCCCCTCTTTCGATTAAGCCACTAAAATTTTCACATTCTAATATCTCATTGTTATTAATGGATGTTATTCATGACTTTTTTATTGCAAATTTGGATCTCGAGTTATATACGTATTTTTCAATATTTTGTCAGATTTTTTTCAACTCTCTAACACCATCAAGATCGCAATACAAAACGCCGTGACGTCATAGTCATGCAAATATTTTAAACTTAAGTATAGACGTTGCATGACTATGACGTCACAGCGTCTTTCCCCTCGATTTTGAGGGTGTTAGAGGGTTCAAAAAGTCTAAAAAAAACGACAATACATAACTCAAGGTATTCTATACAAAAATGTAATAAAGAATTTTCATGAAGGTTGTCCATTTTGTCCAGCATTTAGATCCCACCCTTGTAGTTAGTACGTTACACAAATATTTTATCATTCAACACTATGGTACCAAATCGTAATTTAAGTCGAGATGGTTCGCTTATAAGCTTTGGTGCTCAATGTTAGTAATAATACAACAATTACTGTTTTAGTATTAGAGAAAACTGCATGGTATATTTTTATTTTTTATTGCTGATATTTTTTACATTTTTTTATCTTTAAACAATAATGGACAACATACATGAAAAAATTTTATTGCAGAAATGAATAGAGAGTACCAAATTATGCTACTCCGAAGTTTTTGAGACCCAGAACTATTTTTATATAATCATTGAAACTGCAGCCACGCCCCCTGGAGGCGTCAATAGGCGTCCAGGCACTATTCTTTTTATTAAGGAATCAGGGGTGCCAACTTAAATTACAGAACTTTCAATAATTATAATTATTTAAAAATAGTTCCGGGTCTCAAAAAAATCTGAAAAAATTCAGAGTAGCATAATTTGGTACCCTGTATTTATTTCTGCAATAAATTTTTTTCATGTATGTTGTCCATTTTAACATTTTTTACTATGTTTAATGATTTGTTTAACTAAAATATTGTAAAATAATAATTTCTAAGCTGGTTCATTACTCTATATAACCGCATGAATGTCAAGCTCCATCAATTTGATAAAATTTTGTAAAAGAAACATTTGGGGTACTCGCAACGTAATTAGCACTAATTTTAACGTTACTTTAAGATTTAAAAATTGCATGAATTTATTATGGAATTTTTGTAGCCAAATTTTTAGATCTTAATATTTATGCATTATGAGGTGGTTTTAAATGGAGCGAAAACAGTGTGCAAATCGTTTTCGTGCTGATTGGCTCGGCCGCCAATCAGCGGCCGAGCCACCTTATGATTTAACAGAAACCTACGTAAAAGCATAATTTTTCCCAATTATTTTCTTATGCTACCTTTATTATCCAACCTAAAGGTGTTTTTCCATGGAGTCGAGTGAGGCTGGGCAGTGGAAAAAAGGCGCACTTGCACTTAAAAAAATTGATATTTTTCACGCCAATATGGCCACTATACATCTTTACTGCAAGTGCGCTTTTTTCAATTCCTTAACTACATGGAAAACCACCATTAATGTCTAGCTAACTGAAAGAGTTTGTGGAAAATGCAAGTTCGTTTGACTTCTTGTTTAGTTTTTAGCAGAATATTTTTGGGTGTCTCCCAATCTCTGACGTCACTTCTTGTCCCCAGATGGACCTTCAGCGCAGAGGTCAACAGAAAGGTCGAGTCTACCTGAGGTGCTACTTCAATGCAGTCACATGTTTCAAGAAGAAATGAAGTCAACTTCACTTCGGTTCTCTATCAACACAAAAATCTCTGTAAAAAAAAAACGTTGTACATACAATCCTTATGAGACGTTTTGCTTATAATTTTTTTACACAATGACAACCTTCATGAATTTTTTATTGCATATTTGGATACAGGAGCTTGAGTTATGTATTGTCAATTTTTTTTCAGATTTTTTTTATCTTTTTAGCACCCTCAAAAACGACATGAGGTGACGTCAAATAGTCATACATTTCCCTATGCTTGTGTGTTAAATATTTGCATGACTATGACGTCACAGCAAATTACAGTACGATTTTAAAAGTTTTAGAGGGTTTAAAACAATGTGAAAAAATATTTACAAATATGCAATGAAAATTTTATTAAGTTTGTCCATACTGAAATATAATTAATTGGGTATCAAAAAATAACTACTATAGGTTGATATTTATGTTTCAAATAATGTAAATTATTTACGAAATTATAAATTTTGAAGGAAGTACATTTTATGCCAATTTACAACAATCATTATTTATGGAATTTTTGTTTGTTGTAATGTGTATTAAATATTTTAAATATGATAATATTATTGTAATAATTGTAGTTCATTAATATAATTATAATTGTCAAATAATAATGTTCTATTTTTATTTATAAAGAGAAAATTTACTCTTTAAAAATTAATGTTAATAATATTTGTGTCTAATAAAAAAATGTTAAAATAAAATCATCTTATATTGGGTTATTTTTTTTTTCCATTTTGTTAATTTTTTATTTCTAATGAAATTAATATTCAAAATTTTAAGTACTTTTACCTGGAAACTGACAAAAAGACAATAGAAAAATTAGAATGAATTAAAATTGAATTGCTTGCTAAGAAAGATAATGAATATACAACAATTATTAAATTAATTTATATAATATATTAAATTATCTTTTTCTAGTATGTCATATTATGTATAATTAAATTTGCAATTAACTCAGAAAAGAAATGTAAGAATATTACACATCCTAACTCTTTTTAAATATATTTTCTGCAAATAATTACACCAAGTTGATGAAAATGGAGTTATTCAATGGAGTACTTACATTAAATAGACAATAATGGTTGCATTTTTTTATTTCATTATTAGAAAACATACATAAAATTATGCTTTTCTGATTTTTTTCAGATGTTTTGGAGTGTGGGAACTAATTTAAAAAAAAAAAATAAAATATATGAACTAGGGTAGTACAACCTGACGGGACAACCGTGACGTCATCAATAGCCAATCACAACACGACAAAATGATGTCACGGTTGTCCCATCAAGTGTATAATACCACCCTAATTAATATATATTTTTTTTTAAATTAGTTCCCGCATTCCAAAATACCTGAAAAAATTCAGAAAATTATAATTTTAGGTATAGTTTCTAATTATGAAATAAAAAAAATGCAACCATTATTGTCTACTGTTTATTACAGAAATGAAAAAGGGCACCAAATTATGTTACCATTAATTTTTGCAGGTCTTTCAGAAACCAAAATGTATTAATTGCTAAATAATTATTCAAAGTTCAGGTTTGAACCCACGCCCGTTTAGTGTTTTCCTTTTAGTTAAGAAGCGACACCTCTCTCTGTACTTTTAAAAATAATATTTCCGGGCTCTAAAAAATCGGAAAGAAATCAGAGTAGCATAATAGAGTATCTACCTCAATTTTTTTATTGCAGAAATGGATAGAGCGTGCAAAGCAGTGGCGTAGCCACGGGGGTGGGGGGGGGGTTCGGGGTTTAACCCCCCCCCCATGAAGATCGAGTAGTGACTGGATATAAGAAGAAAAAAGGAAAAATTATAGAAATTTGAAAAAAAAAGTTAAATAAAAAATTGAAATTTAGGGGTTGTTTATTTTCTTTAAAATAAACAAATTATAAGTTAGTTTCTAATTTTAACACGAAAAAGTGCGACTCATAAATAAATGTTTTATTTCCCTTACAAACTGCATGTGCATATAACTACTATTGTATAAATAAAACGCTCTCACGTGTGCCGCACTTTCATTTAATTGGTTGCTCCACGCGCCCGGTGCAGACAAAATTTAACAAAAATAAAAGAAGCAATTCCCTTTTTTATTTATTTATTTTTCACAATATCTTAATGATGTGAACATGGATTATTAAATAAATTTTAAAAATCAAATTCAATTAAATGACACGTACATGCACTGATTCTATAAAAATAATATAAAGTGGTTACATGAATTACTTGATTTAATTGAAATGATTTACTCAAAGCTTTATTTATTATACGCACGTATTCAAAAGAAATTGAAAAATGGGGTGAAAAAAGTATAAAATGTTAAAAAAATTGCTTCAGGCTATATATTTTACCCTCTAATATAATAGTATTTTTCCATTATTTTACCCTAAAAAAGGGACGTGTTCTTAAAAAAAATCACGCCTGCGGCAGGCTATTGGGGGGCTTCGCCCCCCAAACCCCCCAGTGGGCTCTTCTCAATCTTTGTCCTGAAGAACCCCCCCCCCCTTGGCCAAATCCTGGCTACGCCACTGGTGCAAAGTTATGTTATCCTTATTTTTTTCAGACCGGGAACTATTTTTAAAAAATATTGAAAGTTCTTTTTGTAACGTCACGAGGCGCCGCTCCTTAAGAAAAATATAGGACTTGCCGTCTCGTGACTCGTGACGTCACAAAAAGGACTTTCAATATATATTTTTTTAAAAAGTTCCCGTTCTGTAAAAAAATCTGAAAAAATTCAGGGTAGCAAAACTTTGCACGCTCTATCCATTTCTGTAATAAAAAAATTGAGGTCGATACTCCATATGGTACCCTTTTCTTTTCTATGCGATACACAATTTTCATGCAGGCTGCATTCACCATTGCCCCTGTCACATATGTAACCCACTTTACTTTCATGCTAAGCAAGTTGCCTAAAATCAAGGCGGAGTGTCTAGACGTCAGTAATAAATAAAAAAAAAAATGATTATTTCATTCTTTGTCGTCACTGTTCAAAGTTTAAATGACCTACTTCTAGCTAATCACAGAGCTTTATGTATTTTCACTCAGATGCCCGCCCGATTGGTAAATAGGCGGGCATCGTTGAATATTATACAGTGGCCGTCACATTTAAAAGTCTCATGGTCGTGTTTGTAACGCTCTCAGTCATTGGTAGCCGGTTTGTAACGAAGGACATCATTGGCCGAGCCGAGCCGAATGACTCCCGAGTGGTTCCGACCAAGAGGCTTTTAAATGTGACGGCTAAGAGAGATGTGATAAGCTAGAGGCAGGGAATTTAAACTTTGTACCGTGACAACAAAGGACCATTGTTGTTTAATTTTATTTGTTAGTGACTGTACTTTAAATTAATTAATTATATTATCCATAAATTGGCCTGGTATTTTTGGAAAAAATATCATATAATATTTCAAGTGACATCTATAAAAGCCCTAGCCAGGGACGACTAATACGTTTACATGACGGTGTTTAATATTACGTATCCGTTGACGACGGATAATGTTATTCTTATTATGAAGCGTCGTCAACGGATAATACGTATTATTAAGCACCATCATGTAAACGTAGTACATGCCAAATGGGAAAAGTTTATGTGAAAGTTATTTATTTTATTTGATTTATTTGAAAATTATTAATCAAGTCAAAATCTTAATAAAACTAAAGCTACAATAATATATTTACAATAACAAAATAAAAACACAACCTACATAATAAAATTATTCATCAATTAACATCAATTAACAATTATAATGCCAAATAACTGACTTAATACAATATTATTTTTTTGGCAATTTCCTACTAAAAAAATGATTTTACTGAATAATATTCCATATTAATTAAATTTTTTTTAACATATTTTTAATTAAATTTTGATTTTAAATAAAACTTCGATCAAACGAAAACTTACCTGACAAAGTAGCGTCTGATTTTCCTTAATAAATATTCGATTACAAATCCCCGGCGACCTGAATCATGTGAATTATTAGAACGACGGTATATTAATCGTGTTGACTTGTGCTGGTACGCACACGTCAGTTTGATGTTACTAACTGTCTCGCCGTGCATTTAATATCAATTTTATTTTAACACGGTCGCCACGAGTGTAGAGTTGATTGCTTAAAGCTTAATTCAAATACAAAGAAATGTTTAAGTTTATTTACTTGACTGAAACGTGTACACGAGAATAGAATATTTTATTGATTCCTTTGACATATAAACTGTGTGGAATAAGTAATGGTGTGAAATAACAAAACCTATTTGCAATATAAATTTTAACACTTTGCACCTTAAAAATAAATATGTGACACATGCAAAAGTGTAACTGTGACATGGTAGCAAAACAAGTCACCATTGATCAGTATTGCCTGTCTATAGAGTTGATTGCGTTGACTTCATGCCCCTGTAAGTTAGGCTGCCCTATGGAGGACCAAAATGCACAGACTAGTATAAAAACAAATTATATATATAATTATATATATATATTTCACTTTATTTAGCAAAATGAATCAAGTTTAAAAAATTGTAAAAATACTTCAATAATTGATGATAAAAAAAAAATCGCATACAATCAAAACTTTTTTTTTCCATTTTTTTTTTTTTTTTTTTTGGTCCATTTCTCTTATCTAATACCATAGTAGTTGGACCTCCACTTTCTCTTTTTCCAACCCTCCCTCCTGACTGTCCGTATACCTGCTATGCTATTTTTCCTCGTAAACATAATAAACTGGGAGTTTAAATTATAAAGATTAATTGTCAATTAGACCCTTAAAGATGATAATAATAAGAGTATTATTTATTTAAATTTGTTCATTAAAATTTATCGGTAGGAGCTTGTATTAATTTTGAGTACAATTAAATGGTTTCTTTTTACCCTACATAAAAAAAAAAAAAAAAAAATTGAAAAGAAAAATGAAAAGTTGTAAATTAATGGGAAAACTGCATAGATTTTTTTATTGCTGCATATTTTATAGAATGAGGATCTCAAGTTATATATTTTTTATGTATATATTGTTAATTTTTTCCAGGACTGTAAAATTCTTAAAATTGCGTTCCAAAACGCTGTGACGTCATATTCTTGTAACGCCTTCATAATACATATGCTTCATTATTTCATATTTGCATGACTATGACGTCACAACGTTTTAGAGATAACGTCGGTCAGCTGTTCGACGTAGGTCCCTTCGATTAGCATGTAAACCTTAGCATGTTCACAAAAATTCTGAAATTTTTTTGAGAGACAGAGATATTAGTGCTTAAAAGCCATAGAAAAAGTTTCAAAACAAATTAACGAGCCGATTTTTTTTTAATTGAGTTTTTAGTTTGTTTCTCCATGGGAAAACCCAATGCTGAAAATTAAATAAATTGTTTAAAAATAATCGGCTCTTAGAATTGTTTCGAAATTTTTTTCAATGGCTTTTAAGCACTAATAGCTGTTTCTCAAAAAAATTTCAGAATATTTGTGAATGTGCTAAGGTTTGCATATTAATCAAAGGGACCTACGTCGAACAGCTGATCGGCGTTATCTTAGCCTTAAAGTTTTCAAAACTATATGAACAAATTTTATAATGCAGAACTTCTCTATCCATGCAATTATATACAATAACAAAATTATATGCAGTTTTTGATGGTTGCAATGAGGTAATGACATAATAATAATTTATACTTGCAAGATCCTTGAAAAAACTTCAATTTTAATTCATAAAAATACTTAATCAAAATCGCTTCTTGTAAATTATAGTAATAATAATTATTTATTGCTTTATGATAAAATAAAGTCGTAAAAAAAAATTGGAGTCCCTACGAGTAGTCAATTTTTACATGCTAGAGGAATTTAAATATTATACATTAAATTTAATATTATGATAAAAATATAATAAATAAATTATGATGGGAATTAAATTAATATATCACATTAAATTTATTTAACCATTGCTTATTTACAGATTTATAATTCTAATGATGCATGATATTAAACTCGAAAACGAACTGTATATTATACAGTCTAATAATTTTACAACACAAAAAGCTGCTTAACGTAGTATAGACCTCTATTTTTTAATTGCAGAAATGGATAGAAGGTGCAAACTTGCTATACTACCCTGATATTTTTCAGATTTTTACAGCCCTAGAAGTAGTGGAAGTTTTTAAAAAATTATTGAAAGTCTTTTTTGTGACCACACGCGGCGGCAAGTCCTATATATCCTTTTCTTAAGGTATAACCTGAGAATTTGTCTGTCAAGGTCAAGAGGCGTGGCTATAGTGGCAACACTGTTTGCATTGGAATGCGAATAATTTTTTAGGAGGGGGTGGTGACATCAATCCTTGGAAACGTTGCCACATTTCTCATCACATATAGGAAACGATCATCGCCACGGTTCAAAATATATGAAAACAATTCAGAAAAATAGTCTAAAAAATTAGGTTTTAGTAAAAAAAAAGTAAAAGAATCTGTTGTATAGTTTTTATGCAATGCTAATTAACAAATTTAACATTGGAAGGATACAAAATTCTCATTTAAATAAATTAATTATAATTAAACCAACGGTTAAAAAATTCCGAAAAAATTCCGAGCTAATTTGACGATTGTTGTGAGTCCACCAAATTAATTTGAAGAAAATCTGTTGTAGCGAATTTTTTGTCCAAATTTCTCAGGTTAAGCCTTAAGGGGAGTTGCCTCTTGACGTCACAAAAAGAACTTTCAATAATTTTTTAAAAATACTTCCAAGGCTGTAAAAAAATCTGAAAAAAAATCAGGGTAGCAAAAACTTTGCACCAAAAATCATTCTGCAATCATTTATCAATTTATCATTCTGCAATCAAAAAAATGGAGGTCGATCGTGTTGATACTGAATTCCACCAAATTCTGTGTAACAGTTTCACGGTATGATAAATTCAATGATTTAAAAATCAAAGGAAGGATCTTGCGTAATTTAATTCAAATTCAAAATAATTTTATTTTTATGAATTTAATTTTATTACAATTTTAGTGTAAACAAGTGTACGTATTTTTTCTATAAATGTTCAATTATAATAAAATCTGTTTACGCTTCTAAATTACAACATGAAATTTATTTATATAATTAACAACATAAAAATCAATATTAATTAAAAAAAAAGTAAATCAAATATTCTATTTTCAGATAAATTATGAACAATTCACAAACAAATGAAAAAATATTACAGAAATTAAAAATGAATTAGCTCTAAACTTTTCTTTTATTTTCAAGAAAGTTGATTATAGGTTACAATTTCCATTAATATAGTCTTTATTGAAATGAAAGAAGTAGTCTGAGACATATTTTTGAGTTTGGATAAAATATATATAAAACTATGATTTATAGGATTTTCATTAATTTTCTAAATTGTAAGAAAATGTCATTGACCTTTTAAATTTCAATCTTTTTGTCATCCGACTCATTACGAAATATCTCATTATTATTTTTCGTGAAAAGTAATTATAGACCAATATCAGTTATTATCAAAAAAAGATCATTAATAAAATATTGATTTTCATTTGCAAATTGAAGTATCTCTTAATCTTTCGTACAATAAAAATGAAGCGACTTACTCACATGGGGTAACATTCAAACATATAGTCAAATTAATTTGATATTTCTTCCGGAAGTAGCCGGAAGTGTGAAGTTTGCAGCTCTTCTGTTTGTAATTCAGTTTTGAAACTCTACAGAGTGGTTTGAAGTAGAATTACTGTCCTATGTGTGAAATTGTAACGCTGAAAAACGAATAATTAAGAAGACCAGAAACCTTACACTTCCGGTGACTTCCGGAGGCGACCATTTTCGGTCATAACTGGTTCACTCGTGCTTTTTCCCACGGCTATTGTCGGCACCTTTTTTTTGTCGGTACGCCCAATCGGGTCCCGTTAAGATTTTAGTCTCTTAACGGGTTGTCGTGACGTCAAAGTATATAAAAAACTTAATTTTTCTCGATTTAAATTTTGGTCGACAATATACGCTTTAAAAGTATGCGAAAAACGCCAACCTCTGATTCGAGGTGGCAGCACAATCGATTTCCCTCTCGTTTTTTTTTTCCTCCCGCCAGATGGCACTGTCATCGAATTTTAGCGGGATACCCCCTTTCTTGTGACGTCACTTCCTGTGACGTCACACAAGTCTTCATATAACCCTTCTCAAATATTAATAGCACCGTTATTGTCGGGATGCTGAAAGCGGGATACCCTCTGCAATTGATGACGTCATTAATGATACCCCCTGCTGACATAGGATATGATAAGAACATTCACGGGACTTCTTGGACTTGGAGAAGGAAATATCGGAGGGGAGCACACATTCGGCACAGTTATTAGCGGCACCCTTACCCCCAGGAAATACATGATATCGCATTTAACGGGATGTTACTAAAATCGGGATACCCTCTTCCCATTAATGACGTCACAATCACCCCTTGCCAACATAGGAAAGATAAGAATGTTCACGGGACTTCTTGGACTTAGAGAAACAAATATTGAAGGGGGAAAACACATTCCGCGCGGATATTGGCAGAACCTTTACCCCTCAGAAATTAATACATGATATAGCTTTTAACGGGATGTTACTAAAATCGGGATACCCTCTTTCCATTAATGATGTCACGACAACCCCCCTGCTAACATAGGAACGATAAGAATATTCACGGGACTTCTTGGACTTACAGAAGGAAATATTGAAGGCGGAGCATACATTCCGCACAGTTGTTGCCAGGACCTTCAGAAAAAAAAAAATCCATAACAGTTTTCTACGGGATTTGCATTCCCCTTGATACTATGATCTCGCATACATGTAAACGGGATACTGTGGGCGATGCCTTCAAATGATAAAATCTTGATCACAAAACTTACTATTTTCCAGCTTCCTAGTGTCCAATTCCTCATACGATCTTCAACAACAAGTACACTGGATGGTCATGAATTACATTTACTATCACTAATTTAGTTTTCAACAGGATAAGATTGTAAATTATCCCAAATAATAAGCACTGACACAAAACCTAACACAATGTGGCGTAGCCATCTTCTTTACTAGCATTTTCCCATAATGCATTGAAGCTGGAGAATTTCGGGGGTTCACAACGCATACTAACTAACGAACAGCTTGACGGGGTTTTTAAGAACTTGCTCGCATGCAAGTCCACGTACCCTGAAAATGACATCACAAACTGTTTCGCAGTATCATAGACGGGATGCGAAAATAAATTTTCACCCTCTAATAATTTCTGCGGACAGATAAACGGGCTGTGGACTTGGAAATTTTCAGTACTCCAAGCGTTGCAGACCGACCGTCTGTCAATACCGGCGATCGCACGATTAACCTCCCGGTACCTTCATCGTTCTCCGCACTCAGTGCTCTGTTATAGACCGACCGTCTGTCGATACCGGCAATCGCACGATTGACTTCCCGGTACCTTCATCCTTCATCGCACTCTTGGCGGCTGGCTACCAAAATTTTCTTTCCATGTCCTCTCTGTGGGATGTACGACCGCCTGTCGATACCGGTGATCGAACTGGCAACTCCCGGTGTCTGCTTTCTTAATCGTATTCCATCAGCCACTCACACGAGAGGGTGAGAAAGAATAGTGATATTTACTATGCAAATATTGACAGGATATAAGACTTAGAAAATATTGCAATGAAAATAAATTCAGCGTTTAAAATATACCGCCACCTATGAAAATGTACCACGAAGCATAAAGGCGGGATGTAGTGTAAGATAACCCTCGAAGGTGACGTGAGACGAAATATGAATGAACGGAACATTGGCGGGATAAAAACTTTGAAGAAAATAAGATAAGTTGTCTCGCAATTATTGCCGGGCTGAATAAACTCAAGAGTAAGTAGAGAATAGTACCTGGCGAGAATATTGACGGGATTTGAAAAACTTTTTCCAGCGTCAATTTCAAAGTCTACGTACAGTGATAGTCAGTTGACCTCGACATTTTCTTTCAGTTTTATCTCTCAATTTCTAAAACGCTAGCTCGAACGACTCCAGGCCCTGAAAATGACGTCACAAACTGTTTCGCAGTATCATAGACGGGATGCGAAAATAAATTTTCACCCTCTAATGATTTCTGTGGACAGATACACGGGATGTGGACTTGGAAATTTTCAGTACTCCAAGCGTTGCAGACCGACCGTCTGTCAATACCGGTGATCGCGCGATTAACCTCCCGGTACCTTCATCGTTCTCCGCACTCAGTGCTCTGTTATAGACCGACCGTCTATCGATACCGGCAATAGCACGATTGACTTCCCGGTACCTTCATCGTTCACCGCACTCTTGGTGGCTGGCTACCAAAATTTTCTTTCCATGTCCTCTCTGTGGGATGTACGACCGCTTGTCAATACCGGTGATCGAACTGGCAACTGCCGGTATCTGTTTTCTTAATCGCATTCCATCAGCCACTCACACGAGAGGGTGAGAAAGAATAGTGATATTTACAATGCAAATATTGACAGGATATAAGACTTAGAAAATATTGCAATGAAAATAAATTCAGCGTTTAAAAAATACCGCCACCTATGAAAATGTACCACGAAGCATAAAGGCGGGATGTAGTGTAAGATAACCCTCGAAGGTGACGTGAGACGAAATATGAATGAACGGAACATTAGCGGGATAAAAACTTTGAAGAAAATAAGATAAGTTGTCTCGCAATTATTGCCGGGCTGAAAAAACTCAAGAGTAAGTAGAGAATAGTACCTGGCGAGAATATTGACGGGATTTGAAAAACTTTTTCCAGCGTCAATTTCAAAGTCTACGTACAGTGATAGTCAGTTGACCTCGACATTTTCTTTCAGTTTTATCTCTCAATTTCTATACGCTAGCTCGAACGACTCCAGGCCCTGAAAATGACGTCACAAACTGTTTCGCAGTATCATAGACGGGATGCGAAAATAAATTTTCACCCTCTAATAATTTCTGTGGACAGATACACGGGATGTGGACTTGGAAATTTTTAGTACTCCAAGCGTTGCAGACCGACCGTCTGTCAATACCGGCGATCGCGCGATTAACCTCCCGGTACCTTCATCGTTCTCCGCACTCAGTGCTCTGTTATAGACCGACCGTCTATCGATACCGGCAATAGCACGATTGACTTCCCGGTACCTTCATCGTTCACCGCACTCTTGGTGGCTGGCTACCAAAATTTTCTTTCCATGTCCTCTCTGTGGGATGTACGACCGCTTGTCAATACCGGTGATCGAACTGGCAACTGCCGGTATCTGTTTTCTTAATCGCATTCCAGCGGCCGCTCAGAGGGGGAAAGTGTCATTAACGGGACATGTTAAAAGAGCGTACCCATAATTTAATTCTGGGTATTATCGGGACTTAAAATATTTTCACCTTTTCTTCCCTGCCATGAATTTTCGTGTCAGGGTGAGCAAAATGACCAAAAGTTTCAAAAGTGCTAGTACCGGGATATGAAAATTAAGGTTACCTTATAATACCATTATGATTATAGACGGGATATCAAAAATGTCCATTGAAAAGCACTGGAGGGGAAGATGAATTCACTTCACTTTGCTATTTAAAGTGCTATTAACGGGATATGAAGAAAGAGCGTACTCATAATGTAATGCTGTGTATTATCGGGACCCAAAAATCATCTCTTCTTTTTGTCTGCCATGAACTTTCTTATCAGGGAGAGCAAAATGGCCAAAAGTTTCAAAAGTGCTAGTACCGGGATATGAAAATTTGGGTTACCTTATATTACTATTATGATCATAGACGGGATATCAAAAATGTCCATTGAAATAGCATTGGAGGGGAAGATGGATTCATTTTGCTATTTTTAGTGCTATATATTATCGGGATATGAAGAAAGAGGGTACCCATAATTTAATGATGTGCATTATTGGGTCCCAAAATCATCTCTCTATTTCGGTCCTGCTATGAATTGTCATATCAGGGGAAGCGAAATGGCCAAAAATTTCAAAAGTGCTAGCACCGGGATATGAAAATCAGGGTTAGCTAGTATTACCATTATGATCATTGACGGGATATCAAAAATGTCCATTGAAAAGGGAAGATGGATTTGCTTTGTTATTTTAAATGTCATTAACGGGATATGAAAAAGTGGGTGACCAAAAGTTACGGCTGTTTCCTGACGGGACTTCAAATTCTTTCTTTTTTTAAGCTTTGCAATGAATTTTCCAATCATGGGAGGTAAAATTCACAAAAGGTTCAAAAGTGCTAGTCCCGGAATATCAAAATGGAGGGTCACTAGTATTACCTACATGATTATAGACGGGATGTCAAATATTATATTTAAATAGCATAAAAGGGGAAGATGGATTTCAAATTGCTATTTAAGGCATCATTATCGGGATATGAAAATGAGGGTGCCTATACGTTCTCTCAAACATACAATCGGGACCTCAATTTATTTTCTTTTCAAATCTTTGCTGTATATTTCCACATCAGGGGGAGAAACAGACATAAAAACATGTTCCCGGGATATAAAATAATCAGGGTATAAGATATTTCAGTAACAATAGACGGGATGTTCTTTATATAGAACATTCAGAAAGGGTATGGAATACTATTTATTGTATTATTGTTGGCATGAATATTGTTTGATAGCTGCATCGATTTCATTGGTTCACATTGTAAAAATAATGGTGCTGCCATGATGTATTAGGTTTTGTTCCAGGGCTATAATTTTGAAAGTTTACTGTATTATCGTGCTTAAATCAAAATATCTGTGTGTAAATTATTTACATGATCGTCCAGTGTTATTTTTATTGATTTTATTGAAGATCGTGTGAGGAAATTATCACTCAGAAAATCAAAAAAGGTAAGTTTTGAATCAAATTCTCAAACATTTCGAGATCGAGATTTTATCACTCGTTGCCATCATATATAAAGTATCCCGTTTACATATATTTGAGATCATTTTTTCAAGGGGAATGCAATTGAAGAAAGTTCCCAACAATATTTGTGTTGAATCTATGCTACCCTTTTTATAATACTTTCCCCCCCCCCCCCCAAGTCCAAAAGTCCTGTCAACTTCCTTCCTACACCTTATGAGAAGGGCGTGCAATTATGACGAATATATGTGATGTCATTAATCACAAAAGGGCATCCCGCTTTTATTTCCTGGAAGTATCCAGTAAATAGCTGTATGATGAATATTTTCGTAAGTGTTAGGATACTGGCAATAACTATGTGGAACCTTTGCTATCCCTTTAAAAATATTCTTTCTAAGTCCAGAAAATCCCGTCAATTTGCTTGCTACATTTTACACGAGAAGAGTTAACAGCAAAATCCATTATCCCGCTTACATGCACGTTGCTAAATTTGTACAAGAGGAAACTATATCTTACATCAATACGTTAAAAAACTGTGGAAGTCCTGGTAATACGCTTTGTTATTTTATTTTATAAAGGGTAAAACTGGTGTAATTTTTTTTCAAATTCCTATATCCCGCTTATTTTCACGTGATTTAATTTGACTAAGAGAGAACTATCTTTACGTACAGATCCCGGTTATATACGTGGTGGAACTTATATTAAAGAGGTAAATCTGTGACGTCATCACTGACAACTTAGTGACGTCATCATTAACAACTTGGTGACGTCACAAATAGGTCCCGTCAATGACGAGGGGGAATGTCAATACTGCGACCACGTGACACACCACGTGATATCCCGTCTATCACCATTTCTATAAGAGGTAAACTTACTGTTGTGACGTCACTTCCGTATCCCGTCATAATCAGGGTGTACCGCATCCCGTTATTGTTGTTGTCACTAATTAAACTTTGGCCTCAATTATCTCGGAAACTACCTGTACGAAAATTACCAAAAATTTTGTGGGTTCGTTTGCCCCCCTAATTAACTAATTAATCGCAATTAGATTCGATTTGGACGTTGTCATTTTTGGGTCCCAACAATAGTGAACTCAAACGCATCCTATTTAACTACGAAAATGGGAGTGGGGGGAATGTCATGTAAATTTGACTGTGGAATGTGAACTTTCAAAAACAACAAGAAGTTAAACAAATGAAATATTACCACCGGAAGTAGCCGGAAATGGAAAGATTTTGTTTGAACTATAAACATGAAAACTCTAAAACTTTGCAGATAAGTAAGAATTTTTAATATTTCTCTCTGCAAAGTTTCAGGTTCAAAACTGAACTAGAAAGTCCAGAAATCTTGCACTTCCGGCTACTTCCGGTGGTGATCTTTCATTCATTGAACTGTATATTGCAATTTTTTAATAAACGGACATTTAATTTCTAATGTACTAAATACACTAAACAGACGTTTATATCACGTTTACTGCATGAGGTTGAGCGTGGCGCAGTGCATTGACCGGTTCTCGTTAGATCACCGAAGTCAAGCAACGTCGAGTATGGTTAGTACTTGGATGGGTGACCGTTTCAGGTATAAATTACGTTGCTCCTTCCCTGGGGTAAATTCGTCTCGCTTTCCACCCAGTGCAGTGATGCACTTGTATGTGGTTCCCCAGGCTTTGGACATCGCTTTGGTCCATTGATAAAAAGTAGAGGTGTCCGTCCTGACTGAGGTTTTCCACGGTTCTCTCAGTCTCACCTCAGCAAATGCTGGGACACGTAACAGACCTTGGTCACCATCCGTTCCCTACCCATTACCCCGCCACGAGCTGTAAGCTCTTTAGGGGTGTATCTTTGAAAAAAAAAAAAAAAAAAAAACATCAGGCGAATTAACAATATGTACACTTCAAGGAAGCAAGAACGTTACTCCAATTTGGTCCTGCCTCATTGGCTGACACTGCAGCTCCAAAGTGAGAAACCTGGCTGAAAAACTCTCTTCGTGAATCGCGCCCCATCGCACGACTAAAAGTGCCTACGATATATGCAACCAGTAATACAGACATGCATAAAAAGTTGCATACTATACTTCTCAACAAAAGAACAAAGGATTTTTTTTGTTTGTTGTTGTTGTCAGTGGCGTGCGGTCCATTAATGCGTTGGATGCGGCGCATCTAGGGAAAATTTGAGCTTTCTTTAAAGAATATAAATATTTTCTTTTTCAATTTCATCACGTCAAATTTCAATAAAAAAAAAAGAGTTTATCTTTGTCTATGTGAAAATTTTCGTTTGAATTTATTGAAGCGTTTAGCGCAAAAACGTAAATGAATTCGCGGTGCAATGCAAAGACGCCCTCTTGCATGAAAGCGGTAGACTCACTCAGCTTTGTTTTCCCCATGCATGAATCTACATTTCCCCTCCCGCGCCCGTTTTTTCGTATAGTTTTATCATCAAAGAAAAAGCTGAGCTTTCTACCGATTTAGGAGGTGGGGGCGAGCTTCAGTCCTGGGAGGGAGTTGAGGGAGGGGAGCGACGACGATCGAGGAGCCGATGTTTTTGCCTCGTGGATTATCGTAAATTATATGCTGCCGGGGAAAAAAAATATAAGATTCGAAAACTTTATCTCTTATTTTTAAAGCAAAACAAATATATAGTTTCACAATTATGAAATCCACACTATAATTATTTTAAACGATTAAACTCATGTTCTTAAATTGACTTTATACCTTTCAAAACAACAAATTATTTGAAAGAAATTACGTATCTTAGAAAATAAAATATTGATTTATCGACTGCTATCCTGATCAATCCGCGTCACGGATCACAATTAGAATTTAATTGACTGCAGAGAATAATTAATGTGCTGATCGATCATGAATATAACTGTCAGCATACGATCGATATAAAAAAAGATATTACCGACAAAAAATTTAACTCGTCTTACAAATTGATTTAAAAAATTATTTGTGATTGATTTTAGAATTGTATAAAACGTCGAAATATAATATATTTTTGTGTTATTTTTATGCTTAAAAAGTCGCCTGCCACGCCCCCTTTTTAAAAATTTTTTCGCCTGCGGCGGGCTATCCGGGGGGCTCCGCCCCCCGGACCCCCCTTTTGCTGTGTCCAGTCCCATAATTTTGCCGCCGCATTACTGCCTGCTAAACCCACCGCACGCCACTGGTTGTTGTTGTTGTTTTTACTTGATTCATGCGCATGCAGAGACCCTACAGAGACCTCCGTGTCTTATGGCCAGGGATTTGATTAGAGTTTCGCTGTTTCTGAGAGTGGCGGCGCTGCTAAAAGAACAGCACGGCTGGGCATGGCACGGTTCTTGCTGGCTGAAATTGCTCTCGCAGCCAGCGAGAACCGAGCCGTACCACTGCGATGCAGTGGCGCCGCCACTCTCAGTTACAGTGAAGCTCAGCCCAAGTTGTTCAAATTCCTGTCCAAATGTCACGAGAATCTCTGTAGGCCGGGTCTCTGATGCGCATGCAGTATAGAAACAAAGTTTTAGGTTTAAAAAAAAATTGAATTTGGTTGGCTAAGTGTTCTTTCTTAGATGCATATAACAGTTTTAGATTATGTAATAATTATAATTATAGGTTAGTTAACTGTAATCACCAGATATCTTGATTTACTTGATTACAATAGAATTTTATCATAAATACAGTGCATTAACCAAAGCGCATTAACAAGGATTTTTATACCATTAGAGAGGGGGGTCAAAACGACTCGCTATTTAAATAACATGTTAAATTTTGTTTAAAGTTATTTTTTTTTTATTTCTTGTAACGTATTTGCAATTAATTTTAGAGTTTTCATATTCATAATACTTCAGCTAAAATCTTTTCACCTTATCCGGCTACTTCTTTCATTTGTTGAATTGTATTAGAAAACAGTCAAATTTACATGACATTCCCTCCGGAAGTAGCCGGAAGTGAAAGGTTTCTGATCTACCTATTCGTATTTCAGTGTTGCAATTTCAGTACTTTTTACTTCAAATCACTCTGTAAAGTTTCAAAACTGAATTACAAACAGAAGAGCTGTAAAATTCACACTTCCGGCTACTTCCGGATGGAATATCATATTAAAACTGTGTAAAATATAAAGAGTAGTCTCAATGCTATAATATTGTCATCTATTGGCGAAAGGCAGAGGAACTTATTTGCGGCGAAGGAAAGTTTCAACGAGTGTTCAAATTGATTGGCGCGCTGGTTTCTCTCTTCATTTAGTTGCCGTAAACGCCGACAGATGGCAGACTCGTGCAGGCGGCTACCGGCGAACACTTGTTGAGCACCAGATGTGATTACAGGTGACCATGTGCAGGTGTGACAGCTCGCGGAACTAACAACAACAAAGCGGGGATTACATGCACCTGGAGGAGGACTTAAAATAAAGTAGCTGCATTTTTAAATCTCCATTTTTTTAAATAAATTGATTATATCTGATATTCGTTTTATTTTTAATCCTTCGATAAATATCATTTGCTTATAATTTTTATATTTGATAATAGAATTCTGACTAAATATAAATATTATGTGTATTTTTCATAGAATCTTTCTTACCTGATCTCTCCGTTATATTTTTATTCAATATGCATTTTATAATTATATTCATGAAAATATTGAATATATGAATAATATTCATATATTCAATATTTTCTTATTATAGTTAAATTATGCATGAATATAATATATGTAATATGCATTTCAATTTGTTAAATAAAAAAAATAAGTTTAATTATTATTTAAAATTAAATTATTAATAATACTTCCCTAATCTGCAAAACTATTAAGTATTTTGAAATAAGAGGGTTAAACTTATATATAGAGAGTCTAGCTAATTTAACACAATATCGATTTAATGGAAAAAAAATGACATAGGTGCGGTAGTTTAATTTTGACTTTCAAGATCTGTTTATAACAAATATTGAACATAATTTTATTGTTTTAAAATTCTTTTCGTTTTATATTTTTCATTCTGTATCTTTTCCAGTTCCAGCAGCTAAGTGATTTTCTGAAAAAACATCTCTCTCTCTCTCTCTCTCTCTCTCTCTCTCTCTCTCTCTCTCTCTCTCTCTCTCTCTCTCTCTCTCTCTCTCTCTCTCTCTCTCTCTCTCTCTCTCTCTCTCTCTCTCTAAATATTTGCATTAACATGATAAATAATAATAAATGTAAAATAATGACATTTAATTTAAAAACCACACCATACCGTTCCAAAAGCAGACAAAACTCCCAACCACTTTACAATAACAACTAAATTTACATACGTTTTTATACGTGAGAAAGTTTGTATTATGAAAATCTCTCTGTAAGTTATTGACGACATTTATGACTCCCAATTCTCTCACCATCTCACTACAGTCAAATTAATTTAAAATTCCCTCCGGAAGTAACCGAAAGTGAGAGTTTCTGGCCTTCATTTTCGTATTTCAACGTTACAATTTCACACATAGGTTAGTACTTCTACTTCAAACCACTCTGTAAAGTTTCAAAAGTGAATTACAAACAGAAGAGCTGCAAACTTCACACTTCCGGAAGGAATGTAAAATTAATTTGAGTATAGTAACATTAGACCCGAGTGGTCCAAAGACATTTATCGACTTTTCTGATAAATTAATTCCAAGTATTATGTCTTCATTCCTGGAATGGACCATCGAGAAAAACCTCCTTAAAAGTGATGTAAAATATTAGAATAGGAATCTCTAAATGGAGAAGGGGTCAAGAACAAGTAGTCAATAGACGTTTTATATTTTATTAATCCTACTTTATGTTTCACTTATAATACCTTCTTTTATGGTAATATTTTTAAATATAACTTAATCTTTTTCATATTAATGAGTATTTATATATTTTTTATAGTATATAAAAATGTAATAAGTCTTCTTTATTAATTTTCTAAATATTAAAAACGAAGTCTTTAGATTATGTCCATTAAAATATAATAACTATACAAAAGTTAGATGTTTCTCAAATTAATTTAAAAATAATGTTTTGGTGTATTTCAAAAATTCATAAATTTTGTATTGCATATTTCATTAGAGGACTAAGGTTGTGTATAATATATTATGTATTGTCAATTTTTTTACATTTTTTTTAACCTTCTAACACCATCAGAATAGAAGGGAAAAATGCAGCAAGATTTTAAGGGTGCAAGAAAGGTTGACAAGATATATCGACAGTACAAAACTTTGTCTTCAATCCAAATATGCAATGATGACATCAAATTAGTTTGTCGATCTTCTCCTCTATAAGAGAACATGAAGCCAAGACGACACTACACTCTTTCCGAGCTTTAAAAAATAACATTTCTAGCAACAGTCTTTGATGTACTCGAATAATATGTAACTGATATACTACACGAAGCAATTTTTTTCTTTCTATTTATTGCATACAAATTTCTCATAAAAAAATGCACCTTGCATTACCTAAGTAGTTAGAGTGCATTATGCATCCTCACAGGGTCTACATTATATTCTTCCTAAATATTAAAATAAAAGACAAAGATAGTTACAGTTCTGTTGATTCTCTGCGCTTCTACTGTACATTATTGTAAATAAATGATGAGTATATGAAATGTAGTACAGATATGATCTACTTCTTTCAACTGGTTGTACATTATTCCTATATACTATTTTGTCATTATAACAATATTATTATAATGAAATTTGTCAGATTTAATCAAAGGTAATTCTTTTATTAATATATTTATTTACATCAATTTTTTGTTATTTAATGGTTATAGCTATAAAATGCTCTGTGAATAATCATATTATATGGAATAATAATGTGAGTAATAATTCGTGATGATTGTGATGAAATAACACTATTATTAAATATCTAAAGCCTGCATTACATAATATAATTTTACGTGTAATTAATCATACAAACAAATGAATTTGAAGGTTTATTGTAAGGAAAAATTTAATGCAAAAATTAGAAAATTTGAATCATGTAATATATACTGGCTTAAGCTAAAATATAAAATTTGAAAGTTTTAATTTTCCTAAATCCAAGTGTCTATATAGAAAAAGGTTCAATCAAATATTAACAGTAAATAGTAAAGTAAAAAAAAAAATAAAATCAAAACAAACATATTGTGGTAATTAAATTCACCCACATTAGACCATCTGTCTGGTCTGGGAAAATTTCTAAGGTGATAACTGTACAATATGACATAATCAAAGGTTTATATAAACAAACACAATAACAATTAAAGTTACAAGAACTTTTTTATTGCATCAACAAAAGTTACAAGTGTTTTTTTTTTTATATACGCTGCACTACAAGAAAATAAACTTTCTATGTAAATTTTTTTACTTCCACAAAAAATACAATGTCCACCAGGACCCATATACAAAAATACTGTTTTTTTTTTACACAATAATCACCTGCAATGCAAACCTACGTCTAAACAAACAATGAAGTAATAAACAATAATGGTTGCATTTTTTTTATTTCATGATTGGAAAATATACATAAAATTATGCTTTTCTGAAATCTTTGCAATTTTTTTGGAGTGCGGAAACTAATTTTTAATAAAAAAAATTATATATCTGAATTAGGGTGGTACCGTGACGTCATTTTCTCGCACTGTGATTGGCTATTGATGACGTCACGGTTATCCGATCATGTAGTATCACCCTAATTTAGAATTTTTAAATATATATTTTTTTAAATTAGTCCCTTCACTCCAAATAAGTCGAAGAAAGTTCAAAATAACATAATTTTAAGTATATTTTCTAATTAGGAAATAAAAAAAATACAACGATTATTGTCTATTTGATTATTAAATAACCGAAAGTGACAATGCCACTTTATTGTCTTTTTCACTAAAATAAACGCTCACTAGTTTTTTTTTTTTTTTTACACACGCAGAAGAAGGCACTTGAATTTTTATTGCAGATTATCACAGCTTTAAAAATAAAATGTGTTAATCTTTATTTGAAAAAAATGCCTTCTTATAAAAAGAAGAAAAAGTTTAAGTACATTTTATAATACATAAGGCACTCGATTTGAGCGTGTCACCAAAGAAACAGCTGTTATTAATAACAAATGTAATTATGATTTAATTACATATATGAGAACAAAAAGTATTTATTGCTGAATATTATATTCATTTATGAAGATTTTGTGAGCTGAATTGGAAGTGAAGCATCAACTTCAATTTTTTTTAATAGATAGAGGGTACAAAATTATGCTACTGATTTTTTCCAGATTTTTTTATAGTCCGGGAACCATGTTTAAAAAATTATTGAAAGTACAGAGAAAGTGAACGCCGCTATTAATAAAATGATAGGACCTAAAAGGGGCGTGGGTTCAAACCCGACCCCGGCAAAGCTTTTTAGCAATACTTTCCAGGCTTTAAAAAATCTGAAAAAAAAAATCACCCTAGGCTTTAGCCATTTATGCAATAATAATTTTTATATAAAGTCAATGCTCCATAAAACGTTTTGAATTGCTGAATTGTACCACATAGATAATATAATTTCATAGTTTTATAAACTTTGGCATTATGAGCAATCATTATATTGTTACTTTAAGTAGCGAAAGAAGTGTTTTTCTTTAATTTATATGAAAATACTTTAAATTGTTTCCAATGATAAAATAGATGTGGCAAAATCTGCTTTTGTGTTGACATTTTTTTTTAAATAATTATACAACAATTAAATATACGACATTGTTAAAAAAATGAAAATAGTTTGAGCAACGAACACAAATATTTAGAAGAAAAAAGTTAATTATATTTTTCAATGAAAAATCACATTCAAACCAAACAAAAATACTAATAAGTACCACAAAGTTCACAAAAATTAATACCTTTTCTTTTAAAAAGTCAGACTTCAATACTTTATTTACACAGGCACTTTAGTTGCTTGATCTGACGGAGCTTGGCGCTAGTGGCGAGGGGGCGTGGCCAGGGGATGGAGCCGAGGCGGGTTGCGCGGCGGCGCCATGACAGTGGACACAGTGCAGACACAGCGCGCAGTGACCCAGTCTGCGGGCCAGGACGGCGCGCAGTTTGAGGGCAGGTCCCAGTTTGAGACCCAGGGAACTGGTCAGATGATCCTCCGTCAGTAGAGGTAGGGCAGAGCCATCTATCGCCTGATCGCGGAACACCTGGAATCAAACGAGGAGACAATTAGTACAGAGTTGATAATTAACCCTCCCTAGGGTAAATTCATCTTGCTTTGCACCCAGTACAGTGATACACTTTGGAGGTCCCCAGACATCACTTTGGTCCAATGATAGAAAGTAAAAGTGTCCGTCCTGACTGAGGTTTTCTACGGTTTCCTCAGTCTCACCTCAGCGAATGTAACAGGTCGTGGCTGCCATCCTTTTCCTCCCTTATTCTTAACCATTAAACCTTTTTAGATGTGTATATATAATAATGCGTTACAGTTATTGCCGAATTTCTTTCGAAAAATGTACATACTGTACACTTTGTACACTTCAGAAAGTGTTGAACGTTATCTTCGATCTGTTATGAAATTAAATTATTTAGGTGGTATAATTCAACAATTCAAAACGTTTTATGGAGCATTGACTTTAAAAGCAGCCTATTTTGTCCCGAAATAAACAGAATTAAGAACCATTTTCACTACAGGTCATTATCATTGAAACGAAATGAGAAACTAACCTTTACCTGCAATGATTTTTATTCCCATTTGATCCGCGGGCTCTCTAAATATATTTTTTTATTGATGAGAGCATTAAATTTATTTCAAATTAATTAAATTTAATATGTTATTGTAAATTAAAACGGAATCAACATATTTTTATGTCAATATATAATGAATATTATTTTTAATATTTTCCACTGCTGGCTGTTTGTTTTTTTAATGATAAGTATCAAATTGTGTTGCATTTTTCTTTTAGTTTTTTTCGTTCCAAGCCAATCGTCAATTAATTTTCAATCATTAAATCTAACCGTACGATCACGGACTACTTCTCCAAACGACAAAATTTGTGATGCGGTTTTCACACTCTCTCGATAGAAGTTTGTTTACTAAAAACTGTAAATTTTATTTTTAACAAAATGTGATTTTGAATTGAAATATTTGTGGTTATAAATTCTAAACATAATTAATATAATTATCATAAAAATCCATTAATTAAGTCCATTATCATTTGATATACAGTATCTTACAGATTACTATAATACAGTTTCTTATAAATATAATACAACGGTGTGTTTACTATTTAAAAAGGTTACAAATGACCAAATCATCAACTCTTTTAATAACAAGAATGAAATATTGAAGTAACAAACTTAAATATATACCTTTAATAATCACAGATGTGTAAAATTCATCATTATGGTTTTTAATAAAAATGACCATTAAAAATATAAATAACTTATATAAAAGATGATCATGCATCAGTGGATCTAATTAAAAACACATTGTAACAGGTTCAAACACCTTTACATAATAAAATATAACAGATGGGATCGTGATTAGTGTTTTAAAGTTCCGGGAATCTTTTCGATCGTCATCTGCTGTAGATTGGTGCTCAACAGATTATAGCGGGGGGCCGCGGGCTGCAGGCAACAGGTGTCACTGATGCTACTTGAAGGGCAACCATGACCCTTGCTACTGTGAAATTGCCACTGTAATAATAAGTACACTATAGTCGCCTTGAAAATTTTCCTTCTTGTAATCATCCGAGTTCAAATAAATTTTATCTTTTATTCATCTCTCCCTCGTCTGATTTCCTCTTATTTTGCACCATTTTAGAGGGAAAAAGGTGAGATTACGTATTTTTTCCCTCTCTTATTGAGCTTAAAATATTCAAAACATATTCTTCATTTCATCCTCACTATAAGCGAAGAGGAAATAAGATGTGTTTTTGAGGTAAAAAGATTAGGTTTAGACGTGTAAAGGATGAGTTGAAGACGTAATTTTTCAACTAGGGTACGTATAGAGATGACATCATACGAAGAGGTGGTCTACTTTATTTTTTAATAAGCCATTCAATTCTTTCACATATCAATATAATATATTTATAGTTTGCTTGTATTTAAATGTCACAATGACCATGTAGTTTACTGAATAAGTTATTTGAGAGTTAAAAATACAAACAATTTTTTTTTATAAAAATTTGCACGTACAAGAGAAGAGTTTTTTTTATATTAAATTTAAAGCATATTAAATTATCTTTTATCAGGTACGTATTATATTATCATAGCAATTAATGTGAAATTGCGCACTTGCTATGAAATCCTATGGTAGCCATCTTTGTTAACACAACCAATCACTCGTCAGTGAATGCACATGGAAATATAATATAATCGAATTTCACAGAAAAAATCGTAGAAATTACTTTAAAGGTGGATTTACAAGGCGATTTTTATCATGCAACGTAAAGCTAATAATGTGCACTTGCTAAAACATTCATTGGTGGCCATATTGGGAGATTAAAAAAAGAGCATCGATAATTAACGCGATATTCACGGCCGCAACCTGGCGAATTTTTGCTCGTCGCATAAGATTTCACAGCTTTTACGTCAAAATCACGTCACATCGCCGTTGTCACCATCTAAATTCGATGTTTCACGAAAGCTTCAATCTAAAATTCCCTTATTATAATTTAGTTTAAAAATGTTCAACTTCCGATGTACTATAGATGTAGATATGACCTTAAGAGGTCAGTGCTCTGGCAAATATAAGGACCCCCCATATTGAATCTGAACACCTCGAACAAAAAGAACATGAGTTACGCATTTACACTTTCTTTTGTTTATTCTTTTAACATCTTTGAATGTAATAAAATACGTTGTAATAAATGAACTTCATTTATTATTATTTGTTTTAAAAATGAAGGTGCCAATCATTTATTACGATATATTTTCTAGAGAATTGATTTAATGATCTTTTATTGATATATAATTAAAACAATATTTGAATTAATTAATAACTTTTGGTAAAGAAATATCCGTGAAGCAATTTATCATCATTATAAATAAATAGAGCATAAAAATTGCATGATTTATCACGTATCATAATTATTAGCATAAAAATCTATAATGATGGATTTTAAATAAGCAATGAATAAAATTACAATATAGATATGGAAATTTTGAAAATTGTAAAATTTGCATTAAAATATGTGAACCTATCAATTTTTTTTTGCTCATATTGAGTTATGGTACTATTTGCGTCTATTTTTTTTTTAAATAATAAAATGAACCCTTCATTCAAAGTGCTGCATTTTATAATGTTTGTGTTTGTATGCTTGGAAAATTGACGAATAAAAAAAATTGAATTTTGAATTAGAATAATATTATAGTACATCAGTGCAATATAAAAATTATTTTATTATATTTTTGAGCGAGTTGTAAAAATATTTTGATACCAAAAATGTATCAATTGTTCAATTATATATTTCATTATTGCCTCTTCTCAATAACTTAGAATAGAATATAATAATATTAAAATTTATTAATGGAAAGTTTATATCATATTTGTATTGATAACAATATAGTAAACATATACACATTGATAATACTGATTGATTACATAGCATAAACAAATAAAATAATTTATAACAAAAAATCAGATAATAATTCATGTCGTCCATTGACCCTCGGTACAAAAATTTATAATAACCTCACGAATATTACTAAATTATACAGCAATAAAATTTTCACAAATGTTCTATTTTCCGCACACGTCCGGCGATACAGTTTCAATTCTTATGACATTTTACGGCATGAAATCTTCACCGTGAACTAGACACGTACACTTCGGGTTAGACCGAACGTTATTGTTAATTTACAGTTCCGAGAGACAGATTTGTTAATGGAGCGTTTCTTATTTATCTATCTTACTAACCGCTGTTACTGACATTGCATAGTGGCTGGCATTAAACGTGGTTATTGAAGAAGTTGGACGGATTTAAGATGAATTCATAGTGCGATTTTATTGACACGAAGCAAATAATGCGCACTTGCTGTAAAATCCATTGGCATACATATTTGGCGGTTTAAAAAAATAGCATCGTAATTATACGCGATATTTGCCACCGCAATCTGGGAAATTCGTTTGCCGAACAAAATTTCACAACTTTTTCGTCAAAATCACGTCGCATTGCCGTTGTCGCTCATGAAAATCCACCTTTTCAGTGGCAATGTGACGAAATTTTGTTACATATATATGCTGTGAAATGCAGTGAGTGAATTCACCACGTCAATCGTTGAATTCTGATATTGCATTTTTTAAATCACCAAATAAGGCCTCCAATGTATGTTACAGCAAGTTCGCATTATTTGCAATGCAGGCTGCAAATCGCTTATGTTAAAGGCGGATCCACATGGCGACAAAGGGGATGCGACGCTTTATCGTCACAAAAGCTAAGAAATTCTATGCGACGAGTGAATTTGCCAGGTTGAAGCAGCGAATATCGCGTTAATTACGATGTTCTCTTTTTTTTATCACCAAATATGGTCACCAATAGATGTTACAGCAAGTGCGCATTATTCGCGTCACTAGCTGAAAATTGCGTATGTAAATCCACCTTCGTGCCGACATTTCCAGAAAAGAGCAATCGCAATAATTTCACCACGCCTTCATCGCGTGACGTTTCTGATGACCTGAGGTGTATATCTTTGACGTGGAGGGCGTGACGAGGACCACGTGGTCAGAACACGCACGAGACTCACGCGCGGTCAAAAAGCACGCCACGGCGCACGCACGCCTCGCGTCACGACGCACGCCCAGACGTAATTACAGGTAAAATATCGTGAGGCTGACATGAATATATCAATGTGGAGATCGATCAAAAATGTAAATTGTTTTAAAATCTTGTGATGACGCACATTTCTTCATGTTTTTTTTTAAAAGTTTTGCATTGGAACAACCAGAAAATGTTGAATTTTCTTGTTAATTACCAGGTATATATTAATGGGTGAGCGCGATTCACGAAGCCAGTTAGCCAGGTTTCTAACCACGTTTAGCTTAACCACGTTTAACTAGGTGTTTTAACACGCAAAAAAGGTATAGTTAAACGTGGTTAAGCTAAACGTAGTGGCTAGCTGCTTCGTGAATCGCGCACCCAATTATGTATATATTAAGAAGTTCTTCTATTCACTTTAATAAAATTTTAAATTTTTAATAATTTAAAAACAAACTGGATCGGTGCAGCAGGGGGTAAAATATTACAAATTTCACTGCAAATGCTGGACATTATTGTATTTAGGTTTGTTTGAATTATTCATTGTTATTTGGGGTCACGTTATGTTCTTCTTTTCAGATTTGCACGCTGTTTTTCAACTAATCCTTTTCTCATTAAAGATTAATTGAGGCCATTTTGTCAATTTATTTTGTCATAAATATATTATACATTTTTAACTTTAGTAATCAACCGTCGATTTTCATAATTATGTTTTCATTTTTATATTATATTTTTTGATAGAAATAATAAATTGTTACTAAAAAACAATTTGTTATAGAATAGATGTCGAATCATGATGAGTTCCAATTTGAAATTTAAATCGAGATAATTTAAGTTGCAATACTTTCTGTGTAATTTTCACACCTACAACTTCGATATGACCCATTTTGTAAATATAATTGGATACTTACAATAATCTTAATATCCACTGGCTATTATTATATGAAAAAATAGTCTATTTTATCATCAGAAATATTGCTCAAACTTTTTTATCTTAAACTTTCTATTATTTGATCAATAATAAGGGCTGCCTCACACAAAATCACACAGCTTCCAATTCATATAGTATCGCATGACATCGTACGATTCTCATTTAGAACCGGTTATAAATTTTTATCATACGAAGTCATACGATACGAAGGCGGTGTGCAATACCCCTTTTAGTTTAACATTTTTGTCTTGGCAAAAAATATGTGCTAATCCAAAATTGCATGTAAATTGTTAATAATTAGACCTCAATCTTATGGAGATTTGCAATTAAGAGCAATTTTTGGAGCAAACCATAATCAAGACCACCCACTCTCTTAATACGCTCGCCGTTACTCTTTTGTTTTTTAGTCCCCGGGCCATTTACGTGGAATCGTGCTGAGGCAGATAAATATAATAAAACTTTGAAATCTTGACAATCATAGAACATGTTACGAGATAAAGGAAAACAAAATTTTAAAGTGCATGTGTGTGTAATTATTTTTATTACATTTGATTTTGTGTGTAATTGATAAAAAATTATCAGAGTTGAAATATAATTCATCTTTTGTTAACTATATTATATTAGCTCTCCTCTACTAGTCTTTTGTCCTATTTTGCACCATTTTAGAGGAAAAAAGATTATGTTTAGACGTGTAAATGATGAGTTGAAGATGAAATTTAGTTTCAATTCATAAAAATACTTTGTACAGTATACTGTAACTACTAACTTCTATTAAATTTCTTTTACCAAAGATTTTGTTTTAACAGTAAACAAATGCATCACTAAGCCCTTATCATTTTATAAACAGAGGAATTGTTTAAATGTTGTATAAAATATAAAAAAATCCTGAAATTTTAAAAGTACTATGAATGCAATATACGTAAATATTTAATAAGCAAATGTTATGGGGAAAAATATTAATATATCATTTGGAATTTAAAAAATTGTTGCTGCTGTATTAGGAGCCGCCTTTTGTCTAGTATTTTAGTCACGAAGAGAGGGAGAGAGAGAGAGAGAGAGAGAGAGAGAGAGAGAGAGAGAGAGAGAGAGAGAGAGAGAGAGAGAGAGAGAGAGAGAGAGAGAGAGAGAGAGAGAGAGAGAGAGAGAGAGAGAGAGAGAGAGAGAGAGAGAGAGAGAGAGTTTCGTAAGACGCGCGTTCAGCCTCCTCGTCGGTCACGATAGGTCATGGAAAGGTGTTACGCCGGGAGCTAAATGAATACCATTTTTTTTTCATCATCATCATATAATAATGATAAAGGAGTAGCAACAAGCATCTATAAAATATATATAAGAAAAAAAAATTATATATAGGAGCGAAGAAGATAATTATTAAGAGCATTGTGAGTAGAAAATATAAAAATATATTATTTTAAAAAGATAGTAGCCCGCGGTAGTTCTAAAAAAAGTGACGGCTGTAAGAACTGCCTCCTACCAATTAGGAGCGAGACCTCGCGGGGTTACTGGGGGGGGGGGGGAGGAATGTCAGAGTCCACCCAACAATATAAAGAACTTTGTGCATGATCAAACTTTTTATCAGAAACTAGCGAAACTACACAATAGAATAAAAACTAGAAGGAAAAATGAAATTCCGTAGAAAATAGTTTGGTACTTTTTTTGTATATGATGAAATAAAATAATATAAAGATTGAAATTTCAAAGTATAGATTGTATGACATTTTAAATTAGGTGTATCTATAATTAAATTATTGTCAAAATTATTATTGATTTAACTTCTATGCACTTATTTGCATTAATAATTTCAACTAAAGCAAGCGTTATAATAGTGGGTATATAAATTTGACAATTACCCCAAAATAAAAGCCATCACTAAAAGTATTTCTGTTACAAACGTAATTTATACATATTATTATAGTATATCGTCTCTCGTCCGCAATAATGAGCTATCTGTTATTTCAGGTGAGAGCAATTAGAAGTTTTAAATCGGTATAAAATAAAGCACATACTTGCACTCACCTGAAATAGCAGATATAACTTATTATTGCAACAAGATCCTGGTATTAGTAGGCAGATAGCTCATTATTGCGGACGAGAGACGATATATATTATATAGGGTTTCTGTCATTACTCGAAGGGAAGGTATGAGAGGGACTGGGACTGTGTTTTCCACTCCCCCGTGGCTACTCTAGTGCATACCTTTCTTCTCTTTTCCCAAGAGTCGTGAAAGCGTACAATGCATTACCTGACTGTGATAAGGATGGATTTGTTATCAACATGGAATAACGTTACTTATTTTCATTGCATATATTGTTATTTATGTTCACATGTTTTATTTGTGTTTATTTTTGTATTGTTTTCTAATTTGACGAAGTAGTTTTATTTTCTGATTTTATATGTTGGGTGACTGATCACTTTTGTGCATGGGTTATGCCTTTTTTTGTCACCCTTTGAGCTATTTATTTTAACTGGTCAATACTGTTGCACATAATATTGTATTGTATTTCATTTTGCTCAATAAACAGTTATTATTATTATTATTTTATATATATATATATATATATATATATATATATATATATATATATATATATATATATATATATATATATATATATATATATATATATATATATGTTCAATGATTTTTAAATGTAAAAAATTAATTTCATTTATAATAAAAAAATATATTTTACATTTTAAATATATAATTCTAATACCATTTAAAACTGCAAATTTTAAAAGATGCAAATTTAATGGCGTATAAGCAATTAAGAGTTTACAGATGTAGATTTGATTTATGCACAAGCAATACTCAGGTGTAGATATGATGAATTAGACTCTTGCTGTCGGCGTTTCGACCTTGCCAGTATCCTGGCGCGCCACACTAGGGATGGGCGATATCGATACAATACAACTTGATAACTAATACATCGGTAAAATATCAAATACTTGCTTCTAGCGATACAACATAATTCCAGTTACCTACCCCAGTATTGCTTGGAACGATACTTTGGGGAATTGTGACGTCACAATTTATGTCACGTGACTCATTGATGACGTCATCAACTCTCCTTAACTGGCAGCCATTTTGTTAAAACTTGGAAGTGTTATGACTTCACAGAACTTTGATGACGTCACGAGAGACAGGCCAATCAAAGTGCTTTCTAACGTGGCGGCCATTTTGTTTGATAAAGTATCGATAGGTACCATCGAGTACTTGGGGTCCGATATAATCAACGACTTTCTTAGTAAAAAGTTCTTGCGATAAAATACCAGTACCGAGTACTGAAAAAAAAAAAAAGTAACGTCGATACATAAGGTATCGAATACTGACCGGTTATCGCCCATCCCTAGTAATACTGACCGGTTATCGCCCATCCCTAGTAAGGGGGGGGGGGGAGGGGAGCGCCGTAAGGGCAGAAGTCGACTAACAGGTCTTGATCGTTAAAATCCTCCTCCTCCAAAACGGGCGGGTGGAGTAGCTACCAAAAAACTGGGCGAGGCAATCTTATAAAAAACTGATGACAATCTACATTTTAAACTCGACCTTTATCAATTTTAACCTTTAAAAAAATATATATAAAAATATAATTGACTTTGAAAAGCAAGTACAAAGATTAATTATTGATGAATTAGATGATGGTAAAAAGCCATTTACTTAGTAAAGATTGCAGATAGGTTCAGTTCATGACCCCTGAGGCACACCATCATTGCAGCTGGTTAAAACTTGCACGTCCTGTCTTTTTGTCTTCTCCGTGCTTCGAGTAAACAATGTCAAGTCTTAATTTATTGTACTTTTCTGCGTTATTTTGTATGTACGTAAGTTTAGAGGTTAATTCAAGTTTTTTGTAAAACATTGTACTTATCAGATGACACGTCAATCAAGCTTGTTATTTATTTTAAGTTATTTTTAAAATATTATATTACAAAATAATAATTGCTGCGTTTCATTCGCATTATTTAAAATTTAAATGTACTAAAAAAATAAGTGTTTGTTTGTTAGTAAAGAGTTTATCATATAGAAAAGATAAATATATTTTATATTGATGCATTATATTACATTCTTTTTTACCTGTACATATAATAGAAAATCATATTATGTACAGTAACATAATATTCTACAACATACATTACAATATTGTCAAGTGATATGCAAGTAATAGAAATCAAGTTTTATATTATATTTACGATGATGAAATTAAAGTTAATCAAGCTTTGACTGTAATAAAATATAGATTACAAATCTGTATCGCTTCCGGTATTACCTGTTATTACCAAGAGAGAGAGAGAGAGGGACGGGGACGGGGACGGGGACGGGGACGGGGACGGGGACGGGGACGGGGACGGGGACGGGGACGGGGACGGGGACGGGGACGGGGACGGGGACGGGGACGGGGACGGGGACGGGGACGGGGACCGAGAGACAGAGAGACAGAAATAGAGAGACAGATACAGAGACAGGCAGAGACAGAGTACTCTGACCCCGCCCCGTCGAGCCGCGCCCCGGCCGCGAGGTCAACAGATCGCTCGCCGCCACATACCGCCTGCATTGCCGGGCAACAGGTTGATAGGAGGGGGGAACGAGAGCGGCTCTTGACAGCAGCGACTTGCCCCCCCCCCCTCTTTACGTGCACCTGTCTTCACCTGCCCCCGTCTGAATGACGTTAATGTTGTTCATACTTAAAAACAAAACACGTCAATCTGTACATCGAACTAATTAATTATTATTTGAAAACTTGTTACAAGTTTACTTTTGTAGAATTTTATATCATGAATTACAAAAAAAAATCTTAACATGTAAAACCTTTTTCATCCATAGAAAATTAATTAACGATAAAGTTCAATCTTTTGTTATACATAAAATACAGTATGCTAATACTTCTACTGTTACGTTTATGCCGTAATTTATTCACGGTAAAATGTTTCATTATTTAAGTTAATCCGTAACTAAAGTTAAGCATATTGGAAAGCTCAATGGTTCTTCAGTAGCCGGATGTTGCGGTCTTGTTAGATATGTTAGACAAAGGTAGGGGGAAGTGCATGAAACCGCAGGCGTACACATCATCAGGCAGTCCGTGACTGATGATGCACAGGAGAATACACGATAACAAAATATGTGAGACAAGATGATGACATTATGTCGTGTGACTTGGTCAATTAGACTGCCAATTCTAGTAGTTGAAAAATTACGTCTTCAACTCATCCTTCACACGTGTAAACCTAATCTTTTTACCTCTAAAACACATCTTATTTCCTCTTCGCTCAATGTGAGGATGAAATGTAGACAATATTCCTAACATTTTATGATCAAGAAGAGGAAAAAATACAAGCGTCTTTTTCCTCTAAAAATGGTGCAAAATAGACGAGAGAAGAGCTTAATAGTGAATAAAGTATGAAATTTATTTCAACTCTGGTAGTTTCACATATTCATGTTTGTTTGTTTTTTTGTTTTTTTATTATTCTCGTTATGTATGTGGTAGAACCTAGTATTGATGACAAATACTTGGAATATTTGGTTGAAAAAGAAATCACTTTTTTTGCGTAAGACAAGTACTGACTATCCAAAATAAGATTTCCACGGTTCCCTTAGTCAAAAATTGAGAAATTCATGAAAGAAATATATATTTAATAGAACTATGACAAGTAATTGTTTTGATATTTTGGGACCATTGCTATACAAATTGTTTATTCAGGTGTTCCAACCTGAATTATTATAACCACATTTAGTGCGTTAGGACCATCCCAAATAAGGTTTTGACGGTTTCCGTAGTCGAAAATTGAGATAAAATAAATATCAAATTTAAGCATCTAGCTACATATAATTATACCAATTGATTTTTTTGCCATTTTGGGACCATTGATTCAAATTAGTTATTCAGGCTTTTTTACCTTATTTATTATAAGCATTTAGTACCTACTTATCAAAAATATAGCTGACAATCATATATGCCAGTAAGATGAAAATGGTCCATTCTCACGGAACAATATTGACTGTGTATCTCCTCGTGAATGCGAGACGGAGCCAACCAACTTGACGGGAAACGAGCGATTATCTACCGTCAACCTGTCAGCTGGACCCTCGGTATTTTTTTTTTTAATGATATTTTTCGACACCGTATTTCGACCTTCAACTTGGATATTAAAAACTGGAGTAATAAAAATCTTAAAAAAAATTAAGTTACTTCTGAAGTAGTTCTAAAATTTTTAATTTCCCTTTAGTTTTTTTATAAATTATATTACTATGAAGAAATTTTTTGATGGGCGTTCACTCGTATCTGTTTTTAAGAAGCTTTAAAGTTGTCAATATCATTCATGCATACAACCTTTCTCACAGAATTATTACACTTAGCTTACTGAAGCGTTTTATGATTAACAATCTGTATAGCGTTTTCAAATTTTTATAACTGCATGCATGGAATCAAATAACTTAAAACAATTTTTAAGGTCAACTGTGAAATTACTTTAAATATAGGAAGCTATATACTGTAAACGAAATGTACAGTCCATACGAATAAAAATGTCTGATCCGGCTATACTTTAAACATGGCCCGATCGGATATTTTTATTTTAATAAAGTGTACAATCGTCGCCTCGGAAAATTTCCGTTTGCGGCCTTATTAATCATTATACCCTGTAAGAAAAACGCAGGGCATGTTGATTAACAAGGCTGCTAATGGGAAATTTTCCAAGGTGATGACTGTACTTTTAATTGCCCATCTTTCCATACATCTTTTGGATTAAAAGTACAAAACTGGACAATTTATAGTAACTTCAGTGTACCATAAAACATATTGGCAAACTATTTTGTTTATATATATTTTTGTTTTATTACAAAACAAATTTATTCTAACAATTTATTGAATTTTCATGCATTTTAAGAAAAAAAAAGGCATCGTTTTTCACGAGTAACCACACACAATGGTTGCAAGACTGTGGGATAGTTCGTTCCTATTTTATTTTTTCTTGAGCAAACTTGATATAAAAGACTTTTTTAAAAAGTTTAACCTTAACTAGATTTTTTACTGACCTATTAGGGCTCCTGTAGAAACCGTGGATCTTTTAGAATCAACGTGATTTTCCTCGGGATCATTGTAAGCCACTCCGGGGGTGCAAGGCAATGCAAATTGAAGGTTTTTCTACGAAACCAAACTAACAATGTAAACCAACGATGGCTACTTTATAAAAATGACTTTTTTAGTTTGATTGGATTTTTATTTCTAAGAAAGTTACTCAGCTTTTTATAACAAAAGTTTAGTTTTTTTAGTTGCATTTGTATATAAATATATTGATTTATTAGTGAATTTTTATCACTTTAACATTGTAAATAATTGAATATCAAGTATACCAAATCTTACTTTCCTTCCAATAATTTCAAGAACTTAATTCTAATTGAAAATTAGCTACAATTCAAATTATTATTTATTTAGCAACAGTTATATAACTAATGTACCAAATATAATAAAGTCAATCAACAATACAACAGTATACTATTAAAAAAAATGTCAGTCATGCATCAAAATTTGTACTGCAAATTCGGATAGAGGACCTAAAACACTGTGACGTCATTGCATCGAATCTGCTTGCGTGTTAAATATTTGCATGACTATGACGTCATAGCATTTCGCAGCATGCATGATATTAAAATATAAAAAGATAAATAAAAAAATAATTCACGATCCTGTACCCATTATATATTTATGTATATACAAAAAGTCATCCAAATTGTCCGATATTAATGTACATGTACAAGCGACAATTTCCTTAATAAATAAGGATTGGATGCAGTAACAATGTAAGGTGCTATGTATATTGATTTGTATGAATTAATTGGCTGTTATAATTACTGCCATTTTGTAATTTATTAGTGTTTTGATAGTATGTGTCATATAAATGTTTTTTTTTACATATAAATTTATTTCAAGATTTATGACAAAGAACCTAAAGTGTTGTTCAACTTAAAAGTTCAAATAAAATCAATTTCTCGTCAAAATCCTCCTGGCGATTTTATATCCCACGATTTGATTTCGTGGCAAATTTGATCAACAACTAAAATCTACTGAACATCAGTTAAATGTACAACAATGGGCAAGCTTTAACAATTAAGATCGTGTCTATTGATGACTGACTTCGTTCATCATGCAGGTTCAATAGTTCTGGAGAATGACCTTGCCGCCTCGCTGACGTTTTATAAAGTGAATAGTGCTCTCTTTTCTATTGATAAGCCACAGGGAGTCTACTGGGTTCGTGTACAGACTTGTGAAAAATTGTTTAATATCATCTTTGTCTTCAGTTTTGTGTTCCAATTCATGTCGACTTCTAGTGTGTTAAATTGCAATGTTAAATTATATATAATGGACAGACTGCATGAATTTTTTAAATGTATATTTGATAGAGGACTTTTCAAGTTAGTATTTTATGAAAAATAAGTTAAAATCAGTACACATTGTCAAAGAATATTATACAATAAAAGAATTTGATTATAATAAATTACCAGAAAAAAGTAACCGAATTGTAATTAGTAATTACTAATTATTAATATTGATGTTGTTTACCTTATATTCGGAAATTTTTTTTGAATTTTTGAGCCACTTTTGAACCTAGATTTGGAAAGATAACTATATTGTCTTTCCGAATCCAGGTTCAAATGTGGTCAGAAAAAATTATTGTTGATGCAGCTGAAGCTCAAAAATTCAATCCCAATTGGGCTTGGGTATAACCTCTATTGATCTGCGGCGCCTCATGTATATGCAATGGTTTTCTTTTGCACTGCTTTTTTCCTGGCTGAAGTGAATCATGTTGTAATGTACAACCAGTTTTTTGAAAATAAATTATTATTATATATTAATGTCAATTTTTCCACATTTTTTTGAACGCCCTCAAAATCAAGGTAAAATACACTGTGACGTCATAGTCATGAAACGTCTTCTTTTCCTATGTTTGCATGTTAAATATTTGCATGACTATGACATCACAGCGTTTTGCAGCATGATTTTAAGGGTTTTAAAAGATTCCAAAATGTGAAAAAATATTGACAAAACTTAACTCTATCATCCAAATATGAAATAAAAAAAACATGAACGTAGTCTAAAATTGTATAAATTTTAAAAAGTTTGGATTCAGAATAGGGTTTTATTAACATTTCAGAAATTGTATTTAATAATTAAATACAAATTCTGAAATTTCTTAAGTGCTAGAAATATAGGCAAATTTTTCAACCAAACGCAACCATGTTGCATATATTGCATATATTTATGTGTTAAAATGTTAAAATTAAATGCTCATCATCAGGTATTTTCCTGATAAGTAGCTAAATACGTATTATATTACTATAATTATACATAATATACAATTGTATACATTTCTAAAAAAATTAACATATATTATTATGATTATACAAAAAAAAATTGAAATCATTCAAATATTCATGATAAAGAAACACGATTCAATGTATTTTACTGCTTTGTAAGTACGCATTACATCATTATAATTAAAAATTCATATTCATAAAAAAAAATATAATATACAAACATAAATTTTATTTTTTTTATTAGACAAAAATAGAGTAGAATATTTTAAAATAATCATGATACAGAAACACGACTTATTTTTTATTTTCTAGGGAGATGTTTTATGACATTTCTTCTAGCACGCAACATCTTATATAAATGACCCTTGGCTTAACCACGATCTTGACCAAATGTACCGCATCATCATCTTATAATAATAAAAAAGAAGAGCAGAATCTGACTTGAGGAAAAGTCTAAACTCACGAAGTGGCTGCATGTAAATAAAAAGCCTGAGGCCAACACGTTAATCCTTTGGCATGATAAATGTTTACTATCAGGCGGTAATACTGTTTATTATTATCTAATATCATCTTAAAGTGTGTGTAGAGCCACCTCACCACCTTGCAGTGGTGCAAAGAAAAAGATTAGGACCTCTGAATTATAATCTTTCTCGCTCTTTTGAACACTCGTAACAAAAAAATTAGCACTTTTTCATGGAGTTATGATTGATTACGTCTTCAGCTCATCCTTTACACGTCTAAATCTAATCTTATAACGTATTTTTACCTCTTTTTTCTTCTAAACAGTGCAAAATAGGAGGGAATTAGACGAGGAGAGAGCAATAGTGAATAAAAGTATTTTGGGGTACTTTTAATAATAAATTTCATTTTAATGTTCATTTAATTAGTATGAGACTGTACACTCATCACCTTGGAAAATTTCCCACTTGCAGTCTTGTTAATCACCATGCCCCTGTGTGTTATTATTACGGGCAATGGTGATTAACAAGACTGCAAGAGGGAAATTTTCCAAGGCGACGAGTGTACAGTACAGTATAAACTTAAAAAAAATGTACTTTAATGTCAATAATGTGGGTATTTTGCCAAATATTTTCAACTAATTTATTTTATGGTTAGAGTACATTTATTACTTTAGAATGCAACAATTTAATTATATAAATGCATCAAAATATTCTTAAAATATAACTTTTATTTATATTTGGATTAAATGATTAAGTATTTCAACATTTTGTTTGTTATTATTTATAATTTATTATTTATTTATATATAGATAATAATTTCCAATGGTCAAATAAAACCTATTATCCTAAAATTTACGTTATTTTTTTTATTATTTCGATTCGCTGCTTATACAAAATTGGTAGTTTTTCTGTTCAATTATCTGATTATTGAGATAGCTAAAATTTTTGGTTTTCACTCACGCATAAAAACAACAATGCTTTGATTTTTTTAAATTTTAACAATCTAAAAAACCACAATAATATATTGTGAACTATAAACATTGGTATGATATTTTAGATAAATAAATTCTATAAGCGTGCACGGCATCACTTGCTTGGGGCATTTTAAAGCCAAAAGGTTCTATCGAACTACAAGCTTTCATGCGCAACATTTCAAAACGAGGTCAAGGGTCATTATTTAAACCCCTAGGCAAAATCTTTCGTGATGATAATTTTTTTTATGATGGTTTAGATGTAATCGTTGGACCGTATAAACGTGGGTTTTGGATCAGGAAGAACAGTCGTGATGCAGGGCACGTGCCCCAGAGCCCATCAGTCCGTTGTGTTATCCACCCACACACATACGGCGTGACCCAGGGCCCGTGCCAGGGCGTGTGTTGTGACCTCCTCATCACAGCCGGCCGCGTGATCACGGGCAAGTGTGTAGCGTTATGATAAGTGTGCCTCTATCTTCCTCTTTCGCTGGATAGTGTCTCTCTGTATCTTCCTCCATCTCCCTGAATATCCCTCCCTGTTTCTCTCTTTATCTCCCTGTATTTTCCCTCTTTCCTTTCCAACTATATGTATCTCTCTCCCTGAATATGAATATCCATCTCTCTTTCTCTCTCCCTGTTTCTCGTTCTATCTCCCAGCCCAGTATTTCTCCCTCTTTCTTTCCAGCTATAGGTATATATCTCCCTGAATATATATTTCTATGTTCCTGTTTCTCTCTCTATCTCCCTCTTTCTACATGTCCCGGCATCTTTATCTCTCTCTCTCTCTCCCATCTCCCTGTATTTCTCCCTCCCTTTTCCCCGGTATCTCTCTCCAGACATAATCTCCCTGTGTTTTCCTCTCTCTCCCTCTATTTTTCTCTCTCCAGCATATCTCCCTTTATGTATATCTATCCGTCTTCTTTTATATAGAGTTCTCTATCTCTCCATGCATCTCTCTCTCTCTCTCTCCCTCCCTCTCTCCTTTTCTAGATCTCTCTCCTTGTTTGTCTCTCTCTTTCTTAGTCTTCCTGCCTCTGTCTTCCTGTTTCTGTCTCTTTACATTTCTTTCTAGACCTCCCTTTTCGCGTCCTTCTCTCACTGTCTTTCTCTCTCTCTCCCTCTCTCTAAATCGCTCCCACAAAGTCTAATATACTACGCCTCTCTCTCTCTCTGTCTCAAAGCACTCTCTAAGTAGCAGCACGCTTTTCGATGCTCAACTGTCACTCCGAGGTCAACGCGGGCCTTGCCCAGTGTGACGTCACAAAGTAAATAAAAACGTAAGGTCATGAGCTCATGAGCATGTAAATTGTTTCTGCAATCAAATTTAACCGCGTGACTCCCCGTAATGTAATTATCATACACGACATATCATATTTACTATCAACTCTTTTAATAAAGTCACCTTGTTTGAAAATTACGTCTTCAACTCATCCTTTACACGTCTAAAGCTAATCTTATTACTTTTAAAACACATCTTATTTCTTCCTTGCTAAAAAAGAGGATGAAAAGGAGACAATTTTTTTTAATATTTTATGCTCAATAATAGGAAAGAAGACGTCCAAGTTGAAATAAATTAAATCTTTTATTATAGCTTAAGCTTTCTCCTATAGTCTAATTCCCTCCTATTTTGCACCATTTTAGAGGGGAAAAGATGAGATTACGTCTTTTTACCTCTTCTTGAACATAAAATGTTAGAAATATTGTCTTTATTTCATTCTCACTTTGAACGAGGAGAAAATAAGATGTGTTTTAGAGGTAAAAATACGTTATAAGATTTGGTTTAGACGTGTAAAAGATGAGTTGAAGACGTAATTTTCAACTAGGGCGTAATCTAGCTTATTTTTACCTTTGAGTTCCTCTAAAATGGTGCAAAAAAGGAGGAAATTAGACGTGGAGAGAGCTGAATAGCGAATAAAAGATGACAATAATTTCAATTCACCTTTACAGTTTTATGTACACTGTTCTTTAGTATTTAGAAAACAATAAAAACATTTTCATAGCTCTTTTGTTTTGTCTTAGAATATTTTACAACCTCGCTGACCTACTGTACGTGCATGTGTACATAATATTGTATGCAATTTTATAGTAATATATGAAAGCCATATTATAACAAAGAAAGATTATTTCAATGAATATTGTAATAAAATTTAGTATTATTTTAACTACTTTCTTATACAATTTGAAAGCAATGAATAATAGTAATGTATTTGATTATAAATATATACCTGAGTATGTACAGTGCAGCATTGAGAATCATTTAAAGATAGAAGTATGATAGTTACAATGAATGTACTGTACCTTAATGATTTCTAACTAAATTAAAATTAAGTTAAGGATTAATGACACTATCCTTAGTAGATGGTACAGTCCTCGTCTTAGAAAATTTCCCTTCTGAAGTTAATCACCATGCTCTTGTGTTATTCTTACGGGGAACGGTGATTAACAAGGCTGCAGAAAGAAACTTTTCAGAGGCGAGGAGCCGTATTTTCAGTGCTCCATTATATAAAAAAAAATAAGATAATTTTTGAAACAAATTAAAATTATAGGATCTTCAAAGTTTCTTAAATATAGGATATAAATTAGAAGAATAACATTGAGATAATGGAGATTTTTTTTAAAATTTAGTGAAATCAGCATCTAAAAAGCATGCACTAAAAAATAATATCTCGATCAATATCATGATTTTTTTTATCAGGTTTAAATTTTAAGTTTTAAGGTAAATAATTAGCAAAATGGATGGTGTCAATAATCTTTAAAAATATTACAATTTTTTTTATTGTTTAAAATTAAAACTATAATTACTTTATAACAAAATAATAAAAAATAATATTTCACGCTCTAAAATGAGAATCATGTAGTTATTAACGCGTAGAAGCATAACATTATAATGATTCAAAGCGATACGGTTCAAAATTCGCAATTCTTTACAAATCTCCACGGGGTGTCGAACCGTGATAACTAAACTGCATCTGTCATAGATTTTTAATGCACTAAGCTCGTGCATATCGGAGTCATATGGTGTCTTGTATTAAATAACCCGTCTGTGACAGAGTACCATCTGTACATGTTACAATACCGTTTATATGATCGTTCTGCTTCAATGAATTCATTCAATACTTTTGTCTATAAATTATTTTTGTTTGCGTAGCCGTGTAGGCAAAAGGTCATTGGAGTTTGATGATAAACTTGTCCGGTAAAATAAATTTGGAATCAACTCAAACATGATTTTATATACTAACTCGATTTCAGATAAAAAATATTTAAGAGGGAGTGTCCACGTGTTATAAAATAAGTGATGAAAAAAGTATTGGAACAGCATTAAATTTATAAATAGAACAGAAATAGAATATATATAGAAAGACACGATTACGTCTCACTTGGTTTGTTCAGTCCAATTTTGTTTTATTGGCAAGAGTTAAAGAAATATAGACATAATTACTATTAAGCACAACAATTGCATTTTTGAAACAAAATATGATTTGATCGAATAAATTTTATTCATATATTATAATATTGTAATCAATTTTTACCTTTAAATTTAATACGGTTTTACATTATCGTTTCGTAGATTTTCATAAACAGAGCTTAATAATGCTAATATTGCTATAAAATAGCTAACAATATTATAATATAAGAATATTATAAAATTTATGATTTTAATTAAGGTTAAAAAAACTGAGCTATTATATTATTATCATTAAAAAATGAACAACAATATTTACAGTATATTAAATACAAAAGCTTTACAGCAGTTCATAGCCTAAAAAAATTTAGGATACGTCCCAAAAAATAATATTTCATTCTTTGTCACATCGTTATTCGCCTTAATACATAGTGCCACATTGTTATTCGCCCTACTAAATAGTGCCAATATTGGAGAACTCGAGCAGACGCTACTAGTACAACGTGAGCTTGTTTGACTTATCCATATTAAGACACTTCACCGCACGTACGTATACGAGAGGTGAACGCACGCATGACACGTGACTGACACGTGACATGAAGCCACTGACCTCTGACTGACCTGTCGTAACTTGACAAGATTTAACAACTTCATTGTTTTCTTGAAATACTTATATGCAAGTGCATGCATTGTTTTTTAACGGTATTTTTATTATTTACCATGAAAACTAATTGTAAACTTGTCATAGTGCTGTCAAAGTGACGGTTCTATTAACATTGTGAATATATTATCAAGCTTTTGTATTTAATAATAATGTAAATATAAAATTAAATTGTATATTGTTTTTTTATTTTTTAATAATTATAAACGGCGCTAGTATATAATCATTCCGTGCCGTGCAAATATATTTTTCAATACAATAAAGCTAAGTTTTTTAACCTATTTAAACGAAGAATGACCTTATTATATACCTAAAAGACTAATATTTATTTTCAATCGCTATCTTTATTTAAAAATATTGTCAAATGAGAATGTTGACATGGTTCAGTTTATCCCTTATTAATGTATTTTTATGGACCTTATTGTGCAGTATTGCATTTTTAGTAGGTGATATCAAAGCATGCAGATAGACAAGACAATTGAGAATTGTCAAAAAAGAAAATTTTAGATAAGAAATAAAATTCTTATTATAATAAAATTGCAGTTTGTTCTCCATGGTCTCATATGTTATGTTTGCAATCGTAAAGGTCAATAAAGGCGAATTTTAAGTAAATACATATGGAATATAGCCTTTCTTACTATAAAACTGCAGTGATTGTTTTAATACATTTGATGGTATCGTCTGTTTTTAAGGCGAATTTTCATTCAATGAGTGACAACGACCATACGAGCCATACGATTTTGACGTAAAAGCTGTGAAGTACCTATAGGCGGCGAGCAAATTTGCCAGGTTGCGACGGCGAATATCGCGTTAATTACGATGCTCTTTTTTTAATCACCACAAATATGAACTCGAAAGGATGTTAAAACAATTGCGCATTATTCACGTCGCATGCTGGAAATCGATCTTGTAAATCCACCTTAACATCTTATTGTCAGTAAAGGTTAAATTGCAGATATGTAGTAAGAAATTATAAACCTTGCAGTATTTTTGTGTTTGGTTTACCCCGACGCGTCAATGGGACAGTAATATGTGCACCGTGTCAATAAAGGTGAATTTCAGGTAAATATATAATAAATATAGCCCTTACTATGATGAAATTGCAATTATTTTCCATCTTGTAGATTCATCTGTTCTCTTAAACAATATAATTATTTTTATTTTTTTTTTAATAAAGGGAATTTCAGGTAAATATATATATACGATAGTCTTTTTTTTATGATAAAACCGCGTCCATCTGGTTCTCCATCTGTTTAACGATACATCTTATTGTCAATTAAATTGCAGATTTGAAAATATTGCAGTATGTTTGATTCTTGACAAATGGTGCTCGAACGGTGCTCGTCGGGGGGAGGCTCGCTAATGAGGCGTCTTCACAAGCCTCCGGCGCTGCTGACAGGCGCGCCAGAAGGACTGAGGTCATGACCTCAACGCCTGCTGCTGTCGTCACGTCTAGAGACAGCTGGCCATCAAACAACAGGCGGAGGAAATCACAGCGGCTCTGAGATGTTACGAGGTTTTAATAAGAGACTTCAAGATGATTTTGCGGTGTTCCTATCTAAACCTGTGAGTTGAAATAAATTTCATCTTTTTAACGTCTCTCGTTGACTTTATTCACCTAGATTTTACACAATTTCTGAGAAAAAAAATAGGAGAAAAGACGAGATTACTTCTTTTTTTCCTCTTTTTGAGAATAAAATGTTAGAAATATCGTCTCAATTTTTTAAAAAATTATTTTCAATTTTATGTAAATATTCAACAAAATAATAAAAAAGAAAAAAAAAATTGCATTAAAGAATTTTTTTCAGAAGAAATTATCAGAAGACCCCTAAATATATATATGAAGGATTAGGATATGGTTTCAAGTTAATAGCTTTAAAAGTTACTGAGAAAAAAATTCAAATTTCTTATATGGAGAACATTTATTTTTCCCGCCGGGGAACACTTGAAAACTCTATAGAATTGACTACAGAAGTTGGATATAATGCTACGAGAATTTAATTTAGAAGCCATATTAGAACTGCAGTTTTTAGAGGCATATTAATGAGCAAGAATTTCAAAATCAGAAACCTTTTTTTGTCCCCTACAAAAAAATCTGTGTTTGGTGAAAATATGGAAAACTTGCTTCCATATTTGAACTAATTAATTTTAAATGTCTGACAAAAAATTTAGTATATAATTATATATCTTTAAATCGTATTCAAGACAAATTAAAATATAAAATGTAGCTGTTATTGCTTCGTTAAAAAAAAATCTGTTTCCTTGATTTACCGGAATATCATAAATAATTATAAACAAAAATTAAATTAAGCAGGAATTATAATCGAGACGGAATAACGTTACAAATTTTTCAATCTGTTTCTGATATCAAGCTTTATTTAATTAGCGATCACGCGGACAAAATCACGACCGCAGTGATTTATTCCTCGACTTTCACCGTAAAACAATTAAATATCGATTTATCAGTTTGTATCGAATACACAATCTCGTAATTTATAACGATCAATTCGTATCAAAAATTGACATTTTACTGCGAATATCAATTATAAATTTTATAAGTTTAGTATTGAATAGAATTAAAACATTTTGCTGTATTTTTTTTTTTAATCTAAAGACATCCATGCATTGCAAAATTTATAATGTTAATTTTGCTTGTTGTGAAATATTTAGTTTTAATTATAATAATAATTAAATTTTAATCTTTGTATCACTTCATTAGTTGCAAAAAAAAAAAAAAAAAAAAAAACATTATGCGGATGAAATGAAAATAACTTTTCTTAAAAGATAAATATTTCTTTGAAAAAATCATTTTAATTTGATATCATGTATATGACATATTAAATTTCAATTATAATATATACATTATGGTCCATATAAATAGTCAATATATATTATATAATTTTTTATAAATCCAATTTTATAATAATATAATTTAAATAAATTGCAGTGAAATTAGCAATATGTGAAAAAAGCTAATATCATTTGTATGTAATAAGTGTTATTTTTACAACAATTTGAGGTATCGTTTTACTAACAATAGTTTCCTTACATAAAATTACCAACGCCTGATAAGAATAACTTTCCGATGCTAAGTGTTGATTCTGCGACAGTTCCCCCAGCCACTCTGAAGATAAAATGACGACGATGCTGGAGGTCTCTCACGATCTCTGATTAATCAGCTGTGGCTTCTTCTCCGTGTAAACGTCATGTAACTTCTTGAAATAATGTTTTTACATGTAGCAGCTGTTTTCCCTTTATATGTAAATGTGACATCATGTTGAAAAAAAAAAATATAATAGCGTACAGGTGTAAAACCCAGTAGCAATTGTATGAAAATATGTTGTTTAAAAAAATAATAGAAAAATCTTTACCATTTTAAAAATGATGTCTCGTATAGATAAAATTATTTCTTAGATGGCTACTTTAAAAAAAAAGACCACACAAAATTTTTTTAACAAAGAACAATCGATTACAATGAATTATTTCAACATTCTAATGGTCGATCTTTTGGTTATAAATTTCTAAATAATATTATGCCATAAATTTGCTATTATTTAAATAATTTATTCAATAAATTCTGTTATAAAATTAGCATGACAATTTATATCTTTCATAATTATTAATAATCAATTCAAACAACTTTAATAAAATGATTTATTTCTTAATTTTTGAATTATTTATAGAATTTGTGTCGTGGTTAGCGAGATACTATAAGATTTTGAATAAATATTCTAAATTTATTATAAAAATATTCAAGCAAATTAATTAAATTACAGTGAACATATGCCCTTTTAAAAGTTCATTACTAATGAACATGTGCCCCTTTTACTATGATGTATAAATGTTTATCAATCCTAGCGTTTCCAAGGGGGAGGAGGGCAAGATGACCCCTTTTTTAAAGCGGAAAAAAGTGTAAAATACTGCTCTAAAAATTCTGATTTTTTTTTTAATCTCTATATATTTTTTTTTAAACCCAGCAATGTATTTCCGCAAAGAAATAGTGTGAAAAAACTTTAAAATATGTCATGTGATTTAATACCAACTTTTTAACTAATTATATGTCATGGCATTGTATTAAAAATACAATGCCATGACATATAATATTAAAATATCCCTATTTGTAAAATTACGTCTTCAACTCATCCTTTACACATCTGAACCTAACTTTTTACCTCTAAAATACATCTTATTTCTTCTTCTCTCAAAGTGAGGATAAAATGAAGACAATATTTATAATATTTTATGCTCAAGAAGAGGAAAAAGACATAATCTCATTTTTTTTTTCTCGAAAATAGTGCACAAAAGAAGGAATTAGACGAGGAAAGAGCTTAATAGCGAGTGTAAGATGAAATTTATTTCAACCCGGCAGTTGATATCATTGTTATCCAATATTATTTATGTATTTATGACAAAGTTTCTCAATTAAGTGAACATTTTACGACATCATGATTATGATAACTTCTTGTCTTGCATTTTTATGATGTGCTCAAATTTCATTGCTCTTTCAAGCTGCTGTAGACTTATTTATGATTTGCTTGCGTAACAAAGATGTAATAATATGAATTGAAATAAAATAAATAAATAAGACTTACTACGTTATTTATGTTTCAACAATTTTATACAATTTATTACCTTAAAGAAATCGACACAACGTATGATATATAGATCAGTTTTATCATGAAAATAAAGTAATAAATTTTATATACGATAATCATGGTAAATAATATTTTAATTTTATTTTAACTGCAATTATTTTACGAGAGTTGTAAAATGTGATAAAATTATTAACATTGAGTATAAAATGTAATAACTTTTTAACCTTATAGTTATACTCAATACTCTGATAATGAAAGATAAGTGTCCTGCAAATATCCTGAGTTGAAATAAATTTCATATTTTCTTCGCTATTAAGCGCCCCTCTTGTCTAATTTCCTCTCATTTTTCACCATTTTAGAAGAAAAATGAGGGAAAAATACGAGATTACTTCTTTTCCCCTCTCTTCTTGAGCATAAAATGTTAGAAATATTTCTCATTTTGAGCGAGGAGGAAATAAGATGTGTTAATTTTAGAGATAAAAATATTAGGTTTAGACGTTTAAAGGATGAGTTGAAGACATAATTTTTCAACTATTAGGGATCAATGAAGTATTTACAACATATCTTATAATATATTTTATTAGTCCCACATTTTTTAATTATCGATTTTAATCATGGTATTATAAGTCCAAATTATTCAAAACTTAAAAATTTAAAAAATTAGATGCATCATGTAGCTGCTACGTTGTAAATGCCCCCCATAATCGTATGCATATATTCCAACTATTTTTTGTCATGCATTTTCTATAACAAAAATATAATTAACTTCATTTACACACGTTCATTTAAATTGATTTTATCGACAACAAATGTTATTTCTGTATTGGATCTAATAAATTAAGCATATATAACCCGACAAATTACCCACTTTCTTCTGTTTCCCAAATATTTCATCACCTTTGATTTTATTAATTAATAATAACACTTTATATCAAAATGGACAAACTTCATGAAATTCTCAAAAGTTGATTGTCAATTTTTTAATTTTTTTTTTAACATTTCTACCATGCTGAAAATCTAGGAAAAAATGGTATGACGTCAGATAAACGTATTATCTTATGCCTGCATGTTAAATATTTGCATGACTATGACGTCACAGAGTTTTGTAGCAAGATTCTTAGAAAGTTAAAAAAATATCATAATTCGAGCTCCTCTATCTAAAATACAAAAAAAACGTCATGCCGGTTTTTCATTGACTTCGAATGAATTTTTTTTTTTTATTAAATTGCGTCCGGTATATAAAGTGAACAGTAACCTGTTCGTCTCATCGCTAGAGTCTACTGGGCAAAGTCGTGACCTTGTCGGAGAAAGAAATAAAAAAAAAACTGGACGAGGTGGAGTAGCAGGGCGGAGGGAGGGCAGCAGGTAGGTAGCAGTAGCATGCCGGGAGCAAAGGAGGAGGCGGGAGAGAGACACAACTGGAGCGGTGGAAGGTCAACTCTTGCCTCTGGACCAGAACTACAAGTAATAAATGATATCAAAGTATAAAAAAAAAATAAAAATACCAAGGTACAATATACAGGTACTACATATAAGTAATCAAATGATTTATTATTACCAGCTTGGTGGTTCTCGAAAATAAAAATGGTACTTAATTTTTTTATCTTATATTGCAAGTTTTTATTTAAATATAACATAACATGACGCCATGTCTTTTACGGGGTAAAGGTGGATTTTCATGGGCGGCAACGGCGACGCGGCGCGATTTTAACTTAAAAGCTGCGAAATCCTATGCGGCGGCGAATTCGCAGGTAATCGCGTTAATTACGATGCTCTTTTTCTTTTAATCGCCCAATATGGCCGCCAATGGATGTTACAGCAAGTGCGCATTATTCGCGTCGCGTCGCATGGTAAAAATCGCCATGTGACTCCACCTTAAGCCAGCAGCTAGCATTATTACCTCGAACGTCCATATATAAACATCCACACTGTAGTCTATTCTTACACCCTAGATATAAAAAATTACGTCTTCAAATCATCCTTTACACATCTAAACCTAATCTTTTTATACCTCTAAAAAACATCTTATTTCCTTTTTGCTCAAAGTGAGGATGAATTGAAGACAATATTTTTAACATTATATGTTCAAGAAGAGGAAAGAAGACGTAATCTCGTCTTTTTTCCTCTAAAATGGTGCAAAATAAGAGGAGAAAAGACGAGAGGAGAGTTTAGTAACGATGAAAATATGAAATTTATTTCAACTCGGGACACCTCCAGACACCTCCGGACAGCATGAACTTTACTCCTTTCCTCACTTGCTAGAGCTGCAGCTTCAATAGACAGAGAGATTCAGTTTTGTAATTTTGAGTGAGGTAAGAAGAGCACCCAGTCTATCAATATCAAAATAACTTCGGTTCACCACGCCTCCATAGACTGCGTGGTAAAACTAATAGGCAAGAGTCAAGTTTGTAGTGTTCATAGGTGTACTTCAATAAGTAAACAACGTACTACTGATTTATTACATGTTGTTTTTTTTTAAATATAAAATATACTTTTTTATTGCAAGTATTTTTTTTTGTCAATTGGAATTATTATTGAACGTAAAAATAAATACAGTAATTATTATTTTATATTATTATATGTAACCACTACCAATTAGAAATTAAATTTTATGTTTCATTTACAACTCTCATCTTAACTAGATGATATTTACTCTGCAACAGGTAATTTTATTATCGTGTTTGTTTTATGACCTTCATTGCTCGATTGTCAATTCTCCTGCCAAGTTTGCTATAATAAACATCATTACACCTCGGGACACCACAAGTGTTATCTCTATCTGTTACTTTTGCCTCCAAGTAAATGACAAGGTTTGTGCTGCCGCGAAGTGTACATTTTAATCATCATGTACTGACTTGGGTGTTTCAACAAAAAGTAAAACAAATTTAACGATCTATAAAAAAAAAAAAAAAAAAAGTCAGAAATGATAGGAAACTCGGAGGCTCCTTTTTCTCCATCATGAAATTGAACTCCGTGACCCTAACTTTAACAAAAGAAGTTAAAAAAATGTAATAAGAAAAGCGTAAGTCATCATTTTCTATCTATCTTTTCAATAAAAAAAAAATTGCCTTTGCTTTATAATATTTGTTAATAATTTTTGATAGAAATGATCAGTATAAAAAAGTAAATAAAAATAAAATATTTTTGGTGGGAATGATAAAGTTACCAAATATGCATATAAACAGTGTTAAAAATATTAAAGTATAGTTCAGTGAAAATATTATGACGTATACTATTAAAATGTTTCAAATTTTTATAGTTTTATAAAATATTAATTATAATTATATTATAGTAATAAAATTGAAGACAGCGGTCATGAATTTTATTACAATATATTTATAGTTAATCTTCATACAATATGAAGTACAATTATTGTAAATTTCAATTAACTTCCCTACAGCTTTTAATTATTATAGATTTTGTTACTAAATGTCAAAGATGTATTTTTTTAATCCCAGGGGCTTAGAAAAGTTGAATTGTACAGTCAATATATTATTGGATTTAAGAGGATATTTTTAAAAATTCTTATACATAATATTATTTATGAATGATTTGGTTTGTATAGTGATTTAATTGCATTTGTATTGACAGAAAGCATGTCAATTACATTGCCTAATTATATGCATTTTACATGCTAAATTGTGTATTAAAACCAACCAGCTTTGTGAAAAATACCCTCTATAATGATAATCACCTGTCATATATTTAATACACGAAAATTATATAATCTCCAGTTTAAGCCTATATATGTAAAGCCGCTATTATTACATGATACAATTTTTCTAATTATTGTATACAATTTTTCTTTACAAGAAAATTTCATCTCCAATTTCATTTCATTTCAGTTGAAGTTTTCTTGAAAGGAAAAATTGTATACAATAATTAGAAAAATTGTATCGTGATGTAATACCGGCTTTACACGATAAAATTTTTCTAATTATTCCCTTACAAGAAAACTTCAAACGCATTTGTTTGTGTACCGCGTGGAAATGACATTTTCTTGCAAAGAAAAATTGTATGCAGTAACGTGTAATATCGGCTTCACGCAATTCGTTGTTCATTTGTGTCAACAATTATGACGTCAGCTCCCCTGACTTTGCCTTTACAAATTATAACAATCAGTGACTGAAACCGTGATGGTCAAATATTGCACCGTCATTGTTGGCCTCAAGATTTAGAAAAACTATCCGAGATTTTTTTTTTTTTTCTGATTATAAATTTATATAACATGGCATGTAACAAAATAAATCTCAATGTAAAAACGATTTGTTGATTGTTATCACAAAAAAGTTAAATATTTTCACTAAATTTACAAAATTTTTTTATTTAAATTCAAAAAGAGAGATATCATTTACACATTATTATGTTAGCGAGAAGGAACATGACACTTTTTCACTTTTTTTTTTACATTGTCTACCAATTTAATTTTATTGCTATATATAATAAAATATTAGCAAAATAGTTTTTTGATAGAAATGTATGGTAAATTAATTTATTCTAGAATAATATTGTATTTTAATATTATTCGTTATTTTACGTCTAAATTTTTACAATTATAAAAATGAATAATTACATTTAAATTACATTTTTTAAACATTGTCAAATAATTATAAAAATCTTAGCAAAAGAGTTTATGTACATCTTTACATAAATAATGAATATTAATTTAAAATAATTATAAATAGAAAAAAATGTGTTTTAAATTTAAATATTATTCCATGTTTTAATTCCTATACCACTGAAAAATATATTTCATTTTTAAATGAAAAAATACGTAATTATAATATACATGCATGAATTTATAATAATAAGTAATAAATTAGTGTTTCTTAAGTACATTGTCAAATAATTGTTAAAATATTATAGCAAAAGAGTACTTGAAACTTTTATATAAATAATGAATATTTAAAAATATATGAATAGAAAATATTTTATTTTAAATTAAATTTAAATATTATTCCAGGTTTAAATTTAAAAATTCCTTAGAATGAAAATAAATTTGATTAATAAAAAAAACTACATTATGCATTATACAAGAATTTGTTCTATATTATATCAAAGAATAATTATAAGATTTTTAATTCTTTCATTATATGATAAATAATAAATGTTTTTATGGTATTTTTATCCATTTTTTATTTCCCACTAATTGTTAAAATATGCAAAAGAGTCTTTTGATAGAAATGAATGGTAAATATTGTTTAAAATTGATATCAGTTTACATTTAAAAATCCAACAATGAAAACTAATTTTTATTAATAAAAAAATAACACGTTATACATGCATGAAATTATAATAAGATTTTTAAATTCCACGAACAATTCCCGCGCTCTACCGTCTCTTGTTATGTATAAATAATCTTCCAGAGCATGAAGATGATGAATGGAAGTTTATTGGCATCAGACCGGAAGTTAAGTCGATCTCCTTGTATGGCCTGTTGATTTTCCCACACCATGATATCTTTAGATTAAGAACGGAAGTGAACCGATACGACCTACCCTCGTAGCTACGACGCGTTACACCACAAAAACATGATCATGTAATTCCGGCCGAGCTATCCGCCGTGACCAATATTAATTATTATATTATGGATGTGGCTAATTTTATATATTATATGAGAGAATAATTATAGTACAATACTGAAGATGTAATTTTATTTATTAATAAATAGGATGTAATTGAGAATGTATATTATGAAAATAAAGGAACCATGAACTATTTTTTTTTTTAATGTTTAATGTTTTGTGCGAAGTTAACAGCTCATTTTATTTCAACTTTAATTTACAGTATTTTGATGCTTGTTCAAGAAACAACTTTGTTTTCTGGAAATATAGTCCATATTATATAATGCATATGCACATATATGATATATAAGTGCATTAGTTAAATGGAGTGTGATTTGACTTGACCTTTTTATCTGGATTATTTAAGTGATAATGGACAACATACTGTATGAAAATTTTTTATTGCAGAAATGAATAGAGGGTACCAAATTATGCTACTCTGAATTTTTTTCAGATTTTTTTGAAACCCAGAACTATTATTAAACAATTATTGAAAATGCGGCCACGCCCCCTGGAGGCGGCAATAGGCGTCTCGGTCCTATCCTTTTTATTAAGTATATTCAGGGGTGCCAACTTAATTAAAATTTTCAATAAATATTTAAAATGAGTTCCGGATCTCAAAAACATTTGAAAAAATTCGGAGTAGCATATTATAATTTGGTGCCCTCTATTCATTTCTGCAAATAAGAAAAAAAATCATGTAATGTATGTTGTCCATTTGAAATAACTATACTGTATAATAATGTCAATTATGTTCTAATATTTGAAATAAAATTTGAAGTATGTAAGTTCTGTTCGTAAACACACAATCGATTCTTGAATCAATAATGAGATCAAGTATAATTCGTAATATTTTATTGCTTTTCGATTGTACAATACAACATGAGCATGTCAAATCACATTGTCACATGTATATGTAAAGAGAAGGTGATTATTGATTGATCTGATTGCTTAATTAGGAACCATATTAATTTAAAAAAATGCAAATTTATTAAAATAATAATTGACTAATTTTTATACATCCTTTCCAACGTCCATCTTTTATTACCTGTCCTTACCTGTTGATTAATTTGCAGTTACAATAAAATACATCATCATTATCAACTTTTTTTTCTGACCGACAGGAAATCACATCCCGTCTTTCTAATATACAGTAGCAATAAATAAAATAAAAAAGAAGATTTGATTGAAAAAAAAAAAAGTTGAATGGAATTTCTTTATAAAAAAAAAACTATGATATTTAATCACTGACTTTTTTATTGTGCTCTTCTTTATGTATCCGTTGAAACATTGATCAAAAATGAAGTGCAATAAATAAATCTTTATGATTGTTACAGTTCAGGGCTATTACACTCAAACAAAAGAAAATCACACCTCCTAATGAATTGAAGTCACTGAAGTTACTACTTCGGTTCACGTGACTTCTCAAGCAGAAATAATATTCACGAAATTCACAACAATGTATACCTTTCTCTATTTTATTAAATAAATTGTCACTTTCTACAACAATTGTTGGAAATCGAATTGTTATATCATTGCCAAAAAATACAAAAGAAACTCTCACAAAAAAAAAAAAAAAAAAAATACCACACTCTTCATAGGTATATTTTTCGTTAATATTTTTTAATATAAAATTTTGTTACATTTTTTAAACTTCAAAAGTCAATGCCAAAGTTTAAAAAAGTCACCAAGGTTGTTTATCGACAAGAAAACCTGAATATTTAACCTTGCTATAAAATGAATTTTTGTTAGGAAGTAAAAAAAAGTTATATCAGAAAAATTATATGTAAATAATTTTATAGTTTTTACGTACTGTATAATAATATTCTGTATGCTGTTATTTGTTAATAAAATAAAGCATTATAACATTATACATTTTGCATTTAAATATATATAAAATATCATAAAATCGTAAAAAATTCTAAGGTATGACAAAATAAATAAAAAAGTAATGAAGATCATTTCATATTTTGTTAATTTACATTTTTATATTCGTGATCAATTAAATGAAGTTCATTTTATTACACTGAAATTATGTAAAGTAATATTATTTTGATGAGTTTTTGCATAAAAACAAAAATGTTGCATTATCAAACTGCATTATTACAGGTGCAATTTTTAATTAAACTACATAAAAATTAAAATTTTAATTAATTTTAATGTCTTATTTTTCATTTAATTTTTTTAAAGCTACGATATGAAACAAAAACGGCTCTCAACGTTAAAAATAAATGTAAAATGATGTCCTTTTTTTATAGGATTTTAGAATCATTTGTGCACCGGCCTTGCCTCGCTTTTAACCCCCCAGGATTGTCTCTTGTTGTTTAATATGATATTATAAATAATATCCCATAAGTCTTTTTTATTAACAACCTTGCATTTTCTACTCTACATTATTGCACTTATTTTACCTGGACTCCACAGGTAGCACTTACATTATTTCTAACTACAGTTTATCATAACCCCTGTCTTTCTTTAGCATACATAAAGTGTTATCAATGCACTTTACTATGTGCTACACTGTATGTAAGTAGCGCTTGATAAAAACTTTCACTTGAGAAAATAAGGGGGGTCACACACTGACTTTGCATCGTATGGTATACGACTTATTTAGAACATGTTTTAAGGTAGAGATAATACGCCCGATGTTATTAAAATCCCATTCATAAAAGTTATGAAAAAAAAAAAAATTAGAATGTTCTCCTTTACATACCTTATCAATCAGTATATATAGGTAAAATATCAGGTTTACAAAAACGATCTAGTTTTTGAGTTATTAATTTTTAAAGTTGACTAATTTAACATGGAAGTTCCCATTTCTCCATGTTAAATTAGTGAACTTTTAAAAATTAATAACTCTAAAACTATAGCTCATTTTTGTATACCTGATATTTTAGCTATACTGATAATGTATGTAAAGGAGAACATTTTAAATTTTTTTCATAATTTTCATGAATGGGATTTTTATTAACATTGGGCGTATTCTCTACCTTAAATAAGAAACGTGAGCGATATGAATTAAACAAAGCTGTATGCGTGTACACCTTCTTAATTTTTTTATCATACGCTGTGAAATCATCCGACTCTATATGAGACAGCCCTAATGCACAGAAAATGGCATGAATGTTAAACGTTGTTTAGTCTGGATCTTACGAAGCGCTCTATATTAATCACGCAGTACAAAAACAGACTGAATTATTCATAGCAAGCACATAAGTTGTAGTGGGTTGTGTCTAGTGCAGCATTATAAACCACCTGAATGTTGCAGTAGTGCAGCTGCATTTAATAATTTATGTATACATAATGAATATAAAATATGTATACACTAAATATGTGCAACAAAGAAATAAAAAACATGTTTAAAATATATAATACGAGAATATATTATTAAATAAAATGTATTTAAATATTTAATTTAAATAAACTCTTCTACACATAATTTGTTAATAGATTGCTAAGACACTAAATTTTTTGTTAATATATCAATCCTTATATGGTTAAACATATTCATCAATTAAGCAAGATGATCTCATTAATTTAACTTTTAAAACATTGTAAAAAAGAAGAAGTATTAAATTTATGCAACGTTTTTTATTGGATAATAAAATCAATGAGAGCGAACATCAATCAATCAAGTATGTGGTTCGATGATACATTCTGAGGTCTTAGAATATTTATGAGAGAAGATAATTCAGTCTGTTGGCTAATAACTAACTACCTCTAACTTTCTTTATTAAAATCGCAGGAGAGACTAAACTTTTCAGGAGAGGTATGTTACAGCTTTTGTTATTGCAATACTGTTAAATAATGATTACTAGGCAGTTGTAATTTTGAAAGAAATAATACATCTTAGGGGGGAGGGCATTCACAAAACAATTTAACCCCCACTTTATATAGCCTCAATTTTCATCCCTGGTGCTAAACATGGTACTAAACTAGGAGCTTAAAATGATTTACTTTGGTTTAGCACCATGTTTAGCACCAGGGATAAAAATTGAGACTAAAGTGGGGGTTAAATTGTTTTGTGAATGCCCCCCAATTTGAACTTAATTTATTTACAAGTTTTTTTATGTAATATCAAAAACAAGGAAAATTTCTTTGCCAAGATAATATGCTAATTAGTTAGATGCATTTTTTAATTCATGCTTTCCCTATATATACCCATTACCCCGCCGCGAACTGTAAGCTCTTTTAGGAGTGTGTCCTTGTAGAAAACAAATAAATAAATGAATACATTTTATACATTACGATATTGCCATTATGGCCTGCCAATCATCTTATGTTAGTGCATCTATATAATAAATATATATACGAAATTTTTAAAGCATGGGTCATACAATCAGAGATCTTATATTGATTTCAATAATTATCATTTTTCAACTACACAAAAACCAGGCATAAAGGTGTATTTCTATGGAGCGAGGAAAGCGAGAAAATCGCGTGCCGTAGCCAATCAGAGGCTCGGGATTTCCTCGCCTTGCCGGCGCCTTGCGCGGAGCGATTTAATCGCCAACATGTCCGCCATACGAGATTGAAGCAAGTGCACTTTTCTTGCTCCGCCAAGCCCCACTCGACATCGCTCCATGGGAAATGCACCTAAAAATTATAAAAAAATCCCCTGAACGCACCTGCGATTCTGCAATATGCTACGATATAACTTTGATCTCTCAGGTAGCACCGTTCTACCTGTTCTTCATCTCTCTCCCTGGCTTGTCAGTATGCTCGAGATTTGCCCGGCTGCCGTGCCCCGGGGCTCGAGCACGACCGCTCCCGGCAGCAGTTCGGACGTCAAGAGGCTGATGGTCTGATTGTAACTTGGAGCCGCCCACGCCGCGTCAAAATTACATGCTGAGATGTACAGTCATCGCCTTAGAAAATTTACCTTCGCGGTCTTGTTAATCACCGTGCTCCGTTAGAATAACACAGGGCACGGTTGCAAGAGGTAAATTTTCCAAGGTGACGAGTGTACCTCAGACCGTTTAGTAGCAACTTGGATAAGAATATCAGAAAATTACCTTTTAAATGCATTCAAGTATTGCAATTAACGTTTATCTTTCCTAAATCAAAAGGCAAGGCTTCGTTCAAATGCAATGATGAACCAATATGTGATTTTTCAACACTGTATATAGCGTCGCCTGAGAATGCAAATCATGTAACTGCAAAAGAATTTGATGGAACTTTGACCCTTATGATCTAGTGAGATAAGGCTTACAGTTGCATCAAATTTTTTGTATAGTTTCGTGATGTGCATTCTGAGGCGACGATATAGCGGCATGTTTATATATAATTTTCATCAGCAATTTAAGTTGAACTCATTACTAATATAGAATATTATACAACTTTTATATTCATATATACCTTTGCAGGGTTATATGAATAAGGGCTGTTATAAGGGCTGGTTTACTTTTCTTTGTAACATATATATTTAATATTCTAACATCTTGGTTGGCATGAGATAATCTACACCAATAACTTTTCCATTATATAACGATATTTGGTGGCAAATAGTAATTTCAATATAATTCTATATTATTAATTCAGATAAAATTGTATGTCTTTATATTATATATATACTTTTAGGATTTTTTTATATTTTTGCTGAAATTTTACACGCGGGTGGTCTTTTTTTAAATCGAATTTTATTCTCAAAATCAGAACACTCTAGAAAATATTGCAAACAAATCTATATTATAATTTCAAAGATTACATCATATTCTGATCTCATCAAACTGATTGACTGTTCTATTTAATCGACGGTGGCTATTATCCCCCCGTTTGATTTAATGCATTCATAATGAGTGACAGCTCAGAGCATTTAAGTATTGAGGGCAACGTGAAGATGCTACCATCACTTTCGCCCCCGACATCATCTGGGATCACGAGCCACGCGTCTATATACTTTCTAGACGTGACCTCCGACCTGGTGGACCAAGTCACGAGTCCTGAGTGACCCCAACATCATCCAAGGTAATTCGGCAACAAAGAATCGTGTCTCCATCTATTTGATTTATTTTCATAAAAACTAGTAATAAAGACTGCAACTTTATACAGTTTAACAAATATAAGATTACGACCGGAAGTAGCCGGAAGTGGAAGGATATTGGTTGAACTATAAACATGAAAACTCCAAGACTTTGATGATAGTCTTAAGTACCTGTTATAAATCTTTCAGCAAAGTTTCAGGTTCAAAACTGAAATAATAAGTTCAAAAACTTCACTTCCAGCTAATTCCGATGATAATCTTTCATTTATTTTGAACGGTGTATGTACATAAAGGACCAAGAGATGGCGCTGACCATTGAAATTTTGGCTGATTCTACCAACGATACGTCAATACCACTATATAGCATTGGGAGAATCACAAAAATAACAAAATTTATACGAAATACATCACTTATGAAGTTAAATTATTTTTTTATATTTGTCCGAAAGTATTTTACAACTAATTACATTTACATGATTCTACTGTGTTAAACAGCCAATCTATCCTCGCGAGACGAACGTAGTTCCAGCTGTTACCACCAGGTTTGCACTAACTTTATGACGTCACTAATTTATTTAATTCAGATCAAATAGATTAGATACAAATCACTTTGAATTCCGGGGTAATTTTAAAACACCAATCAAATTTCAGCATTAAAATTTTCTTATCTCGCTTATAATATAGAGCTCTAGCAATTTGAAAACTGTCTCGTAATTGGCTGTTATTTTATACCCCGGAATTCCGAAATAACCCCGACGATTGACTGTGAAATATATCTAAAAAAATAGTGTTCAATCGTTTACAATTCACTATAAGAAATTTGTTGAATTCGTGATCAATACTTATTTTTTTCACTTTTTACCTTGACTATAAGTAAACTTCCTTGTATAATATTGAAATAGGTCAAAATGAGAAACAGATAAAATATAATCGATGTATAATTATAAGTACTTCAATAAATATTACATTTCCTTCAGTTGAAGTGAAACAATCAATCAACTTCAGCTAATTATAAAGCTCCTGTTTTTAATGTAGTAGATAGAACACGCAAATAATCAGCTGTTCACGACGGCTACAGTTAGTAGAATTAAACCAATCACGCATCATATGAGACGGTAATAAAAAAAAATGAAGAACGATAATAATTTCAGACTATTATGAAGTAGCTAATGATATTAATAAACCTTGCTTGTACTATGTATTTTAAATTTTAATAAAAAGTTTAATTGTAAGTTATTATTATAAATATATAGACATAAAATAATTGTATTTCTTTGTATATAAATAGGATTGTAATATAAATAAGTTAAATAGAAAATCGAAATTATTATAGAAGGCATAAAAAATTGGTTTTGTTCGGTGTTCGCTTAAATCTTCAATTCTGATTTAAAAATAATTTAATTCAGGCTTTTTAAATTAATAGCTTCGCTATTATGTTCACATGATGAATTATTGTTGTAGAAAATATAAATTTTCTAAAAATATTGTAAAATGGCAAGTTATTTATTTTGAGAAATTTGGATATTGTGAGAAAATAATATTAATTTTATTTTTTTATTTGTTAAAATGACATTTCAATTATATTTAAGAAAAGAGACAAGTTTTAAAAACACATTCATCGTTATAGCCGTTAATTGTATTATACTGACTTATACAATTTTATTCGAGCGAAATATTTGCAAATTTTATGCAAATAACTATACGCAATGGTGATATTTTCATTAAAAAAGTACACATGCATCGTAACCGGAGAACAGGCTCGGACTGACCATAAGAGTTGACCGTATTTGAGCCCAGTCCGACCCTACTGGAGACTGTACTGCGCTATATACGTATAATATTCTGTCTAAATATTTGCAAATTTTGCCTAATTTTATGCAAGTAACTGTACGCAATTCCCCCCCACCCCCCCAACAATTGACACACTGAGTTTACTAACCTGGACATATTCTGCACAAAGGTCGATTGTTGCGACGAAGGCACACACATCATCGACACTCCAATGTGACACAGCTTGGCTCTCCGGCTGACAGGGTTTGTCAGTACAGAGTGATAGACAAGCCGGTGCAGCTCCCGCCCTTCCACTATGTCCACTACTTGCGCTACTTGAGCTTCCAGACCTTGGAGGAGGTTTAGGAGAGACGCTGGCACTTTTGGCTCTCACCCTTTCATCCATTAAAAGTGACTCACTCTTGGCATAAAGTCGAGGTCTTTTTCCAGAAGGTGGTGGAGCACTTGATAAATCTAGAGGACTACTAGATAACCCAGCGATTGCAAGTGATGCTTCTGAATTACGTTTATTATTAGCACCTTTCAAGTAGTTCTCCAATTGTGATGCATTTTGTGCACTTGCGGAGCGAACCATGTTGATGAGAGCTTGTGTGGAGCTCATATCAATTAAAGGGAATCCTAAAGGATGCCCAAGGTTCGCCGCTGCTGCTAGGAGAGCTGCAGGTTGTGGTTGTGAGGCGGAAGCGCTGCCAGGTGCTGAGGATGGTTGATGGAACATGGACATTGGACTGTCGGCATGAGCCGCCTTGCCCTTGGTGTCCTCACGACCTGTAGGTGGAGTGGTGGCCGCTGCAGCTCCGGTGTTAGCTAAAGGAGCTAGTCCGGGGAACGGAGACCCGTGGGCACCGGCCTTACTGAAGGAGAACCGAGAGTCGAGGCCAGTTAGGAAGCCATTGCGAGCAGGGGAACTGAAGTAACTGTAACAATGGGAGAGGGTGGTTAGGGCATGATGTACACCAGTAGACAAAACTTTCGTTAAACCTGACTGATTAGAAGACGTTGTAACTAAAGTAAGGTAGGGGTTAGCGATTTGAAATTTCCGGGGAGGTGAAAGAAGTATAACGAAAGATTTTTTTAGAGGTGTACGTGTGTTTTCAGGAGAGGATAAAATTACGTTAAATCTATAGAGATCATTAGATACATGAAACATATTCTTGGTGTAAACGGAGTTTTATCATTCTGATTGGGCATTCGTGATCCTTTAGGGACCGATCAGAACTTCGGATTTTCGTTTTATAAAGATTATTTCAACACTGACGATTTTAATTCATACGACTTAAAAAATATATATAACTCGTGAAAAATAAGGCCCCAGTTTTGTTAGTATAACACTCGTCGCCTTGGGAAATTTCTCTATTGGACTCCGTAAGAATATAAATCAAAGGGCACGGAGATAAATAAGGCGGGCTTTGAGAAGAAATTTTACGAGGCAACGTCTAGACGCGGATCCCCCCCCCCCTTCCCAGAAATTTTGGATTAAACTATAGGCATTTTCCCCATTCCAATTTTTTTTTAATATTGGCATTATATAGAGCCCCCCCCCCTCCTCCCCTCGAAATTTGGTTCTAGATCCACGCCTGACGATGGATGACTGTACACAAAATACCAATATACTTACTCATTAGGGTTAGAGTTGTTATACTTTGCTGCTAGACTCCTCATGAAGTCACTATAATTCCTGTTCATCATCTGCTCCATCTGTTTCAACGCCGGGTGATGCTGTGCCGACGGTGCCGCCCCCGCGCTGGGACTTCCCCGCTCTGAGGACGGAGTACCGGGGTACGATCTGTTTCTTGCAGACTCCGGAGATCCGCTTCTTGACCCGCTAGCTGCGGGGTGACCCTCGCCACTACCCGGACTCAAACGTTCGGCTTTAACTGCGGCTGCTGCGGCCGCTAAACTTGCTGCTGCTACGGCCAGTGCTCCAGTATCCATGCGCTGTTCCGAGGACTCCGTGTGTCTGTTGGCGCGTCGTTTACGAGTTTTACCGCTCGTACTTAACACTGTGTTATTGTTGTTGTTATTATTGTTGGTAAGAAGAAGTTCGGTGGTGCTGGGGGGAGCTTCAGAGTCTCCGTGACCCTCACCTGAAACAAAATAATAACGTAAGGTCAATCAGCTGTTATTTATGATTTTTCTTTCTGGCTGTGTGGTAGTTAACCTAAAGCCAATATATGGTTTAAATTTGTTTATAAGGAATATAAGGATTACACCTCTATGAGCTTGGAACTTGAGGCGGGGTAATGGGTAGAGATAAGGAAGGGAAAGGATGGTGGCCACGGCCAGCATTCACTGAAGTGAGAATGAGGGAACCGTGGAAAACCTTAGTCAAGATGAACACTTTTAATTTTAAGAATGGACCAAATTGATGTCCAAAACCTCGGGTATTATACCATTTATACCACACACAAGTGCCATCATTACTCAATTTATGTTTCATAAGTATCATGCCATATATACACTTTAACTGAATTACTTTAATTGTCTGATTAAATTTAATATTATATAATTAAGGAGAAGTAGAAGATATGTTATTATATTAATTATATTATATTTTATATGCACTCCCTTAAAAATATCTATAATTATTGTACACTGAAATGTATGCTGCTGTTTTGCCAAATAATCTCTTCACTATAGGTAGTCATTGCTGGTTGCCTACCCTTACGGCGTAAAGCATAAATTTTATATTATACATAATATATGACATGCAGTTTTTAATGCAGTGACTTAAATCATATTATAGCTGGAAAATATTTGTCATTATTTTAGAAATTTGAATAAATGATGAGAATTATTTATTTTTGACTTATCTAAAAGCTGTTTTCAGATAGTATAGAACACGATAATCAGTCAAAATTATTTGAACAAAGGTAACGGATTTTTTTTTTATTAAAATACAGGTGTATTGACTTACATTAAAAATAAATAAATAATGACATTGAAGAGATAATTAAGTCATACAAGATCTGTTAGTAAGAAAGTCAACGTCTTATTAATTAAATCGAAATTAAAAAAAAATCCATTCTTATGACACTAACAAGCTATTTTTTTTCAGTTCAATTCCATCCAAATACAGTTCAACAAATGTAAAATTACGACCGGAAGTTGAAGGATTTTGGATAAACTATGATTATAAAAAAACCTAAGACTTAGCAGATAGATTTAAATCTCTCTATAAAGTCTTTGATTTTTCATGTTCATAGTTTAGTCAAAATTCTTCCACTTCCGGCTACTTCCGGTCGTAATCTTACATTTTTGTTGAACTGTATTTGACTATTTTAACAAGAACTTAGAAACACAAAAGAAAAAAAAATCACTTTAAATTAGCTTCTTTTATATTAATAAAAACTGACATGTATTATAAAATGTTTCCGTCAACCACGAACCATAATCTTTAAAGCGGTTCAATCAACTCAGGTGGGTCCAGTGAGGCGACCTCAATGTTATGATTGGTCTCATATAGATGTGGTGACCATTGGAGCGAGAAAAGTTCCCAGAACATCTTTCAACACCTCATAGCACCTTTTCCCACCAGAATCTTCCATTTATGTCGAATCATTGAAAAAAATTTCAAGTGGTGCGTGAACTTTTTTAATATCATTTTTTTATTGATTCAAATCTTTATGATTTATACCAATACAGTAGTTGGGAGTTTTCTCAGAAATATTATTATGAAAAGTTGTATGTTTTTTAATAAATATTTTATATTATAATTCAACATTAATAATATTTATAAATATAATAGTCAATTATTCTTAAATTTTCATTTGGGAAAAGTTTCTAATATTGTTGAAAATTTAAAATTAAATAAAGCTACATTTTTCTTACAAAACATGATTCAATTTCTTAAATATTTGTATAAAAATATTTATTATAGTTGAAAAATTACGTCTTCAACTCATCCTTTACATCAAGTATAAACCTAATATTTTTACCTTAAAAACACGTTTTATTTCTTCTTCGCTCAATGGCGACAACGGCGATGCGACGCGATTTTGACGTAAAAGCTGTGAAGTCCTATGCGGCGGCGAATTCGCAGGTAATCGCGTTCATTACGATGCTCTTTTTCTTTTAATCGCCCAATATGGCCGCCAATGGATGTTACAGCAAGTGCGCATTATTCGCGTCGCGTCGCATGGTAAAAATCGCCATGTAAATCCACCTTTATATGAAATATTCTTTCATCTAAAATTATGTAAAATAAGAGGGAATTAGACGAGAGGAGAGCTTTATAGAGAATAAAAGATGACATTTTTTCAACTCGGGTTTTATCAATCATATTATAAATCAAAATTACAAAAACTATCCTATAAAATATTATAATATTTATTCGTACTTTTATTCGAAGAAAAGTTTAATAATTTGAAAATTTTAATATTATTTTATTTTCATGCATATAAACTTTTTTCTTCTTATTCAAAGTTTTCAATTTCTTAAGAGCTATAAAATCTTTATGAATATTTATCAATGCATTACCTCACTTTCAATATCGTTTTCATCGTGTAATATGATTGATCGACAGTTTGTAACAAGCCTCCTCATTGGCCAATTCCGAAGCTCCCCTACTTAAATCACGTTAAATGCAGCAAACATTATGATAATGAATTCCCAAGTACAATGAGAGAATATTAGCGATGTTTTAAAGAATAAACCTCGTACGTGATGTGAGACTGAGAGTCTGATATCTAAATCGTCTCAACATAACCAGTTTCTTGTATACCTTTTATTATTATGATCATCTTATAGAGTTTATGTTCCTTTTCATACCATTATATTATTATTATTATTATGTTTTTATTAACATATAATAATTTTATTGTAATCATAACTTAAGTGAGAGAAAAAAGTGGCACAATTATATGCAAATAAATTCATGTAGAATGGACTTATGCCTTTCATAACTATACTTAAGTCTTTTTCTATTTAGCCACATGAGTATAAAAATAATCAAGTTAAAATACAATATCCTGTACAATGTACGCTCGTTGCCTTGGAGAATTTCCCATTTGCAACCTTCATTTTTAATCAGTAATCACCATGCCCCTATGTTATTCTTACAGTGCATGGTGCAGATTAACAAGGTTTCAAGTGGGAAATTTTCCGAGACGAAGAGTGTACAATAATATTATTTACGAGCTATCCTTCATTAATTTAATTTATATATTAATTACAATGATACATAATGTTATATTATATATGTATCAAGAACATATTATAATAATAAAATATATTATGTATAATAACAATAATTTTTATTACATTATTTATTATAGATATTATTGTGGGAAAATAATAATAAAATCATATTAAAATGCAACGACACGTTATATGTCATGCCTTATGAATAATATAACATTACAAACACATGTTGTATTTATATAAAAAAGTATTTAATTTATATTTTGCATCTATTACAAATGCTACATAGACGATGTTCCCACGACTCCGCCCTGTTGTTTGATATGTCGGCTTTCTTTTGTTTATCTCAACGCTAGTCTTTTGTTTTGTACGACATTCAAGTGGAATTAAATACCTTGTTCAATGTGAACTTACGAGCTCCAGTTTTATCACGGAATATTTCTCTCTCTCTATCTCACATATGACCATTTATATAGAGTTGAGAGAGAGAAAGGAAGATAGACAGAGAGAGAGAGGCAGAGAGAGAGAGAGAGAGAGAGAGAGAGAGAGAGAGAGAGAGAGAGAGAGAGAGAGAGAGAGAGAGAGAGAGAGAGAGAGAGAGAGAGAGAAGGGGGGGACGGAGATGACAGAGATTTGAGAGAGAGAATTAAAGAGAGAAGGAAAGAAAAATATAGAGTAAGATAGAGAAAAGAACAGAGAGAGACCGAGATATTTTCAGAGACAGATAGAAGACAAACAGAGAATTCAGAGAAATATAAAGAGAGAGAGAGAGAGAGAGAGAGAGAGAGAGAGAGAGAGAGAGAGAGAGAGAGAGAGAGAGAGAGAGAGAGAGAGAGGCTGGTTATGGACCACAAAGCCTCCCTCCCCCTCTTCTCCATTCCAGCAGCCACCTGTATGTGTGTGTGTACGATGCTGGTTGGAATAATTCTCTCACAGAGTGCTGATAGATTTAGACAAGCGTATGAGAATGCTTCTGAACAATGAGCTACCAGTCGTTTATAAAGCACTGCCTCTCTCATACGAGTCTGATTGTTATCTCATTTTTTTTAACTCCACAATTTTTAAAAATAGAGTATAAAATTAATAAAAATAAAATTATGAATAATTAGAACACTGTGCGTCATTATTCTGTTATAGCCTTAGATAGGCTTAGATGAAAAATTACGTCTTCAACTCATCCTTTACACGTCTAAATCTAATCTTATTACGTCTTCTTACCTCAAAAATGCATCTTATTTCTTCCTCGCTAAAAATACAAGGTTGAAATGGAGACAATATTTTTAACATTTCATGCTCATTAAAAGAAAAAAAAAGACTAATCTCATATTTTTCCCTCTTCTTTCCTCTAAAATGTTGCAAAATAAGAGAAGTTTTTGACGAGAAGAGACGTTGAAAGCGAATAAAAGATGATATTTATTTCATCTCAGGAATATCTAGTGTAAAATTATCCAGGACATGCAGTCTCGGACGAAGCCATAATCTTTCAGAAAAGTTTAAAGTTTATAATACTGAATTTTATAAAACCAATTTTAGCGCTGCCCTACTCTTTATGACCCTATAATAATATAAATAAATAAAATACATAGTCGTATAAACATTTAAAATAAAATAACAATACAATTTATTTGAAAAACAGAGGCATAAATATAATAATAATCATATAACTGTAGCTCAAGTTTTCTAAAAAAAAGGTTATTTTTTTCTAGGAACTTTTCAACCCTAAAAATCTATTATTATCGCAAATTTTAGCGTGACCAAGTTGGGGTTGTAAAGTGAAGTATTGTTATGAAAAAGTGAAGAAGGAGATTGTTATGACAACAAAGTAAGCCGCCTGTCAACAATGCTAATTTTGTGTGTTGAGATTTCTTATTTCCAAAACCATGCGTTGAAATCTCCACAAAACCGTGCGTTAAATTCCCTCTGAAAGTTGAACGTCCCGTCGAGGATGTCTTTTTACCTGTCGACATCAGAGACCTTCCGTCTGCAAAACACCACCCTGAGGTACACAAAAGACTTTACTGAGAAGGGTCAAGCGAAAAACCGTACCTAAAAATCCTATATTTTAATTTTTACGACCTAAATAAAAGTATATTACTTGAAAAGAATATTTTTCTCAAGAAATAACTTAGTATTTTCTAGATTTTAAATAGTTGATATCATAGTTATTTTTATGGATTTCCTAAAACTTTAAGGTCAATACTTCAATGTTCTGTATAGAGTGGGCTACTATTTGTATAAATAAAACGTAAGATAAAAGAATTAATATTGATTTACAAAAATATTTAAAGATGAGGTAATCTTTACAATCTTTACATAGCTATATCCTTATATAAGAATCTCATAATTAAGTTATTTTCCAGGCACATAATTCGAGATTAATTGAATGATGGTGAATTTTAACAATTTCAACATTAATCATTGCAGTCCTCAATTGACAATTTAAGTAATGTACACTTCAAGACAGCATGAACGTTACCAGTGCTTTGTTTATGAGTGTTTCCATATTGTCAAGTATATGGCGGTAGGGTGAGCTTGCATTTATTTGTTATGATGAAAAAATTCTCGATTCTTTTAAAATGAACAACCTGTGGTGGGAGTTCCGGAACTATAGCTATTTTTTGTTATTGAAAATTCTATTGGTCTCCATGGATTCTTAATAAAAAGGATAGAGCCTATTGACGCCTCCAGAGGGCGTGGCTGCACATTTATAATATTTTTTTTTTAAACAGTTCCTATAGACTCAAAATAATCTGAAAAAAAAAAAAAAAAAAAAAACAGAACATCATAATTTGGCATTTCAGCAATAAAAAATTTCATGCAGGTTTTTAAAATCACAACAAAATTATTCATTAATATTTATGTCTCATTACTGCAGTTCCAGAAAATTAGATAAATTGACGCTTACCTTATCCTAAAGTGTACACTCTTTACATTATAAAATATACGTTCTTTGCCTTTTAATCGTTTTCTTAAATGTTTTTTTAATCAATTTATCAAAGTACACCTCGTGCATTAACTTTTTCTTCACTTTACAATAAGCAAATTAATAGACATGTTATGATGTTAAGTGTGTACTACAATAGTGATTGAAAAATAGTTTCTCGCGAGTATGAAAACACAATTGTAATTCCATCATGCATGACTCTCTCTCTCAACGTTTAAAGTTAAATATGCATTGAAGATGCATTATATAAAAAGATGCATCTCTTTTAAATTATTAATAACAATAATTGAAAATAAAATTAAAACGTTTAAATATTATTTGTAGGTGTTTATGGTATATTATTTTAATATTATAAAATATTATGCTTCATTTATGATCATGTTTATGATCATGTATATGATCATGTATATTGATTGCTTTTATATAGATCTCTTTAAAAGTATATACTTGGAGTTTAATTAAATAAAAATATGATTTTATTATAATATGGGGGTGGAATAATAATAATAATATTTAAACACGTATCTTGATCACGATAGAATAGAGTGTGCCGACAACTGATTTATCGATGATGAGTTTGAAACGACTATATAATTTCTATAAAATTATTGCACCATTGCAGAAACAATCATTGATTGGGAGCGATGTCTCGCAGCCTATGGAGGTTTAGTGAACTATAACGTTTTAGGGATGGTGTATTATAGATATATTACACGATACAATTTTGTACATAATTTGTTCCTTCTATAAGAAAATTTTATCACGAATACTAATAAATGGAGTTAAAGTTTTCTTATATACTGCAGTATTCAATAATTAGAAATTTTGTATCATGTAATACTATATAGCTTTAGATGCTTTTTATCACTTTTCCCATTGTACGATATATATATATATATATGTATATGTATATATTGAATCGCGGAAAAAAAACCCTCGGAAAAAAAACCCTTGTATTAAAAAACCCTTGAAAAAAAACCCTAGGAAAAAAAACCCTCGGGGATAAAAAACCCACGGAAAAAAAACCCTTCGCTGAAGGAGCAGCCCCAAGGAGCATTCGTGGCATAGTATAGCGCGGTAGCGAGGTTTCACGGTGTGGGGAGCTCATCAAAATGTAGAAATCTACGCGGCGATGTTGTGGAAGTTAACTATTATCTGTATAGTAATTCCAACTGTGTTTTTAGTTAAAAATTATTTTAAAAACATATTTTTTCTAACTTCGAATATTATATATTGGATATAAAATAATTAAAATAAAAAAGTAATAAAACAAAAAAAGTCGTCGTCCTACTCGTATTATTATTATATAACATATAGACATAAAATGAACATTTGAAAATTATAATATCTTATAGGTTAAGTGATTCAATAATTATTATTAACATGACTAATGAGACTAATCAGATATATGATAGGCCTGTTCGTAAACCCTGCTCGGTGTACATGGGATATAAGGTCGATTGGGTGTAGAATGTGCACACCGAGCAGGGTTTACGAACAGGCCTGATATCTTATGTAATATATATTATTGGAACATTATAATGATAATCTGTCAAAATAGGAAAAAAAAAAAAACGTGAAACCTCGCTACCGCGCTACTACGCCACGAATGCTCCTTGGGCCTGCTCCTTCAGCGAAGGGTTTTTTTTCCGTGGGTTTTTTATCCCCAAGGGTTTTTTTTCCTAGGGTTTTTTTTCAAGGGTTTTTTAATACAAGGGTTTTTTTTCCGAGTTTTTTTTTTCCGCTTACCGTATATATTATGTATCTCTTTCCACTACGTTTACATGACGGTGTTTAATACGTATTCTCAGGCGCGGATCCAGGAAAAAAATTCGGTAGGGGCTGCCTCCATAAGGCCAATGTTAAAAAAAAATTTGGAGTGGGGGAAATGCCTATATTGCCCATGTTAAATCCAATATTTCAGGGGGGGGGCTGCATCCCCCCAGCCTACCCCCTGGATCCGCGCCTGCGTATTCTTTGATTAGGCGTAGTGAATGGATTCGTATTAAACATGCACCGTCTTATGAACGCAGGGAACTTTCGGAGCTGCAGCGCCATGCAGCAAATGATATTAGGAATAAATTCCATGCTGGTCCCTATATATATAACCACATGTTCTTATTATAATATATTCAAAAGTTTTCATGTAAAAAAACCAGCTCTATCTCTTGATTTTGCAAATATTAAAAACTTTTAATTCATTCTAAACTTGCGTTGTAAAAATTCACGCATGAAATTGTACAATAATTTTTTTATGTCTTGGTTTTTACATTTTCTACCAATCTATTTTTCGCACCTTTTTTGCACTAAAACACCAAGTTCATTTCTGCAATAATTTATTTGGCATTGTATTTTTTTTACTCCATGCAAGCAGCCACTATATCATGCACGTGTTGGCTTAGTTTCTCTTTGACATGTGGTTGTCTAAATTTAAATTTCTTATAAAGTAAATTGTCCTAAATTGAACTTTTTATACTAGTACTGCACCAATTCTGACCGTACCAGTATGCTTGCGGTTGTACTAAAAATGTCAATTTGATGTTTATTTCTTGTGATTATAATATTTTTAAATGTCCTCGTCTATATTTTCTTTTGATATACAGCCACTGACAAGGTTTCGTAGAAGTATAATCGTCTGTAAATGCAAAAATTTATACTATATCTGATTTACACGGTCTCTATTCTCAACTCTGGCATCTTCTTTTTTACATCTGATTTTTATATAATAATTATGGGTTTGATCCCAGAAAACGCTTCTTTTGATCAACACGACAGAAGCTATTGTACACCCTGGATGTGATTGATAGCATCCTCCATTAATTGATGACCATCCTAGCTAAGGTTTTTAACGGTTCCCCCAGTCACAACCAGGTAAATTTTGATATGGATTGCTATGACCACCATGGAATGAACTCAGAAAATCCAATTAAGCAACACTAGCGATAGTTCTAGTATCTCATCTTTGATATGACGTCATTCACCCCCCCTCCCCTAATTAGTATTGTGGATGACATAAAAAAAGGTTCGTGACGTCAAACCATAGATAAGATACGAGAACTATAAAGAGCTGGTATGTTAAAAATCTAATACCATGCACAGAGCCTACAATTAAAATATTCATAATGTGGACAACCTACATGTTCATTAATTTTTTATTGCAGAAATAAATAGAGGGTACCAAATAAATGCTACTCAGATTTTTTTCAGATTTTTTTGAAAACCAGAACTATTTTTCATTAATTATTGAAAGTGCGGCCACGCCCCCTTGAGGCGTCAATAGGCGTCTCAGTCCTATCCTTTTTATTAAGGAGTCAGGGATGCCAACTTAACTTACAGAATTTCAATAATTATTTAAAAATAGTTCCGGGTCTCAAAAAAATCTGAAAAATTCATATTATCATAATTTGGTGCTCTTTATTCATATCTGCAATAAAAAAATCATATAGGTTGTACATTTTTGTCTCTCTTTGAATTTTGTATTTGATACAGAGCGTTCCGAGTGACCTGTTGTGTACATAATTTTGCCGAGTGATGTACAGAGGTCAATAATTCGTTTAGTTCCACACAGTGAGAATCATCAAGTTAATATCTCGTTTCGTGCCGTCCTGTACCATGCAGAGAAAACTGCATGCTGCATATCATGGCTATTATATGCATGCGTTATTATTACTCCATTTACATGGCCTTTGGCTTTTAAAAATTATTATCGTGCTTAAGTAATTATTAAAAAAAATACATCAAATTATTAAATTATTATTATGGTTGAAAGATTATATTGCATAAGTTGTAAATTTTATATTAAATTATCTACTTTATTGAAAAAACATAAAGTTGTTCTTATTTTTATTACCGTAGTTACCCAGAGTTAAAATATTTGTTTTATTTAATTTTAACGACCCTCCTAGTCTTTTGTACTCTTATTTTGCACCACTTTAGAGAAAACAATACAAGATTACGTTTTCTTTACTCTAGTTCTTTTTGAGTATAAAATGTTAGAAATATTTTCTTCATTTCATCCTCACTTTGAACGAGGAGGAAATAAGATGAGTTTTAGAGGTAAAAAGATTAGGTTTAGACGTGTAAAGGATGAGTTGAAGACGTAAATTTTTCAACTAGGGACGTACGATATAAAATCAAGACATTTAAAATTGTAACAAGTATTGAAATCTGAGTATAACGGGTTAAAATTCGTACTGGCTAAAAGAAGTAAATCAGAGCTTACAATAAAAAAACAAGTATAATAAAAGTTGAACTTTTGATCCCGGTGTTAGTGTCAGGTGATGTAGGAATTTACGAGAGCAGCTCCCGCCAAGAGGCCGGTCTCTGATTAATGAGGCGTAATGAGGGGGTTCCTGCACCTTATACTGGAGATCACGTGTTAACTGTAATATGTCAAAATACCATTCGCACTTCGAGACAGACACTCTATATATTGTAGATCATGTGTAATACCTTTTGTCCGAGTCAAAAAGGTTTGTATACATTGATTTTCTATAAGAATATTTTCGTATTCAATATTGGGGGACTTTTGATATTCAAGCTTTTAATTTTTCGTGATTTAATATACATGAGTATCAAGGTGGATTCAGATGGCGACAACGGCGATGCGACGCGATTTTGTCACACAAGCTGCAATATGAAATCCTATTCGGAAGCGAATTCGCCATTGCCGCGGTGAATATACCGCATAAAATAACGATGCTCTTATTTTTAGTCGCCAAATATGGCCGCCAATGGATGTTACAGCAAGTGCGCATTATTCACTTCGCGTCTCAGGCTGGAAATCACCACCTTCACATGACTACGCGAATTTTCATGAGCGACACGATTTTGACTCAAAAGCTGTGAAATTCTTCACTCATTCGAAATTCTAATGCGGCAAGTGAATTCGCTGGGTTATGGCGGTGAATATCACGTTAATATAACGATGCTATTTGTTTAATCGCTAAATCTGGCAGCCACGATGGATGTTACAACAAGTGCGCATTATTCGCGTCACAGGCTGGAAATCACTTATGTAAATCCACTTTTGTAACGAGTATAAACGACTCGATTCGTCGCGATTTTGGTGTCCCTCTTGCATTTCCATTCACCATGTTGTGGCATGTCCATGCCACAACAGCATTTTAGAACAAGTGCAAAATTCTCGTATCACGTCACTCTAAAAATACACAATTTGTGTAAATACACCTTTAACTTGCTAGATTTATATTGCAATGTCATATTTTTGTATCGAGAAAATTGAAAACTTATATAGTATGTAAAGAAACTATAAGATTATAATTAATGATTTACAATCCAGCACATGAAACGAGGAGAGAGAGTTCGCCAATTAATTAAAAATAAATTAAAATATTCTACCGTTTTATAAAAGTTGCTAATTAATATTTTTACTTTGCAAAAAAAAAAAATAAATAAATAAATAAAAAAAAAATCTTACTAATAAATTAGTCCATCAGGTTCTTAGTTATGAAAAATTTTGATTGAAAATTAGGACTATTAAAAATTAATTTTACACCACAGAAAAAAAAGCATTCACAAGAAGAAAATCAAGCAAATTACATGTGATGTCATAAAATAGTCAACCTTCATGAATTTTTTAATTACATATTTTAATTATTTACATAAATTGTACTGCAAAATACTGTGACGTCATAGTCATGCAATTATTTAACACACAAGTATACAGAAATATGTTGCATGACTATGACGTCACAGCGTCTTTTCCCTCAAATTTGAGGATGTTATACAAAAAAATAAATAAAAAAATAGAAAACACATATAGCTCGAAATCTTCTATATATGCAAATACGAAATAAAAATATTTCATGCAGGTTATCCAATGCTAAGTCAATAGTATTTATATATATTTTTAATAATAACAAATAATGGCAACTAGTATAGTAAGATATATATAATGTTAAGATGTTTTTTTGTGTCCTAAAATATGTTTAAAAATGTCCAAACTGTAGGCATAGTAGATATTATAAAATAATTGTTTTATATTGTTTAATATTTAATAAGTTAAAACAATATTTAAACAAATATTATATATGTACTGAAAGCTAAATAATAAAGAACAAAACCTGAAGATGACGTCACACCTTCTCTCCATGATTTCAAGTATAGAAAATGTTAGTTCGCTGATACTTGACGTTTATTCTTGCGACGTATACAGAAGCGAGCAAATTAAGCACGGACGAAAGCAAGCTAAAAGTAAATAGCATGCACAAAAATCGTGATTTCGTTTTAAGCAACACCATCATCAATATATAATTCATGTTCCCACGTTGTGATATACATTGACTAATGAATTATATAACAAAAATTTTACAAACTGATGCTTAATTAGCCTTGTTTGTTATTTGTTCATTTTCAAAAGAAAAAGGTTAGGTCATGAAAAAATTCTTTTGAAATATTTTTTTAAATTAAAAAAAAACCTAACCCTTTAACGTCAACGCTGCCTTCATACACCTGCCTAAGATGACCAAAAGGTCCTCCTGTGTAAAAAAATCTTTTGTAAGTAAAAAGTGCACCATCATGGCTACCCACAAGCCAAACAAAGCCGAGTGAAGCCTCCTTTACGTGTTTGATTTTTATTATTATTATTATTTAAACTACTGAATGCCATGGTGCTCATCTCACAGAAATTGTGACCTTTGACCTACCGTCTTATTATAACTTCATGGCCTTGCCTACTACATTAAAATTTTAATAATTTCTTGCCTTATGCCTTTGCTATGGAAATTAATTTTGATAAAATTTGAATGTCATTATGTTATACAATAAAGTCTCTTAGTTGTAAGAATTAAACACAGGTGTTTTTAATTTTTGTAATAATTTATAATAACTCCATTAATATGCGCAGGCGTGAAATTTGTAATAAAGGACCACTCGTAATGTGTAATCATGTAATTGTACAGTCGGCACCTCCGAAAATTTCTCTTTGCGGCCTTGCTGTATTGTCGAATGTAAAATACATATTTAATCTTTTTAATCCCCATGCCCCGTAAGAATAACACAGAGCATGGTGATTAACAAGGCTACAAGTGGGAAATTTTCCAAGGCGGCGAGTGTACAATAAGCTACCATTTTGTGTGAAAAAAATTACAAACTATAGAGATTTGTAAAAAAACTGTGAATATTTTATTAAATTATTGAAATTTTTAGTGTTAGTTCTAATTTGCAGATATGTCTTTTTTGACGTATCTAACATTGTACTTTAAAGTGCTTGCATTTTATTAGTGTTTGTATTAATTTAGTAAAACATATAAATTTGTAGAAACATCATAATTAATTATGATAAAATTATGATAATTTTGAGTTCCAAAATTCTTCGAAGAATTAAGAATATACAGTATAGTTTTCTATTCTTGTATATGAAATCAAGATCATATAATTTTGATAAAACCCACTATCATATTTAAAAAATGTTATAACATTTGAAAATTCACACATTATTATTATTTCTGTATATATGTATTATATATTATAGTGTTATTAAACTGCCACTGCTTTTTACTACTCACCAATGGATTTATGCTTTTTTTTTCATCAAGCAGCCATAACAATAAGAGTTATAACCACCTGTTGTAAGATAATATTTTTTATTATTATTTAAATATTTATTTATAATATTTATGTTAAAGAGTCTTAGAGAACAAGAATATTAAATTATTTATATATCTCAATGAAAACTAATTATTTTTTTACAGTAAGGTAAAAAAAAAGGTAGCAAGGTATGAACTCTCAGATTCTAATATATGTGGTTTGATTTTAGAAGGCTAAATAACTTGTGTGTTCTGACCACAGAATTTGGTGCATACCAAGTTAACCGTAAGATTATATTATAAATAAATATACATTTGGAAAAAATTTAATTACATATGTTTTTATAATGTAACCTCGATATATGCTCTAAATATTTTAATTTAAAAAAAAAACTGAAGGAATATTTTTAATTAATGTAAAATCATATGTGATGTGATGTAATTAATTTTATGTTCAGATTTTATAATTTTTTTAAATTAATAATGTTGATCATTTTAATATAAAATTATGATGCATCTTCTGAAATATTCTTGCTGCATCAAGAAGTTTCTTCCTTATTTCTGTTTTATTTATTCCGTATAGTTGTCATGGAAATTTATAAAATATTCTTCTATAATATAATATAATATAACTTGAACGCAAAATTATTTCCATTTTCTTATTCATGTGAATGGAATTTTTAAAACAAGAATTTTGTTGTGGAAAATAATATTATTTAAAAAAAAAGTATCTACTAATAAACTAATTTTAAAACGAAAATAAGATCCGACTCTTTTGAAATCGGAGATTCGGGGCTATATGACAATTAAATCACACGATTGTAAAGGTTATGTTTGAATTCAAATTTCGCAGATTTAATTATCTTTGTTGAATGATTCAACACGAAATCAACAAATTAAGAATTAATAAAGTCAATTTTTAATCTTGAGGCGGATTCAGATGGCGACAACGGCGATACGACGCGATTTTGTCACACAAAAGTTGTGACATCATATATATGTGGCGACCGAATTCGCCAGGTTGCGGCAGCGAATATCGCGTAATTAACGATGCTCTTTTTTTAATCACCAAATATGGCCGTCAAATGATGTTACAGCAAGTGCGCATTATTAGCTTCGCATCCCGTGATAAAAATCACCATTTGAATGTACATAAAATGATTATACAGCATCTCACAAAACAATAATGTACCTAAAAACTCGGATTTTATACTTTGACGATGTAAAATAATATTCTTAAAAAGCACACTCTAATAAATTTACATGATGCCAAATCCGTTAAGGCGGGGTAAGCCACAGCAGCATTATTACCTCAAATATAATATTTAGTCTGCAATAATAATATAAATAAATATTATTAAATTACGATTCACGAAAACATCCAATAACTCATATAATTTTTTTTCAGCAGTTTGGTGCGACGATGAATGAAAATTGTGGTAGCTTTAACATCGCGTGGAGTCAGGCAATTAGAAGAAGGTAACAAAAAAAATAAAGGTGGGGTAATGCATTCACGAGACCATGCATGGTAACATCATTAAACGTGTAACCCAAGTTGAAAAATTACGTCTTCAACTCATCTTTTACACGTCTAAACCTAATCTTTTTACATCTAGAACATATTTTTTTTTCTCTTCAATCAAAGTAAGGATGAAATTAAGACAATATTTACAACATTTTATGCTCAAGAAGAGGAAAAAGGACGTAATTTCGTCTTTTCTCCTCTAAAATAATGCACAATAAGAGGAAATTAGACTAGGAGAGAACTTATTAATACCGAAGAAAAAATGAAATTTATTTCAACTTGGGAATAATTTACCATTTTGTATCTGGAAAATTGAAATATTTTAAAGTCCATTACAATTTTTCATATACAAAAATTAGAAAATTTCATTTCAACACGATGTTTTTTTTCTAAAATATGAATTATCGTTTTGTCTTTCTATTTCTCGTATCTTGGAACTCTACTGTCTGTTGTTTACAATAGGGGGAGGGAGGCATCTCATCACATTCACCTTACAGGTAGTAGGTAACCAGCAGGGGTGTGTGTGAAAGAAAAAAAAATCTTAAAACGCAGGAGCAGGTGAATAACAATTTAAAAAAAATACGAAGGCTTTTAAAAAGCACATACAAAAGCCTAGTAGCATATATATAGTTAATGGTATATCTTCAACATCATTTATTATTATTAGAGGAAGTATAAAGCATTCCAATCTATGAGAGGGTTGAAGATAAATGATGACGAAAGATGTCTCTCTAAGAAATCTTCCAGATTGATTCAATACTAAATGACCTCCCAATAACCTCTTTTTGCCTTACAGCTCTGAATGTTAGTCAAATTGAATGCATTTCATCTCATCATATGTATATTGAAATTTAACAACAAATTATTTTTGTATAAAAAAAAAATTATTGTTGGATATTATATTAATTTATTTTTAATAATTTCGTATTATTGAGGTGGTATGGTGGGAATTGTATGTACTAACAAGTAAGTCCTAATTTAAGTAATAATAAGTTTGTGGATAGTGTACATTGGTTTGGTGGGAAAATTGATAAATAAATTAGATAATAAATCAATAAGTGAATGCAAAAGCCTGCATAAAAATAGATATTAAAGGTATACAGGCCTCAAATTACAAATTAGACAGACATTAAGTGTTGCTCAAGTTTATAATCAACATTCGTATTATTTTTAACTGCGCGCGGTGCGTCTGTGCGAAGTCGCGCTGTAAAGAAAGTCCTTGCTGACGTCACAACTCACAGCTAGCACCGATTAGCATTGAGTTGTGACGTCATCTAGGACTTCGTGACGTCATCAAGGACTAAATTTCTTACTTTGAACTGCGACTTCGCACGGATGCATCACGCGTGGAAAAAAATGATGCAAATGTTGATTATATACTCTAAACTCACTTGGTGACTGTCTGATTTGTAATTTGAGGCCTGTATGCCTTTAAACGATATAATTTTTCTAAATATTGTGCGCACACATTTTTACTTACAAGAAAAATTAAATCCCATTTGTTTGTATGGAGATGAATTTTTCTTGTAAAGAAAAATTGTATACGGAATGAAGAATTATATCATATATAGATTTTACAAACAATTCTGCATACAATTTTTAGTGAAAAGAAAATGGAGTTGAAGTTTTCTTGTAAAGAAAAATTTATGCAATAATTAAAAAAATTGTATCATATAATATCGGCAAGTGTAAAAATTAAATTCACTCAAAACTAAAATTTGCACTTAAGATTTTAATTAATAATTTTGACCAGTAGACTTTTGTCCATATACTTATTATAATTAAATTTCTGTGTTATATGATTATGTATTGTTCTAATTATATGATATAAGAAATAGAATGGCAAATTATTTTTGTATTTATAATTAATTAATTCAGTGACGCTGCAGGAAGACTAATTTTTTTTTTAACGAACTTTGAAATTTTCAAAGCGAATCGGAATCATTACAAGTCTTAATAAAAACAAAGAGGGTGATAATTATTCGATTCAAGAAGTCGTTTTAATTTGATATGGTTATGCTTTGTGATTACATATTTTTTATTATTTAATAATATAATTTATTATTTTTAAAAGGATTGCAAAAAGAAAATTATGTATCTTAAGAATTAGAACTTCTGTAATTTCAAATTTTACGGGTCCTTTGTTTGTTTTTAATTTTAAATATTCGAATCTCATTTTTTTTTATATATGCTATGACATTTTTTTTTTGTATACTAGCCATAAATTATAATTTTCAGTATGCAGTATAATACATATGAAAAAGAATATAAATACCATTTAGAAATAATTAATACAACACTTATAATAATCTAACTAATAAATTATATAAATTCAAGAGCTAAATTAAGATACGGTTGTCTAAAAATTATAATGTAATTTGAAATGCATGTCTTAATTATTTTGTATAGCAGTAAAATTATTTTTTTTATTTATAACTTTAAAAAATTGATTGAATTCTAATAATTTAAAATACAGTTACGGAAACTTTTAAAATAATAAAATTATTACTTAGAAAGTATAATTAAATGTAATAAAATAATAAATAAATTAATATAATATTTTTTCAATATATTGTATAATATTCAGTGCATGAAATTAAACGATTCACAGCTTGTAAGATGATGGCTACAAAATTTGAATTAGATGTAATACGGAAGCGTGAATAACAAATCGTTATATCCATGGCCAAAAGTAACTAGAAATTTCACGGTGTAATTAATTAATTCGAATTAGAATAGAAAATTTAATGTAAGCAATTTCTATATCAAATTTTCGTCTAATAAATTTAAAAAATGGATTATCATATTATAAAATTATTATCAATAACCTAGTATTATCATGTTGTAAATTTAAATTTTATAATAGAGAATATATTTAAATTTATGATTTATTATTGAATATAAATTACATTTTAATGAATTTTATGATTATCAGATATAGAGGTGTACTGATATTTTATCGTCAGGTATAAGAATTATCAAACAAAAATCTATAATCATTTGAGCAGATAAAATTCCTGCATAAAATACTTATATCGCTTCAAGATAAAAATTGAAATCGTTTTAAAATATTATGTCCGTAATTTAAATAATGCAAAACAAAATAAATTTATTGTACCTTTTTCTTATAATAAGACAAATTTGAAATTTGAGTACATTAATTTATAGTAACATCATTTAATTGTGAATTTAATTCTATATATATTTTTATATTGGTCAAATATTTTAATACATCAATCAATAAAATACAACATCAATTATTTTATATTTATTTATAATTTAAGAGAGAATATATTATTTTTATTATCAATTGTTATGAAGTATATCAAATCAAATGCATGCAGTGCATGGCAATTTCACGGCAACTTTTAAACATAAATAGTGCTATTTTTATCACTTTTATTTTTCAATTTAATTAGATTTATTTTAATGAAAATTCAAGTAATAATGCGTATTCATTGATGAGGACTGATAATAATATCATCCTTATGAAGCGTTATAAAAGGATACGTATTAAACACCGTCATGTAAACGTATAAGTGATTGTCTTTGAAATTGTGGAGCATTGAAATACAAAAACAAAATTTTGAAACATTAAAACATAGCAGAAAATATAATCTCTAATTAAAAGTAGCCATAGAATTCAATCTACCTATAATAATTAGGCACATCAAAACGATTCAATTGACACCACCCTAGTTGAAAATTACGTCTTTACAAATATTTTTAGCTCTAAAACACATCTTATTTCTTCCTCGCTCAAAGTGAGGATGAAATGAAGACAATATTTCTAACATATTATGCTCAAAAAGAGGAAAGAAGATGTAATCTCGTCTTTTTACCTCTAAAATGGTGCTAAATAGAATTATTAGGAGAAAAGACGAGAGGAGCGCTTATATATAGCGAATAAAATATGAAATTCATTTTAACTCCGGAATATGCATACTTTTAAGATAACAGAAAAATTTCTAATTAAAATTTGCCATAAAATTCAATATTTCTATGATAATTACACACATCAATACAATTTTATTCATCTGTCACTTCTCCCAAAAAAATTAACAATTTACCTGAGTAACACCACGCTGGCCAAATTACAGGACTAACTGTGTCCAGTTCTCTCATATTACCACACGCGTTATCACACAAAAATTAGCGAATTTGCAGCGAGATAAACACACACCAACAGGTAATCACTCTGCGGACTCTACCACAACACTGAGCGGTCAGCGCTAAGGTGGGGAGGAGGTGGGACGGTCGGGTATCACGACGGCTCCCGATTTAGTCCGAACAGGTAGCTGACAGAAGATAGGCAAACCGTGGTACATGTTTGACGTTAATTGTCGACAATTTTCAGTGAATCAAAGTGTACGTGATTCTGGATTTACATTGAAATAAATGGATACTGAATTTACATTGATTTAAATGGACTTGTAAGAGAAGTTTAAATGACAGCAATGATTCTTTTCCAAGACAATTTGATACACTATTCTGTATTCAAAATCTGTTTATTCATTCAATTCTAAGAAATAATATGTTTAATTTAAAAGAGTTGTGTTGTCTATAGCATCACAATAAATTCATATTATTCTAGATAAGCTGAAAAGTGTCTGAAACTTTTTGAATACCTTAATTTTTATTTATTATAGAATTAAGCATGTGCGTGATTTTCAAATTTTTCTGGAGAATTTGACGGCAACAATAATAATATACAGGGTGTTTACTTTGATTTGAACGTTTTAAAGTGATAATTAAGGAATGAAGTTCGATGGTAATATAGACATGTCATACATCAAATTAAAGCTTACATTTTAACATTTTCAAAACTTGCATCATAAATTACATGTGCGGACTTGTCTTTTTTTGAGACGAAAAAGAAACAAAATGAGCCGTTTTTTTGTTCAAATATTGGTGGTAACATGAAATTAACTGTTGAATCCTTTCACTGGATTGCAAGGTTGGTGTGGGAGTGATATGTAATGCGTTTGGTCAATTTTCCTTAGATCACCAAAGTAAAGCAACACAAGACTATTTTGTGGTTGGATGAATGACCATTTAAACAAAAATTGCACTTCTCCCATCCAGGGGTAACGCTTTTTACCACAATGTGGTTTCTCTACGAATTTGAACCATTCCATTTCTGTTTCTGGTTCATTGACAAAATTTGAAGAGGCATGTGGCGTTCATCCTGACAAGTTTCCACGTTGCGATCAGTCACATTAAAATGCCATTAAATTTCATGTTACCACCGATATTTGAACAAAAAAAAAGAGCTCATTTTTGTTTCTTTTTCGTCTCAAAAACAGACAAGTCCGCACATGTAATTTATGATGCAAGTTTTGAAAATGTTAAAATGTAAGCTTTAATTTGATATATGACATATCTATATTACCATCGAACTTCATTCCTTAATTATCACTTTAAAACGTTCAAATCAAAGTAAACACCCTGTACATAAATAAGTTATATAAAATACATTATATGCAGTCTTTATATTGTATTTTGATTATTTATTGAATCGAGTATACAATATTAATTATATTAAAGTATTTCCAAGAATTTAGATACACGATGTAGTACATCTCCACCAGGGACCCATATATATCATGATCTTTTCTCTGCTATAACATTATAATGTAGTATATTATATAAAGTCTTAATTGAAAAGGTAATTAAATAATCCACTTGCATAATTAATAAAGTTGCATAATGCCTTTGTTTCTTGTTGTTTCATTTTTCAATAGGAATACCAAACTTAAATATATTGAATGAAATAGGTATATAAAGCTCTAAAATTACAATTTTATATTAAGTTATTATAGAAATATTATTATTTATATTTACAAATTACAATTAATGAAAAAAAAAAAAGAAAGAAAATATGATTGGAAATTCTAAAAGACAGCTGGTATTCAAAACCAGCATACTTGAAGTGGTATAAAATATCGTATAAAATATTATCAGACCACCCCTCAACACATCTTGAAAAGTTAAGTACGGTTATATAAAATATTCCACATAATAAGGTAAAATTCACGGTGGAAATCTGGTGCACGTGTCACATTATCTGGATCACGTCACGCAGAAGCACACGTCCTCACGTGACGCTCGCGAGGACTCTAATTATACGGGGGGACAATTCGATCTGCTGAGCATCACCCCCGGGTCAAAACGTAACACATCACTCATGTGGAGCACACGAAATGAAAATAATGATATGTTGTGGAGGTGTCTCATATTTTTTATGTGAAACTTTATATACGAATCTTAATTAAGACAAAAAGAGAGAGAGACAGAATCTCGGATTATGGTAAACTCCCTAGTTTCCAACTCATCCATTATACGTAACCTAATCTAATCTAACTTAATCTTTTTACCTCTAAAACACATTTTATTTCCTCTTCGCTCAAAGTGAGGATGAAATGAAGACAATATTTTTGCAACTTATGCTTAAGAAGAGGAAAGAAGACGTAATCTCGTCTTTTTCACCTCTTTTTTCTTCTAAAATGGTGCAAAAAAAGAGGGAATTATAGAGAGAGAGAGAGAGAGAGAGAGAGAGAGAGAGAGAGAGAGAGAGAGAGAGAGAGAGAGAGAGAGAGAGAGAGAGAGAGAGAGAGAGAGAGAGAGAGAGAGAGAGAGAGAGAGAGAGAGAGAGATTAAAAAAAAAGCGAGTAAAATATGAAATTTATTTCAACTCAGGTATCATCTATTTTACACGGTAAATTAACTAGTATAATATCTTCTCTCATCCGCAATAATGAGCTATCTGCTCCACGATCTGGTTACAATAATGAACTGTCTGCTCTGTCAGGTGAACGCAATTTTGAGCCTTATTTTATACTGATTTAAAGCTCAATATTGCGGACGAGAGACGATATATAATCTTAAATAAAAAATATTGAATGCTTATTTATATTGTTAAAATTAATACCATCTATCAAAGAAATAATCTAAATGATACAATCGAGTTCATAAGATTATTGGCATGCTAAATATGTGCAAAAAGTGTTGTTAAATTTTTTACGCGTATTTCTTTCATTACTTATAATATTTCAACTTCTTTGCCAGCAGACACAGATAAAGCAAAAACTTGTTTTGGTGTATTGCGAATTTTTTGTTCTTACAAATGAAATATAATAATGTTTGGCAAGGTCACTATTTGCGAATCATCGACTCTTTTTTTTTCTCTTGTAGATTTTAGTCAATTATATAAATTTAAATACATAAAATATTCGCAAACGTCATATTTTAGCAATACTAATAAACATAATTATATATAATACATATGTATATATTATATGTACATATATTTATATATATATATACATAAGTTTGATGCAAAAAGTATAATATAATATGTAATACATGCTGCATGCATATTTTTAAATTTATATTTTAATTATGATTTTTAAACAAAGTAAAACAATTGTAACCATGCAGCTAGAAAATCAACAAACAAACTTTTATTCTTTCTTCAGAAATCAACGTAAACTAATTGTGTCAATGTAATAATGCCACCACAGCAAACTCTTGAGACAGCTAAATTCACTGACAGAATCAATTCAGTACTATAACAAGATAATAACTTTAACTATTATTGCTATAATAAAATTTCGTTTCCAATTACGAATTTAGCAACATACAACAAGTTTAAAACACGACATAAAATAGTATGCAAATTTTCTTGTTCACTAGATGCTGACTATTAAGAATCAATTGACAATTTTGTTCTTATGAGGCATTTTAATTTAACCTTAATTAATTAACCATCTTTACTATAATATACTGCATGTTTAGAATGTAATTTTTATCGTGAAGACGATATTTATTTGTAGCCTGTATTACACGATATACAAATTTTCTGCAGAAGAAAATTTCATCTCCATACACAAACAAAAGTAGTTGAAGTTTTTTTGTATTAAGCTCATTTGTGTCGCTAAGGTCCATCTTGTACTTGAAAATGAAGCAAAGATTTTTTTTTAACTTTCCTAAGTAAAAAATCTAATTCTTTAATTACCCACTGTATTTTTTGGTTTAGATCGACGTTCCGTAAAGGAATTTTCCCTAAAAAATATTGTTAGTGAAAAAACGAATTCATGTTTTTTGTTTTTACATAGGTTTAGATAGGACAGTGGGAACACCGAAAAATCAGCTGACTTGAAGCCTCCATTAAAAAAATTGTATCTTGTAAAAACTGCTTTGATAATATATATTGTCATGTATAATTTTTCATTACGGACAAATTTATCAAACAAAATCTATCTTTATTGTGAATAATTATTAAACTGAAATAAAATTAATTTTATGAGGAAATTTCAGCACAAAGATGATAAGTTTTACTGTGGTTCCTTCTGTATATAAAATAAATCCGCAAGTTCACGAACAACAGGTGCCACTCCACATTTCCAAGGTCACATGACCACGCCCGCCACGCCATCTGGACACGACGAGGTCAACCTCCACGTCAGGTCAACTCTGAGGTCACTTGAACTTTTGACCTATGGGCACCAAAATGGCGGCCGGAAACTTGGAAGCACCAAAAAGCACTACTATGACCCTGGGCGTAAATCTCACGATTCTGATGTATTTTTTAAGAAGAGATGACGGAGCGAGAGTTACCTCTTTATAATTTTATCTTGATAACCGCTCAATTTAATTTTTTATTTCACCTTTAAAGTCATTTACTATTTTTTTTTCTTATCAAAATCTTTTCTCATGTCAGGTATTGATATCAGAAAAAATATCAATACGAGGTCGTGATTTAGATTGTCCTGACTTTTCAGTCATAAAATTTAGTCAAATTAATTTGATATTCCTTCCGGAAGTAGCCAGATATGTGTTCTTCTGTTTATAATTCAGTTTTGAAACTTAAGAGATTTAAAAGTACTGATCTATGTGTGAAATTGTAACGCTGAAATACGAATAGAAAGACCAGAAACTTCACACTTCCGGCTACTTCCGGAGGGAATGGCATATAAATTTGACTGTACGAATCTCTGCGGGGGATAATACGTTCAATTGAAATCATGTCAACGCACTACAGATCAATGTGACATAAGTCTATTCAGAGACGTATTGTCACTGTCATTTGAGGGGGGGGGGGAATTAGTTGGTAATATAATGTAAACATGGTGGACCAAATGACTTGGCACAATCCTTTGATGTTTTGCCGTGAAAAATATTTTCACTCTAAATTACTTCAATTTTAATTAAATTTAAAAACCATAAAAAAATCATGATATATTACATGTATTTTTGCGATATATCGAAGCATTATTCAGTCATTTAAGTTTTAAACTTGTAAGTATTATACTTTTTTATCAAATTCTAATTGAGTATTACTATAATACTTACTAATTACTCACCTTCCAAAACCCTAACTTCAGCGTTTTGCGGGCTCTTCCAGAACGGGGGTGGCTACGGCCTTACAATCCATCCCAGCATTTGCCTGTGACTCAGGGAAACGTGGAAATCTCAGCCAGGATGGACGCTACAGCTTTTGTCAATGAACCGGAAGTGCAATGGTCCAAAGCTAAAGGAACCACATAGTGGAAAAGCTCAACGATTTACAACTGGGTGGGAAACGTGGTTTTTGTTGAAAATGGTCACCCATCCAACTCGGCGTTGCTTGACTTCGGTGATCTGACGAGTCCCAGTCAAGCGGCACACCTCCAAGCATACAAAGCAGCAAGACTGCATGAATTTATTTAAAGTTGGATATTTTCATCTCGATTTTTATATAATAATTTTGTTAAAATGCATTTACACCTGTTACCATTACCAGGTAAATTAGGAAGAGTAAAAATGCTTTCATTGCTTTGTGAATCCTTCCAGAATAAAGATGCTGACAAAATGAGAAGAAGTAGCTTGATCATTATAAATTTGTTATATAATCGTAGTTATTACGGTACAAATATATTCAAGTTTGAGAACAAACAATGATATTCATGACTCACTAATCTCGCTACGCTTGTCACTCTAGACGGGCTATTGTTTGCGCCGGCCGCCATCTTGGTGGTCACGACGCGACAGCAGCACGAGGTGTCACACGTGTGAATTGTGCGGGGGAATTAGGCGGACAAATCAGCGCTAGTATTTATTTATAGTCTTACTGAAATCCGTAGAATATAAGGAAATATTGAGATTTATTGACAACATACATGAAATTTTTTATTGCAGAAATGAATACAGGGTACCAAATTGTGCTACTTTGAATTTTTTCAGATTTTTTTGAGAGACAGAACTATTTATAAATAATTATTGAATATGCGTCCACACCCTCTGGAGGCGTTTAGTCCCTATCCTTTTTATTAAGGATCCGTGGATGCCAACTTAACTAACAAAAGTTTCAATAGTTATTTAAAAATAGTTTCGGGACTAAAAGAAAAATCTTAAAAAATTCAGTGCAATATAATTTGGTGATTTCTGCAATAAAAATATCTATGCATTTCATTATTTATTTTTAATATTAGTGCGAGTTATGCTGAGGGTATGATGTATTTTTATGACACCTCGAGATACCACGAAAGTTCTTCTTAATTCCTATGCTTTCAACATTAATATATATAGAGGTATCAATGGATGAGCTTAAAAATGTTATGGGATGACTTTACATATATTATTTCTAAAAAAATTAAATAATATTGATTTTCTCTTGAATTTGTAGATCCAGAAACCACGGGTTCTTTACGCAAGGCAATTAACAGCTGCTTTTTTATCAGGTTAGTCGTACTGAAAAGTAAAACAAATAATAAATAAATTAAAAATAATGAACGAATGAATCCGGGATAACGCTTTATCTTTTCCGAGGCGTTTAAGTTCATTTTAAAATTTGCATTTTCTTGCACTTGAAATAGCCCTGGGCGCCGGAGAACCAGAGGAAATTAAGTTTCAGTGAATAGAATTTTCGGTGCACATCAATTTGGCGCACACCACTCTACATGTATCCATGTGATTCACGGCCATCACCACTTTGCATGCAGCCACCGCGCGCCACCGGACGGATATCGCCAAGTCATTAGCAGGGATGCCACAGCGACGTGACACCTTGACACAAAGTGCACGTCAGCAAGTAATGGCGGTGAGGAGGCACCTTCAGGGAGTGGTCAGGTCGGTAGTGACCATAGCCAGGTCACGCCAGGGGTCAAAGAAGGTTGCTTCTTTAAATTAACATTTCATATTTCAATGTTTTTACAAGGTACAATTTCGCAAACAATTTTTTGCCTATAAGAAGAAAATTTCATCGCCATGCATGAATTTTTAAGTTTTCTTGTAAAGAAAAATTACATGCAATAATTAAAAAGAAAATGCATCGTGAAATTCTGGTTTTATATATTATGCTGTTATTCCATTGTATATTTGACTAATATATATTTTATTAAAAAATTATTACTTCTTGTTTTAGTCTTAAAATATAGGAAAGCTGTCATGATTTTCTGATCAATACTTATTTTATAAATTTTTTGGATATAAAAATATAAATAATAAGAATTTTTTCTTATTTTAATATTGTTCATTTGTTTCAAAATTTAGAACACACACAACAAAGTGTCACGGTGATTGAAAGAAGGTGCGTGGGTCACCACAGGAAATACCTGGCCACAGTTTGGCTGAAGGACACCAGACGTGCATTGGCATGGTTGTCACGATCACCATAGTGAAGGCCGCAGTGACATGACCGAACCTTTCAACCTGCCAAGCTGGAACTTCCGTCTACTGCCAATAATAAACCAGGAGACTTTAACGATGGAGAATTTCGTACCATTACCCTTGTTGAAAGTTTGCGTCTTCAACTCATCCTTCACACGTCTAAACCTAATCTTTTTACCTCTAAAACACATCTTATTTCCTCTTCGCTCAAAGTGAGGATGAAACGAAGACAATATTTCCAACATTTTATGTTCAAGAAGAGAAAAAATACGTAATCTCGTCTTATTCCCTCTTTTTTTCCCTCTAAAATGGTACACAATAGGAGGAAATTAGACTAGGAGAGAGTTTAATAAATGAAGAAAAAATGGAATTTATCTCAATTCGACTATAAACAGTGAAAATAAATGTATCAAAAATAAAATTATAAAACCTACAAGTATTTTTATATTTTACCACGTTCTTATATTGTTTTTTTTTTTTTTATCATACTTATCTGATTTCAATGTACACTCCTCGACTCTGAAAATTTTACTTCACATTCTCGTTAATCACCATCCCCCGTAAGATTAACACAGGACATGGTGATTATCGAGGCTGCAAAGGTAAATTTTCCAAGGCGACGAGTGTACATGCAAAAATGTGCATTTTGCCCTTTTTACGAAGTATTTTAATTATTGAAAACAATATCTACTTATATAATAAACATAATGTAAATTTTAAATTCAAAGACAATTTAGTAAAAATATTACCATGTTATTCACATGATAAAAACTAAAAGTAAGCATTTTAATCTTCATCAAAGTATATATTAAGATTAGACATGTACAGTATATTGATATTATAATCATCAGCAACATAATATAGTAAATATGTCTTTCATCAATTTTATTGTTACATCATTCTGGTTGAGATAAAGTACTTTTTATTTGCAAAGAAAATATATTTATATATATATATATATATATATATATATATATTACAATGAAAGTCTTCATAATCATACAATATAAATTTAATAGATTTAATTTAATTTTAAAATTGCGTCAACTCTGCAAACAATAATTGTCAACTTACAACAAAATCCAAAAGAAGAGTCTATAAAATTAGGATTTGCATTTTAGCTTTTACATAAAACTCCTAAATTTCATTATATAATTTCAACATAAGCTTTATAAATGATAAAATATAAAACAAATATTATATAAAATTGTACAGGTTATTATAATTAGGGACAAAATTTTTACATGTAAAAACATGCAACAGTATCAACAAACCTTTAGAAAATTATAAGACGATTACTGCGGTTATTACGTCACAAAAAAAAGGTGAATTTACACGAGTGATTTTCAGTCCGCGACGTGAATAATACGCACTTGCTGCAAATTCAATTGGAGACCATATTTGGCGATTAAAAAGTACATCAAAATTCAATGAGTTGTAACGGTCGCCTACTAGAAATGACCTTACCAAGTCCTTCACACACTAGTAGGGAGTTACTTTCATCTGATTATTTGACTCACTACCTATTTCCCCCTCGTAGCCAGCTATATACTCAAGGGCGATATTACAGCCTCTATATTACTCGTATATATCTCAAGGCTAAAGCTACTAGATAGGCAAGAGTCTTCAGGAATACACCGAATTTGTCATGGTACTTTAATATTTATTGTTGCTTTGGATAATACAGGTCAGGTAAATGTTAATAAAATATACAGAAAATAGCCCAGAAAACTCTATAACACAATATGTGACAGAAATATGAAATTTGAAGTTGAAAATTGAGCAAAACTTTACTTTAGATTAAAAAGAAAAATATCAAAATATGGATTCACCCTCTAAACGTGGCTCGACCTTGACAGGGGCTTCACGCTGGGGCCTGGCTTAACGCTTAAAGCTTTCCACACTAGAAAAGCAATTAGGAAACTATAGGTTTCCTTGCGCCCAATTGACCTTCAGACAACCTCTCACTGAGGAGCTTTAAAGCGGCTTATACACGCTCAAGTGCAATACCAGTGACCTTCAAATGACCTTCAAGTGAAGGTTTTGAGAGCGGCTGATGACTCGCTCTGGTCTTCAACCAGTGACCTTGACTTGACCTTCAAGTGAAGGTTTTGAGAGCGGCTGATGACTCGCTCAGATTCTCAACCAGTGACCTTGATTTGACCTTCAAGTGAAGGTTTTAGGAGCGGATTATGACTCGCTCAGGTCAAACTATTATGACCTCTAGCTCACCTCTGAGTGAGACCTTGGGAGCGGCAGATACTTCGCTCAATGTCAACTGGTATGACCTTTGGCTCACCTCTAAGTGAGACCTTGGGAGCGGCAGATACTTCGCTCAATGTCAACTGGTATGACCTTTGGCTCACCTCTAAGTGAGACCTTGGGAGCGGCAGATACTTCGCTCAATGTCAACTGGTATGACCTTTGGCTCACCTCCAAGTGAGGGCCTAATATTTGCAAGTTCAACTTGCTAGGTCAGTTTATTAGGAGTGTGCAGGCCACACTCCCCGAAGCCAGTGAGCTTTTCTGCTCGTGCAAAAGCTTATATGCATCCAACAGCATAGGAGGGGGCTAAGCCACGCCCTCTCAGCACTCAGCAGCAGCGTCGTCTGCTAGAAGCTAGGGCGCCCGCAACGCCACCATAGCAGCAGCGTTATCTGCTAGAAGCTTTGGCGCCACAACGCCATCTCACAGGTTTTATGTGAACCATTTATGAAGTCATATTTCTATAATTACCATAAAATATATCATTATATATTTTTACCCATGCTGAAAATAATACATGATTAGTTATATAATTATTATTACTATAATATTCTGATTTACAATTTAAGCAACTTTTATTACCATCAATAATAATATTAACCTTATAAAATTGGTCGATGATCGTATCAAAACTTGGCAAGCATATTTACATTTTATATTTAACCCATTAAATAATACTTTAAACAGACAAAAATTATATGGATATTTTAGATTGAAATATGAAGAATTCACTAAACAGAGTTTAAATAGCTGATGGTCTTTAAATACTTCAAATACTTACAGTTTGAGAACAAGTTCACCAAACCCAGCCGGCAATAACATATGACTCGACGTCAGCATTAAACACGAGACAAATGCCGCGCGAGATACGCTCGCTTGAAAAACCCGCACAAAATTTAAACACTTTTAATACCATCGCTACAAATACCCCCCTATTAATTTTGACATTTTTAGAATAAAAATTAAAAAATTAATACTTTGTAGTAATGAGACGACCATGTACAATGACCAAAAATTTTGAAAACAAAATTTACATACTAAAACATTAAACACATTAAAATATTACACTTCTTCTAGGAAGCTAATAGTCAAAACCATTAAAAAGTCAATATTTAAATAAAATTAAACTCTTCACGAGCATGTCCAAATTAAATACACTTTCAATTATATTAAAATTGAAATTACAACATACAATTTCCATTGTTATATGCACTTACAAAAAATCCATTTCAAAAGTTATTCATAAACAATGGAAAATAAAAACACTAGCACAATCACAACACAACTCGAGCTGGCTTCTCGAGCCTTGCAGGCCCCACGCCAGTCTTCTCAAACAACTAGTCCCGAAATCTGCTGGGACGAACCATCCGCCGTCGGTCCCTCAGGGTATGGCCACCGCTCGGCAACTGCTGGGCAGGTACCTCAGCTCTCCTCCGCCTTCTTGGGACTCGACCCCCCGGGTCCTGTACTGGATCAACCACAGCCCAATCAGGTGGCTGCTGATAAACTTTCAATTGGTCTGCATTGCGCTCCCCAGCGTCGAGATCATCCATGGTAACCAGTCTAAAAACATTCTTTCCCAATTGGCCAGCAATCTTAAACGGACCATCATAAGGCCTGGAAAGCGAACTGGTCACCCCTTTTGAAGCGTCACTCAGCGTATAGCTACGCCTCATCACCAGGTCACCAACTTTAAAAGGGACAGGTCTGCGACCTTTGTTGTACACCACCTCATTTCGCTTCCTCGCCTTTCTACAATTTACACGAGCCGACTCATAGGCAACCTTGAGTCTCTCACTCAACAAGGTAGCAAATTCAGCCTTATGCTGACCAGGAGTATGCTGCTCGGTAACATTGAATGGAGACTCCAGCTGACGTCCAAACGTCAGAAAGGCAGGTGTCTGACCAGTAGTCTCACAGGGTGCTGTACGAATAGCAAAACTAATTGCATGTAGCTGCTTATCCCACGCTTTGTGGGACTCTGCATACGCTTTAATGCAGGTTTTGACTGTTCGATTCATTCTCTCAGTGGGATTCCCTTTTGGTCGGTACGGCACTATTTTTCTGACCTTTATGCCAAGCACATCACATGTCTTGGTCCAGAGCCTGCTAGCGAACTGAGAACCATTGTCAGATCTCAAATTCCGTGGAAAACCCATCCGACAGCAGTATTCAATCAACTTGTCAGTGACAGCACGGGAAGTTGCCTTACGGATAGGATAGATCTCTGGGAATCTAGTGAAGTCATCGACTATTACTAGTGCATACTCGAAACCAGACGACGACCTTGGAAGAGGACCAATCAGGTCACATGAAACTGAAACTCCAGGTCCTAACTCTTCCGGTCGACTATCCATGAAACCATAAGGTCCTGCATTCGTGGACTTGACCTTTTGACAAGTTTCACACCCCTTGACATATTGAGCTACATCTCTCAATACCCCCGGCCATACATACTGATTTATTACTCGGTACTGAGTTTTCTTGATTCCCTGGTGACCACTCAATGGATGATCATGACAAACTCCTAGCACAGCTGCTCGCAATTGACTGGGGACAAGAATGACCTCCTGTTTAGAGGCCAATACCTGTCGAAGTACTCCATCCTGATCCAGGAAATACTTCGACCCCACAGTTCCTGCAATTGCACGCTGTCTCAAGCTCCTTGCTTTGTCATCCATTTCTTGCGCCCTGACCCAATCTGCTGGTGACTCCGGGAAAGCTTTTGGTTCTCCCACCACCACACAAACTTCAGGCTCTACATTAGGGAAATCAACAATTTTATCTCTTAACTCAACATCACTGCTCACCTCTACCTGAGGGATAGCAGGAACAGCCACAACTGTATCAGGTGACTCTACAACTTCACCTTTTCCCTCGAGTACTTGACCAGTTGTCTTACCCTCCTTGAGTGAGAGCTTCTGATTTACTCTAAACATACAGTTGTGATATTTAAGACTCTCAACGACCTTGGCCACTCTTCGGTCACTACCCACCATGGACACTAACTGCCTGAGGACTGAGCTGTCTATTTCAATCTCAATTTTGGTACTGAGATAAGGCATGAATGCTTCCACTGCATATAACAGGCTCTCAGCTTTCAACTCATCATGACTCATGCTCTTCTCACTCGTCAGCAAAGTGCGCCTAGCAGTGGCTACTTGACTCAAACTTTCACCCTGAACCTGCAACAACTCAGCTGACAGTCCGGCAGGGGAGGCATTAAATCTCAACAACATTCTGTGAGTCATGTCTGGTAGCACATCAAATTGGTCACTAGTGAAAGCTGCATCGAGACCTGCGAACACATCATCATGGTTTTCTCTCCAAAACCATGGAGTGTCACACTTTCGGGCACTGGTCAGCGGTGTGCGAAGCTCCTTGGCGGAAGGCCAGGATCCCAGATCCACAACATACAACCTTGGCAACTCGCTATCAGCCCCACAAGCTACAATCCGCTTTTCCCCAGCTACCTGTTCCTCACTTTCCTCGAGGATTACCACGCATGCCTCCAACACTCGGGCATCAGTATCTCCAGACTCCTGCAACTCTGTTAAACGGGGTCGGGGTCTTGCCTTGCGCTTGCTCCGTGCTCCAGCAACCTGTTGGGACTCGCCATCTGACCCCTCCAAGTTCGTTTGTTGGGGTTTAGACTTGCCCTTGCTCTTGGCCGGTTTGCGCTTCTTTGATTTCTTATCACTCTTTGCTTGAGTTGTACACTTGTCACAACTATGCAAGAGTGGAACAGGCTGTGGATACTGCTCAAATCGAAGCCTAGGCTCCTCAGGAAAATCCTCGATAGGGAGAACTTCATCTACTGCTCTCCTTTGTCCAGGCACTTCTGGTCCACAGGGGTAACGTGACAGAGCGTCAGCCGTGAACATCGTAGCACCTTTCCTGTGTCTGATTGTACAGTCCAAACTCATCAAGCGCATGGCCCACCGCCGGACCCTCCCACATGGTTGGTCCATAGTCATCATTGCTTTCAAAGCAGAATGATCTGTTTCAATAATGAAATGACTAAACTCCAGGTAAGGCATGAACTTTGAAACAGCATAAACCACACTTAGTGCTTCCAGGTGAGTTACACAATAATTTGCTTCTGCAGGCAGCAAGGTCCTACTCAAAAATGAAATTGGGCGGGGACCAAACTCTCCTTGCTGCAATAACACTGCGCCCAGACCACTGTATGAAGCATCACACTGTACTGTAAATTGCTTTGACATGTCAGGTAAGGTTAAACACGTTTCACTCGTCAGGGCTGCTTTCAACTTATTAAATGCCTCTTTTTCTACTTGTGTCCAGCTCCAAGGAGTACCTTTCTTTAAGAGTAAGGTGAGCGGTCTTGAGGTGCTAGAGAAGTTCGGTATGTACGAGCGATAGAATGCCAGGCATCCCAAAAACACCTGTACATCCTTCGCACATGTCAACTCAGGGTAATCATTAATAGCTCTGGCCTTCTCAGGGTCAGGCTGGACCTTCCCAGGCGAGATAATATGGCCCAATAGTTTAACTTCGCTCACACCCATCTGCACCTTATCAGGAGAGATCGTGAACCCTGCATCAGACAATTTTCCAAAAACCTCCGCCAAGTGGCTCTCATGGTCTTTCCAGGTGGCGCTAAAAATAATGACATCATCCATATAGGGCATGGCATATTCATACATTGCCGACCTGAGAACATTGTCAATTGTTGATTGGAAGGTAAATGAACTTCCTTTCAACCCTTGACCCATTTTGAGATACCTGAACGAGCCACGATGAGGAGTCACAAAACACGTTTTGTCCTTATCACTATCTTTCATCCTGATTTGGCTGTATGCATCTGCCAGGTCAACTACTGTGAAGACTGTGGCCTTGCCCAACTGTGCCAAGATCCAGCTGATCCTCGGCAACTCATAATTTGTAGTATGAGTTCGCAAGTTCAATTCTCTCCAGTCCACAACCAGTCTCCACCTTTCCTCGCCATTTGGACCTGGTTTTTTTCGCACTAGTACAGGACAACTTCCCCAGGGACTGTTATAACATGGCTCTATAGTCCCTGCCCTGAGTTTTTCATCAATCAATTGGTCCAAAATTCTAAGTTTGGAGGTGTTCATGGGACGAGGGCGATACCTGATGGGTTTAAAACCCTCAGTATTTATCTCATGGAATACGCCCTTCACAGTACCTGGACGGTCACAGAATAGTCCCAACTTGACAAATCGTCTCAATATATCAATTATTCTCTCTCTATTCTCAGGAGGTGCCTCACATTTGCTAATGACTTTCATGATCCAATCCTCTCCTACATCAACTTGCAAACAAGATAACTCATCAGTCGGAGTGTCAAATGGAGTGATTTCCTGCTGTAAACCCATGCACCAACCACCACGAGCTATGCTTACAGTCATATCAATTGCTGAAATAAAGTCTCGACCCAATATCACTGACTTTGTCAGGTCCTGCAATAAATAGAACATCTGACGACGGCTGCCCCCATTCCACGTAAAGTGGACCATGGCAGTTCCTCCTAACGTCGTCTGACCTTGAGCCATTTTTAAAGGGCGAGCACTCTCTCTTATGACATGACCTGCATTCCTCAACTCTGAAATGACTACTCCACCGAGCAAACTGACGGTCGCACCTGAGTCAATCAGTGCCAAATAATACTTCCCAAGTATTTTGACCTTGAGTAGTGGCTCTGGGGTTTTCTCCCTGCGGGGAATCCTCCCATCATTTACGTCACAAGATGGAACATCCTCAGCCACAAATGAATCATTTAGCACATCCCCCAAAGCTAATGGAGCCTCAGCATCTGGGGAGTCCTCATTAGCTGTGGGGACAGTGGGTGAGCGGGGGCGTATATTACACACGCACGCTCTACGCTCTCGTTCTTTTCGCACGCGACGTTTCCTAGCCCTCTGCATGCGATTCCTGCGTTGTCTATTAGTCTCAAATTCTCTTACCCCCCGCTCACCCTCACGCACCCATCTTAAGTACGTGAGGGGCCTTCCCCATTTTTTGACTTTGGAATGGGGTTGGCCGTGCACTGTCTGGCAAGGTGACTTTGCTCATTGCACCTAAAACAAGTCATGCGACTGTAGTCCCTGGGTTGCTGTCTAGACCTGACTTCAGGTGTGTTTTTATCAGTCTCAGTATATGTCTGATTTTCAGCTGTAGGTCGATCAGACTGTATACTCTGGCTGTCTGCAAAAGACACCTTTCTAGTCTCAGATGACCTACGCTCCTTTTGTCTCTTATTAAATTTCTCCTGACCAGAAGAGGCAACCAAGGAAGGATCAGACCCTGTTCTCATTGCTAACCGAGCTCTATAAGGATCAAGTGCATTCAGGCTAACTTGTCCCGGTGAAGCCGTATAGACTCGAGCTACAGCCTCTCTCGGGGCTGGGCTTGCTGCTGCTGAAGCTCTGAAGGCCAAAGATGGCTCAAGACTCTCCTCTGGTGGAGGAGGTGGACGGTACTCGCGTTCCATCAGCACAGCCCTTTGAATATTCTGAGCGTCAGCAGCCAGCTCCCTCAGAGACTTGTATGTCCTACCAATTACATACTTCCTGTAATCAGTGTGCATGTTACGTAAACAGCGCTGCACTTTATCCTCCTCGGACACTTGAACCTTGAGCCTCTTAAAAAACTCCGCAATGACAATAATAAATGTTGTTAGTGGCTCATCAGGGTGCTGAGAACGGCGCTCAAGCTCCTGCCACAACATTTCCTGGTAATTAATGGCTCCAAAATCTCTCATCAAGGTCTCAGCAAATTCATTCCAGTCAACAAAACCACCATAAAATTCCCACCATTGTGCCGCTCCTCCCTGAAGAGCATTTGGCATACTAATGGTCAATAATTCTCCTGGCTCTCTACCAAATGATCGCGCATATCTCTCAAAGCTTGCCAGAAAATCAGCAGGAGATGATGCATCATTATGGCCTGAATAGTGAGGCAGGTCCATCACATGCGAAGGAGGTGGCTGGAAAGGCCTAGGATTTCTCCTATCCTGTGTCCATCTATCATTGCCAGCTGGGAACCCCCCAGCTCGGACATCACAGTCACCTCGAGCCATGTTACTCTGTTCCTCCGCCCAGCGTGCCTCTTGGTATGATTTACGTCTACCGTTATCTCCAAGATCCCCACGGGGCAACTCATACATAGGCAACGGGTTCTGCATAGGTACCGGAACCTGCCTTAAACCATGCACTAAATGAGATTCTCGTGCCGTTCCATCTGACACAATTGTCTCTCCCCTGTTCACATTAGAACGATGTGCCTCATAGCGAGTATCTCGTCTTTCAGGGGAGGGAGGTGAGTCAAGTCTCACCTGGAGCCGAGAATTCCTCAACTGAATTTCATGCAATATATGCAACTGCTCCTGACTTAACTCATCCGAGGCCTCACTTATACTACGTCTCATATTTTCAGCCTCCCTAGGTGACATGTAACCCAACATCACATTCACCGCTGACTGTGTAACAGGAGCTGACCTTTGACTTTGTGCATGTGCTCTCACCGACTCACGTCGGGATACTTCATTTGGTAGCAAATAGGGTTCTGCATGACCTTGAGTTTGACCCTGATCTGTGCTTGCCTCTAACCTTGTACCAACATGACCTTGAATTTGACCCTGAGGCATACTGGCTTGGGTCCTCGTGTCCATACGGCCTCGACCTTGCACTCGACCTTGAGTACTTCTCGAGTCTATAGATCCTTGACCTCTGACTTGACCTTGAGTCAAGCTACCTTGCAACCTCGGGTGTGTTATCTGACTATACAAGCCTTGCTGAGTCTGACCTTGAGTCTGACCTCTAACTGGCCCTGGTGTGACAACACCGCGAGCAGGCATAGTAAGTTCTGATGTCACATCTTTACTAGCAATTTGACCCTGACGAGGTACACTCTCAATTATTGGAGCTTGCCGTGTAACTGCGGGTTGGGACTCAATTTGTGAAACACTCGAATGGCCTTGAGCCACTGATTGTCTCTCTCTTGGGATAACATTATTGCAGCTATTTTGTATGAACAACTGATATTGCTGCTCACCAAGAATTTCCCTTATTTTTCTCTGAGACTCCCGATATCTAGAGACAATTTCAGTAATTTGCCTCTCATCATCACCCGTCAATGAACCAGGAGAAAAGATTTCCGACACACTTTGCCCTTGAACTTGACCTTGACTTCTAACAGATATCTGTTTAACTGAAGTCTGGTCTCCATCATTTCGAGATCCCCACGTCTGCCAACTGCCAGCCGAGACGGATTTTTGTGACTGTGAAGGTTGCTTAACCTCAGGAGCAACAGCTTGCTGCTGCGTGGCAACAGAGACAGTCTGCGAGGTCACCTGTGGCTGATTTGTGTCAGTCCACCTGACCATCATAACCTCAGGATTAGTATTACTTGATTTAACCCCAGGTCTTGAACTTGAGTATGATGACTCATGTATTGCAGGATTTTTAAGGATACCCCTTGCTTGGGTCTCCTTTGGTTCCTCTAACCTATCCACGGAGCCGACAGATGAGGCAGAGCTCATCATGCTTTCTCCCGGGAGTTGAGGAGGGATCATGTTACTGTCCCTACCATGGCCTCCTTGAGCCTGTGGTGGTGAGTGTACAACAAGACGGCTCTGCTGGAAACCCAGTCCCAGCAATAGTTCCGCGTCCCTTAAACTCTGCAGTTCGGGAACTTCACTTTCAAATCCATCTGCACTATTCTCAGTGCCCACTGCAGACGCATCAGCGTTGATCAGACGCTCCTGCTCTGCTTCCTCTGAGTCAGGGTCACTCCCTCGATTTCTCTCCATCCTTGACATTATCAATAACTCCAAGCTCAAATCCGCTCAATACGAGATGCGTCCACCTCAACAGACCAGGCGGTGAAAGAGAGAGAGTAATATTGTGTTAAAGGCTTCAAATTATTACTTACAATATTTGGTATAATAACCTTGAACAACCTTGTATTCACAAAGCAACAATTTTATTCCGGCAACAGGCCCCCAACTTGTAACGATCGCCTACTAGAAATGACCTTACCAAGTCCTTCACACACTAGTAGGGAGTTACTTTCATCTGATTATTTGACTCACTACCTACTTCACCCTCGTAGCCAGCCATATACTCCAGGGCGATATTACAGCCTCTATATTACTCGTATATATCTCAAGGCTAAAGCTACTAGATAGGCAAGAGTCTTCAGGAATACACCGAATTTGTCATGGTACTTTAATATTTATTGTTGCTTTGGATAATACAGGTCAGGTAAATGTTAATAAAATATACAGAAAATAGCCCAGAAAACTCTATAACACAATATATGACAGAAATATGAAATTTGAAGTTGAAAATTGAGCAAAACTTTACTTTAGATTAAAAAGAAAAATATCAAAATATGGATTCACCCTCTAAACGTGGCTCGACCTTGACAGGGGCTTCACGCTGGGGCCTGGCTTAACGCTTAAAGCTTTCCACACTAGAAAAGCAATTAGGAAACTATAGGTTTCCTTGCGCCCAATTGACCTTCAGACAACCTCTCACTGAGGAGCTTTAAAGCGGCTTATACACGCTCAAGTGCAATACCAGTGACCTTCAAATGACCTTCAAGTGAAGGTTTTGAGAGCGGCTGATGACTCGCTCTGGTCTTCAACCAGTGACCTTGACTTGACCTTCAAGTGAAGGTTTTGAGAGCGGCTGATGACTCGCTCAGATTCTCAACCAGTGACCTTGATTTGACCTTCAAGTGAAGGTTTTAGGAGCGGATTATGACTCGCTCAGGTCAAACTATTATGACCTCTAGCTCACCTCTGAGTGAGACCTTGGGAGCGGCAGATACTTCGCTCAATGTCAACTGGTATGACCTTTGGCTCACCTCTAAGTGAGACCTTGGGAGCGGCAGATACTTCGCTCAATGTCAACTGGTATGACCTTTGGCTCACCTCTAAGTGAGACCTTGGGAGCGGCAGATACTTCGCTCAATGTCAACTGGTATGACCTTTGGCTCACCTCCAAGTGAGGGCCTAATATTTGCAAGTTCAACTTGCTAGGTCAGTTTATTAGGAGTGTGCAGGCCACACTCCCCGAAGCCAGTGAGCTTTTCTGCTCGTGCAAAAGCTTATATGCATCCAACAGCATAGGAGGGGGCTAAGCCACGCCCTCTCAGCACTCAGCAGCAGCGTCGTCTGCTAGAAGCTAGGGCGCCCGCAACGCCACCATAGCAGCAGCGTTATCTGCTAGAAGCTTTGGCGCCACAACGCCATCTCACAGGTTTTATGTGAACCATTTATGAAGTCATATTTCTATAATTACCATAAAATATATCATTATATATTTTTACCCATGCTGAAAATAATACATGATTAGTTATATAATTATTATTACTATAATATTCTGATTTACAATTTAAGCAACTTTTATTACCATCAATAATAATATTAACCTTATAAAATTGGTCGATGATCGTATCAAAACTTGGCAAGCATATTTACATTTTATATTTAACCCATTAAATAATACTTTAAACAGACAAAAATTATATGGATATTTTAGATTGAAATATGAAGAATTCACTAAACAGAGTTTAAATAGCTGATGGTCTTTAAATACTTCAAATACTTACAGTTTGAGAACAAGTTCACCAAACCCAGCCGGCAATAACATATGACTCGACGTCAGCATTAAACACGAGACAAATGCCGCGCGAGATACGCTCGCTTGAAAAACCCGCACAAAATTTAAACACTTTTAATACCATCGCTACAGAGTAACTTGGTGAATTGCTGAATTTGCTTGTAGCATAGGATTTTACAGCTTGAACAACAAAATTAAAAAGGCTTTAAGAGGCAAATTTACAGCAGCGGTAAAGGCGAAGCGACGCAATTTTGTTGTTCAAGCTGTAAAATTTTATGCTATAAGAGAATTCACCAAGTCGCGGTGTCAAATATTGCGTTAATTACGATGCTCTTTTTTTAATCACCAAATATGACCGCCAATGGATATTAAGGCGGATTCAGTTGGCGACAACGGCGATTTTGACGTAGAAGCTGTGAAATCCTATGCTGCGGTGAATTCACGTCGCTTTTTAAAAATCATCATGTGAATACACCTTAACAGCAAGCAGCATGTGCGTATATTATTCGCGTACGGCAGATTCAAATATAGTGATTTTTATTATGCGACGCGAAGCAAATAATTTGCACACATTGTAACATCCATTAGCGGCCATATTTAACAATTAAAAAAAAAGAGCATCATAATTAACGCGATACCTGGTGAATTCTCTCGCCGCATTTGATTTCACTGCTATTACGTCAAAATTACGTCTCGATCATGTAATCCCAGCTTAAAAGGTTATATTCTAAAAATGACCCGCTCCCATCACAAGTGACGGTGCATCTTTGTGAAGCCGGAGGCTGCGATGGACCACCAACATCGCCCCCAGTCACGCTCAGGTGCCTCAGGTGCTCCAATTGTCCTGGTCGACCTTCGACCTGGCACGGTTATCACGACACTAACGAACTGCGATTGAGACGTAGTATAATAACACGTGTTGCTGCTGCTGATATACATAATGCTTTATACCATAAAATTTTGATATGTGTAACAATGTATAGTGAATAAAATGTACACTAAGAAAAAATAGTTAGTTCATAGTGTCCTGTAATATACACGACGATATGTTTAATTTTAAAAAATGGAGGAAAAAACATAGACAAAATCTTGAAAGTTTTAATCGATTACAAAACAAGCACGATATTAATATACCCGAGTTGAAATAAATTTCATCTTTTATTCACTATTAAGTTCTCCTCGTCTAATTTCTTCTTATTTTGCACCATTTTAGAGGAAAAAAGAGGGAAAAACACGAGATTACGTCTTTCTTTCCTCTTCTTGAGCTTAAAATGTTAGAAATATTTGCTTCATTTCATCCTCACTTTAAGCGAAGAGGAAATAAGATGTGTTTTAGAAGTAAAAAGATTAAGTTTAGACGTGTAAAGGCTGAGTTGAAGACGTAATTTTTCAACTAGGGTGTAATAAGGTATAGTAGTAATGAGTTTAAATGACGGTCTATAATATTTATACTCTAATGTTTATTATAGTCAAAGCATGTATGCTGCATGGATTCATGATTCATTGTTGTATTTGGGAAGTTATATTTATAATATTGTCGTTACCGACCCTCCTAACTGAAGTTTCCACGTTTCCTCAGTTCGTAGATTGAAATATTGATATATTTTTTTTTACTATACATGCACCGTTGTGGAGTCTATAATTGAACCAGCTACTGAACCTTTTATCATGATGACTATTAAATTTGTTTTCCATGGAAGGAATTGTCGATAGAAAGTTCAGTAGCCAGTCCAATGGAACCAGCTCGTCGTCAGGAGTCTATTGAACTGGCTACTGAACCTTCTATGATGATTCTACCCCTTATTCAACCTACATTTCTCAGTGTAATTGCTACACATGCTTCCACGCACGTAGCGAGAACATTGGTGGCTACGACGAATAATTTCTCATGCGGTGCAACTGGATTAACTTCCAAGAGCCTAAGGGGGTTGAGCGGCCAATGCTCGCTTCCCTTCCGCGACCCGCATGTAAATTGATTTACTATCATAAGTATAGCCTTGATGTGCAAAGCGTTATCTCATGCGTACAAGATTATAACTATGTCACCAAAAATCCGCTACTATGCCCTCATGTAGTTCAAGAAAATAAATTGACCATTATAATTATCTAAATATTTTGAGAATCGTAAATTAATTTTGTGTAATTTTTAGGACAGTTTTATTAATTCTTTTCCCGGATGTGCGTAGAAGTTTAAGATTTGATTATCTATTTTATAAAATTTCTGTATTTAAATATAAATTCCTGCATGGAAAATAGAAGCATTGGAGTGTTAATATACTTATTTTTATGATAAAAGTAAGAATCTATTTTTAATTTTTGTTGTAAAAAAAAAAGGAGTTGAGATTGTATTTTGCATTTTATAAAATTCATGTATTTAAATATATACAATAAATTCCTAATTGAATTGAATTTATTGATGTATTGGGCTTGTGAACCAAGCAGTCATTGCCAGTAATATATGAATTCCTATAATTCTAGCATGAAAAACACACATAAAAGAATCTATTTTTATATTAAAAAAGGAAACGTTTCAACCTTGTTAAATTGCAAATACACAATACTGATGTTCTACACTTTAATAAAAAAAAATACAGTCGTAATTTTATTTGTTGTAATAATACGAGTCAAGTGTATGCTGGGATTTATTTTGCATACAATCTGATTATATGCTTTGTTAACGATGAAATGCCATGCATGCTCTTTAATATAACTACAGACTGTATAAGCAAAGAGAGAGGAGGAGGCAGTGCTCTTGTTCTGTCACTCAGAGAGAGAGAGAGAGAGAGAGAGAGAGAGAGAGAGAGAGAGAGAGAGAGAGAGAGAGAGACGGACAGAAATATAGTGGGTGGAAGGGATTGGAAGTTGAAAAGACAGAGAGAGGTGGAAACAGAGAGCGAGTGAGAGAAGAGAAAGAGGGATGGAGGGAGGGAGAGATGAGGAGAGAGTGATAGATAAGACAGACGAGAGAGAGAGAAGAGAGGGAGAGAAAGAAATAGAGAAAGTGAGTGAGAGAGAGAATGAAGTGAGATAAAAGAGGGAGAGAGAGAGAACGAGAGAAAATGGGGGAGAGAGATTGACGAGAAGAGAGGGAGAGAGAAGGAGAGAGAGAGAGAGAGAGAGAGAGAGAGAGAGAGAGAGAGAGAGAGAGAGAGAGAGAGAGAGAGAGAGAGAGAGAGAGAGAGAGAGAGAGAGAGAGAGAGAGAGAGAGACTGGAGCAGATGTAGATTAACCCCGGTAGAGCGAGACAATGGCTGACCAGCTTGTAATGATAGATGGAGGAGCAGCGGAGCGGATCTACACGTGTGCAGACAGCAGGACAAAAAGATGGCAGCATTGTTGTTGTGGCGAGGATTCCAGACATGCTCTTTTTGTTGCTCCTTTCCCAGACTCGATCAAATAATTAAAATAATCAACAATTTTATAACTTCTTTTTCTTTGAATAAATTGCTTTACAAGTTAAAAAAATAATAAGACAGGTTCATAAACAGTGCATTTACAGGACTTGTATGTATATAAAAAAAAACGTATTATTTAATTTAGATAAACAATTAATTAAATAAATAATTATTAACTTGCAATTATTTTAGCGTGTGTGTACGATAAAATAATTTAAATTAGTTAATCCAAAACTACTCAATGGCTATATCTTCCCTCGTCCGGAATAATGATCTATCTGCTTAACACGATTTTGTTGCAATAATGAGCTGTCTGCTATTTCAGGTGAGTGAAATTAAATCATTAAAAAATAAAGCATTCCGGACGAGGGACAATATTATATTTTAGGGGGCCTAATTTTTTCAACTTTTATACAAAATAGTATTTTTTTATACATTTTAAAATTTTTAATTACATTGAAAATTATTAAAAATTTATGTTAATTGATAAAAATTTAAAGACTATTTTTATAATTACTTTTAAAAGAGCTTCTGTTAAAATAAAAAAAAAAGTAGTTTTAATTGCCGTCTATAGAAAATTGATTAAAAATTGATTATTTTTTAGTCAATTTTTGTGTAAATGCCTCCTCCAATTATGCATGGTAACTAATCACCGTCACTCAAGATGAAATTCTCGTAGCAAATTGTAAAATTACTATCAAGAATTTGATACTAAATTTCTTAATAGAGGCTTCAAGTGTGGAAAATTTTCGCCACCATATTAGAAAATTTAAATTTTTCTCTGTACCTATATATTAAAGCAATCAATTTGAAAACATCTCCCTACTCCCTATTTACGGATCTTTTAATAATGAATCAAGGACATTTATTTTTTCCCACTAAAAAAATAATCTTTATTGCAATTAATTTCGAGTATTTTTTCACATAAGTTTAAATAGGACAGTGGAAACACTTCAAAATCAGCTGATTTGAAGCCTTTATTAGCAGACACGCCTAAAATTATTGCACCTCTACCTCAATAAGCAAATCAACGTTGATTTTATCTGGCAAAGTGTTGTCAGTTAATTTTACGATACTCGCGAATCTGAGTTACATTTATCGTCGTTATGAAAATTCCTGTTGATTTCTCTTCTTGATACGACCTTTAATTATTGTCAACAACAACTTGCCTCGCCGCCAGCTGTTGTAAGTTGATATTTAAATATCAACATATACTTGAATTAATTAGCATCGTTATAGTTTAACATTTTTAACTTTTTTTTTATTGGAATTTGTTTTCAATATAATATATTAAAATTGAAATGTATTTATACTTTTCTTAACTAAAGATACACTCGTCGCCTTGAAAAATTTCCCACTTGCAGCCTTATTAATACCATGCCCTGTGTTACTCTTACGGGGTATGGTGATTAACAAGGCTGAAAAGAGAAATTCTTCAAGGCAACAAGTGTACAATATTATATATTATGATAAAGAAAAAATATTTTATTGTATTATTTTTTTATTTTTTTTTTTAATTTTTTTTTCTATTTAATTTACTTATTATTATCTATTTAATAGTTAGAAGAAAAATTGCTAGTCAATTATAATACTATACGTTATAAAAAGATGAAAATTAATTCAGTACATGCTTAATTAAGGTACATAATTTTAATATATTTCTCATTAATTTAAAAACAGCTAATGATTAATATTCTCACTTCCTATAACATGGTTAAACATGTATTTGAAGTCATGTTAAAATGTAACAAAAATTCAAACAATTAGCACAGACAACTTCAAATTCTCGACATAACTCACACAAACTGGTCACAATGGAGGCTTCAATTAAGTCAGTTTTGATATTACGGTGTTCCCACCATCCTATCTAAACCAAAAAATTAATCGAAATTGCTTTTTTGAAAATAAAGAAATATTTGAGAGGAAAATAAGATCAGAAGACCCCTAAATAGATGATGGTTTGAAATTTATAGCTTTAATATAGTAAGCGAGGAAAAAATTTAAATTTTCTAACATGGTGTCTTATGGCGAAAATTTTCCCGCCGTGGAACACTTGAATAAGCCTCCATTGTACGTTGTTTAATACAGGTGGGTGTCACTGTCAATTAGGTCTTGATAAGCGGTCAGATTAGCTGGAGTAGAAGGGCGGGAGCTTACCTGCTAATTAACCAGCTAGGTGCTATCTCACACCATTACCTGTATATTATATGCCATTACCAAGAGGCGCGAAAACTTTGATTAATAAAGTCGCGGTCAAAGTTGTACCTTACGATAATCTGTTATATATACTTATTGACGCTTAGTAAACCCGAGTTGAAATAAATTTCATCTTTTCTTCGCTATTAAGCTCTCTTCTCGTCTAATTTCCTCCTATTTTGCACCATTTTAGAGGAAAAAAGAGGGGAAAAGATGAGATTACATCTTTTTCTCTCTTCTCGAGCACAAAATGTTAGAAATATTGTTTTCATTTTATCCTCACTTTGAGCGAAGAGGAAATAAGATGTGTTTTAGATTTGGTTTAGATGTGTAAATGATGAGTTGAAGACGAAATTTTTTAACTAACGTAAGGTAGTACCGTAAGTATTAAGAATATTATTTTCTATGCTTTTTTTAATAAAAAGTTGAATAAAAATATAATATGTCAGTTTACTTCTGTCTATAAAATTGTGTAATTTACGACATCTATATTATATATAAATATATACTCTACTTAAAAGGTGAAATATTATTTGCAATTCGCAATGGACAAAAACAATTCATATTAGTAGTATAGATAGAAAATTTACTTTCATTACGCAGCAAGTATATATATGATATAAATATGTATATTTTTGCATGCAAGGTAGAGTTTAAAGCCTTATTTTGTTTGCAATTTTAATATACTTTATGATATAATTATATAAGAAGCACACAATTAAAAATAAATATAATAACTTACTTCAAAACATTAAAATAGAAATAATTATCATCTATAATTTTTTTATTTCTAAAAGATATATATGATAGGAAGAGTTCATTTTTTTTTATCTCATCATTTTGATCTTCATATTTAAATAATATATTTATTATACACATGCATGTAAATTGTATGATGGAAGCTTAAAGTATTCATTGTGAATTTAAATGAAGTTATATCAATGACTTTTAAATAACATTCGTTTGACAAGACGTAATAAAAAATGTAAATAAAATAAACATCTTTTTTATATGCGTATATATTTATATAGAAATGTCAAATTCTAAGGAAATCAAGAGAGGAGGTCTTGACCTAACCTTTTTTGGATATGTTTAAGTTGAACTTGTTTGTATACCAATCTATCCAAACTAAGGAAAGAATGGAGAGAGAGAGAGAGAGAGAGAGAGAGAGAGAGAGAGAGAGAGAGAGAGAGAGAGAGAGAGAGAGAGAGAGAGAGAGAGAGAGAGAAGAGAGGAAAAAAGACAAACAGAGAGAGACAGAGAAAAAGGAAGGTATAATAATATACATACAGTCAGAGAGAGACACAGATATAGTTAAAAAATTACGTCTTCAACTCATCTTTTACACGTCTAAACCTAATTTTTTTGCCTCTAAAACACATTTTATTTCTTCTTCGTTCAAAGTGAGGATGAAATGAAGATAATGTTTGTAACATTTTATGATCAAGAAGAGGAAAAGAAAATTGTAATCTCGTCTATTTTCTTCTAAAATATGGAGAACGTTAGGCAAGAGTAGAGGATAGCAAATAAAAGGTGAAATTTATTTTAACTCTGGAGAGAGACAGAGAGCGAGGTCCGGAGAGGTTACAGGACTAGAATGTGTAACGGCGGTCAACCACTCACTTGGTTGGGGTCATGCCTGACGACCAGAGGCTAATACCATCTACCTTGCTGCTATATATTCTCCTTTTTATATATCTCAGACGCAACGTTACACAACAAACAAAAAAATGTTAAACCCTGAGGCGTTAAAACATAAGTCGACTAGAGCAATTACATCAACTTTTGTGAGCCAATCATATAGGTGGGCGGACTGATTCATGATTCAAACAAAGTAGCTATAAAAGTTTATGTACCGTGGATATGTATAATAATCTTAATAAAAAACAAGGACGCCGATGTACGCATTGTTTCAATACATAAACCTTATCAGTATAAAATAATGAAATATAATTTAAGTAGATCATTACAATTTTCATGTTTTATTTATTGACTGTATATATATACTGCATGGAGTTTCATGTTTACGTTTTGGGTAGCACGGAGATGCCCGAAGTTGCCCAAAGATCTTCGGAATGTAGGCAGAAAAACCTAAAATCGTATGTTATGCAGGTTAACGTAACTCAAAATATCTCTTTTTTAATAATAATTTTGGTCGTCAAATTTCTTCTTCAATAGCATTGGTTCTTTTTGTCACCATTTATGAAAGAAAATTCTAAAAGACAAATGATGCGAATAACCATGAGAAATTAATTTCTAGGCGAACTTTAGCACGTATTTGCTAATATACCGCTGACAATATTTTGCCTAACAAAATCGTGGCACATATTATTTTATAATTATGACTTATGGTATAGTTATGGTGAAGGACCCGTCCGTATATGATACAAGTTGTTACAATACAAGCTGTGCTTTTTTTTTTTTTAATCTTGGGGGTAGATTAGAGTGGGTGGATGAGGTATTTATTAAGTAAACTGGAAGCAAAGAGAGAGAGAGAGAGAGAGAGAGAGAGAGAGAGAGAGAGAGAGAGAGAGAGAGAGAGAGAGAGAGAGAGAGAGAGAGAGAGAGAGAGTGAGTGATCAAGATTTCGGCAGCAAGGATGGGTGGATGAAGCTTTTTTAAACTTTATATTATAACTTGTTTTATGTTGGGATGGGTTGATGGCCAATAGGATGACGCCCCTCTCTTTCTCTTTCACTCTATCACTTCTTTTCCAAAGCATGTTAAAACTTAATAAAAATAATATAAAAATTAAGGATAAATCTCAGTAGATTGATATCTCGCAATCGACGCGACTGAATGTAACAAGACTTGCAGGGGAATTAGAACTCACCATCAATAGGTGACATAAAAATATTAAAGCAAATCTGTCTGATCAGTTTTGTGAAAATGGATGTAGAAATTTAACATTGGCCTTATGGACGCAAACCGAAAATTGAGTTTTTATGAGAAAACTGCCAGATTGAATTTTCTCAAACCATAAAAGATTAAGTTTTAGAACATTCATGTTTTTTTTAAATTTATTTGTCGTAAAAAAATATTCTCTGACTCCATCAGTAACTGAGATTGATCGTTAAAACACTTTTATATAAAAATGATTGTATAAATAGCTGAGATCAGTTAAAAAGCACACCTGTTGATTATGAATATAAAGACATGCACCTGAGTAGACAAGATGTGTGTGCTTTATTCATGAGAGATTGTCACTTTTATTGCGTCTCATTAACTCATTACAAACCTGGATGTACCATATGGTGTTGTACACTCATCGCCTTGGAAAAATTCTCTTCTGCAGCCTTGTTAAGTCACCATGTATAGGTATAACACACAGCATGTTGATTATAACAAGGCTACAGAAGGGAAGTTTTCAGAGTTGAGGAGTGTACCTTATCTAATTGTACACTCGTTGCCTTGGAAAATGTCCCCTTGCGTTCTTTTTATTCACAATGGTCAGTAATAATATTAACACAGGGTATGGTAATTAATGGAAAAATTGTACACTTGATTTAAGTAAAAATGTCTGATCCAACTATACTTTAACATATAATTAACATATGGGCGGCTCGGACAATTTTATTTAAATGGAATGTATCATGTGTCTAATTGTGAATCTCGGGACAGTTCAAACACCATTATGATGTTGCCATGCAAGAGAAAGAAAGATGCAGATTTGTTATTTTAGGTTAAATAATTAGGTGAAATTCCACTTATTAGTCATCCTAAAATAGTTATTTTCAACACTATTCAATAGACTTTTTCAATCAAAGGTTCGTGGTGTTATATAAGCGATGTGTAAAAATAAAATTAAGAATAATAAGTTAAAGAAATTGAAAATACAATTTACATTTCTTCAAAGTGGTAAACATTCTTCAAATTTAGATGCTGGACTTCAAGAAAATTGTGAGTTAGATATTGAGGTGAAAATTTTTGTGAAGTCATCGGATTTAAAATACAAATTACAAACGTATAAGTCTGTTCGTAAAACCTGCCCGGTGTGCACACTTTCTGCACCCAATCAATCTTATGTACATGTACACCAAGTGAAAGAAAAGAAATATATATAGAGTTAATGATAATAGCAGTTCTTGTCTCAATTCGATTTTGGGATTTGGAGGTATTGACAAATAAAAATGAACATTCATTTATGCCATTTTCAAATTTTAGAAAACTATTAAAGTTGTATCAATTGAATGTGTTTTTCAATTTTTTACTCGTGTTTTTATTATATTCTACATTGCATCGTGACTCGGTAAGGAAAGTAAATATAAAAATAATGTTACACTTTAATACATTATAACGATATCCGCTCTCAATTTTTAACAAATTTCAACAACTTCCTTCAATTACTTACTTTACAACATTTCCCTCATTAAATTCCATTTCTCCCAGCCAGCCTGATCTATACTGCAGGTATTCTTAAGTATAGGCTGGACTTAAGTTAGGACTAAACTAAAGCCAACGTCTATACTATATGCTTAACTTAAATCACACGAAAACATAAAATTATTTACATTATTTTCATATTTCATATTTTCATATTTAACATGATCTGCTTAAATTATGCTTAAGTTCTGACTTAATTCAAGCCTATACTTAAGTATACCTGCAGTATAGATCAGGCAATGCGAGAATGCAATCTTAAGTATAGCCTATACTTAAGTTACTATACTTAAGTCACCCCAAATGTCCATGTGGTGTGAATTTCATTGAGTATAAGCCATCAAGTAAAGACAATATATTTCTCGGGTGCAGCTTGTGTGTTGTTGTAAATCACGTGTTAACTGCTGGCCTATCTTCATTCCTCATCTACCTGCTGGTCCTTACTGAGGCTCGTCGCACACCGGAGAGCATGTGGTGCTCAGTGGAGAACGGAGTTTTGTGTAGCAATAATGAGCTTTCTGCTACTACAATTTGGTACACAATGAAGTATCTGTTTATATGTAAGTTGAGTGCAGTTAAGTACTGTAAATATAGTGTACATACGTATAAAATAAAGTTCATTGTTGCGCTTACATGAAAGTAGCTTATTATTGCACACGAAATGTGTTAGCAGATAGCTCATTATTGTGGACGAGTGACGATTTTGTACAGGCGACGGTTATATTATCAGAAACTCTAACTTATATATGACACAAACTCATCGATCTTAGCGAGATAAACCCGCAGCAGCTCGTGTGAATGAGGGAACCGCGGAAATCTTAGTCAAGATGGACGCTACGTCACTACTCAATGTTTGTTAATGAAATGAAAATGCAAAGAATGCAATTTTTTAAAGCCTGGAAACCTATGTAATGGAAAAACGTACACCTAATTTTTTTAAAAAAAAAAAGTCACCATGCACTTGACCTAAGTGATTTGACGAGAACCGGCGAAAATGCAAGCATTGAGCGTCTATAATCATCGAATAAATTAATTAAACGTCTGAATCTCAAAGAGTCGTGCACAATTTGCAGTGCCGAATGATTTAAATTTTCAACCTCGTCGATCGTTTTTTTTTTTTTTTTTTTTAGATATTAAATGAAACTAAATATAATGCAAATAATGTCATGGAATATAAATTTCATATTGGCTCTGTCAATTTTTTTAAAATTAGACTATTTTTATTAAAATGTATATTACATAAAATTTGTTGCTATACTTCGGTACCATCGGGTGTAGAGAAACCTTAAAAATAATAAATAAAAGTTAAACTAAAATTTATAAATTCTATCAATTTAAAATTTTATTTCCTCTTCAGATCATAATAATTTACTGCAACAAACAAGGTTGTGATACAGGTATAAAACAAAGTTATAATATCACATGGGATTGTATCACTCATAGAAGATGCCCCAGATAGCTCTAAGGTGTGGTACGAACCTCGCGAATTTGCATGCCGACCCGCTTAATTTTATTTAAACCATCCCTGTCAAAAACTCAATAAAATTTAAAAATGACTTTTATCACTTAATTTTGCAGCACAATGAACTCTACTGCGATTTTACAAGACTCCACACATGGGATTGGCCTACACATGTCACGTGACTTTAAAACAGCCAATCAGGATACAGGTTTGTTGCAGCTTTTTAATTTCGGCTACCTTATGCTAAAGTCATGATTATAACTAAAAAATTAAGTAATATAATTTATGGACCAGCACCTATAATTTTATTACAATTTTTAATGGTTATTTTTGGCTACTTAAAAATATAAAATACCTCTCAATATATAATTTTATATATAAAGATGTTTGCAGATGATGCTTCTGTATGCAAACTTATTTAACGACGATAATAATGTGCAATTTATTAAATTACAACAAAAAATATTATATCTAATATAATTATCATTACTTTATTAAATTGAATATTTTTTTTGCTAGCAGTAATAAAAGTAATTTGTTTATTTTTTATGATCAGCATGAAAATTAAATGAAGTAAAAAAATAGTCAGTACAAGTGAAACCATAATTACAGTTTATTTAAAATTTACAGTATATATCATATAATATCATATATCAAGTGTTAGATTACGTGTACAGTACATACAGTGGGCAACAGAGAAAATTAAACAACAAAGCGCTCGGATAGCATTGTAATAAATTACAAATAGATACTCTTTTGCTTGCTAAATATACATATAAACTTTTTCCAAATATTAGCTTGACATAGAAAAAGACCCCTAAAAAAAATACGTCTTCAAGGCCGTCTAAACCTAATATTTTTACCTCTTAAACAATTCTTATTTCCTCTTCAATAAAAATGAGGATGAAATAATGGAGAACATGTTTCTAGCATTGTATGCTCAAAAAGAGGAATTAAGACGTGCAGCGACGAATAAGATGGTTGGTTGATATTTTGGGGCAATTGACACATTTTATTGGTCATGTATGCCCCCCGAGACGAATTAAGAGATGAAATTTATTTTAAGGGCATTGGGTGTAGCACCGGTAGTTGGCAACACTGACGTATCGTCACCATGTTAATTTTTGATCATTGCTCCTCGGAGTAATTTTTATGCTAGAGCTAAGCTGATTGCTGTAGTATCAAGATAATTAGTAGCCCAAGTGCACAATTTGGCTAAATAAAGCCTGATTTAAAGAAAAGTATTTTTTTTTATATTTTAGAAAAATGCATGTAAATTTAAAAAATTACTAAAAAATACTTTTCTTTAAATCAGGCTTTATTTAGCCAAATTGTGCACTTGGGCTACTAATTATCTTGATACTACAGCAATCAGCTTAGCTCTAGCATAAAAATTACTCCGAGGAGCAATGATCAAAAATTAACATGGTGAATATACGTCAGTGTTGCCAACTACCGGTGCTACACCCAATGCCCTTAACTCAGGTAATTGATAAAACAAATGCAATGTCCATTTATTTTGACGACAACTGTACTTTTATGGGCCTCAAAATACAAGCATTTTAACTGCAACAATTTCAATTTGTAAATACACATTAACTTTTTAGTAATCCAATAAAATAAAAGACATCAGTATGAACCATAAAAGTCAAATAAAAGTATCGACAAAGAATTTATATTAAACTAGTACATGTCTATAAAAAGTACATATTTTCGTACAATTGGAGCACTTTTTTCAATCTGCAATGTAATTTTACGATCACATAAAATCAGCGGTCATCTTTGCGGTTACATCCTGCAGAAGACAGACGTGTACATAAGGTATCGGTGGTCACGCTCTCTCTAACTTTCAGCAATTTGGTCACATACTCCCGGATATTCCCATACAAATTACTTGTTATATTTTTGGGGAGGTGTGGCGCAGTACGCTTGACCGGGTCTCGTCAGATCACCGAAGTCAAGCAACGCCAAGCGTAGTTAGTAGTTGGATGGGTGACCATTTTCAACAAAAACCACGCTTCCCACCCAGGAGTGTAAATCGTTGCGCTTTTCCACCATGTGGTTCTCCTGGCTTTGGACCATTGCACTTTTGGTTACTTGAATTCGGTCACTTCGGTCAATAAGTTATATGTTTAACTGCAGTCTGCAGTTAAATATACCTGCAGTCATAAGTTATAAAGATTGGGGAACGATAGATGCATCGCGACAGTTTGAGTTTAAACTGCATCAGACACATGGTCTTTAATAAGTTTTTGTATTTTTTATTTTTCATGATCTTGAATTAAAAATTGGCATATTTTAACTAAGGAAATCATGGAAATCATGCATAATTAGGATAATCGATGATAAAGTAAATACTAAATAATTAGCATAGTGGTTACCCTGATGGCGTCCCTGATTAAATTCATCTCAATATATAAAATACATGCAGAATTTTGTCTGTTTTTACTGTCATGCATGAATGGTATATCCTGCAAAATTGAAATCCAATTCACTACATTAAATATTGATCATAATTTTTATAAAACCAGTTAATACACGTGTTCAATGCAATTTACCATACTTGTTCAATACATACTTTTATCAGCATTATTAAGACATTGGAATTAGCATATATACAGGTAAAACATACACCATGTATTGAGCTATTTGTTTTGACATATTTAACGGTATAAAATATAATAATTGCTTCTTATAATTTTAATAAAAAAATAACAACTTAAACATGGAATAGATTTATTATGATATAAATCACCTATCATTTTTTACACGCAAAAAAAAAAAAAAACAAAAAAAATTAAATTGTGTAGTAAACTTGTAAATCAGATATTTAAATATTCAACTTTATTATAATTTTATGTCTCTTTTATTTATTTATTTACGTACGTAATAATTACGGTTTATTCCTAGAAAACTTGTCAATTAATCAACCAGTCATTTTCTTACAGTTAATATAGTCAATTTTACATAATATTTCCTCCGGAAGTAGCCGGAAGTGTAATGTTTCTGATCTTCATATTCGTATTTCAGAGTTACAATTTCACACATAGGTCAGTACTTCTACTTCAAACCACTCTGTAAAATTTCAAAACTGAATTACAAACAGAAGATCTGCAAACTTCACACTTCCGGCTACTTCCGGAAGGAATATCATGTAAATTTAACTGTAGTATGTACTAATCATAGGTGAACAAAAAAACAAACAGGTTACAACATGTAATTAAATGGTGGCAATACAAGGAAGACGCGCGGTTCTATTTTATTGGTTTTTATAAGTAAAATGTAAATAAGTTATTATAAATTAATTTTTTTTAATATTAACTTTGACAGTAGCATTTTCTTATATAGTTACCTATGTCGACATGAATTAAGTTATAAAATTTAATAATAATATCATACACAATTTTTTTTAACCTCATTTATATAATATTTATTATATAAGTAAAATTATCTTATTAAAAAATCTATCTTGAATATATCTTACACCCCGTTATGTACTAAAAATATTATACTATATGATTTATAAAAAAGATTTTTTAGAATTTCTATATGAATTCTAAGAAACTTTTAAAAAAAAATCTATGCGATTCATTTTTTGTCTTTAGAAATAATATAAAATAAAGAAGGTTAAGATATTGAGCTGTCTTTTGACAGTTATGACGCAAAGAAGGTAGTTATTTATGCTTTTGTTAATTTACTTGACGTTTTTTGACCTGCTACACACCACTCCCATCAGAGAAAGATATTTGGTGGTGATGATAAAAAAAGTGATATCAAAGTATTTTATATTTAAAGGGCGAGCCGATTTTTTTTATATAAAAATATCAGCCACTTTATGAATAACATTCTGATCTCAATCTAGAATTTAGAAAGAATATTTTTTTTTTTTTGCAAATTGAGTGTCGCAGTAAGTTCTTGTCAGATCACAGAAGTCAAGAAACGCCTACTAAGTTGGATAGGTGACCACTTTTGTCTCACATCCAATCATAAATTATTACGCTCTTTCCCTGGCTTTATTAGCAAAAAATTATAACGTCCATTCGACTGTACTGAAGTTTCCACGTTTTCTTCAGTCACAGATAAATCCCAATAGGGTTAAGCCTGATAAAAATAAAAAATTAGAGTTTCGGAAGTAATTAGTAGAACGCATACCCGATTGTGGTGTAAATAAAACCAAGAAAAGGGCATAGGACATAACTCCATGCAGTCATTTCAATAGTAAAAAAAATAAAATTGCTTGTAAAATTTCCTACTTGCAGCCTTGTTAATCATAATGCTGATAATGCACTGTGTTTTTCTTTAATTTTTACAGGGCATGGTGATTAACAAGACCGTAAAGGGAAATTTTCCGAGGCGACGACTGTACATTAATCAGAACTTGTATATTTATATTATATTATTTTTAATTTTTAACATCATATTAACAACCAATTTTTAAATGTATTGGGAGTTTTATTTCCATAATTAATTCACGGAGGAAAACTTGAAACATAAAATATATGATAATTTGAGTTTACTTTAAATATTCATAAAATATTTAAGATTATTAAGATATATTTGACCCAATTAAATTCTAAATTATGTACTGTACCTATAGTACATATACATACGATATAATAAAATTAGAGCACACACATAAGATAATCCATAAATTATTAAGCACTTCATTTCATACGCACGATTCTTTAAATAATTTATAATTTTTTATATGTACAATAAAAAGAGACGTGAAGTTAGTAGGTAGCTTTTGAAAAGGCATCGTCCCTCGTGAAATAATTTAAGATTAAATTATAGAGCGTCTCGGGAGCTCCTTCAGACGATAATTATCACGTCGTGATCCGAGGTCACGTGATCGGACAGGGGTCGGACACAGTTGTAGCAGTTTAACGTTACCGACCGGAAGTGAAGATTAGAGAACCTCCTAAATGTACGAGACATTATTATCGAACGAAAATATCGAGAGATGGCGTTAAAAACAGAGGCGTTGAATATATAGAGCTGACTTCTGTTTATGTTTACGTGAGGCGGGAGAGGGGTAGTCCCTATATCTGGACATTGCGAAGGGGGCGCAGGAGAGGGGGAAATAGAGAAAGTATTGGCAGGCCAGATTGTACAGTGAGCATAGGAATATAATGAATATATATATATATATATAAAATACTTTTAACAATTTTTTGGCGGTATTTTTTTTTGTGAGTTCTATCGTGTATTGTCAAAGTATTATTAAAGTATATAAACTTAATTTATTTTATTAAGTTAAGTAAAATATTATTGCACACTTTGTTTATATGCTAGTCAGAGATGCAAAATTTCGCGCGAAACATGGTGTGCGAAACTTTCGCGAAACTTTCGCGCGAATATTCGTGAAACTTCGCGAAAATTTCGCGAAATTCAAAAAATGACTGTCACAATGCGATTTTTAATATATTTATCAAAAAATTAAGAAAACAAGATAAAATGGCCCCTTTCTAACCTGTCTATCCTCAAATATGTGTTAAATGATTTTAAAAATAATTAAAAGTAATTTTTAAAATTAATAAAAAAGAATTAAATTTTTTTATAATTAATAAATTAAATTGAACTCTTTTTTAATTCATTTATGCAATTAAACCTGTCATTAAAGCAAAATTAGGAAGAAAACGGGTATTCCTTAAATACGATTCGAAAAAGTAGAGCGGGAAATTCAAATATATCAATTTCGCGAAGTTTCGCGCGAAACTTTCGCGAAACTTGGCTTGCGAAACTTCGCGAATATTCGCGAAACTAGCGAAATTTCGCGCGAAGCTTCGCGAAGCGTTGCATCACTGATGCTAGTCCGTGCATTCTGGCCCTCCTCGCATGACGTCAGCGCAATCCCCTCTATAAGGTGGCTATACATATATTATATCAGTTGCTTAGCACGGATTTTATCCAGGCTTTTAGCCGCAAACTAATTGACGTCATAAAGTTAGTAGCGAACCTGGTGGTAACAGCTGGAACTACTTACACCTAGCGAGGACAGATTGGTTGATTAACATTGTAAAATCATGTGAATGCTCTGACAGTTTAATTTTACAGAAATGACAACACCATAATATTAGTTATCACATGCCTTCAGACCAGCATTAAAAAATATTTCAAATTCATTATAATTAGTGATGCTTTTATGTATATATTTTGATTTTTTTTATTTTTTTTTATGATTCTCTCGATGCTATTTTAATTCCCATTTCCTCGGGAAAAGAAACCAAAATTTCTGCGCACAGAAATAGACCGTATCCTCAATAGTTCAATTTTTTTCATATTATAGCTTACTCTAGGCTGTGATCGCGATTGATCTTATTTATAAAAGATTTTTGAATATTAAAAACGATTGCTGTATATTATATCGTATTCCATATATATAGTGTAGTTCAAATTCCTTCACATTTTCAGTAGTAATTTTAATACAATTAAACTGTAGATATGGAGAGCACGAAAAGTTCGCAAGTGTTACATTATTTAGCATGGCCCTTGTAAAGGTCACGTATTTAGAAAAAAAAGGTTACGAATTTAAGAAATGATCTCACTCTAATGTTTCGTCGTAAATTTATTATCTTTATTATTAAAGCTAATTGTGTAATTTTCGCGTACTCTTTATCATCAGAGGAATTCGTGACAGAACATCTTATGTAATAAAATTTGCTAATTAGCTGCAGATCTATTGAGGTAATAAATGCTACATATCTTCAACTTATAAAGCTCTTAATTGGTTTAAATATAGGTATGTGCTAATTTTAAGTATATATCAAAATGTAGTATACAAATTTTAATAGAGAAATCATATACATTAATATGATTTTATTTTTTTGCTTGTTAGAATTTTTGTTAGGCCCTATATGATCCATCTATAATAAGAGAGCACCATAGTTGAAAAATGCATTTCATTAGCAATCATGGGCACTCTAGTTAAAAAATTACGTCTTCAACTCATCCTTTGCACGTCTAAACCTAATCTTTTTACCTCTAAAACACATCTTAATATTTCTTTCTTGCTAAAAGTGAAGATGGAATGAAGACAATTTTTCTAAAATTTTATGTTCTAGAAGAGAAAAAATGACGTAAAAGCGTCTTTTTTCCTCTAAAATGGTGCAAAATAAGAGAAATTTAGACGAGAGGAGAGCTTAGTAGCAAATAAAAAGATGAAATTTATTTCAACTCGATTATAACCCAGTCATTCCGTGCTACTAACGACAAAAAAAAAAAAGCGAGATTGTTAATTTATGGAGTGTGAGAAAAAAAATCTCAGAATTTGTCACGTTTATAAGTTTAGCTGAGATTAACAATCAGTGTCCAGCGAGAGAGAGAGAGAGAGAGAGAGAGAGAGAGAGAGAGAGAGAGAGAGAGAGAGAGAGAGAGAGAGAGAGAGAGAGAGAGAGAGAGAGAGAGAGAGAGAGATATGGGATCTCGGAGATGATTTAACAACACATGAGTACGTAATTCAAAATGTCAACACACGCTTTTTAGAGGGAGCAAAACACAACTTTCATTTTTTTTATCTAAACACCTAAAAAAATATTTTCACAGAATAATGTATTAGCTTGTTTCGTTAATTTCTAATTAATTAAGCTTCTGTGTTAAGTATAGTAAAAAAAAGAGGGGCATTTAATGATGTAAAATTTAAAATATAAAGTACTAAATACTAAATTTATTAGTCTGATCAAATAGTTGAATCGTAAATAAATAACAAATCACGATCTTTAGACTAACACAGCAAGTGGTAATGCAAACAATTTAAAATGCTGTTACGTTAAAAAAATAAATATATAATATATTCTTATAAAAAAAACTAGTAAATTTATAAGTTAAAATACCTTGCTCTTTGACCTTTTTAGGTATGAAATTTTATGCTAAATAACGATATAAAGTATAGTTTCTATACGTAAGGAGAAAAACTGGTGACTCATAGACGGAAATGTATGGTATGAATATCAAGTTTGAGGAATTTTTTATTTTTATCAAATGTACTTACACATAATTTGTAAGATATAAAAAATATGTAAAGATAAAATAACAAATCGTAAACGTCACAAATAAATTATTACCGCCACTTTAATAACATCAAAATATTCCACCATCCTTTTTTTTTTAGAACTCAATAATTTAAAGAAAATATTGAATCTATAGCATGTATATACTGTACAGCATAATACTGTATAACCTTATAGCCTATACTACGCGTATAATTACGGGGTGTACTGTCAATACTGTTTACATATTTGATCAATATTAGGTATTAAGTTATTTATATTCTGTAAATAACATTGTATATAACAAAAGTGACGTGAACTCAGTCAAAAATATGTATATGTGTATATAATAGGGCTTAATGTATTTGTAATATTTGCACTGTATGTAGTAATAGAAACTCTCCTATACATAAATCACCTCAAGCAAATGAATTTTTAAGTTACACGTTTCGATGTCATTTTGAATCCCCGAAAACATATTATTGCAAAAAATTGTTTATATATATATGGCGGTACGGTAATATAAGGCTTGAAATTTCTTCAATATATGTCATAAGTTCATAACTAGACATAATGTGCATAATGTGTATAATCTGCATGTTTTTTTTAACTTATGAAGCCACATTAAAACAAACAAGCTAGCATTCTTGCGGTCCCGAAGTGTAGACAGATATAATAACATGATAAACGTCAAAACTGTGATAATTTTGTTTATACGCAAGGGGATATTCTTGCAAAGAAACAAATTTTGGTTGATGTTGTTTGACATCTATATATTATTTTTTATATCATCTTACGTTTGAAATATTATCAAGTATATGTTACACCTAGGCTCATATATTCAACCAACAATACAATCACAGGTATCAAAATAAATACTAACAAATATTTCCCTCGATCCTTATCAACTTCCAAAAATTTTAATAAAAACACACATTTTGTCTTGTCTATAATATAAACAAACGACGGTACATCATTATCAACCCCTAACATGTAGTACTTCATAATTTATTTTATTTTTGTTTTCTTTTCGATTGTATATAACAATGTAAGTACGTCATCAATTCATGTATCAATAATCTTATAATATATTTTATGATTACCAAGAGAGAGGGAGAGGGGGGGGGGGGGACGTCCCGTAACTCTTTTCAAGTGGGAAAAAGGTGTAAGATATTACTGCTTTACATTTTTTTTTAAAAAATCGTAATCCTTATTTACAAAAAAGAGCAATATATTTCCGCAAAAAAAAAATTAGTACAACGTGAAAAAAATTTAAGCAAAATATTAACATTTGATTTAAATAGCAGGTCATTTAGACCTCCCCCCCCCCCTCCTTGGCGTGTGACAAAAAAGTCTTTGGTAATGCTAGGGTTAATATAAACAAAAACTTAATACTCGCTTATATTCATTTTCCACCCTATATATAAACCCTCCAAACACCGAGATAACTTCACCCTGCACCAACTGTACAAACCATCCCCATCAAGACTCACCGAACACGGACGATACCCGAGTTGAAATAAATTAAATTCCATCTTTTATTCGTTATTAAGCTCTCCTCTCGTCTAATTTCCTCCTATTTTGCACCATTTTAGTGGAAAAAAGAGGAAACATAAACGAGATTACGTCTTTTTCCATCTTTGTGAGCATAAAATATTATAAATTATTGTCTTCAATTCATCCTCACTTTGATGCAAAGAGAATATAAGATGTGTTTTAGAGATAAAAAGATTAGATTTAGACGTGTAGAGGATGAGTTGAAGACGTAATTTCTCAACTAGGGTAATCCAAGGTAACTCCACCCTGCACCCTCCATTCAAACCACCCCATCAAGACTCACCGAACACGGATGAAAATCCACGGTAACTCCAAACATCAGCTAAGGTACAGTACTCCTCTCTTCGCAACATCGCAACACGTCTGTATCTCACGCCAACTCTCCGCGAAGTGAGGAGGTCCTCCTAGCACATGGTTGCTAGAGGTCACATACAGGTCAGAGGTCTCGTGATCCTCTCTCTTTCAACCTTCACCCCCACGTGACCTTACAGGTCATACGCCTTGACTCAAACAAAACAAGCTCTATATGCACATGACTGATGCTTATACACAGAAAGGGTCATTTGACCTTTTTTTTTATAAATTAACCTTTTTTATGAACTTTATATAAATGAATAGTTGTCTATATTATACTATAAGAGAGGAGCATATCAAAATACAAAGTTATTAGAATTTATAATGCTTTATTTTTTTGTATATATACACGGAGAAAACATAATATATTCGATAGTATACAAGATATTATTTACTATGTAAAAGACGCATTTCCATTTCGGTTATACCTAAATTTATTATAATTTTAATAGACTGCTTGATTGTAGATTTATGTAAAATTTTAAATCTTCCTTCGTGAATTGCTTGGAATTTTGGCTTGATGACGTGATTTTTTTCTCTCCAACTAATTGTATAAGTAGGTATAATGGTTAAAATTAACTGAATTTAACTTCCCGGCTCTTCGTTAACCAGACCTAGCATATTTGCCTAAGGTTTTTGTGGGTTCGTTCCAAACTGAGGCATCCAGCCATGGTGTATAACAATCAATCCCAACACCTGGTTGTGACTGAGGGAACCATGGAAACCTCAGTCAGGGTGGTCGGCAATTGATGGAGGATGCCATCAATCACCTCTCGGATGCACGAGTGGATGTTCTTTAGCAACCACCACTTGTGAAAAGTTTGGCGGTGCCTGGGATCGAACTCACGACAGTTCGATTACGAATCAGATGCGCATACCACTGCGTCAAGTGCCCGACCTCTTTAGATTTAACTATAATATTTTGTTTTTTTAATCACTCTGTCAATTAGTTAGCGAGACCTTAGTTGAAAAATTACGTCTTCAACTCGTCCCTTACACGTCTAAACGTATTCTTACTACATCTTCTTACCTCTAAGACACATCATATTTTCTCTTCGCGCAAAGTTGAGATGAAATGGAGACAATATTTCTAACACTTTATGTTCAATAAGAGAAAAGAAGACGTAATTTCATATATATCTCTTTTTCCCGCCCGAAAATGGTGCAAAATTGGAAGAAAAAGGATGAAGCGAGACGTTACAAGTGAATAAATGATGAAACTTATTTTAACTCGGATGTATTTTTCTCAGTGTAACTTCAATGCTGAAGTAATGCGATATTGTAAAGATGATCTGACATGTACACTTGCCACAAATAATTTATTATTTAAAATTCTCAGAAGCTCATTTCTCGTTAATTTTTTTATTGTCATGAATGGCCTCTCGTTACTCTCGTATTATCAAAACTTGCGGTGAAGAATTAGGGTGATCGTGATACATTCCTTATATGGTCGCAATCATTTTGTATTTCAATGTGTACATCGCAAATTTTTATTAAACGTTTGCTTAGTCATTTGATTTGTATATAAATAATTTAAAGTACCAATAATATTCAATACTATCTTAAATTGCTTACTTTTTTAATGTTTATTTTGGAATTTTTGCGTTACATATAACATGCACGTTTTAAATGTAAGTATACAATAAGGTCAAATAAGCATTTATCATTGCATTCATAATAACTATTAACAAAATTTTTAACCAATGGCAGAGAGGTCATGCAACCATCTCTCTAGCTATATAGCTTTTTACTATATTGCACTTTCGGTCCATTGACATAAGTATGTAACGTCAATTTTAATGAAAGTTTCCACAGTTTCCTCAGTCACTTTAGTCTAGTAAATGCCTAGGTAGAGTTTTTACTATTCTTTTTTCGAACACAAAATGCAAAATTAGTATTACTTATACCCGTTAATATAAGTCAAATAAGTTATTTATCCTTTACATAAATAATAATAATACACATTAATAATTGGCATTGAAATATAAATCAATAAAATAATAATGTTCATTAAGTTGTTATCATCAATAGCAATTAAAAGTTGGGATCTCAAAGATCAAAAGTTCTCGACATATAAATAATAATTTAATGCATAAAAAAATTTGTTTTATGTAACATTTTATTATGAATGCACAATATTATATTATAATTTGATAAACTTTAAATTGGTTGAAATTCATGATAAGATGCTAATAAGATTTTATTCTCATATTTATAACGGGGGGCATTCACAAAGCACTTTAACCTCAACTTTTATCCCTGGTACTAAACATGGTGCTAAACGAGGGGCTAACCATATCTAGCTCGTAGTTTAGCACCATGCTTAGTACCAGGGATAAAACTTGGGGCTAAAGTTGGGGTTAAAATGCTTTGTGAATGCCCCCCATTATTTTTAAACCAATTAAGATTAAAAATAAACAAATTTACTTTCTAATGATTCTTTTCTCTTGTGTATTTAAACATTGAAAGTAACTTTCAACATGGCATATCATGGCACAATACAAAGATAAAAATGTCAATTGTTTTGTACCTCGCTGCCACAACTTGCAATCTTATAACTTATATTTTTTTTCACTTTAGTTTGCCTATACCGTCACCCTCAAACATTATTGCACTGTACAGTAGATATCACAAAATATAGAAAAAAAATGAATTTTTATTTTACATTTTAATCAAGCCCTAATTGGGTACTTCTACTTTGTAACTGAGGGAAACGTGGAAACCTCAGCCAGGATAGACGCTACAGATTTTGTCAATGAACCGGAAGTGCAATGGTCCAAAGCCAGGGGAACCACATAGTGGAAAAGCGCAACGATTTACCACTGTGGGGAAAATTCATTTTTGGTGAAAATGGTCACCCATCCAAGTACTAACCACGCTCGGCGTCGCTTGACTTTGGCATTGTAATGGCTTCCATTGTATTTAAAAGTATACGTAGGTCAGTTTGCTTATCACTTCTTTGCTCTTGAATACACTTATGAACTTTTTCTACTTGTACTTATGCCCTTTACCATCAAGGGGACGGTAACACGGATCAGCATATCGAACTTAGTCCCATTTGATTAACATGGCAAACCATCTTAGCAAATACTCTCTTTTTTTTTTTTTTTTTTTTTACAAACAGATTTTAGTACCTAAAAGCAACAGAAAATACTTCAAACAGTTACTCAAGACGATTTTTGAAATCAAGTTTTTATTTTGTTTGTACATGGGAAATCCCTATGTTGAAAATTAAAAAAAAAAAAAAGAAAATAGTAAAAAAATAAAAAAATTTGGCTTGAATAAAAGTTTTGAATTTTTTCTCTGGCTTTTAGGCAGGGTTCCGGACCGGACCGTTTCAGACCGGTCATGACCGCAAAAAACCGCTCATTTTGCTTGACCGGTCATGACCGGTCCATAAATGACCGTCGATGCTCGACCGCGACCGGTCTGACCATCGATCGCGACCGGCCGGATAGCGACCGCGACCGGTCTGATCAAGACCGCGCACATTGAACGCGGTTATTTCGAACTACCGACCGCGATCGTAAATTTAGCGGCCTTGAAAATTTTAAAAGTAAAAAAATATTAAAATCGCTCCTTAGTGAAGAACTGAAATTAAGATCGCGGGCGGATCAACTTCACTTTATTTGCAATCGAGGTTTTCATATAGTTATACATTCATTAATATATTTTATATGTTATACATATTAATATGTTAGTATATAAAATATAAAAAGTAAAAAATTTATACTCTTAAATTAAAAATACATTTTATTTTTCTTATTACGTACTTACTTTTTTTTTCTTTTTTATTTCATAATAAAGTACATAATTAATACTTTAAAACTGATCATGCATTTATAATTGCTGTCTGCTTGCTGGTTATTGGCGACATTCTCTCGCTCGCAATGCTCAGGTATAACTAACTTGACGAGAACGAAGTACGATCGGGTCGCGATCAATCTCAACAATCAAGTTGGACCGACGATCAAGTTGAACGGGCATATACCGGAGTTTGTAAGTAATGTTATGAGTTATGAGTAATCATTCAGGATCGACCACACATCATCATGATAACGGACAACACAAGTTTACGAAAGCACAAATGAAAAATTGAGAAAAATTTATCCCGAATTCTTGATTCCGATTGGTCAGTAATGTTACGTGACATTCGCCAACGAATTAGAAATACTTATTATTCGTGTTAAAAGAAGGCAGCTGTAAGCCTAGTATATAATATAATTTAATATAATTATGCCCGAAAATCCCGATTATCCCGATAATATTATATTATATGCGACCGCGGTCACGGTCCGCCGCGGTCCATTTGACCGAAATGACCGCGTATTTTGACGCGACCGGTCATGACCGGTCCATTATGACCGCCGTGCCTCGACCGCGACCGGTCACGCGACCGCCGCTGCGATGAGACCACTCGACCGGTCCAAATTTTTGACCGACGAATCAACGACCGGACCGCGGTTGACCGGACCGTTTTCACCGGCGGTCCGGAACCCTGCTTTTAGGTACGTGTCAACAAATATTTAAGAATATTTGTGTGTCTGCTAATCAAATGGGACTACATCGATCAGCTGATCCGTGTTACCTTACTCTTAAAATACGCTATCATCAACATTTATACCACTTCAAAATATATTATATAATACAATGATATAATAATATATTATATAACGTTATAGAGAAGCATGCATAGTAAAGAAGCCTTTATATTTATAAAGAGGTTACTTGACCTTTCAAATTAACCTTTTAACCTTTTCCATTTTATATATACATGTATATGTGTGACCACATTGGAATAAAAAACAATAGAAATTTTATATTATTATATACGCACTTGGCTTTATATATTATATGGTGACCCTTTCTTTCCATATGTCTGTATGTATAATGCTATAACGTGACACGAAACTTCATAGCAGATATAATTTAAATATTAAAACTTTACTTCAATATTTATAATGTTATAGAATATAATTTTGAACCTTATGTTTATGTAATCTTGTATTGTTTTAAGTGTGTCGGTAAATACGGATGCATAGCACGTAAAAACTGCTGGGCACTATACTTTAAACAATGCAACATTGCGATTGTTGTTACCATATGTGTATTATATAAGGTCACCCTATTTGTAATATTAATAACAATAAATAGATATATAGTACATCATTGTAGTATTGTTTTATTATATACTTTAAACCAAGCAATGATATATTGTATAACTGGTATAATGTTGATTACACTTTTAGTCCAGTTTCATTGGAATTGTATTTATTATAATGATTTTTCTCTGAAATTTTTAGATTTCTTAGTAAAATACTACTGTCTTGCTGCTTTTTTAATTAATTTATATACATATATTATTATTGTGCATTATACAGATCATAAATCATAATGTAACATAATAAAAAAATAAATACATTTATTTATTTATTTATTATAATACATGGTTATATTTTTGTATGGTATCAATTTTTCTTTTTTAAACAAATTTTGTAACTATGTTCTCCAAAATTAATTATTAAATTATTGAATTGAATTATTTAAAAATTAATTGAATTTGAATTTCATGACAGAAAATATGATAACTATTTAATTTTTCCATGCATGCAAGCATTATACATTAATTATTGGATAATTGCAGGTTTATATAATAATTCTCATTTATTGTATTTTTACATTTATAATACACTGCATAATAAAGAATTTGAATGTAATACAATACATTATTATATCGCAATATTGCTGCTAAATTTTTAAGATATTATTGTAGATGCTCTTATAAAAATAAAGCAAAATTTAATATAATGTAGAAAATTATAGTTAATGTGCTTTTTGTAATCTTAATTTGAAATTAGAAGTTTAAAATCTTAAGAAATTTAAGTCTTAGATATATTTCCGTTAAATTTTCATGTTGTAAAAGCCTATGATCGAATCAATTTTGGAATTTTGAATTTGCATTTTTTAACGAGCCTTTCAATTATATTTTTCTCCGATCTATATAATTTTGAATTTGAAATTAACTGATGTACCTAACACCAATATGCGTGTTTCTCGAGCAGGCTAAATCTTAACAGACGAAATTTAACTATGTGGTCCAAACGTCCTCAGCTTTACCGAGATGCTACACTACATTTAATTAGGTTTTCGTCGTGTTTGTTACGTATTCAGTCATTGGTTGACAGTTTGCAAGGAAAGATCTGATTGGTCCAAATACTTCCGAGTACTTCCGATCATAAAATAAATTGTCTGAGATAATACTTTTTCAGACTTTTATCTTTTATTGCTTGATTCTTTCATAATATTTTTTGATTTTCCTATTTATGATTTAAGTTTAAACTTTTTTTTTTAATTTAAATTAATATATTCAATTTGTAAATGGTTCGTTTGTGAATGTTGTTACATATATACTTACTAACTTGAAGTGAACGAAATGTATGCTTTATGTAACCAACAAAATTTAAAATAAAAATAACCTAAATAAATATGACGGTCCTGCGATTCAATTGTGTCTTCCTCCCACCACCACTGGATTCCAGAGCACCAGAGTGACCCCGCCACTTGGAGCACGACGTCACGACTAGAGGTCAGTCAGAGGTCACCAGGTCACGTGACCCTCAGTTAACCCGAGCCTGTTTATGCCACCAGTTGTTGTGTACTTCGACCACACACGGTCGGATTTATTGTATTGTTGTTTGTACAAATTGATTTTATTACGTGGTGATAGAAAATGTACGTCCAGGTTTATTTATCTATCTGACTGTGAGATCATGTATTTAATATATAAGAAATACAATGCAAACTTTATATTCTTAATTTTAGGGTTCATTCTATTTAAAGTAGGGTTAATTTTCAGTTTTTACGAGTGAACAATCTTAACGATGAATCTCAGTTATACTGCTGGAGTCAAAGAATATTTTCTACGACAGAATCGAATGAAATATAATTTTTTTAAAAAATCGATAATGTTCTAAAACTTAATCGCTTATGGTTTAAGTAAATTCAAACAGGGAGTTTTCTTGCAACAGCTCCATTTCCAGTTTCCTTCCATAAGACCAATGTTAAACTTCTACCTAAGTTTTCACAAAATTGATAACACAGATTCGCTTCAAAATTTGTATATGCCACCTATTGATTGGTGAGTTCTAAGTTCTCTGCAAGTCTTGTTCAATTCAAGGCGGTCGATTCCGAAATCTCAATTAATCTACTGAGATTCATCCTTAAATCTAAAAAGTCTAATATGGTTTCGATCGTGTTTGTAATGTTCTCAATTTTTGGCAGATAGTTTTAACTGAAGGGCCTCATAGTTCGATCCCAGGCACCGCCAAACTTTTCACAAGTGGCGGTTTTTAAAGAACACCCACTCGTGAATCCGAGAGGTGATTAATTAAGGAGTATTCTCAAAAACGGATCAAGAAGAAGAATTCGGGAGGTGATTGACATCCTCCATCAATTGCCGACCATCCTGACTGAGGTTTTCATGGTTCCCTCAGTCACAACCAGGTGAATGCTGAGATGGATTGTAAACCCGGAAAATTGAGTTAAAATGTTACTCACACTAACTTTATGACGCCAATATGTCAGCTGTCAGCAGCCACAGCATAATTTTACAGAAATGACAACACAATAATTAGTTGTCCGATACTTTTGGACAAATATAAAAAATTACATTTCAACTTCGTAAGTGATGTATTTCATATAAATTTTGTTGCTTTTGTGATTCTCCCAATGCTATATATAGGTATTGCGTATTGCCGTATCCTCGGCAGAATCAGCCAAAATTTCAGACGTACTGAAATTTGGTCCTTTATGTACTCTATATTAGTACCCAACAACAGCTAGGGTTTAGTTGAAAAAATATAAATACCAGGTGGAAGAATAAACAACATATTTATATTTACGTTAATATTTCATCACTGACCGAATTTAAATTGAAAAAAATCTTCATATAGGCTGCTCAGAATTTTGAAGTCTGCAACACACTAAATTTTTAGATGCTGAATTGGTTTTCAGTACTTTTTGTCAGTACAAAATTGCTCCAGTCAGTACAAAATTTTCCAGTTTCGTCTTACATCCAGCACTTTTTACTTATAAAACACTTATTCCAAGTACAAATTTGGTACTGAAAAAAGAGAGTCAAAAAAAGTACAAAATATTGACTCTCTTTTTTCAGTACCAAATTTGTACTTGGATTAAGTGTTTTATAGGTCAAAAGTGCTGGATGTAAGACGAAATTGGAACAATTTTGTACTGACATAAAGTACTGAAACCAATTCAGCATCTAAAAATTTAGTGTGAAATTTATAAAAATTCATAATTACCAGTTTTGCTAAATAGTTTATTTTAACTTTGACGCGCCAGATTAATATTTAGTTGCTTTTTTTATATAAATTTAAATTAAAAAAAGATGAATAATTATTATTTCAAAACAGACTCTCAGACTTTTCCCTCCTTCTCAGCGTGTTCTTATAATAATAATTAAAATAAAAAGAAGAGATATTTATAAAAAAAGAAGAAGCATTCTATTTTAGAGTAGCCCTTTTTTTAATAATCCTAAACTTTATATCATGACTACACTGAGAAAACAAAATTGCAATTCATTTCTTTTATTGCATTTAAATCGAACAAATTTTACTTTTTACTTGAACTGCTGAATAATTTCATGTAATTTAAATTGTTTTTCATAACCAAAGTATTTTTTCGTGATTTTATTCTCAGGATTATAATATATCCTTATCTGTTATACTTAGAGACGAGTTACAAGAGAACTATATAAAATATATATACAAGCTCAACTGGGGAAATTTTTAAAGCTATAAGATGGGAAAATTTTTATTGATTTTTACAATAAAACTCCCTGTTTTCTACTGTTCATGCAGAAAAAGGGCAAATTTTAGACAAAATTTATGAGCTACCTGTTGATATTTTGTGTGATAAAGTGCTCATTATTATTATTTTGTCGTTATATATATTATAATTTAAAGCTACAAGATTGAAGGATAAGGACTGTTTTTGCACTGCACGTATTCAAAACTCATTGGGAAACAGTTTTTTGGATTTCAACGGCTAAATATGAGTCAAAGCACTTCATTTGAATGTACACCCAAGCACCTCTGACGAAAACAAAAATGTTTTTTTTTCCATCTGAATTCCAATTGACTAATTGGGTACTTCTACTTAATTACACTAACAATTGTAAGTTTGAAACCCCGAACCTTCCGAAATCTCAAATTGAACGTTTCGCGGGCTCTTCCGGAACGAAAGCGGCCACCTCCATCTTGGCATTTGCTTGCGACTGAGGGAAACATGGAAATCTCAAACAGGATGGACGTTACAGCTTTTTTCAATGGATCGGAAGTGCAATGGTCCAAAGCCATGCAGAGGAACCACATGGTGAAAAATCGCAATTGGGTGGTAAACGTGATTTTTGTTGAAAAACGATCACCCTTCTAACTACTAACCAAGTTCAGCGTTGCTTGACTTCGGTGATCTAATGAGACCCGGTCAAGCGCACCACATTTCCCTTTTAATTGACAACCAGTGAATAAATACGATGTGTGAAGAGCATCTGTGTCCGCCTTTCGATTTATTTTCTCCGTGTACGTGCGTGTTTTAATCTGAACATCGCTTCATTACACCAATCCCCGGCTGTCGGTGACCCAGAGGTCAAACCGCGCCCCCGCGCTACCTGCTGACCCCCAGCTTACATTAATTAACGACGCATTTACCTGACAGCAGCAGCGCCTCGCCCGGAATACAATGGAACTACCAAACTACGTGAGTTATACCGTGAACAAGTCAACATTTTTATAAACAATATATTTTATTACCAAATATAAATTAAATTTATATACTTTTCATCATATAAATTATAATAAAATCATAGTTAATAAAAATCATTGTGATTCATTTTTTTTTTTAAATAAATTTAACACACATATGTGAAGAAGTAGAATCTAGTTGAAAAATTACGTCTTCAACTCATCCTTTACACGTTTAAACTTAATCTTTTTACCTCTAAAACACATCTTATTTCCTCTTCGCTCAAAGTGAGGAAGATAATGGGGGACATTCACAAAGCACTTTAACCCCCACTTTAGCTCCATGTTTTATCCCTGGTACTAAACATGGTGCTAAACTAGGAGCTAGATATGGTTAACCCCTGGTTTAGCACCATGTTTAGTACCAGGGATAAAACTTGGGGCTAAAGTTGGGGTTGAAATGCTTTGTGAATGCCCCCCCATTAATGTTTCTAACATTTTATACTCAAGAAGAGGAGAAAAGACTTAATTTCGTCTTATTTCCTCTAAAATGGTGTAAAATAAGAGGAAATGAGACGAGAGGAGAGCATAATAGCGAATAAAAGATAAAATTTATTTCAACTCGGAGAATTAAGAAAGATAAAAACCTCATGTTTTTAAACTTATTGTTTATGTGAGAAATTTCATGTTGTAAATGCAGTAGAAGGTTTGTAATTTAGTTCTAAAATCGCAATAAAAAGTTGTTTTACAGAATCATCGGTATAAAAAGTGAACGGCGGGATCATGCAGGAACGTGGCTCTGATCTGCAAGGTACGAACCTGACCTCAGGTAGGATGGGCACATTGCAAAAATAACAGACAAGAGTGTAAATAAATATCTCTAACTTTGTCTAATTTTCTTCTATTTTGCAAAATTTTTTAGGGAAAAAAGACGATTTTTCCTCTCATTGAGCATAAAATGCTAGAAATATAATAATGGGCGCGATTCATGAGACAGTTAGCCAGGTTTCTAACCAGATTTTTAGCTTAACCATATTTAACTAGGTGGTCTAACACGTAAAACAGATATAGTTAAACGTGGTTAAGCTAAACGTGGTTAGAAACTTGGCTATAACTGCTTCATGAATCGCACCCATTGTTTCTTCCGATACATCATCATGGCACTCTCATGAAGTGAGGAAGAAATAAATATGTTTTAGAGGTAAGAAGAAATAATAAGATTAAGTTTAGACGTGTAAAGGATGAGTTGAAGACAGAAATTTTTAGGAAGAATGTATTGAGATGCATAAGGTCATGGACTTGAAATTTTTTGGGATGGTATGATGCACTTTTATCTTATACCAAATTTGCACATTTTCATTTATTTTCCTCTATAGAAGCTGTATCAAACAAATATGCATCGTCTTGCAGCAAATCAAGTAAAACTAACTTCGTGGCTGTAAAAATCAATGAGGAATAAAAATAAATAAATAAATATTATTTTATACCTCTGACTCATTGCTAGGTGTAAACGATGAAATGCAGATTTGCAGTTTGCTTAGAGAGAGTCGATCGTTCTACTATAATAAAGATCATGACATAAGAATGCGTGTATCAAAGCGCACCTAAAGTAATAACGTAATAACAGCTACTCTATAGTTAATTACGTCTTCAATTAACTCATCCTTATAACACGTCTAAGTCTAATCTTATTAAATCTTTTTACCTCAAAAACACATCTTATTTCTTTCTAAAACTGAGGATGAAATGCATGGATACAATATATCTATAATATTTTATGCTTAATTAGAGAAAAAATACGTAATCTCATCTTCTTTCTTCCTCTAAAATAGTGCAAAATAGGAGGGAATTAGACGAGAGGAGAGCTTAAGGGCATTGGGTGTAGCACCGGTAGTTGGCAACACTGACGTATCTTCATCATGTTAATTTTTGATCATTGCTCCTAGGAGTAATTTTTATGCTAGAGCTAAGCTGATTGCTGTAGTATCAAGATAATTAGTAGCCCAAGTGCACAATTTGGCTAAATAAAGCCTGATTTAGAGAAAAGTATTTTTTAGTACTTTTTTAAATTTACATTCATTTTTCAAAAATATAAAAAAATTACTTTTCTTTAAATCAGGCTTTATTTAGTCAAATTGTACACTTGGGCTACTAATTATCTTGATACTACAGCAATCAGCTTAGCTCTAGCATAAAAATTACTCTGAGGAGCAATGATCAAAAATTAACATGGTGAAGATACGTCAGTGTTGCCAACTACCGGTGCTACACCCAATGCCCTTAACAGCGACTAAATGATGAAATTTATTTCAACTCGGGTTATTACTAAAACTTTAAATCAAAATCAAGTAGTAACTCCTTCATAAATTATCCCAATATTTTACACTCTATTCTACCTTATATTAGATCAGTTAGTTTGGTCGAGAGGTCAGGGAGGGCTCGGCCATTGTTCGCCACTCTCTCCCCCGGGCTAGAGCCACACCTGGCCCCGCGAGCCACCACAAATGGTCACCGCTCTGGTTCGTGACTTCTGAGCCCGCCCCGCCCGGGGCCCGAACCTGATGGCCGTGCATGCCGGGTCACCGTGTTCAAGGTCACGTGGTACACTTGAGATCACCGGAGTACCACGTCACGTGACAGGAAATCACGATATCTGACGGTAGCAGTACATACAGTCAAATTTATATAATATTTCTTCCAGAAGTAGCCGGAAGTGTAAGGTTTCTGGTCTTTCTATTCATATTTCAGCGTTTCATGGGTCAGTACTTCTACCTCAAACCACTATGCAAAGTTTCCAAACTAAATTAAAAAACAGAAGAGCTGCAAACTTCATGACACTTCCGGCTACTTCCGGAAGAAATATCAAATTATAAATTTACAAAATTAGACTCCGTGAAGCTCTGAAAATTAGGTTCAAAATTTTGGCCATAAAACATGGATTTCTCCGAGCTTCGTTATTCATTCGCTAACCATTATTTTGTGTCTTATGTATATTGGTTTATTTCTTTCTCCAAACCAGGGTAGCCATAGCTTAGCAGAACTCCAGCATTAGTCTACTTGTGAGTGAGGGAACCATGGAAACCTCAGTCAGGATGGTCAGCAATTGAATGAAAGTGAATGCTATCAACCACATATCCCAGATTTACTAGTATATAAATATAGGTGTTGTTTAAGCAACCATGCGGAAAAATGAAGTGCCTGGGCTCGAACTCACGAGCATCCGATTTCGAATCAGATGTATATACTGTATACAGTACTATATTATATACATATACCACGGCGGTGCCTGTTAAAAGCAAAATTATCCAGTCAATCTTGTCAATTCATAATTTGCTGTTGGCAATTATTATTTACAAAATATGCCATGCATATAGATGATTTGCAGGCTACAATAAATTTTTAAGTAGCAAATTTTTAAGTTTGAAGGTAGACAAGTATATAATAATATACTTTGTAATCTATACTAACATTCTATATATTTTTAACGTGTTCAAAATTTGCGCGACAAAGCAACTACAAAGAAAAAAAGATAACGTTTGTGGTGTCCGGAAGTGTACAGAATGTTAATTCACCTTCAAATTAAAATCTCCATAAACCACATGTTTGTACAAGTAAAGTTCATGATGTGATGTAATGATATTGGTACTAGATAGGGACTCATTACATTTATCACATGCACATCTCAACAAAGCTAATATTTGTTGATTGCAATCTATGCTAATTATTTGAGCAACCGATCTGGTTACTGAGCCCCCCAGCATAAAATGACAAGACGCTAATGATGGATTGTTGTAAGTGGGGGCTCCTGTTATTATTGCTATGTAAACTGCGGGTATTGGAGCTGACGATAAATAACATACGTAGTTTGATGAATAACTGATTTAAAGATAATTGGAAGGTGTAGTGTGTCTGTCCGGGTCTACTCAGATCTCTGATGTCAAGCAATGCCGTACTTGGTTAGTAGTTAGATGGGTGACCATTTTCAACAAAAATCATGCTTCTCACCCAGGGGTAAATCGTTGCTATTTTCACAATGTGGTTCTCTTGGCTTTGAACCATTGCACTTTCGGTTCATCGACAAAAGCTGTAACGTACATCGTGGCTGAGGTTTCCACGTTTCCCTCAGTCAAATGCCGGGATGGGTTGCAAGGCCTTGGCCGCCCCCGTTCCGGAAGAGTCCGCGAAATGCTTAAGTTTATAGGGTTTCGAAAGGTTTGGGGGTTTCAAACTTAGTGAGTAATTAGTAATTAGAAGTACCCAATTGGGGGTTCATAAAAAATATACCTCTATATAATATATATTTTTTTATTTTTCTTTATATTAATTTTGTTTATATATAATATAGAGCATGAAAATATAATATATGAAATGAGAATAGAATAGCTATAGACAATGCAGTACCCCTGTATGATCGCAACAAATTTCTGCTTAAAATTAGAGAACTATTCTAAATTTAGCCTAATTAACTTTACATACATAAACTCTTTTATGATTTCTTTAAGATGAGAAAATTACTCCTTCTATTTGCTACTTATTTGATTAAAACAAAATATCATCCCTCCATTATTTTAACACGGTCACACCTATAATATAAATAAGGCACCACCCAAATCCAACAAACAGGGTTGCAATAATCTCACACATTATAATATGTAAAACCATCAAGAACTCCAGTATAATACAGATATCTAAAAGACACGCCCTTTACAATAATTCCACCTTAAGGCATACAAAACTTTTTTTATAAAAAGTGGCAGGAAGAGTCGACTAAGATAGTAATTGAAGGAATAAAAAAAACTAGTCCCTCCTACTCAGCGGTAGCAAACGGCAGTCCTAACCATCCTAGTAGCTCCCGGAGGCCTTTCCATATGAAGATTATAATTTTTGGCACCCATTCATCAAAAAATTATTATTATTATTATGATAGTTTGAACTTTTTCAATGTTGATCTATACGTCAAAAAAAAAATTTCTTAATAATAATAAGCCCCGTAAGCTATCACAAAATATATAAAAGCTTGTGTGATTTTTCTGTCAGATTGAAGATATCGATAAAAATATTTCGCTATTTTTTTTTCTTTAAGTTATAATAGCAGAATTAGCTTCAGGGTATAATTCTTATATAAATTTCTTAAATATGATAACCTTTTTTTTATGTAAGTCCATACCTATTATATAAGTATCTTGACCCTCTATCAATGTACAGTACAACATACGTGAAATTTTTTATTGCAGAAATGAATAGAGGGTACCAAATTATGCTACTCTGAATTTTTTTAGATTTTTTTGAACCCCAGAACTATTTTTAAGTAATTATTGAAAGTGCGGCCACGCCCCCTGGAGGCGTCAATCCTCAGTCCCATCCTTTTTATTAAGGATTCAGGGGTGCCAACTTAACTTACAGAACTTTCAATAATCATTTAAAAATAGTTCCGGGTCTCAAAAAAATCTGAAAAAATTCAAAGTAGCATAATTTGGTACCCTCTATTAATTTCTGCAATAAAAAAATTTCATGTATGTTGTCCATTGCTTCAACTTACATTTAAATTATGGTCGGATATACTCGGAAGTTTTCGGCTCGTGTTGGACCAATCAGATTCTTCGTTACAAACTGTCGACCAATGGCCGACGAGATTACAAACACATAAATGTGACGTGCAGTGTATCAACCTGTTCGTCATATTTAATTAACAATATTTTCATCGTGTTTGCAATGTCGTCTATCATTGGTGGACCATTTGTAACGACCAATTTCATTGGTGGAAAACGAGCTGAATTAATCCCGAACTTACACGACACCATCCCTTGTGTTATTCTTACGGAGCATGATGATAAATAAGGCCGCAAAATGAAGTTTTCTGAAGCAGCGAGTGTACTTGCATGAATCTAATAGGAAATGTGGCTATATATATGACTTTTTGGCTTATAAACAACATTAATTAATCGAATGTTCCCTACATGAAAAATTAATGTGTTCAGAAATGCTACGAAATGATGATTGGTAACAAAAATCAGTCAAAACAATGTTAAATACTCGTAGATGGTTTCTCTGTTCGTATATATTATAACTATATAATATAATTAATTGAAATTGTATAACAGAGGGGTGCAAAGAAATTTTCATAGCAAGATTTCTGCACTAGCTCTGTAATACCACTCTGTGTAGTTTCAAAACTGAAATATGACCAGATTAGAAAATTTAAAACTGCTGCTTCCAACGAAACAAAAATTACACTTTAAAACCTTCTGAAAGTTTTTTTCCCTAATAAATTTTGGCTGCAGTAATGTAGTTTTGAAAATATATACTGTTTTTCAATTTTTGAGACACATATATATATAATTATGTCATTTCAGTTTAAATGTAATACGTATATTAATGACAACGCCTTGCACGCGTGGGTAACATTCAGACTATCCCTAGTTGTACTTCAAGTTTGAATTTATCTTGATATTAAAAAAAAATTATATAGAGCTCAATGATAAAATAAAAGTAATGTTAAAAAAAAAAGGTAGTCGAAGTGGTTTATTTTACGGCGACACAAGAAGTTAAAAAACTGGATCGTCCTGGAGCTAAGAGTCACGTGACCTCAGCAAAGGTCAACCACAGAGGTCACGGAGGTCATGTGATCACGTCAACCTCACCTTATAAGGGAGGGGGATAAAAAAACTGGTATGTTAAGAAGCAACTTACTGTAGAAATGATAAAGAAATATATATTTTTGAATATTTGATTTTATTATCTGGAATATATTACTATATATATAAATTTTCATGAGAAAGAAATGTTCTTTATATTATATTATATATTAGATTTTTTTTTTTTTAAATTATATTACTGAAATTTTATTATTTTATTTGACTCAATTTCAGTTACATAATTAAGTTGATATATTGTTTATTTATCATATATTTATATTGAAATTATTAATAAATAGAGCACATAATCAGAAAAACAAAATATAAATTTTAATCTATTCGTTCAGAAATAATGCTATGCAATATTACTAAAAATTTCAGCTCCATTAAATAGTACTAGCAAGCAAAATTTAGACACTTCAATATAGGCACATTCACCTCTCGACACCACGAACGTTCCCTAGTTGAAAAATAACGTCTTCAGCTCATCCTTTACACGTCTAAACCTAATCTTTTTAACTCTAAAACACATCTTATTTCCTCTTCGATCAATGTGAGGATGAAATAGAGACAATATTTCTAACATTTTATAATCAATAAAAGAAAAAAATACGTAATCTAGTCTTTTTCCATCTAAAATGGCGCAAAAAGGATGAAATTGAATGAGGAGAGAGCTTAATAACGAATAAAAAATGAAATTTATTTCAACTCGGGTGAACATAAAAATAAATTGTTAATAAATATAATGTAATTATTTTCTTATATTAGTGTTAAAAATTTTTGTGCCCATAATATCTAAATGAATGTGTATATATGTATAAAATATGATTTGAAGATATTTATGTTTGTCCTGGTAAAAAAAAAAAAAATAAAATAATACGATCTAATAGTTTTTTAAATTCTAATGTCAACATCATCTACTAACAAGATAGTTAACTTTGCTCGAGTTAAAATAAATTTCATCTTTTTTTCTCTATTAAGCTCTCTCCTTGTCTAATTCTTTCCTATTTTGCACCATTTTAATGGAGAACAAAAAAAGTGGTGAAAAAGTGATTACATATTTTTTCCTCTTCTTGGCCATAAAATGTTAGAAATATTGGGAGGCATTCACAAAACACTTTAACCCCCACTTTAGCCTCGATTTTTATTCCTAGTGCTGAACATGGTGCTAAACTATAGGAGCTTAAACATGGTTAGCCCCTGGTTCAATAGTACAATGTTTAGCACCAGGGATAAAATTTGAGGCTAAATTGGGGGTAAAGTGCTTTGTGAATGGCCCCCATTTTTTTCATTTCATCCTCACTTTGAGCGAGGAGGAAATAAGATTTGTTTTAGAGGCAAAAATATTAGGTACGTGCAGTTGAGGACGTAAATTTTCAACTAAGATATATGTGTATATATATATATATATATATACAATAATTATTTAAATTGTTATGACAACATATACTAACAAAATAGTTAACTTTGATGACAGTTAAATATTTTTGAAAAATACATTTTCAATTTTATTTCCATTTTTTTAATATTATGCATATAACTCTAAAATAACAATGATGATCTTTTTAATTGTGTTTACCTGCACCTACACAAAAACATTTAAATTATAATGAACAAGAATCTTACTGGCTTGATTTTGGTTTGTAGGATATAATTCTTTTTTGAAAATGACGTTAAAATCATAAATTTAAACGATAACATCTCCATTCTAAAAAGTCGGAAGTAAACTAACAAGTTCAAACTTGCTACATCTTATTACTGCAACATGCTCGCTCGTTGGGTCAAAAACGCCCAACAACATCTAAAGGAGATGTATTAATTAGGAAAAAATATCTAATTATTAATGAAAATACTTAATCATTTAGAAAGTTTATTATAGTAATAAATTAGAGTTAAATATATTTGAGTTAAAATAATTCGAAAATATTCATAAATCTCAATATAATTAGAAGTAAAGTTTAGGAGTAAATAAAAATAAATTATAATTCTATTTAAATTATATTGCAACATAAAAGGACATTTAAAATAATATATTTTCTTTGGTATTTAAAACTAATTAACATCACAATATACTTTATGGATCAGCTTAATATTTATGATGATCATCACTTAATACCATAAACAGTTAATTGATTTCTAGAAAACTTAATCCAAAATTAATGATGTCACTTTTTAGAAGTTCAAAGTTTAAAGAACTGACGAACCAGTTTTTATGATGAAATAAATGCAACAATTAAAACTACTAAGAGCATCATTTTATTTAAAAAGAAAACTAGATATTTTATTATTCAAAACAAATAAAAAACAGATAGTTCAAAAAAATGAGCAGATAATCTCTCGCTGAAATTCCTACAAAATAATGCAAATGTTAAGATTACAAAGTTAATATTATTTATATAATAATAAATATATTATTATATATATATAATATATTATTATTGCTTGTGAGAAAAATATAATTATATTTCATTTGCTGGCAATTAAGTAGGTGTCTTCTTTCAATAAAGTTGATGAACTTTCAATCATTAAAAAAAAATAACATCAGTATAATAATGTTTTGATTACAGTGTTATTAAACACGTGTTTGACACTTGCAACCAACTTAATTACAACGATATCTTCCTTTAGGAAACATCTCTATTATTATTATTATTATTTTAAAGGACTGAATTTCTAAATTTCTATGTTGATAAGTGATAACATAACATTCTTACATAAAGTAAAAAAAAAAAAAAAAAGTCTGAAAAATGTTTAAAGTTGCATTTACAGGCTCACACATAAGTGATTTTCAAACTGCGACGCGAATAATGCGCACTTGCGGAAACATACATACAACCGGTATACCATATCAGAGGTGAATTTTAAAAAGAGCGTCGCAATTAAAGTAATATCGCCGGCGTCGCAACCCTTAATATAATTCTACCAATCATGGTCGTAACCAACCCTAGTTGAAAAATTACGTCTTCAACTCATCCCTTACACGTCTAAACCTAATATTTTTACCTCTAAAGACTAAAACACATCTTATTTCATCTTCGCTCAAAGTAAAGATGAAATGAAGACAATATTTATTTTCTAACATTTTATGCTCAAGAAGAGGGAAAAAGACGTAATCTTGACAAATGGAACTTTTGCGTCAAAATCGCGTCACATCGCCCTTATATTATAATATGAGAATCCAAAAACTGTTTCCCATCTTTGAATGCAACAATGGATAACATACATGAAATTTTTTTATTGCAGAAATGAATAGAGGGTCCCAAATTATGCTACTCTGAATTCTTTCAGATATTTTTGAGACCCAGAACTATTTTTAAATAATTATTGAAAGTGCGGCCTTGCCCCCTGGAGGCATCAATAGACGTCTAGTCTATATCCTTTTTATTAAGGCTGCAGGGGTGCCAACTGAAATCACAGGACTTTCAATAATTATTTAAAAATAGTTGTGGGTCTCAAAAAAATCTGAAAAAATTCAGAGTAGCATAATTTGGTACCCTCTATTCATTTCTGCAATAAAATTTATTCACGTATGTTGTCCATTTACTAACTTTAGAATTTCGGAGGAACGTTTTTTTATCATGAAAGGAGATATAAACCAAAAATATGGGAGTTTATTATATATAATATATATTATTTCAAAATTAACTCCATGATAATATTTTATCGAGTGATAAAAGAAAACGATCACTTTATTACAAAAATTATATGTAACAAGCTTCTAGTGGGCGTGGTCCCAACATAATGTGTGGGGGGATCTTGTCGGCTAGCAGGCTCAATCGAATGTGCATATAAAGCTACTGATCTGAATCTGGAGCAGCTGATAATATCGTGACAAGCTGGCTGCATTCAAATGCTATTTAAGATCATTGTGTATCATGACTGAACTTGCATATAAAAACCGCCTTCTTGATCGCTTATGGTCCATATAGTCCAAGTCAGTGAAGTGTAGAGTGGAGTAGTTATTTTTGGTCCAGCCTTGTTCCTAGTCAGTTGAGCCCATATATGCTCTGCATACTATTGATATAAAACTGGTGCACGTAAATTATGTTGAAGCTTAATAACAATATTGGAAACTGCACGAACAACAATAAGAAAAAAATTGAATTAAAAAAACAAAACAAAAAACAAAACAAAAAAAAACTGCTGAGTCAAAAATTGTTTATATGAGGAAAAAACAGAGATCTTATAGTGTACAATGTAAGCTCTTTGGAAAAACCTGAATGCATTTTTTGTATACCATGCAGTATTAACTTGATTTATTTTATGAATTGTCTTTTTTTTTTTAATTTTTCAATTTCTAACAACATTTTACAAAACGCTGTGACGTTATAGTCATGCATGGAAATATTTAAAACACAAGCATTATGAAAGACGTTACATGACTATGACGTCACTGCATCTTATAAAATTATGATTTTTAAGCAACAGTTTTATATCATATAATTAATATATCCATATATGCGAGTCCTTTTTCTTTAAAGTAAAGCTTATAATTAACTATAAGATATATATTACTACATGGAAAATGTTTGGCATTAGAAATTTCATTGTCCACTACTATTAGCATTAAAAGCCACTTTCATCCATTTCAAGAAGAATAATTTTTAGTTAGTAAAATATGAGATATTGAGCTTTATTGATAATATAAGAAAAAAGTTAGTGGGTCTAATTATCCCTACTGTATTTATCATTTTATTATATAGTGACTGAATTGAAATTATTATATTTTCCTTGAGTCTCGATTATAAACGCATAAAATAAACACCTTAGTTTTATAATAAATACAGGTATATGTTTTTCAGTATGAACTTGTATTGAATGGGTGGAGATAGCTCGGTAAACGAGACATATTGATGGAAGACGGACATGAAGTAAGTCGTTCTGATCCGACATTATACAAACTGCAGTGAACTCCCTTGATCGCATTAATAACACGTAAAGATGTGAATAAAATTGCTATAAACGTGAAGGCGATATTAACATATGAGGCAATAAAATATTTATCACCGGAATGTGAAATTTAGGAGAACAGTTTAATATTATACACGCAAGAGATCATAATATTTATACATGTTATTTACATTTATAATATTTAAAATAAAATAAGTTAAAAAAAATCCTATCAAATTTATGAATGGATTACAATTGTTAAATATTTGTAAACATTGACCAATGCGCGCAGTATCGACCTCAAATTTTTTATTGCAAAAATGCAAAGTTATACCACTCTGATTTTTTAGAGCCCGCGGGAACTATTAAGTATTGCTAAATTTTTTTACCAAGTTTGGGTTCGAACCCACGCCCCTTTTAGGTCCAATCCTGTTATTAAGAGAGGCGTCTATATATAGAGGCGTCAATTCCTCTACTTTTAATAATTTTTTAAAAATATTTCCCGTCTCTAAAAAATATAAAAAAAAAATCAAAATACAAGACTTTGAATCCTTTATCCATTCCTGCAAGGTTTTTGCAATAAAATTTTTTGAGGTCGATACTGCATTGAAGTTAAAACAATTGAATTAAAAATATATTATCATATTAATTAAAATATAAATATTATAATTAACGTCATAATTAAGTTAGTAGCAAGCCTGGTGATAAGAGATGAACTATTGTGCTTCTAGCCTAAGATTGTTTTTTTTTTTTTATCATTGTTAGTTAAATCATGTAATTAATGTTCAGAGAAAAACAACAGCATAATTAGTGAACTTGTCACATGATTTGTGACAAGTATAATGTTTCAACATGGAAAGTTGCTGTTGTGATTTTCCCAATGCTGTGTATATACTGCATCATCTTTATAAACGGACAAAATATAAATATGCTCACAGAATTGTTTGTTTTACTATACGTTTATTTATAAATATTATTTTAAAACAATTTTTTTTATCAAAATGCAACGCTTTAAAATCTTTAAATAATATGAATTAAATTTAAATGCCTAGCTACTTTTAATTTTTAATGGCCAGCCTTCATGATATTTTTGTTTATTGCATATTGCTATATATATTTGGAGACAGAAATTATATACGCATTCTCAATTATTTTAAATTTTTCTTTTATATCAAGGGAAAAGACACTGTGACGTCATAGTCATGCAACGTCTTTCCCTATACCTTTGTGTTAAATATTTGCATGACTATGACGTCACAGCGTTTTGCAGGATGATTTTAAGGTTGTTAGAAAGTTAAGGATGATCTCAGTAGGTTGATATCTCGCAATCGTACCGCCTGAATGCAACAAGACTTGCAGGGGACTTAGAACTCACCATCAATAGGTGGTATACAAATTTTGAAGCGAATCTGTCTTATCAGTTTTGTGAAAACTGAGGTAGAAGTTTAACATTGGCCTTATTGACGAAAACCGGAAATGGAGCTGTTGTAAGAAAACTGCAAGACTGAATTTGCTCAAACCATAAGCGATTAAGTTTTAGAACATTCTCGATTTTTTAAAATTTATTTCATTCGATTCGTTTGCAGGGAAATATTCTTTGACTCCAGCAGTAACTGAGATTAATCGTTAAAAGAAATCTGAAAAAATATTCACAGTTCATAACTCGAGGTCATCTATTGAATTATACAATAAAATATTTCATGAAGTTTGTCCATTAATGGTTAAAGAACCCCCTAGTCGTTTGACCACCTTTTGGTATTAAAGGCATACAGGCCTCAAAATACAAATTAAACAGTCACCAAGTGGGTTTAGAGTATATAATCAACATTCGCATCATTTTTTTCCACGCGTGATGCATCCGTGCGAAGTCGCAGTTCAAAGTAAGAAATTTAGTCCTTGATGACGTCGCGGAGTCCTTGATGACGTCACAACTCAATGCTAATCGGTGCTAGCTGTGAGTTGTGACGTCAGCAAGGACTTTCTTTACAGCGCGACTTCGCACAGACGCACCGCGCGCAGATAGAAATAATACGAATGTTGATTATAAACTTGAGCAACACTTAATGTCTGTCTAATTTGTAATTTGAGGCCTGTATACCTTTAACCCCAGCATTACCAAGTGATTTTTTGTCACACGCTCTACCAAGGGAGGGGGGGGGGGGCGAAACGACACACTACCTAAATCACACCCCAGTTGAAAAATTACGTCTTCAACTCATCCTTTACACGTCTAAACGTAATCTTTTTACCTCTAAAACACATCTTATTTCCTCTTCGCTCAAAGAGAGAATGAAATGAAGACAATATTTCTAACATTTTATGCTCAAGAAGAGGAAAAAATACGTTATTTCGTATTTTCCCCTCTTTCTTTCTCTAAAATGGTGCAACATAAGAGGATAAAAGACGAGAGGAGAGTTTCATAGCGAATAAAATATGAAATTTCAGCTCGGTCATGCTATTCTTTTTTTTTCAATTTTTTTTTTTTCAAAATTTTTTTTTTCGGAAATATATTACTGGTGTCCCAACTAAAAGGATTACAAATTTTTTCACATTTTTTGGAGAAGAATTTCACACTTTTTTCCCGCTTTAAAAGAGCTGTGGCTGTGGGTCATCTCACCCCCCCCCTTAATAATGTTAGGGTTAAAAACTATGTGTAGAGAGATCGTGTTCTTAAGTATCTTGTGGCCCTCAATTCACTTTCTGAATGTTATTATAGAAAATAATTTTGATACTTGCCATTAAAAAGGTCTGGGGGTCAATTTCTGTATTAAAGGTCTCATGTTCAAAAACTATATTTAAAAAATAAAAAGGTCATAAAGGTATTATATTATATAGTTCACGAGATTTTATATCATAGGTCAAACTGTTCCATTGTTTATTGTTAATCTCTGCATCTCAGTAAATCGAACAGAATTATGATCTGATGATTGAATTCACATTTTATGGTAAGCCCACTCACATCAATTTATGATGCTCATTTCTATACACCTCATCACTATAGGGCCCGGATTTCCAGTTTTACAAATTTGTAAGATTGATTCTGACTTCAAATGTTCACGAATCATGAAGTTTCATTGCCAAAATTGCAAAAAATGTTTAGACTGAAAAAATAACTGATTTCATAAAGTGAGAACTGTTTCAGTTTTTAAATTGTTTTCAAGTTTAAAGTTTTTACAGTTTCTTATAACTGAAAACGCTGTTTTGTCTGGTAAAAGCACGTTTTTAAAAATTTTGCATTATTATTATTTGTTCCTCCTCCATCTTGACATCACATTGATGGTGTTACACGAATTTTCTTCACTGCACACAATGGTACTTTATCAAAATATCTTATCAGAATATTTTTATCGACGAAGCATTTATATTAATTATATTTTTGATCTTAATGGTTAAGAGACCGGTAGAGGAAAACTATTAAGAAAATTGAATTTCACTGGCAACTGAAAATGAACTGCATGGTTTCAACTTTTTTGGAGAAATTTGATGGTGGATTTTGGGAAGAAATTAGACTGAATCCAGAAATCGCACTTTGAAAAACTGGAAATCCGGGCCCTAGTTATTTCTATACACCTCATTAATATTATTAAACACGAAACCAAGGTCATTAAACATTGAGGTATATTATTGCTGTTGATTTGATATATTGATGGTTATCAATTTAATTGTAAAAAAATGATTAAATAATATAATAAAAAGGTTAATGAAAGTGCATCATGTAAAATGATTTATTGAAAATAGTTTAAAATTAATTATTTGATGTCTCTTAATTATAGACTATAAATATGATGATGGACTTATTGATGAAATGCATCATGATATCGATTTAAAAGATAGTAAGATTGAAAAATGTAATTATTATATTTTTTGTAACATAGTAATTTTTATAGCTATTGTTTGGTAACACCAATAGAGAATATATTGCAATGATATTCTCTATAATAAAATTATAATATAATGAACGCAGGAATTTTTAAATATACGTCATATAATTTATTAATTTTAGTTATGGATAACGAATTGTATAATTCCTGGCATAAAATGATAGTTTAAAACGCTTTTAGTCCAACATAAAATTTTACAATTACATCCATCCATTCATTATAAATTAAGGTGTATTTCCTGTTTAAAGCTTATTAACCATTTAATAGATTTTTTTTTTATTTTTGGACAGTCAAAACATTGATGGCCTTTCTGTACATCTCTGTATGAATATAAATACGTTTAAAAATTAAAAAACTATAGAGCTAGAAATTGACCTTTTTTAATTAATTGTGAGGGACTTTTCGGAAAAAAATTCAGGGGCACATTGAATAATGTCAACTTTGTTTTAAAATTATAATGATCTTCAATTTTTTGGAATATATTTTCAGTAAAAGACAACTACACATTATTATATAAAATATACTATATCATTATAAAACCATAATGCCATGGCATGCATTTCATATTAATTGAAACACAAATTCAGGATAAATAAAATGCTTCAAACCATATAATTATTGACAATATATTTTCTAACAATATGTATTTCCCGCAGTTTTCAACAATGCATGACCATCGTATAAATATTATACTCTACATTCATTATAAATATACATCTTAAATTTTTATATATATCATGGAATATTTAGTAAGAAAATAAAGTTGGTAAAAAATCTCATAAATATTGTCATTTAAATGTAAGATTGCGTTGACAGAGAGTAGTTATATAACGATACTCTGTATATGGAGAGAGGTGCAGTTATTCAACTCCTGCAAGAGGATTAAATGCAACGTACGCAACATAATGCACGTGTGTGACTTTATGGTGCTTCAAATTAAATCACTTTGGAAAACTTTACGGGATTGTAAAGATGTGGAGGTGTTAGTAGAGAGAGAGAGAGAGAGAGAGAGAGAGAGAGAGAGAGAGAGAGAGAGAGAGAGAGAGAGAGAGAGAGAGAGAGAGAGAGAGAGAGAGAGAGAGAGAGAGAGAGAGAGAGAGAGAGAGAGAGAGAGAGAGAGAGAGAGAGAGAGAGAGAGAGAGAGAGAAGATTCAAACAAGTTTCAAGCAAGAAGCGAGCCCCGCCCTTTCTCCTTGCACCTGTTAATGTCACAGGTTGACAGTAAAATTATCACGTGTAACTGACAGATTTTTGTCTACTGCTAATTTCTTATATTCTCCATTAAATAAAATCTTTATATGTTGACAAAAATAATAATGGTTTGGAGAAAGTGACAAAATAATTGGACTTCGTGAAGATTAAACAGATAATAATACAGAAATTTAGTAGATGACAAGTTATACGAATCAATTACCTAAGATAGCAGAATTTATTGAATTTGAGCTTCTATTAACAAGTTTTACTTCTGTAAGTATATTATACATTTCATTGAGAGCGATTTGTTAAATGATATTTGTTGCTATTATAAATCGTATACCCTCGCCACCAAATTTAATATAGTAAATAAAATAAATTTATTTTTTTCATGTTTTATTTTTACACATGTACACATGCCCTGAAAATTTGCCAAGTGGATTAAGTAAAACATAGGAGACCTCTTACAATGGATGGAATTTAAGGTAAACGACCTTCTACCTCGCAAATTGTGTCAATTTCATCAAAATATTCATTGTACCGACACTTTGATGACAACGTTGTCAAATATTTAAAGAGCCGAGCAATTTAGATGATATTTTCTTGTGATAAAAATAATCATACAACTATATAAGCTCTAATCGTAAAGTGTCACTTGTATTTTTATACGTTCTAAAGTTATTTAATACTGCTAAATTTGTGCCAAATTAGCTCTGAAGTTTTAGAATAATTTGCACATTAAAATGTAACCATGCCTTCTTTAATTATATAATTATTTATTTTAAAACATAAACTAGCATGCATATTTAATATGTATTTTATATATTGACATGCATTATTAAATTATGTATTTTTTATTTTCATATTAATTTCTCCAGTTTTTAAAGAAATATTAATATACCTTATTTATTGCTTTTTCGTCATCTTCATTTTTTACGATATATGAATATCAATATGAAATGTGAAAGAAGTCACCGCTGGGCTTCGAACCCCACGCGGCGGTGATTTCTTTTATTTTTAAAATTGATATTCATCAAACGTAAATAATAAAGGTGACGAAAAATTAATATTAATGTTTCAAAGTTTATGTATTATACTTATATTTATGACATAATTATATTATTATTCCATAATAATTGTAAGGGAGAATGAATTTATGTATACTCGTCGCCTTGGAAAATATCCGTTTGCAGCCTTGTTAATCACCATGTATACCCAGTGTTAATATTCGCAATGGTGAAGGCTTTATAAAGAACATTTTCCGAGGCAAGTTAAAGTGTCCTCGAAGGTTTCGGATATATTATTTAAATGACGAACTTAGAATGTTTATATTTTATTTTATAAAGAAATTTAAAGGGCACAATTCAAGAAGAAGGAAGTTATCCAGCTCTCTCATGACTAATCGCATCGTGCCATTGATTTAGACTGGCACTAAACTTTATATAGTTAAAAAACTGGATAACTTTCTATAGCTCCTATTATATTATATTCCTAAAATGCTCAAATAATTGTATTATTTTCAATTATTTTCTAGCTCTATTTCTCTATATCATACCTAATATCTCTCTCTCTCTCTCTCTCTCTCTCTCTCTCTCTCTCTCTCTCTCTCTCTCTCTCTCTAGTGTTTTCTCTCTAATATTACTCTATATTTATAATGTACATATTTAGTTTCCAATTTTTGTGCAATATGTTTCATTATAATTATTCTTTACTTTTATCACTCTATTTGATTTTGATCGCATGATATTTTCAAGATTATGCATTTAATGTTGTGATTGAGCTACTTGTTTGCTTTATACATGATTGACATCACGTCTTGATTGAAAAAATTATGACAAGCTTATATTGTGTATACAATTGGAAAACAATAAAGAAATTAATTATGAATTGGACACTTCACTTTTCTATGTAAGACCATGAAAAAAAAAAAAAAAAAGTTACGCAGCATAATTTATTGAAAGCACTTTAAAATGTAATTGAAAATAATAATGTTTGTTACAAATAATAAAAACAAGAACAATTATTACACACAATAATTCATTTTGTCATAAAATTTTATACTGTTGCTCATTCGGACAGATGCTAAACACAGTTATATTAATTTGATATTCCTTCCGGAATTAGCCGGAAGTGTAAAATTTGTAGCTCTTCTGTTTGTAATTCAGTTTTGAAACTTTACAAAATGCTTTGAAGTAGAAGTACTGACCTATGTGTGAAATTGTAACGTTGAAATAAGAATAGGAAGCATTACATTTCCGGCTACTTCCGGAGGGAATTTTAAATTAATATGACTGTAATTGTCGTGCAGGGCGGGGGCGTCCTTGACGTTGCTACTACTGGGCGTCATCGTCCTGCTCCCCCTCCTAGCAGGTCACGCAGCCCCGCCCTGATTGGTCGCTTTTCAACGGAATGTGGGAGCAACCGAGTGCTGCTGATGACCTCTTGGTGTTCACCGGCTGTGCAAGTGTAACAGGTGAACCGGCTTGCCAAGTGGTCAGCAATCTACCTGTTGCTTCTTTTTATCATCTCTCCTCGTTCACCGTTTACCTGTCGCTCTATTTTTCTCTCCCTTTGCCTCTCTTGCTCTTTCTATATCTTCTTCCATTTCTCTCTCTCTCTCTCTCTCTCTGTCCTTTTCTTAAATTCTCTCTACCTCTTCGTTCTCTCCCTCTTTCTTTCTCTCCCTCTCTCTGTTCTCTTTTTCTCTCTCCCTCTCTTTCTCTCTCTTCTTCTTCTCTCTCCTCTCATTCTCTTTTTACCTGTCTCCCTATCTCTCTCTCTTCCCGAGTTGAAATAAATCTCATCTTTTCTTCGCTAAGGGATATAGTCTAAAGCTCTCCTCTCCTCTATTTTTCTCTTATTTTGCACCATTTTACAGGAAAAAAGACAAGATTACGTCTTTTTTACTCTTCTTGAGCCTAAAATGTTAAAATATTGGTCTTCATTTCATCCTCACTTTGAGCTAAGAGGAAATAAGATGTGTTTTAGAGGTAAAAAAAAATTAGATTTAGACTTGTAAAGGATGAGTTGAAGATGAAAATTTTCAACTAGGGTTATCTCTTTCTACTCTCTCTCTCTCTCTCTCTCTCTCTCTCTCTCTCTCTCTCTCTCTCTCTCTCTCTCTCTCTCCTCTCGATCTTCTAAAGATAGATTGGCTAACACTCAACATGCAAAACTCTTTGAACCGTAGCCATGTCATATCACGTTGTGATTTATTATCTTCAAGAAACAGTTAAAGTGTTAGAAAATAAATCATTATTATTACTTGATCTAATTTATATCCTGGCTATAGTTGCGACGTTTAGGAATTTATTCAAATAATTTATTGTTTAAATAAATATATCATGGAGAAATTTGTTATTAAGGTTACAGGTGTAAAATATTCAGTTTTATTTACGCGTATACCGTTTTATTTTAATGAATTATACTATAGACTTTGGTCCAGTTCTTATATAAATGCTTTATAGTAAATTTTAATTAAAATAATTATTTTTTTTAATTTGAATATTTAATTTTTTTTAACAAATTTGCAAATATTTTAGACAATATATTGCATGATACATACTGGTTCATCATTCAAAATTATCAAAATTCAAAATTGGCATTGCAAATATCTGCTAAAATATTTGTTTCTATTTTGGACTTGCAATGCTACGCTAAAAAATAAAAAAGAAATTTTATTTTGGTAATCAAAATTATTTTTTTTCTTTTCCTTTTTTATTTACATTTTTATTTATTTAATAATAAAAAATGTTATTTTTTTTATTTATTTCTTAGTTTTATGCAACTTTTATATGCATCGTTAATAAATTCTTACAACACAGTCTATAAATAAATAGTTTTGATAAATCTTAATTAATATTTTTAAAAAAAAATCTATCAATAAGCTATAGTTATTGATTTAAAAATTAATTAATTTTTTACAAAAGTTACAAATACAAGCCAACGATATCATCTTCCCAACATACAAACAAATTGTAGAACAAATAATACTTTAATTTCGTTCTTTCTCAATTAATTGTACGAGGTATTTAATTAAGCGAAGGATTGACTCAAGATTGGAGCGAGGTGGGGAGTTTACCGCGGAGCTGCTCATTACGCGACCCGCCCAGTTGGCACCACCACTGCATTCCTCGCGTGCGCTATGATTTGTACCACGCGTGCGAGCTCAGAGAGAGAGAGAGAGAGAGAGAGAGAGAGAGAGAGAGAGAGAGAGAGAGAGAGAGAGAGAGAGAGAGAGAGAGAGAGAGAGAGAGAGAGAGAGAGAGAGAGAGAGAGAGAGAGAGGCTTAATCAGTACAGCTTACAAGAAATCGAAAGTTGTTTACAAGTACGAAGTGACAAGAAAAAAATATAAGTTTATTTACAAAGAAATATATTAATTATGTAATAATATGTTGCACTGCATGGAATAATGACATTCACACCTGTGCTAAAATAGTTATTTAAATTTATGATCAAGATATTTATTAATAATAAATTAAATAATGTAATTACTGTATACAACTAATAAATTATATATTATAATATCATATATTGATATTGATCATTTGAGCGTGTTAAATGAAGCTGCAATGTGAAAATTATTAAAACTCTCGTGGTACAATTTGGCTCAGATTTTTGTTTAATGCTTTGTGGTACCTTGTATGCATGATATCGGGGGCCCTTTAAGAAACACATCCCGGAATTTTCCTAGCTTTGACTGAGGAAACTGCGGAAACCTCAGTCAGAATGGTCGGCAATGGATGGAGGATACCATCAATCACCTACCGTTTGCACAGTGGGTGTTCTTTAGCAACCGCCACTTGTGAAAAATTTGGAGGTGCATGGGATCAAACTCACGATCATCTGATTACGATTTGGATATGCATATCGCTGCGACAAATGCACGTGGTTATATAATTTTTTTAGATATTAAAATAATTATACATCAAATTGGGCGGTTCCTGGGATCGAACTTAACGACCTTTCGTTTAGGAGTGGATAAAAAGGCTACCAAAAGAGCACATTCAACAATAAACCATAGAAAAAAAGGTAACTAGAATTTTTTAATTCTTTGAATAAACTGTAACAATGTTGGCAGGAGAATACATTGTTGAGTGACACAATGAAGACATGAACGGGACTCGCGGACAGGTGGGTCACCTTCAGTCAGCTGATGAAGTGTCGTCACGTGTCTGCTGCACTAGATTGAGAGGTCAGGCGGGACAAAGGACGCTTAGGAAATTTAGAAAGAGGATCTGGTCAAATAAATATCTCTGTGTGGCGGTAGATAATATTCGCACACTATTATACGACCGCAGTATATTTTATTATCAGCTAACAGTATATACCTGCAAAGTACATTTCCAGTATTGAGTGCATGGCTATATTAAATAAAGCCTATTCTCATAAAAAAAACAAGTACAAGAAGAAGAAGCAACGTATATATATGTATTGTATATTTATAAAGTAAAAGAATATATAACAGCCGTTTTTAATAATTTTTTGCGTTATCAGTAATATAAGTTTTATTTTTATATCGTATTATAAACTTTTTAAGGTAGCCCTAGTTGAAAAATTACGTCTTCAACTCATCCTTTACACGTCTAAACCTAATCTTTTTACCTTTAAAACACATCTTATTTCCTCTTCACTCAAAGTGAGGATGAAATGAAGACAATATTTCTAACATTTCAAAAGTTTAAGAAGTGGAAAGAAGGCATAATTTCGTATTTTTTCCTTTTTTCCTCATTTTTCCTCAAAAATGGTGCAAAATAAGAGGAGAAAAGACGAGAGGAGAGTTTAATAGCGAAGAAAATATGAAATTTATTTCAACTCGGGAGTGCAGTAAGCTAGGTTTGAAAATTTAAAGGCTTTTTGCTCTAGTTCTCATAATATTTTATAAAACATAATATATACTTAAAGATAATTTTAAAATACAATTTTATATTTATTTTCCTTTTAATCGCATATAACACAAACTGCATGTAGGCAGGCCATAGTTTCAGCATTATCAGTGCAATAAATTTTTTGTCATTTAGTGTTAAAACAATATTGCATATATATATATATATATATATATATATATATATATATATATATATACACTGTAAAAAAGGAAAACCTAAAACGGGTAATTACAGATACCCAAGAGGTTGTCTTCAGATTAGGTCAACTTATTAAACTAAAACGGGTAGCATTCCTGCTTACCTATTTTAGATGAGCATATAATTTTAATGTACCTAATTCGGGTAACTTTATTTAGCTAAATATTAACCTAGGAATTCAAAAATACTGAAAATAGGTATTAATATCAGCCCGTTTTAAGTTATATTTTTAACTCAAAATTAGGTAGTATAATTTCCTAAATATTTTTTTTTTTATAAATAATACACACATAATTATAAAATAAAACAATTTTTATTCAATGAAAATCATTTTCATACATATATCAATGGAATATTTGTAGTTTTGGCGTTGGGGCAGAACAGAAATAAAAGCTTAAAACACTTCATAAAAATAATTTTTTATCACAATTTTTTTTGTTAACTATAGCACTTTAATTTTTTTGTAGGTGTTGAAAAAAAAATAATAATCGTCTTTGTAGTTAATGAGTCAGTCGGGATTATTTATAAAAAACTCACTGTGGATATTATTTGCATGGGGTTGGGGATTTTGTGGGTCCACTGCTTTTTGGCTGCATGGACTTGTAGGCTGGAAGACAATGTTGAGAGTATGATCTCTCCTGGTGAAGCAAAATCTGCAATGAAAAAAGAAAGAAATGTTATAGAACAAATAAAACGTTTAATTTCATCGATGACAATTTTGTTATTATAGTGAAATAAAGATAAAATAAATATAGGTTCAAATAAAAAGATACAAATTAAAAATTAAAAAAAAAGTGAACCACAAGAATTACTTAATATACTGTCATATAATATAATTATATAATTATGATACTGTGTTTACAATTAGAAAAACATAAAAAATCCAGCAAATTTTTAATATTAACAAAGTGAACTTTTGTATGATAATTATCTTGATTTTTTTAATACTCCTTGTACTATAAGGAAGATAAAAAATAAAATATATCAATATTTCAGTAAGATTTTCTTATGTTATTATAGTGTAAAAAAGTCATAACAATCGTCTTGGTTATATGTTAATACACGCTCACATTACAAGAAAGGGGTCTTTTGAATATCCAGGACTATATCATAAATCATATAGAACATATGAGATAAGAAATTAAGAATCTCGAGGATGCTGCATGCATTAACTTCTATTTTATTTATTTCTTTCATGTCACGCATTTATAATTTTTTAAATTTTTTTTATTATTATTTTTTTTTTATTTTCAAGTTTTGTTTTGCACCCATACAGAATAAAAATACATATTACATTTAATATAATAAAAAAAATCATATTGTTTTGTGATGTTTAAGACAAGAGAACGAGAGATTCTTTTTTCTTATCCAGCAAAACTTCTACCTATAAAAAGGTCGCAGTAAATGTTAACTTTTTAATTACTATACCTGTGGTAGCAGAGCATCATTATGGGCTGTGGGTGGGTGGTAATGTGGACAATGTAGACGGGCGGGCGACTCGGCAGATCGCAGTAGCTCACAGCTCGGGCCACACGGCAAGCTCCAAGCTCCCTCCTTGCATTCGTCGTGCCGGCCTCTATGATGCATTCGATTTCTACAGAGCAATAGCACACAAGTGTAAGAAATTTTCATATCACCGTGTACATTATAACTTCATGATTATAATTATGTTTTATATTTCCTTAATCTTACCTTGGTTTGACAATATTATCCAGGAAATGAGGATGTTTCTGCATCAAACTGCACTCCAGCTGCAGACCGACGCTAACACGTCGTGATGATGTCATGTGGTGGGAGTCATCTCTCGCCATAAAAATTTGATTGGCTTAGTCTTTTTTTTATCGTCTTTTATTTAAAATTTTAACGGACAAAAAATCAGGCTAATATAAAGACCTATTCTGGGCACATTTAGAATGTAGGTAGGCTAATATTTAGGTAATTAAGTAACCCGTATTGGGTACATCTAAGTTTCAGGTAGTTTCGTTTCCAATTTAGGCAACCAAATACCCGTTTCACGTTATTGCATACCTAAATATGTAATATCATATTACATATTTAGGTAAATTAATGAAAATAGGTCCATTTAAACCTGAAATGGGTAAAGCACCCCTATTTTAGGCTGGGAATCTTTGTTATTTGATACCTACTATAGGTATAGCTTTTTTACAGTGTATATATATATATATATATATATATATTATCAATATATCTTTAAGTGCATTATATCTTATTCAACCCAATTGTACATAAAACCATCAATATAGTCAAACTTTATTGTCTTGTGGAGTGACACACCTGCATGTGTTTTGTTGCCAAATAAAAGTTTCAAATATCCTCGTAGGTCAAATATTGAGTATAGCACTCCTTCGAGACGAAATTTCAATCCTCAAGGCGAGGGGCTGCTACTGCTCAGTATTCCTGGACGGTCCCTTGGAGAACTTCCAGGAACGTTCGCCAAGTCGGGCGGAGAAGCACGTGACTATTGGAGAACCGTGACACAGACATGACCTTGAGTGACCTCTGATCGCGACTTTGCGTCAAACTAAAGTGATTTTTTTAATGTTTTTAATCAAGCTTTTTTTTAGTGATTTTGAAAAGTTTTTTTGTTGCATTTGTGATTGTTTGCATGCTTAAAATACACTGTCCCTAATTGTCCCTATTTGAAAAATTACGTCTTCAACTCATCCTTTAAACGTCTTAACTTAATAAGGGGCATTCACAAAGCCTTAAGGCCACATTTAAGGCTCAATAATTTAAGACCAGAAATTTTGGGTCTAAAAAACACATCTAAAATCAAGCTTTAAATTATCGAGCCTTAAATGTGGCCTTAAGAGTTTGTGAATGCCCCTTATTCTTTTTACCTCTAAAACACATCTTATTTCCTCCTGGCTCAAAGTGAGGATGAAATGAAGACAATATATATTTCTAACATTTTATGCTCAATAAGAAGACAAAATACGTAATCTCGTATATTTCTCTTTTTTACTCTAAAATGGTGCAAAATAAGAGGGAAATAGACGATATAAGGGCTTAATAATGAATAAAAGATGAAATTTATTTCAACTCGGGTTTAATCAAGCTCAATTTTTTTAGTGAAAGTGGACTATGATAATATTACTAATCAATGTCAACTGAAAGCAATGTTTAAGTTTTTATACTATATTGTTTATATAAGAAAATGAAATTTTCTTAAAAGGAAAAATTATAAGCAATATTGTTTATTGTGTAATACCGGCTTCATAACATAATGTAATCGTGATTATAGTAAGATTTTTCCACGACATATAATTACTTTCATTCTAACCTTGAAATAAAAAAATGTTATAATTTGCAGCTTATTAAAAGTCACCTGTTCGACCTTGTCATAAAAATTATTTGCATGTGTTTATGGATTGGACCCGGACGTGAATGAATGAAACCAAATTTACTAGAGACTGCTGTATAAATAATAAGATATTATTGATGGAGATTTTATACACCTTTTTTTGTCTCACCTAAATATTAATTTGACTGCTCAAGTGATCATCAATGCACATCAATGAATTTTTTATTTTATAATGCAATGTATTTTACAAAAATGAGCAAAAAATTAAAATGCAATGGAGCAGCACAAAATTATAACTGTCGTTAAGTCTATATTGCTTCTCCTTTTGCATAAGATAACGTAATTTTTTTATTCAATAATAAATATTATGCTTTGTAAAAGTGCGAATTTCAATAAATGTATGCAATTTGGCACTATTTCAGGTATATTTCTCATATTTATGCATATTATTACAGTTAAGCATTATTTCTATATACTTCTATATATAGGTTTAAATAATAAGCATGCAATTAGGTTGCTGCATGCCATTTTTTTAGTAGCTCAATCGAAAGAGGAGGTTGAGAAATGCACCTATGAATTTTATGCGATTTTTTTTAGTACTGCATCATACCTAAAATGGAGATGATAAGAGGTCACGTGACCTGGAGGCGCCTTCCGAAACGCCTATGACGTCATTACATTCTTTGGTTTATCTATATAACACATGTAAACAATTATTGCATTGTTGCTTGTTTATTAAAAATTATTATTTGTTTCCATAGCAACGCGGTTGTTTACAAGCATTATATAGTTGAACCAAAGAATGTAATGACGTCATAGGCGTTGCGGACAAAGCCTCCAGGTCACGTGACCTCTTATCATCTCTATTTTAGGTATGATGCAGTACTAAAAAAATCACATAAAATTCATAGGTGCATTTCTCAACCTCCTCTTTCAATTGAACTACTAAAAAAATGGCATGCAGCAACCTAATTAAGGATTATCTGCGATTATGAGTTGTCTCAGTCATCTGGCTAACCATGATCTCGTTGCAATAATGAGCTATCTGATATTTTAGGTGAGCGCAACAATGAACTTTTGACCTCTTAAAATCTCATAAATACACTTACTTGATATAATAGCAAATAGCTCATTATTGCAACGAAATTATGGTAGCAGACAGCTCAACTTGATATAGCAAATAGCTCATTAATGCACATGATATTATGTTAGCAGATAGCTCATTATTCCGGAAGAGGGACGATATATAGAAGAACTAAAGCAGAAGAAAAACAACAATTAATGTAAAAATGTTGAGACGATCATCAAGTTTGTCCATCACTGTACAGTCCGTCAAATTGGCGATGTTTTCACCCGAGAGGCACGCCAGGTCACGTGACGTCATCGCTCTGGATAAATTAAAAGTGTCTGCAAGGAGGCGCACGTCACAGGTAGTATAACACCTTGAGGCACACCGAAAGTTATGATGGAGATACGAGACATCGAGATGATATACCGTTTAAGAAGCGAGACTTGATGTCTGAAATTTTCCAGAAATAACATAAATAACGTTAATTACATATTTTGGTCGCAATAGGAAACGGAAATCAGTAGAAATGCGTCACTTCCGGAAATTTTTCGGGTGTCAACTCTCGCTTGATGGACTATTTACAGATTTGTAATTTTAGGAAGAGCACTCGTCAGTATAGTCGAAATAAATAACTCACACCTACATTCATTCGCATACATCAGAGTAAGCAGAGTAAACGATTATCTTGTCATGAAATAATATTATATTCTATGATATATGTTTATATATTATATAACAAAATTAAAGTCGTCTGCAATTAATCATACAAAACTTATTTTTACTGTCATGAAATAGAGTAACTGAATAATGCATTTTTAATTGTCAATTTTTTCAGATTTTTTTTAACCCTCTAACACCCTCAAAATCGAGGGGAAAGACACTACAGGTGACGTCATAGTTATAAGCAAAGTCTTTCCGAATGCTTGTGTGTTAAATATTTGCATGACTATGACGTCACAGCGTTCTGCAGCATAATTTTAAGGGTTTTGAGGGCTAATGAAATGTGAAAAAATATATTGACAACACAAAACTCGAGTTTTTTTTAATAACCTTTGTTGGTGTTATGGTTAATATAGCCACGGTACTTCTCTCCCTCTCCTCAAATACATTCCTGCAAATTATGCAGAGTTAACATTCGTGGTGTCCAGAGGTGTATCTGACGTACCTCCCGAGGTTTCCCCACCTTGGAAGGTGCCGCGGGTGTCCGAGCACCTGCCTCTCGATCTGGTGACCTTTGTGGTGACCCTGACTGGCAGAGGGAAGGGCCGGCACGCAACCAAAAAACTGCCTCACGTTAATTATAGAAGCAGACGCTCATCTTTATAAAAACTGCTCAGAAGTAACAACAATCGCTAAAATAATATTATTTACTTGTCAGAAACATGAATTTTGTTGTTTTTGTTGTTGTTGTTGTTGTTGTTGTTGTTGTTGTTGTTGTTGTTGTTGTTGTTGTTGTTGTTGTTGTTGTTGTTGTTGTTGTTGTTGTTGCTATTTTTGTTGTTGTTTAAAATAAATAAACATTTGTTATTAATATTTGTATAATGTTAGTTCAAGAGGACAAATAAATTGTTTGTTTGTTGAATCCAAAATTATCCAATACAGTATTCAGTATAATTACAGTGCATTTCCATAAGTTTGTAACTATAATGTTTATAGTTTTAGTGCATATCTAGTTATGTACTAAGTTATAGTACATAAGTTATATGTTATAGTTATTAATAACTTCTTATTATATATTATTATACTACAATATAATTCTTAAATACACCGTGAAATTTTAAAAAGGTAAAGAATAAATACCAAAAAATGTATTATTTTGTGGTGATATCTAAATTTTACATCCATTTGTTGCGTTTTTTTATATAATTTAACAAAAGTTGACAGATATACGTTAAATTTCATTTATGAAAAAGAAAAATATATTTTCTTTGGTCCATTCAGATATTTAGGAAACATAATAAAGTTTATAATTATAATATAATTTTATTTGCAATTAGGTCTATAACATAACTCTATGAAGCGATAAATTAAACCTAATCGCCAGGAGGAGGTATTCTCAGCTGATGAGTTTCACAGCTGCAAACCTAACTTTGTAATTAGCTGCTAATGATAATCATTGGCATAATTACCACAACAAACAGAAGATGTATCGGCCAACAGTGGCCCCGAGTTGAAATAAATTTCATATTTTATTCGCTCTGCTTTTGTCATTTGTTCTCTTATTTTGCACCAATTTACAGGAAAGTAGACGAAATTTCGCCCCCTTTTTTTTCCATGTCTTGAGCATAAAATGCTAATTGTCTACATTTCATCCTCACTTTGAGCGAAGAGGAAATAAGATGTGTTTTTGAGGTAAAAATATTAGGTTTAGACGTGTAAAGAATGATTTGAAGACGAAATTGTTCAACTAGGGTGGCAGCATGAACTCTATAGTCAAGTTAATATAAAATTCCCGCTGGAACAGCCGGAAGTAAGATTTTAGACGTGTACATCCGAGTCTAATCATAACATGTAACAGCACCTTTATACCTGTGGTTTTGTATCTATTAGCGGTCACAATTAAGTTTACCAAAGATCTTGCTCAGGAAACTGGTGGAATTTTGATAAATGTTTTATGAAATCACAAGCTAGCTCGCATATTTTATGATAATAAAGTCGAAGATACTAAAATTATGAAATAAACAATATTACAGCAATAATTTATGAATACATAAAAGTTTTTTTTTGCAAAAACAACATAAATAATGGAGTTGAGTTTCTAATTTATTTGTTTAAAATTTAAAACAAACTTTAATAGTTTTTTCTTTTATGCATTTTTAAATTTTTTTATAGTAAAAAATAAATCTAGATTAATTGTTCATAGCAAAAAAAGACAGTAAAAATGTGTTTCCCTAATTTTTTTTTACTGTTTTAAATAAATATATTTAAAGATTTTGAATGACGTAAAATTTTATTTTTTAAATTATGTAAAATTAAGTAATAAAGAATTCAGCTTTCAATTTTTTTACGAAATGAAATATTTCATGCATGCTGAATTTTAATTATTTAATTGCTATTACAGTTTGAAGTATAATTATCAATCTTTTCGATCATGTTATATGTGAACGATTTTAGCAACCATGCAGTATAGTTTTTTGAGGCAGATATTTTTACGTTGTATCTAAAAATTTTACAGCAGTAACTCTATAATAAATTCTAATCTACATTTTAATATTCATTATCTTTTTTATTATTTGTCATAAATTATTTATTCAAGATTACTTTTATTGTTTTGAATGAATTTAATTCCAATTACATAAAGTGAATAAATAATTGAAAAAACATACAGAGTTTATTACTTACGTAAGAAATATTACATGGCATAATAAAATATCAGACATTAATTACATTATAATAAATTACCGATAAAATTACTCATAATTTGTCTTGCACGATCTTCAAGTGCTGTTGACTCCATGTAGCTAATATTGACTGAGGCTATTTTTTAATGACATCACAAGTTCAATAATAATCGCAGTAGCTATACGAGCAATGTGGAGCAAATCACTTCTGCAATCGTCATTTATCTGAAAAACCTTTGTTTAAATTAATATTGGAGGGAGAGGGAAGGGGAGAGAGAGAGAGAGAGAGAGAGAGAGAGAGAGAGAGAGAGAGAGAGAGAGAGAGAGAGAGAGAGAGAGAGAGAGAGAGAGAGAGAGAGAGAGAGAGAGAGAGAGAGAGAGAGAGGAGGTGGGGGGAGGGAAGAGAAGAGAGTTATTTGACCATTGGTGGAGATTATGAGTAATGTAAATAATACCCTATAGTTGAAAAATTACGTCTTCATTGTCTTCAACTCATCCTTTACACGTCTAAACCTAATCATTTTACCTCTATAAATCACATCTTATTTTCTTTTCGCTCAAAGTGAGCAAGGAACTGAGATAATATTATCTCAGTTCCTTGAAGTGAGGATGAAATGGAAAAAATATTTCTAACATTTTATGCTCAATAAGAGGAAAAAAATACGTAATCTTGTCTTTTTCCCTGAATAAAATAGTGCAAAAATAGGAGAGAATTAGACGATGAAAGAGCTTTCAAATTAAAAATATATATAGCGAATAAAAGATGAAATTTATTTCAACTCGGGGGATAGGGAGAAGGAGAGAGAGATGGGGGAGAGAGAAGAGAGACTTCTTTGACCACACAATACATTCGAAACTTTCGAGCGTGGCGCAGTGCGTTGACCGGTTCTCGTTAGATCACCGAAGTTAGGCTACGTCGAGCGTGGTTAGTACTTGAATGGGTGACCGTTTCAAGTAAAAATTACGTTGCTCCCTCCCTGGGGTAAATTCATCTCGCTTTCCACCCAGTGCAGTGATGCACTTGTGTGTGGTTCCCCAGGCTTTGGACATCACTTTGGTCCATTGATAAAAAGTAGAGGTGTCCGTCCTGACTGAGGTTTTCCACGGTTCCCTCAGTCTCACCTCAGCGAATGCTGGGACGCGTTACAGCCCATGGCTACCATCATTTCCCTACCTTATCCTTACCCATTACCCCGCCGCGAGCTCCAAGCTCATAGGGGTGTAACCTTGTAAAAAAAAAAAATTATGAATGTATTTTATATTAAATAATATTGCTAATGCAAACATTTGCTAAAGAAATGTGATTTGCTTCAAATTGATGTATGAATTTCAAATAAAGAAACTGTACAGCTTCTATCATAAAATATAAAAAATCCAATGTATAAGTTAAAAATACGTATAGGTCAGTTACCTTATCACTGCTTCGCTCTCTGTCAAAATAACATCCAGCATTTGATAGGCCGGCATGACCGAGAGAGAAACCAACAGAAAAAAGTTATTAATACTGCATTTATCTACAATGGATACAAATGAATCTTTGTTTCATTTTTTATAATATCCACTGTACATTGAAATAATTGTACCTCAACGTTTTAAAACATCGAGAAGATAAAATTAGAAACATTCTTGATCTAGCTTGTTATTTATAGTCTTAGAATAAAACGCTCTTCTTTCCTGATATAAAAAATTCTATAAATAGACTGACAATGATTTGTATGTAATGATAACAATGATAATTTATACAAAACAAAAGAAGTTAGAATCATTGAAATGGTAGTTTGAAAGTAATTTATTTTTAGACTACTGGTTTGTATATGTTGACAGGCAGGTTTCGTGATGTAAAAAAAAAAAAACTCTATTTAAAAATAAAAATGGTTTGATACATGTTCTAGTTCTCTTTTCTTTCTTAAGATGGCATTCCTCTCCAAGAGGTTATGTTTTGTGAAGTAGGAAAACAAGATTGTAAAAAGAAGGTAAAACACAAATTAATTAATTCATCATCATAATGTATTACGTGAACTTGGAGGAAAAGAGAATAATTAAAAACAGGCAGCGCAATATTAATGCCCAGGGGGGTCTTCAAATAACACAAATTACAACAATCCTAAAATTAAGACAGTCTTAGCGTATTCTTTATTGTTGCGCTAAGACAGTCTTAGGCTAAGTTTAGGTTAAGTGGTGTTATTTGAAGACCCCCCAGGTTTTTAAAAAATCTTAAAATAATATAATTTAGTCATAAAATTTTATAATTTCGTTGTAATATTTTTTTATGAAACCCTAATTGAGTACTTTTTTACTAATTACTCACCAATTTTGAAACTTCGAACTTTCTGAAACTCTATATAATATAACTTGAGCGTTTCGCGGGCTCGTTGGAAATGGAGACAACCACGGCCTTTGCAATCCATCACAGCATTTGTCTGTGACTGAGGGAAACGTGAAAACTTCAGTCAGGATGGACGCTACAGCTTTTGTCAATGAATCGAAAGTGCAATTAATTGCTTGAATATGAACATAATTTTCCACAATATTACATATAGCTGATTATACAGTATATAAGTATATAATAGTAAGAACTAGTAATATTCTACAGTATCTATATAGTAGTAAGAACAATTTTAATTGCCAAGCTATTTAAAAAATGAAAATGCTAGTTGTATTTTTTTTTTTTTTTTTTAGAACAACAATAAAAGCTGATAGTGTTCTTTTTCCATTAAAAACTGTCAATTCAGCTCACGGTGCTGGTATATAAGATAACGTACGGCTCCAGATCCAATTAATTGAAGGTCTAAAGGTTACCAAGGTAACTGATGAGGAGAGCATGACTTGCTGTTTGTAACTAACTTAGCTGACCGCAGAAACTTTCCTCAATCAACAGCAATTGTTCAAAACATCAACATTGTTGCATGCAGTTATAATTATGTTGCAATTTTCAATAAATTTCAATCATACCAGCGTATTTCTAATTTAACGAATGCAAGGTTATATACCACAGGGAGCCGGAAGTCGAATAATTTTGGCTGAACTATAAACATGAAAACTTTAAGAATTTGCAAATATAGGTTTAAATTTAAATCCCTAATAAAATCTGTGCAAAGTTTCAGGTTAAAAACTAAGCTAGAAAGTTCAGAAACTTCGCACTTAAATTCCCACATTGTCATAATGCCTATGAAGGCGAGGTGAATTCAAACTTTTCTTGCGACTCAAGTAGGTGCTGTTTTTATCTCCCCTTAAATTAAAAATATAAATTTCTTTGTCTCTTACATTCAATGAAATTAAATGAAGTATTTTTTTTATTGCAGAAATGAATAGATGGGGGGTACCAAATTATGCTATACTTTAAATTTTTACCATATTTTCCAGAATCCAAGTACTATATTACTATAGTAATATAATTTAAAAAACAAATCCTGAAAGCGCCATGCACCACGCTTCTTGGAAGGATAATGAAAGGATATTAAAAGAACTTAATTAACTCCAGGGGGCGTGGCCGCACTTTCAGTGAATTAAAAAAAAAAATAATCCATGCAGTCAGAAATATATGAAACAATTCAGAGTATCATAATTTGGTACTGTACCTTCTATTCATTTCTGCAATAAAAAGAATCATGCAGGTATTACATTGATCACCTATTATAGCAAATGATACAGAGTATAACGTTCGTATGGTATCCCGTAGTGTACATTTTATTATTATAGTACGATAAATAGTCATTACTTGCATATGGTTTAAATTAATTACGCATTTAGAAATGCATAAGACATACATATAATGTATAACTTAATATATAATGTCATGTATTAAAATTATATACAAAATAGCACCCAACATATAAATTATAACATTAATAATAAAAAAAATTATTTCAAGGTTTTTGTCTCTCACGCTGTATATAGCAATGAAATACGGTATTATGTTGCACATAGATATTAAATTAAATTTATAATATGATAGTATGGCGTTAAGAAATATCTAACATAAGAATTATACTTGGACGTGTTCATACATGTATTTTATATAAGATTTTAATCTTATCGCTTCAATGCACTTTCAGTCAAGTGCATATAAACGAGTGCATAATAATAATATATTTAGCAAGGATGTAAAAAGGTGCATCTCTTTTTAAACGTCTCATTTATCAGTATTTACTTGCATAAAAAAAATTAAATCCTTAGAATTTCTAAATGTATTTAATAAACAATATTTTGCTTAATATGCAAAATATGTTTTATGTATATTATGCAAGTAAATTTCAGACTTTTAAAATTTTACTTTATTTAAGTGATTTTAATGCAAGTACACTTTTAATCTTCAGTTATTTTATAAAACTTTTTATTATACATTGTTATATTATTTCAAATAAATATGTTTTTTTATTTTTAAGGTATAATTGCGCATGTGTTCTAGTTCAGGGGAGTTTTAAATGGCCGTTGATTTCTTGCAATATTGCAGCATGCTGTACCTTAATTTGTTACCTATAGAAAATATAATAGTCATATAATGGTATGTTTTAATTAATTGCTAAAGAAATCGATCAAATTAATCGTCCATTCCATTATTATTACAGACAACCTATTGTTTACATCGGGGATCATGGTCGAGCGCGAAACGTCAACTGTGCAGTCAGCTGATCAAATTTATTGCGCCAACTTATTGTAGATGAAAGCTTTCTTTAATAAAGTAATATAAAATATACAGTACAATCGAAAAGCAATAAAAAATACTATGAATTATGATAAAATAAAAAAAAAGAAAAATATAAATTGATGAAAATGAATACTTTCAACTTTTCAAATTACTTTTGCGACAATAATTCATTTAAAATAACAAATAATCTTTCATTTCAATCGTCTACATTATTTACATAACATAATACGTTGTAATTTCTTAATTAACATAAATTTAATTAAATACTTTTAACCATATATATTTCAAAAGAATATAAATTTTTCCCAAAAAATTTATTTTATAAAAAAAAAAATGTCATTCTTTTTTTATCGTAACGAAAATATATATTTTTATAAATAATAATTTTTAAAATAAAGAAAAAGTAACCACAATATTTTATCAGATGTGTTTATTTTACGTTAAAAAAAAGCAATGACACCACATTTTATATATTTTGTTACCTCGACTTTTTCTTCGTCACGTGTGCACCGAAAGTTCGTGTGACACGGCGAAAGGTCACGATGACGAACTTTATGTACTTGGCTTTTTTCTCCCATCACCCGCGTGCATGTTTATGAAGTACATGTGAATTACACAGAGCGTATCATATTAAATTATAATAAAATTAAGTTCCGTATCAACAAATATCCATTATATATTAAAATAATCATATACTTGAAATAAAAAATATTATATAATATTATGTGTTATAAATATTTAAACCTTTTGAAATTTGCCGCATTCTCTATTCCTACCGCGTCTAGTGCACCTGTGGAACTTTACATGATAAATATAAAGAACAGGTAAAACGGAATATAAATTTGAAAATAATGACATTATTTTACAAGTATCAATTCTTCATAAAATTTAAAAATAATTTACATCTGAAACATTTTAACGATTGACCTCACTTACTACGCTAGTCAAAGAAAATTTCTATCAGGCGGAATCATATGAAATAAATTTTAAAATTTTCAGAATGATCTAAAACTTAATCGCTTATGGTTTGAACAAATTCAAGGGGGTGGTTTCTTCATTTCTGGTTTCCGTCCATAAGGTCAATGTTAAACTTCTACCTCAGTTTTCTCAAAACTGATAAGACTGATCCACTTTAAAATATAAATGCCATCTATTGATAGAGAGTTCTATAAGTTCTCTGCAAGTCTTGTTCAATTCAAGGAGGCCGATTTCGAGATCTCAATCAACTGCATGAGGTCAATCCTTATTAAATAATTTATAAATTGTACTACCTGTTCTAATTAATTACCTTGCACCTTGTGTTGTTTCTTGCAGCTTCTGGTTAAGTCTGATTTTAATTTTATATTCTTTGATCACGATGTTCTTTTTTATATAAATATTACGATGACGTCACAGGCAAGTCATGACGTCATCAATTTACAAAAAACTCTAAATGATATGCGGGAGTAAAACAATTACTACTTAGATCAGGGTTAAACCTGATATCTAGTTTACCAAAGTTCATATTTGTAGCACTGAGCTACAGTCAAATTTACATGATATTCCCTCCGGAAGTAGCCGGAAGTGTGAGTTTTCTGATCTTCTTATTCTTATTTCAACGTTACAATTTCACACATAGGTCAGTACTTCTACTTCAAACCACTCTGTAAAGTTTCAAAACTGAATTACAAACAGAAGAGCTGCAAACTTCACACTTCCGGAAGGTTTTCAAATTAATTTGACTGTTTGAACGGTGAGGTTAATTATTTGACATGTAGAAATGAAGAGATGAGAATTGTAATTAGTAAGAACATTTGTACCTGTAGATCATAATTAAATTATACTATTTTATAATATCAAAGGTCAAATTATTGTTATAGCTTCGTGAGTTGAATTTATCATTTAAACACTCTTTTGACTATGTGGATTAATAATTATATTAATTATCAATAAATCTTAAATTTTAAACATGCATTGATGAAATCTTTATGTAATGTTGTCAAATTTTTACATGGTACAAAAAATGATTTTTTCTGCTTCAAAAATTTACATCATTACGATTAATTTCATCATTGCTCATTACATTTTTGGTAATTTGTAAACTGAAAATTAAGAATGCTTTATACATAAAAAAATGCTCTATATTTCTACGTTGAAATTTTATATAATGCATTTTCTTGTGTGCTAATAATTTGGGTCATTTTTTACTATTATTTGTTTACATTTTTTACGGAAATGTCACGATGGTGTCGGGAAGTTTGTTGCAATTTTCAGAGTTTTACGCCATCAATCTTATTTATTTTTATTATTTTTTGTTACTGGCAAATAATTTTCAAGTATTAAATAACAAAATAAATTTTTAACTACAAATTTGAGTTGCCATTACATACAAAATTGGATGACAATCACAATTAAATCATCAAAATGACATGACTTTATTACAACCTAAAATAAATATAATATTACAAAGAATTATAATTTCATTTCAATAATGTAATTTACCCACGGTTATTTCAGCATAGTACATAGTACATACAATAGCATATGATTTACAATTTATTGGAATACAAAGTTCTACATAATTAAGTAGCTTTTCCATGAAAATTTTAATAAGATATGCAAAAATATTTGAAATCGTAAATTTTAACTTAACATTAGAATAATAAGGTATCCAATTATTTTCCACTATATATTATATACAGATAACATATATAAACTTTTCCTTTCTGTACATACTACCATCCATATATATCACCACCGTTGTATAAAGTGTTGTCTTATAGTTCGGCAGTTTTTTTTTATAAGAAACCGATCGTACATTGCCAGTGAGGGAGTATATCAGATCGCTTGTTACTTACAAGGTGTTAATAAAATGAAGGTAGGTTAGAGATGTATTATATCATAAAATCTTAATTGATGAAAAGTACGATTCTTTGAGAAAATTATGATAAAGTACTATAGCAAGGAAATTTATTTAGATGTTAAAGTTACTTTATAATGAAGATACAAGTTGTATTGGATTACGTATTATTTTATGTGCCTTGAAGAATGTGTCCGATGTTGTAGCGGTGATTCATGGCGGAGAGAGAGCGCGGGGTGGCCGGCAAGCTTGCTCGCGGATGTTCCGAACTCACCCCCGCCCGACCTGCGACCTTTGTCATCCATCTCATGCCATTCCCACACACAATCACAACACCCCGAGAATGGACCTCCATAAAGCAATCTTTCTCTCTCTCTCTCTCTCTCTCTCTCTCTCTCTCTCTCTCTCTCTCTCTCTCTCTCTCTCTCTCTCTCTCTCTCTCCCCTGCCTACATATCTCCTCTCTCTCTCTCCCTCTCAATCCCTCTCTCTCTCTCTCTCTCTCTCTCCTCTCTCTTCTCTCTCTCCTCTCTCTCTCTCTCTCTCTCTCTCTCTTCTTTTTCTCATCCTATTTTTCTCCTGGTTATATCATATCTCTCTCTCCCTCTCTCATTCTCTCTGCCTTCTACTATTTCTCTCTCCTATACTATCTTTTCTCTCTCTCTCTCGATTTCTCTCTCGTTCTCTGTTTTCTGTATCTCTCCTCTCTCTCTCTCTCTCTCGTCGGATCGTCTCATCTCTCTCTCTCTCTCTTCTCATCTCTCTCTCTCTCGTCTCTCTCTCTCTCTCTCTCTCTCATCTCATCTCCTCTCTCTCTCCTCTCTCTCTCTCTCTCTCTCTGTAATAAGATCCGTACAAATGCTACATAGCCTAACTTATATACTGACTTCTCGCTTTGTGATACAAGATCGATGAGATCTATTACATACCTCGTGTCTCATTTTTTTATATGAACACCCACAAAAATATTTAAATAAAAATAATGATGATGATATCTACTGAGTTAATGTTTATTTTTGTACATGATAAAAGTTGTCATGTCAGTTTTAAAATATGAAGGGTATTTTAATTAAAAAAATATTGTTTTTTAAATATAATTAATATAAGATTAAGTGTATTAACGTAACATATCAAACATCGACATATTTCAAGATCGTTGGTTAATTATTTTGTTCTGTATGGAATTGCGTATATTATTTTTTGTAAATTATTGTTCTCAATTTGTAAATTTTTAATAATTAGTGTTCAAATGTAAGACGAAATTTGCAATAATATTTTTTTTTTACAAGGATTACACCCTAAGAGCTTTGGAGCACGAGGAGAGGTTATATAGGTGATAGGGATAAGAAAGGAAAAGGATGATGGCTACGCTCTGTTACGCGTCCCAGCATTCACTGAAGTGAGACTGAGGGAACCGTAGAAAACTTCAGTCAGAACGGACACCTCTACTTTATATCAATGGACCAAAGTGATGAACACTCTATTCGAATAAAAATGTCCGATCCGGCCATGTACAGTATATGGGAATTTTATTACAGTAATTTTGCTATTTTCTGATAATATAAATGTTTCAATAGAGGCTTCAAGTCAGCTGATTTTTCGGTGTTCTCACCCGCTACACCAAATCTATGTAAAAAAAAAAAAAGTGAATTCGTTTTTTCACTAAGAATAAGATTTTTTAGGGAAAATTCCTTTACGGAACTTTGGTCCAAACTGAAAAATACAGTAGATAATTTAAGATTTAGATTTTTTACTTAATTTATAACCGATAAAAGTTAAAAAAAACACTTTGATTTATTTTCAAGTGCAAGATGGACCTTAGCGACAACAGTTACGCAGCGCGAGCGCACTCACTTGAAGCCTCTCATTTAGTATAATTTCTGTTGAAAACACTACAGTGCATTTTTTCTTAATGGTGAAGTATAATATATAGCTAACAAAATTTATTTATAGACTTTAATTCTATTTGTAATATTCTATTGTAAGATATCGTACCGTATAACAACAGATGTTAAAAAAATTAAATTAAATATAAAAGTAGTATTGAACATTAAATTATTTATAAAAAGAAATTTAATTATAAAATTATATAAAAACATACAATAGCTTCTGTGTATAATAATAATAATAATAATATACGAAGCATTAAATTGCATATAAAAAAGTTGCTCAGTGAACGACCTCCTAGAACGTCTGAGATGAAATTGCAACAACATGTACTTTGATCAAACAATCATAATTAGAGCAATTGACTCTCCCTCTTGTGGCTGCCTCGGGCACTAGACTTGGACCCACACAATGTGTTCCAACTGTACTGAAGCTTGAATTAAGTATATAACTTATGTGTGATCTATACATACAGTACTGAAGTACATATTTAAGTAAACCACGTGGCCTACTTATGTACTTAAGTAAAGGACCTAAATGCAACTAACTAATGTAACTAAATGCCTGATCTATACACAGTATAACGTAAGTATAAACTTAAGTATACCACTACCACGTGATCATATTTAATTAAGTATATGACTTAAGTACACTCGTCGCCTCTAAAAAGTTCCCTCAGCTGCCTTGTTAATCACCATGCCCCGTAAGAATAACACAGGGCATGTTGATTAACATGTGCTGCAAGTGGTAAATTTTCCAAGGCAACAAGTAATATACATAACTCAAGTATAGGGGACTTAAATACAGTCACGTCTAGATACTACGCATGACTTTTTTCATTTTCCATACTTTTACTCAAATTTGATATGCCTAAATTAGAATGATGAAACATTATATTTCAACTATGTCTACAGAAAGATGTATACAAAAATGTTAAAAATTTGATTTATAGAAAAAAAAAATAAGAAAATGAAGAGCGAAAAACATTTAGATGACTTAAGTCAGCTTAAATATGAACTTAAATCAACTGTATACTTAAGCCAAGGCCATGACATATGGAACCTTAAGTCAAGCCTGTACTTTAATCGTATAATAAACTTAAGTCCCAGTATAGATGAGGCATTATATACAGACACGATAAAACGAGCTCCTTGCCTCCAAGTTTACTCTGCTACTGATAAAAATTGCAGCACCACACCTGCCTGGTTGCAGGAACGACGGAGCAAATCGCTTACTGTAATTGCAACAAATTATACTTCAAATTATAATCCATACATGTTGTTGTAACATTATACAATTATTGATCGATTTGATAGCAAAATATCGCTTCCGTGTAATGTAAAAAATAACTTGTTAATTTTGATTTATTTTCTTATTATTTTTTTTTTCTGAACGAAGATAATGTTGAAAAGATAATGCTTTTTTTTTTTTTGCTTTTTCATTTTAATAAAGTTGTGATATCATTCGATTACCTGCTATAAGGTGGGTTATTTTTATTAAAGTGTCCCATTTGTTCAGCAACTTAATCTACTTTTACAATTATCAAAAATTGAATAGACATTTTTAAGTTTTTTCATAATATTTTTTTCCTCCTAAACCAGCGATTTTGTAAAGAAAGGACTCCCGAGTAAAAACATTTTAAAGTTTTGAAAAAAAAAAAATAATCAAATGATATGGTAAAAAAATAATGTACGTACTGTACACCTCTGGACACCACGAACGTTACTGCTGCTTTGTTTGTAGACGTTACCACGCAGTCTATGGAGGTGTGGTGAACCAAAACTATTTTGATATTGATAGACTGGGTGCTCTTCTTACCTCACCTAAAATTACAAATCTGCATCTCTCTGTCTATTGAAGCTCTAGCAAGTGAGGCAGGAGTAACGTTCGTGCTGTTCAGAGGTTTTCAGTATAGCCCTTCAAAGTTCTTCAAGCCTTATATAGTTTACATCTGGCCGCGCGAAGTAATATACGTATACATAATGCATAATGCTTTTGTAAATCGAATCACAACCAAAACCAATGATGACTTTTAACGAATATAAATACAATATCTAGTAAAGTATCGACCTCAAAATTTTTATTGCAAAAATGGATAGAGGGTGCAAAAATATGCCACTCTGATTTTTTTCAGATTTTTTAGAGCCCGGTAAGTATTGCTAAAAAAAATTGCATAGGTCGGGTTTGAACCCACACCCCTTTTATGTCCTATCCTTTTATTAAGAGAGGCATCACTTTCTCTGTACTTTTAATAATTCTTTAAACATATAGTTTCTCTACTTTAATAAATCTGAAAAAAAAAATCAGAGTAGCATAAACCATAAAATAAATAATGACATAACATTGCACCTTTTATTTATTTCTGCAATAAAAAATTCTTGAGGTCGATGAACCTCAATTCAACTCTAATTCAGAAATTAGCTATTTTCAAACGTAAACCAAGGCTTGAAAAACAATATGTGCTGCTTTCATAAAAAAAAAAAAAAAAAAATCACTGCAACGTAAATGTTTCATTTTTTTTTTTTTTTATTTTATTTCATTTTTGTATCCTACATGAATTAAAATTGAAGTCAAGCAACGCCGAGCGTGGTTAATAGTTGGATGGGTGACCACTTTCAACAAAAACCATGCGTTTTCCACCCAGGGGTAAATCGTTGTGCCTTACCACTATGTGGTTCCTCTAGCTGGCTTTGGACCATTGCACTTCCGGTTCATTGACAAAAGCTATTAGCATACATTCTGGCTCAGGTTTCCACGTTTTCTTCAGTCGCATCAGGCAAATGCCAGGATGGATTGCAAAGCCGCGGCCGCCTCCGTTCCTGATAAGTGCATGAAATGCTCAATTAAGTTAGGGTTTCCGAAAGGTCGGGGTTTCAAACTTTTAGTGAGTTTAAGTATCCAATTAAGGTTTGATTAAAAAAAAAATAAAATAAAAATTATAATTATAATGAAACACACATTTTTGTGATAATTAAATCTTTCCACTTTTATATTAATCACACATCAACAACTGTCAATCACAATTTTTACAACGACGTTGTAACAATAATTGCTTACATAAACTAACACATACTTTTTTTAAGTAATTACACGATGTTTTTTGTGTCGTGACGTCACAGGCAGTAAAAGTCTAGATTTTCATCTGACAACGTATGACTCTGCAGTATCATAATGTACGAGGCAAATTACTTATAAAAACACGAGTACAGATAAATTCATCTTAAAATATAATTTAATTAAGAACTTGTGACATTTTATCATGAAGCAATCATCTTTGATCTTTAAAAAGATTATTTTTTTATTAAAATATAAGGCAGCTCATTAGTAAACACTAGTTAAAAAATTACGTCTTGAACTCATCCTTTACACGTCTAAACCTAATATTTTTACCTCTAAAACACATCTTATTTCCTCTTCGCTTATTATAAAGTAAGGATGAAATGAAGGCTAACATTTTATGCTCAAGAAGAGAAAAAAAAATACGTAATCTCGTCTTTTTTCCTCTTTTTTTTTCCTCTAGAATGGTACATAATAGGAGAGAATTAGACGAAGAGAGCTTAATAATAGCGAATAAAAATGAAATTTATTTCAACTCGTGTATTTTATTTATAAAAAAAAAATTCTGAGACAGCTTATTAGTAAACATACACGTACGGTAGCTTACTTTTTCATCTCGACAAAATTCTTGGAATTTTCAAATCTGTAGGGGGTGTATAAGAAAATAAGTTCTCCAAACTTTAATATACAGACTGTTGACATAGCTCTCGTAAAAATGAAGAAAGGTTATGTTGACCTTTCAAAGGTCTGTCCACCTGTATTGGTTTTAGTCTAGCCTCACTTCAGTTAGCGACGTTCCACTAATTGAACGACCTGGCGGTAGAAGTGATCTCATATATATATACCTTTGTTATTCTAGTAAGGTACACCGCACACTTGAGTGATTTTATACCTTTGTTATTCCAGTAAGGTACACCGCACACTTGAGTGATCGTATACCTTTGTTATTCCAGTAAGGTATTCCACACACTTGAGAGTTGTACGTGTTTGAATGTACATAATTTTTAGATATTTAAGATTATTCAGAGAAATTTATGAATATATGTTGTTTGTTTTTGTACATGCCATGAAGTGTAGATTCATGTCTTAAAAGGTTATTGGGCCATAAATTAAAAAATAGGCATACACAGATAATTACTGGAGTTGATAATTAACATTCGCATTATTTAAATAAAATAAATTTTAATTAAATAAATAAATAAATTTTTCTGCTGCAAAGGATGCAGGTCCTTACTGACGACACAATGACGTCACAACGCACAATCGGCAATAAGGAGCCACGATGGTGACGTCACTGTGACGTCAGCTAAGACCTGTTGCATCCTTTGCAGCTGCCGCTCATGCAGCTGCATCGCACACGGATAAAATATTGCTATAAAATTTTGCTGTGAGTGTGTAGCGCAGTGCGTTTGACCGTGTCTCGTCAGATCACCGAAGTTAAGCAACGCCTAGCGTGGTTAGTAGTTGGATCCTGGGTGACCCTTTTCAACAAAAAACACGTTTCCCACCCAGGGGTAAGTCATTGCACTTTTCCACTATGCGTGGTTCACCTGGCTTTGAACCATTGCATGCACTTCTAGTTCATTGACAAAAGCTATAGCGTCCATCCTGGCTGAGGTTTTTACGTTTCCCTCAGTCGCAAGCAAGTACCGGGATGGATTGCAAGGCCGTTGCCGCCCCTGTTCCGGAAGAGACCACGAAACGCTAAGTTAGGGTTTCGGAAGGTTCGGGGTTTCAAACTTAGTGAGTAATAAAATTAGTAAGTAGAAAATTAATTAAATAATAATAAAATATCCAGTTAGGGCTTGATTAAATATAATAATAAAAAAAAAAGCAAAATTGTCAACTCTATAATTGCAATCCTCAGCGAATGTTTAATTAATTCTTAATTTGAGGTCCTCTTTAAAGGTACAGATTTTGTTTTAAATACTCTTAAACACGGATTATATATTTTACTTCAATTCATGACCTTCATGATTTTTTTTTTTTTTTTTTTTGTACGCATTTAGATATATTTTTTTGCTTATTTTATATATGGACAACGCCATATATGTGTATACTTGTACAGTAATTAGTAAAGTCAATTATAATGTAAATATAGCTTCAAATTACACCTTCTACGTACTAAATGTAGAATTAAAAAACTCTATTTAACTTTATTTTATTTTTAGGTAACTTTTTTTTTATATTTTTCATGAAATACAAATTTTCACCAAACATCTGTTTTTTCTTGGTAACACCTGGACGTTGGAATTGAAACAAGAGCCGAAGTCCTCCCGATTATCCACGAAGAAAACCGAGTTGAATATGACAGTGTTTATTTATTAAACGTAATGTCTGTTATGTGTGTATATAATCTTATTTCTGTGGACTAATATTTGTCAGGTGATGCAAACACTCTTTTCATATTTGCGATTGTCCTCAGTACACGAGTATGACTCACGTAGTAAGTCATAAATATTGACAATATATAATTAAATAATAAGCTTGATTCACGAAAAAATGGACAACCTGCATGACAATTTTATTACAGAAATGAATACAGGGTAACAAATTATGATAAATTTTTTCAGACTTTATAGCGTCTGAGAACTATTTATAAAAAATTATTTAAAAAGTAAAAATTTCTCACTATCCATGCATGGTTAATTGATTTAGACTACCACTAAACGTGGTTGGTAAGAATCCTGGATATCTTCAATCTTGCTACAATTATTTATTGAAGGAGCATCTTAAATCTTAAGGCAGATTCACATGGCGATCCATTCAATCTATTTCACTAAGGTGTACATCGAGCCTCAGTCGCTCGAATTTATGTGGGCTTGGTTAAACTTGTGTCACTTTATGTATAACAGCAGCAGGAGCAAGTCTTGCAAACAACAATGTGTTATATGTATTGTTGTCACGGCTTGTTAGCCTAATGAGAGGTATAACATTGTTGTATCTCCCATATCAAAACACTTGTTTACCGGGAGGAGTTTACCTAACTTCCACGTGTAATGAGCTCAATTGTTATTGTTGTTGTACTTAATTGACACTTTCATGTTTATTAACGTGATTGTGTTAATATGCAACTACTACATTAACATTATTATACATATTACAGTATAATACTATTATTATATTTATTTAAATCAAACCTTCTCTAGTTGAAAAATTACGTCTTCAACTCATCTTTTACACATCTTTAACGTTACCCATTAAGTTGTTGTACTGTTTTTTCTTTTGTACTGAAATGCTCAATAAACAACTATTATTATTAATATTATTATTATTATTATTATTATTACCTCTAAAACATATCTTATTTCCTCTACGCTTAAAGTGAGGATGAAATGAAGACAATATGCTTTTATGCTTAGTAAAGAGGAAATTAAGAAGACGTAATATCGTCTTTTATCCTCTAAAATGGTGCAAAATAGGAGGAAATTAGACGAGGAAAGAGCTAATAAAACGTGAAATTTATTTCAACTTTTTTTCCCCCCTTCAACGTTTCTCTGAAATATATTTAATTTTATTCAACAGTTTATACAGTAAAACAAATGAAAGATTATCACCGGAAGTGGAAGGTTTTGTTTTTGCTGAACTATAGACATGAATATTCCAATACTTTGCACAGAGGTTGAAATTCATCAAATATGCAAATATCTGCAAAGTTTCAGGTTAAAAAATGAACTAGGAAACCTCGCATTTCCGACTATACTTCTACTTCATTTTTTGAACTATGCTTCTGTTTTAATTACTCTTTTTTTATAATTTTTAAGTGAATAGGTTGATAATAATGACATCATATTAATTTATATAAAATATAAATATGTTGAGACCATTCACTTATAATAAAGCATTTGCAGTTTTACCTAATTATAAATTGTGTTGTCGAATTAATTAAATTCAATATTTTTTATAGAATATTAACTGAACCTTTAAATACGGGAATATTTAACAAGGAAATTAGTAATGTAAAATAATTTAAATTTTTATCCATGAATTAATTTTATTATATATATAATTTTGAACATTAAAATTTTTTAGGCTGAAATTTCTAAGATTATTTTATATTTGCATAAAAGCAATGTAGTTGCATTAATATAAACATAATTATTAATTACTCAAAATCACATTTCTTCCTAATAACCTAATATTTACCATCATCTCCGTGATATTTATTTATTTATTTATTTATTTATTTATTTATTTATTTATTTATTTATTTATTTATTTATTTATTTATTTATTTATTTATTTATTTATTTATTTATTTATTTATTTATTTATTTATTTATTTATTTATTTATTTATTTATTTATTTATTTATTTCCTCGTGTGGCTGTACATAATACAACATAGAGGTACAAAAGTTTTTTCTTAATCTAAATCTTACGTCTAGCTAGAAATTAAATTAATTTAAGTTTACATAAATATACATATTGCAGTAATTTAAACATGGAACAAAACAAAACAAAAATCTGTTAGTTATACATACGTGTAGTTTATTTTATAATAGTTTAGAAGTATTTGCTTGTATTTAGCATTGTCCTAGTGCAGAAATTTAAAAGTTAAATACTCCTTTACTGAGTAAAATTGATTAACAAGTAAAAACTTTTTGACTTCGTTTATAAATTTTAAGTTGCACTCAATACTTTTCATTGTTGTTGGCAGTTTATTGTATAAAACATTATCCACTACAAAGTTATTTAAATAAAGTTGGCTTGAATCTTTCCATGGAGATGTTGAAGTAGATCGATTGTGTGACCTGGTCAACATGTCCAGACATGCAAATGTGGTTGTCAGCTGTGGATTGAGCGGTCGGATGGACACACGTCAGTCAGTAGGACATTATCAAACGGGACACGTCCGAATAAAGTTGACGATTTATGGCGGCCATGACTGTGGTCTGATGTTGATGGAGTGACGGGGAGGGGGGTAAGGGTTGGTCAAATGAAGGATATTATGATTTAATTAAAGGTAAGATAACACGAATCAGCTAATCGACGTAGTCCTATTTGATTAACATGTAAACCTTAGCAGACACAAACATTTGAAATCTTTTCAAAGACAGCCCTTATAGTGAAGTCATCGCCTCGGAAATTTTCCCTTTGCGGCCTTGTTATATACTCATCATGCCCAGTAATAATAATTACACAATGCATGATGATTAATAAGACTGCAAGTGGAAATTTTACAAGGTGACAAAAAAACTAAAAATCACAAAATAGTTTCAAAACTCTATCCCGATTTTTTGTTTTTAATTTTTTTTTTCTTGGTTAAGTATAAGGGCTGTATTATAATGTGACACAAAAAACGCTCTTGATGATATAAAATTAATGTCAATGATTTTCTAGTGTCAAGATGATAATATTCACATAATAAGCAACTGATAACATGTAACTGTATAGAAAATATAATTTTATATAACACGGGAAACGAGCTATTAATACACTGTCATGATATAATTGTTATTTTTATACGTTGCGTGTGTAAATACTAGAAATTAAAAATTATCTGATAACTGATAACATACATTAATTGATATTAAACAGCATTTATTTTTGTTACGCTATTAAACATTTATGGAAAATATTATTGTTGATGTTTATGTATATATATATTGTATTGTGTTTATATAATTAAGAATCTACATTTTTTGTACGCAAATTTGATAAAAAATCAACAAAAAAAAGCACCTTGTTTTTTAAATTTAAATTAATTGAGAGAGGTTGAGAGATTATTTCCGAAGTTTAAGGTATGAGTGAGAGAGAGAGAGAGAGAGAGAAGAGAGAGAGAGAGAGAGAGAGAGAGAGATGAGAGAGAGAGAGAGAGAGAGAGAGAGAGAGGAGAGAAGAGAGAGAGAGAGAGAGAGAGAGAGAGAGAGAGAGAAGAGAGAGAGAAGAGAGAGAGAGAGAGAGAGAGAGAGAGAGAAGTAGAGATGAGAGAGAGAGAGA